>JARUPY010000083.1:1964256-2619008 GCA_029817715.1 Melastoma dodecandrum
TCCACTCCGGTAGCTCCGATTAAAGGAGCGAGAGAATTCGGGTAAGTCTTCTCATACTCGATTGATTTAAACTCTCGTAACTTTACTAACATAAGTTTTTCAGGTACGACCATTCACAACAAGGAGAAGGACCTTCACAAATTACACAACTGTACCCTGATGATTCCTCGGAGCAACCGAACATCCATGAAGATCCCGCGTTAGGCCTTATGTTAGGAGGAAATCGACGAGACGTAGGGGTCTTTACTGATGTCTGTAAACTTTGCATTGATATTATGAGATTCTAAACTTTGCGTTTCATATTCTGAACTGGGTTTCAGGTTACAAACTACTGAATGAGGTCTATGTGTATGCCATATGTTGTTCAAACAGGGTTTCAAACAAAATTCCTTACTTTCGTTTTCAGGTCCGAAAGAGGGGCGGGTTTTCAAAATCCGCCCCTCCTTACATTACACAAGGGGCGGGTTTTCAAAACCCGCCCCCCGTCCGACCCAGCATACCGTGCGTGGCTTTCTTGGCTTTGTTTCTCTAAGTGTGGAAGGGGCGGGCTTTTGTAAATTATAAAGGGCAAAACCCGCCCCTGGCATGAGGGCGCGTCTTCGCATGCCGAACTTCATCTCGCATAGGGGCGGGTTTTGAAAACCCGCCCCTTGCTATGGCACGCCGAGGGGCGCGTTTTGAAAACGCGTCCCCTTTGTAATTCGGAGGACGCGTTTTCAAAACGCGCCCTATCGACGGTAAAACCGTATTTTACGAAACTGAGACCGTATTTCGCAAATTTTTTTTAAAACGAACCGTATGTCCGTACAAAACTCGTTTCAATCTTGGTACTTAAAATTTATATATTGAATCTAATATGAGTGGGTGGAGTGGGGTAGAGCGAGTCAATGGGTGGGTGGCCTATATTTTTGAATCTAAACAGTGTCCGATCTAAGATTCACCAACTATGAGAAAACCCAGCAGAAGGTAAAGCCCATCGTATTAGCTCTGAATGTAAATTGGAACAAGATGCTCACCTCTATTTAGAATTTCATTTTTATGCTTGTGACTATTAAATGGCGGTCGGATGATTGAAGACGCCAAAAGGAGAGGGGGGCCAGCCCAATAAACACATTCTCGGCCCGGCCCGGCCCGAAATTCCCGGGTCCTTCCTCGGTCTCTGCGCCCTTCCTCCTCCTCCCAATCTCCGGACAGGAGAGGGAAGGCGGGGGAAGAAACATGACGATGTCGATCTCAATACCCTCCCCCTCCCACCGGCACTCCTGCCGCTTCTTCCTCTCCCAATACCCCCGCAATCTCTTCCTCTTCGGTAATTCAGTTATCCCCCTGCACTCCTCCAGCTCCGCTTCTGTTGTCGTCCTCCACTGCCCCCGCTCCCATCCCCTCCCTTGCCTCCCCACGCAGCATTCGGGGATCGCCCCTCCCATCGACGACAGCGATGGCTTTCTAGACGCTTTCCTCTCTGTAACTGAGGTGGTGTGCCTGGTTTCCACTGCCGTGGCTGCTGGGGTGGTCTTGGGGTTACGGAGGTGCGGTGTGGTTGTTGGTGACAGGGTTTTGGTTTGGATTGTGGCGGGGTTGATTGGAGGCGCTCTCAGTGGCGCATTGGTTCGGAGGAGGCGGCCTGGTCAGGGGGGGAGGGAGGGGGATGGGGTGGGGTTGAGGGAGAGGGTGGATAGGTTGGAGGAGGAGGTCCGGAGCTTGGGGACCATGGTTAGGGTACTGTCACGGCAGCTTGAGAAGTTGGGGATTCGTTTTCGGGTCACCCGGAAATCCCTGAAGGAGCCCATTGCTCAGGTTGGTTGTGTTCTTGTTTTCTGTGTTCTTGCTTGGATGAAGGAGTTGTTCATCTTATTGCGGGTTACGAGAATTTGTAGCGTGATAAATATGAAAGGATCTTGTTTTGATGGATTAACTTCGCAGGTGATTCCTTTAGTTCGTCGGCATTTTTTCGTTGAACTTTGTCAGGCAGACAGTGGTGGAATTACTCAGTTAATTGAAGTGACAGTGTTTCAGTTGATCATAGAATGGTCTGAACTTCTGTCCTTAGTTGAAGAATTGCCATCAACAAGATAGGCTTTTTATCATTCCCTGCAGATTTTCTTAAGGGGCGTATTTGAAAATAATTCCATTTATTAATACTCGGTAAGGTTTTGGACCAAGAAAGAAGCCTTTATTTACTGCTGATGTTAGTGCTACAACCCACCTAGGGTGGAGATGATGGCTTAGAATGGTCAATAACTCTGTATAAGCTTTTCAAACCTAGGGACCATCATATATAGATAAATATCATGCAAATTGGTAGGCTGAGCGTGCATCCTTGGACTTTCCTGATAGTGGTGGGAAAGTTGCCAGACCACTATACTTAAAAAGGATGCAATGTTGTACGGTGTACATGCTAACTTTTCTACCTGAACAGTTAGGTTGCATTAGGTTCTGCATGTGTTCCCTATAAGAAACCCCATGAAAGTGACACGGTTTTCTCTCTCCAGTTAATCTCTGCATATTTTGAGTTAGCCAGGATGCACTTTTGTTTTCCTTTGATACATGAGATTGGACATTCTATTATGATTTATAAGTTGTCAATCAGTCGTGGCACATATGCACATGTCCTTGTATTAGAGCATCAAAAATATCAATGCATTCTTGGCAACTTGTCACAGGTGCTCTGTTGAAATCTCTCCTATGTTTAGACTGCAGCTCTGGCTCAGAAGAATTCAGAAGCCACTCGTGCATTGGCAATGCAGGAAGACGTCCTAGAAAAGGAACTTCATGAGATTCAGAAGGTCTTGCTGGCAATGCAGGTACTAACGTGATAGGCATCTATTCAAAGGAGTTCTTTTGTTTCATGAAGGGTGGTGGGTATGTACTAGTAAAAGCGGATGAAATTGTCTAAGAGCATTAACACTTAGATATGTATCACACCACAATGTTAATAAGCAAGGATGTTCTTTTTCTGTAAATTTATTACCAATTCATCAACTTCATTATTAATAAGGTTCATGTAATCATCCATTCACTTAGAATGTAAACTCCCCAATCATGATTTATCAATCCAAGACCTTGTGCATCAAATTTGATTCAAAACAGGTACAAGATTGCCTAAAACTTCTTTAACCACATAGGTTATGTACTAATATAGCATCATAGTTCATAATTTACAACAAAAAAAATTTCTTTCAAAATCATTTAGTTAGAAATACATTTTCATTGCCTTTAGATGAATACTTGTTTGCCATTCCAGATTATATTGAAACAAATCTTATCCATGGTTTATCAGGCAAGTGAGCTAATGTCATACTAGGATCATGCGTATCTCAATGAGAAGGTCTTAAAGAACATATTGCCGTGTTCTTAGTTGGCATGTATGTCACTATTACTAGAATACATCTACTATCCATTGTACAAAAATGGCATGTTCGTCAAAACTTGTGTTTGGAATCCTTCACCAATATGGCATTTCAAAATTGCCCATTATAACGCTTGCTTGTTGCCACTCTTTTGATTTTGGTCTTTTCTCCCCTTGAACCCGCCGCCGTAAATGCATCCAGGGTCGCCCTTTTCTCGTCCTCTTTTAGAAACCAGTTAATTGAATTGTTTTTTCTTCACTTTTCCTTTGATGGGAGCAAACGAGCTTTCTATTTATTGAAGATATTATGAGGAGCAAAGTATAATAATTCTGGAATGCAACTTCCCAGTCCCTTTTATGATAGAACCCCGCGATTTAGTCCATCCTTGCTTGAGATAAAGTGGATTAGTATATTTATAACATATTGTGGTTCGTAGTGAATTAAACAAGTTTCGGTAGGATTACCAGATGTGTGATCTCCAAATCATTTATCATGAATCCACTTCAGGTTGTGCCAACATGTTTGTCCAACTGATGCAGTTTGTTTCCTCCATACAGGATCAGCAGCAAAAGCAGCTCGAGCTAATTCTGGCGATCGGGAAAACGAGTAAACTGTTGGACAGCCAAAGAGGAGTTATTGGTCAAGAAAGCGTTAAAAATGAGCCCGTCGGTGTAGATGAAGCAGGTCTGAAACAAATAGAAATAAATCAAAACCAATACGACGCCTCCTTCATGACCGGTGGAGCAGACTAAAGTGGCATGGAACCCTTTTGAGTTGGTTCTGTATGGTTGCTCATCTAGAGGAGTTTATGGCGCTTTAGTTTGTCCACGGAATTGGCTTATAGTTGGCCCAGCCTGGGAGGGAATGATGACGGGGGTGGCGGAATTAGGTGTATGTGTTGTTCATGATCTGCTCGATGTTACGCTAGAGCCATTGTTGATCCAAGTCATGTAAAACGGTATGTTGAGTGCCTCTTGTATGTCTTGGGTGGTTGCCTTTTACAGAATAAGTTTTTGGTGGAGATAAATGAAATGGAAGCAGGATCTTGGTTTACTGTGATCCTAAGAGTGGTCATGCTGCCATGGTTTTTTCTCGTTTGCCACGTTACTCGCAATTTGCTTCTTGTTTATTTGCGAGAAAACCATTAGAGGAAACCTCCAGTCCACCCATGTTAAGTTTTAACGCAATGATCCAGATACATTGGATTGGAAAGTTCATTGGTTCGGGTGCTAAAAAGATTGGAGTTTTGCTAAAAAAATAACGTTAATCGAAACAAATTTTCTAATATTTTTGAAAATAGGGTTTGTAGTTTTAAAATTCCAGAAATAATACATCGAAAAAAAACTTTATAAATTCGAGTTTACTCGTTAAGGAAATCGAATTTTATAAATTCGACTTAACGTTATGCCTCAATAAATGAATTCTTAAAAAAATTGAATTTATAAAGTTCGATTTCCTAATAGTCAAATTATAAATCAAATTTTGATTTGCTTAGTAACTTATAAAGTTCGATTTTGACATATTATTTTAAAATTTTAAGACTACTTACTTTATTTTGGAAAATATTTTTCTTATTAAGGCCATTTTGAAACATAGCTCTCCAACAAATATATAAAATCAATCAGTCACATTACTTAACCAGGCGATTAACTTTTATTATCATCTATGTAGGCCGTAGTCGTCCCAATTTCGCCATTGTCAATTTTTTTTTCTTTTTTATAAAACTGCTCTTCTTATTGAAACAACTCTGTCTTTGTATTTTTTTGTCACCACCCATAACGTCCCAACGCCGACACCTAAGACACCGGTGTCGCAAACGCATACCATCAAATAATAAACATTTTAAATAGGAATAAAAAATATTCAATTTCCAATTTTGAAAATATTCAAACAATAACGTGAAGATAAATAACTCATCAAAAATGAAAATATTCCAAGGTTTGCCACCAAGTAGACTGTCAAAGGTACTGCTTTATTAAAACAAAATGATATGATTGTAGGATTATCTTCTATACAAGTTACAAAAGGTGATATTTATGAATGATGCATCTTCGAAAAACAACACCGCCTTCTATTTCCAAACACATCATGGGGAGCTCTAGCTCATCTCGAGCTAGTTCATGCAGCACATTTATGGACTAACTCAAACTCCCTTACTCGGTAATAAACAATACTTTCTATTGTTCGTAGATGACTTTACTAGAATGATTTGACTTTATTTTCTTAAGAGGAAGTCGAAATATTTCACCACTTTTACTGAATTCAAGCACTTGTAGAGAGTCAAAGTGGGTATATGATCAAGACTTTGAGGGCAAATCACAAATGAGAGTTCTACCAAGACTATTATTGAATTATTGTTAATATAAAAGGATACATAGGTAATTGACCATGCAAGATTCTCCATAGCAAAATGAAGCCACTTTTGGGCGGAAGCGGTTAACACATATGCCTAAATAGATCCCCTAAAAACGTTGTTAAGAATTATATGAAGCATGACATAGAAGGAAGCTCGTGGTAAATCATTTGATAGTATTTGAGTGCATCGGATATGCACTCAACTTCTCAAGGAAGAGAAAAATTTGATGAGAAATGTGAGAAGGTGATTTTTATTGGCCACAGTAATGAATACAAGGGATATATTCTCTACAATCCGAATACTGACAAGTTAGTTCTGTCGAAAATATTATGTTCGATGAATCTGCAGCTTGTAAGAGGGAAGAAGAACCTTCTATGGCTCAGACATTCATAAAAGCAATAAAGAAGCTTTAGCACATAACCCTATCGAAACAATATAAGCTAGTTCCTCCAAAATCAATCTGGAAGCAGAAAGTTCTATTGAAGAAACACCACCAAGGAGATATTGATCCTTAACTAAAATTTATAAGCAACTTAACTTTACTCTTGTTGCATTTGAGCCACGAAACTTTGAAGAGATAGCGAAAGAATAAAAATAGAGAAATGCCATGAAGGACGAGATGACTTTTATAAGGAATAATGACACGTGGTCATTGATCAATCTCCTAAAAAGAAAAGAAACTATCGGTATAATGAAGATGGAAGTATGCATAAGCATAAAGCTCGCATAGTAGCATCACATAAGCCCGATGTCAATTTTTCAAAATGTTTTGCTCCTATAGTAAGGATGGAGACAATTTATGTTGTTCTATTCATTGTAGCACAGAAGGAGCATGATGTATTCCAACTTGATGTCAAGTAAACATTTCTAAATGGAGAGCTAGAAGAAGTATATGTAGATTAACTGTAAGAATTCGTAATGAAAGTCATAGAAAACAAACTCTCCATACTTCATAAAGCTCTATATAATCTGAAGTAAGCACCAAGATCGTGGAATTGTGAATTGATTTCTATCTATACAAAAAAGAATCCTTCATAAGCTTAGTAGAACCTTTGCTAAATATATCTCATTTTCAAAGAAAGTCCTTTTCTATTTCATTTTTAAACTTTTTTTTGGTGGTTTAAAAAATGTTATCGGCGTTAGAATTGAGATTCCTAGTAATTAAGGAAGGTTGGTATCGAATTTCTAATAGCATGTCTCCACATGGAAGATTTAATCTACACAAGCACAATAGAAGCTTGTTGCAAAAGTTCAAGGCAACCATAGTGGAAGAGTTCGAGATGACAGATTTTGGCTTGATGAAGTATTTTATTAGATTTCAAGTGAAGTGGAAGAAAAGAGATATTTTCACAATTTCTACTCTAATATTACTTAATGAAAAGTTAGTAAATGAAGACTTTACATAAGGATTTGACTTGAAGATCTATTAAAGCCTGTTTGGTTCTCTTATTTATCTTACTTACTCATATGAGAGTGTAAGTATGTAGATGAGAGAGCAACGATACTTTACTTCGCAATCTCAATAACATTGAATAGGGCTGATCATCTAGAGAGTGAAGATTAAAATGTATGCATGAACCATATGGGAAATGAAGGCATTTAATGTGGTTATTTTCTTATGTGAATGGTTAAGTTTATTAGAACACCTTACATAATCGAGTCTAGATTGTTCTACTCATTTTTCATATAAATAGTGAATCGTGTAACTACGTCAGAATATGAATAGAGAAATAAAAGAAAAGTATTTTCACATTAAAAAAAACTTTAAATCCACTAAAATATCAAACCCTAATAGATGTAATGATTTTAGGGAATGTTCAACTACACTTAATGAAGATGCCGACGATACAGAAATTATGTTATATTCACACATTCTCATTTTATATACAATCCTTTCTCAAACAAATATTTTCTAAAAAAAAACTTTTGCATTTTTCTTATAGGTGAAAAGAATTTTGGAATTATTTTATATTTAATAAAATATAAATTTTTTAATAACGATAAAATGCAACAATTTTCAACCGAATGATGCCTTTAATTGAAACTTATCCTTGTATAATTTGCACCCCCTCATTGACGGAATCCAAGTCTCCGTAAATCAAATCCCATTAAATTTTACCCTCACGCACGGCCCCGACCACCGCCTACGCAAATCACAAACCTCCAGTTGTTTCGGCGTCGTATTTGACCAAATACTACTAACCACATTCGATAACCAAACGTCCGTAATTAAGGTATTTCTGTGCTGTATATGATAAACATAAACAGAGTTGATTTAGAGCAATGAAAATAATTAAAGGTTTGGTTGAAATCATTCGACATCTGGTCATATTAAGCACAGTTCCATCCAATATTAAGTCTTTTCCATTTTATCATTAAAAAAAAAAAGATACGCGCTGATTCTCAGTGTTCAAAGCTCGCAACGAAATTTCTCAATCTCCAAAGCCAGTCTAACACGGTCTCCAATCTATTATTTCATATATTAAAAAGGAGAAAAAAAAATAAAGATTAGAGACTAAAATTAAATCATCTTTTGCTAATTATATATATCTTGAGTAGTTTAAATATATACAGACATCGTTCAACTTGGCATCCCTTCCCCCCAGGGCTGGACCGGACCGGATGCCGCCCTCCCTTTTCCATTGCATGGCGTGTTGGGGGATGAATTTAGGTTGAATTAGACTGTATCCCAAAAACAGTGGCATTGCCAAATAACACAAAAACTCAACCATTCTACTCCACGTCAGCATTCTCGGCGGCTATTACCAAACTGCCCCCCTATTTTACAGAGAGAGAAAAAGTGAAGACAGACGGACCAGGGAGGAGTGTAGTGCGCCTGCCAATGCCCCCCCACCCCAAACCCTTTTCCCTCTTTGTTTTCTTCTTCCTCCTCGTCGGATTCATTTTTTTTTTAACTTTTTATTTGAATTTATTCCAAAAAGTTAAAATCATCCTAAATTAAATATTATATATAAGTAATTTTAATATATTTGTGAAAATAAAAGCCATAGTTAAATTCTTAACCATTGAGAATAAGTTACGTTCTCAATTAGTATTAGTAATTTCAAAAATAATATTACAAAACCGGACTTAAGTTTTACTTTGACTAAGAAGGTATTTCCAAGAAAACTTTCAAAATAAATTAATAAAATAAAAAAGGCAGTTAAATTATATGTGATTTTTTCTAAGTCGAGCAAGTTTTACTTGTTACATTATTTCGGGAATTTTTACCCCGAATAACAAAGCCCCGAAAGGAGAATAAGAAATGGAACTCCTGCTACTATAACGAAAACAAGCATCATGGTGGTGTTTTTAAACAAAACAAGATCGTCCACCTAAATCTAAAAATCCAAAACACTCTAGACTCCCTTTATTTTATCTCTCTTTTTTTTAATAATAATATTTCCTTCTTACAGACACCCGGTTTCTCCTGCATAAAGGAGTCTCTTCTCATTTCGTTTTTGGCCTTTTTCTACATCATCGGACCTTTGTCCCTGTCTCTCCTCCTCTTCCTTCCCCTTCCCCTTCCCCCGTAAGGGATAGGAAAGAAAAAGGGGTCGGGTTTACTTCCTTCCATCTCCTCTCGCCTGTGGGTATATTGGTGGGTATTCCTTGTTTTTTGGGAAGGGTTTTAGTAGGCCACAGTGAAGAACAAGAACAGGAAGAAGAGGAAGCTGCTGCAGCTGAATTCCTTTTCTTTTGTTGGTTGTGTACTGATATAGATCTGTTTGGGGGGAGAGACTTGACTTTCGTCAGCCCCACTTAGATTTCCGGATAGCAGGTGAGAGATTTGGTCCTCGATCGTTCCTTTTTGTGATACTGTTTTGTTGGATCTCGTGGGCTGTTGGGTCACATGCAGAGCTTCTCATCCCCACCTTGTTCTTCTTCTTCTTCTTCCCCCCAAGTTTCGATCTTCCTGCTGTTCATCATAACTCTGATCTGGTTGAAGCTTTTCTGTATTTGCTTTAATTTGAAGGCTTCTCTCCTATTTCTTTTTTTTTAGGGTTGGGAAGAGGGGGGTTGGGGGTGTTAGATGCCTTTGTACGGCTGTTGAGATGATTGTGTATGTCTATTATTATCCTATCTACTCGGCTGTTTGATTTTGATGATGTACTGCTTAGAGATGTGGATATGGGTTTCCTCGGATTCATTGGAAAATCAATTGGTTTGAAACTAGATTATGGTTTTTCCCTTCTGAACATTGTCCGATTGTGTTGCTGTGGAAGACAAAGTTGCTTTTAGGCAGTCTCTGAACAGTTCCTTTAGGTTTGTTTTCATCTGATGAGCAACAGGCGAATTGTAGTTGCTTCTGTTATTTTGGTCGTAGCTGTAGTGTTCATGTCTAGGCTTGTTTTGTCCTATGAATTTTAAAATGTTGCCTTTGTCTAAAATTTGGATTCACAGCCTTTGGTTATCCCTTTTCTTTCGAAAGATCTCCATCCCTCTATGTTCTTCTGTACATATGAGCCTTAAGTTAGTAGGTCTTTTCCGTATTGATTTTGTTCCAAGGATAATCATTTACCTTGCACTTTGTGTTGTAATTGACAGGATTCTTGCCTTTGCTTCCAGCTGGAGGCGAAGCTGATAAAGTCATTCTTCAGGACTAATTTCTAAGGACTGCATATCTCGTATTTGCTGAGGAGGCAATCAGAGAGCTATGAGCCACCTCACTGTTCAGACTGAAGATGTTTTCGCGAGTTTGCTCGAACTTGCCGCTGTCAATGATGTTGAAGGTTTCAAACGGTGCATCGAGCGCGACCCTTTGTGTGTTGATGAGATCGGGTTATGGTATGGTCGCCAGAAGGGCACAAAGCAGATGGTCAATGATCACAGAACCCCATTGATGGTGGCTGGGATGTATGGTAGCATTGATGTGATGAAGCTCATTCTTTCCATATCTGATGCTGATGTAAACCGTGCTTGTGGGTTGGACAAAAGCACTGCTCTTCATTGTGCTGCCTCTGGTGGAGCTCCGAATGCCGTGGATGCTGTGAAGGTCCTTCTTGCTGCTGGGGCGGACCCTAACCAGTCAGATGCCTGTGGTCATCGTCCGGTTGATGTCTTGGTTATCTCACCCAGGCTCATGAACCTGAGACTTGCCCTTGAAGAACTCTTATCTCCCGATGGCTCCAATATCCCACGAAACCTGAGAATAACCATAGCAAACTCAAATTCAACATCTCCTCCATTCTCCTCCTCCCCAGAAAATGGATCCCCCATATCTGCAGCTGCTTCGTCGCCTAAGAACTTGAAAGTGAATGTCAATGTTCCTGTTTCCTCAGGGACAGAGAAGCGGGAATATCCTGTTGACCCTTCTCTGCCCGATATAAAAAACAGCATATACTCCACAGATGAATTCAGGATGTACTCTTTTAAGGTCCGGCCATGTTCAAGAGCCTATTCCCACGACTGGACTGAGTGTCCGTTTGTTCATCCCGGTGAAAATGCACGTAGAAGGGACCCAAGGAAGTTCCATTACAGCTGTGTCCCATGTCCGGATTTTAGAAAAGGTGCTTGCAGACGTGGGGATATGTGTGAATATGCTCATGGTGTTTTTGAGTGCTGGCTTCATCCTGCTCAGTACCGAACCAGATTATGCAAGGACGGGACAGGTTGTGCCAGGAGGGTCTGCTTTTTTGCACACACTGAGCAGGAACTGCGACCCCTTTATGTTTCAACTGGTTCTGCTGTTCCGTCACCTCGGTCTGGCGCCTCTGGTGCTTCTGCTTTGGATTTTGCTGCTGCAATGAGTCTGCTGCCAGGGTCTCCTTCTTCGATTAATATGATGTCTCCCTCTCCTTTTACCCCGCCTATGTCTCCATCAGCGAATGGTATGCCCCTCCCCTCCGTTGCCTGGTCGCAGCAGAATGTGCCCAATTTGCACCTTCCAGGAAGCAATCTTCAGTCGAGCAGGTTGAGGTCCTCCCTCAATGCAAGGGATATTCCTGTTGATGATTTTGACTTGTCAGATTTCGATATACAGCAGCAGCAGCAGCTCCTGAGTGAGATTTCTGTGCTTTCCCAGTCTTCCATGGCTGCTAATTCATTAAACCGATCTGGTCGGATGAAAGTCTTGAATCCTGCTAATCTCGATGATCTCTTCTCTGCCGAGAGCTCCTCCCCTCGATATGCTGACCAGGGAATGGCCCCTGCTGTTTTCTCACCTACACATAAATCTGCCGTCATCAATCAATTTCAGCAGCAGCAGAGCATGTTGTCACCGATTAACACGACATTCTCTCCTAAAAGTGTGGATCATCCATTGCTTCAAGCTTCTTTTGGGGTGACTTCTTCTGGGAGGATGTCTCCGAGGAATTTGGATCCCATCTCTCCATTGAGCTCCCGTATGATGGCATTGGCCCAAAGAGAGAAGAAGCACCAACAGCTCCGCAGCTTGAGCTCCCGCGAGCTAGGCTCTAGTTCATCTGCCATTCTGGGGTCCCCAGTTGCAGGCGCTTGGTCAAACTGGGGACCTTCGAATGAGAAGGCGGACTGGTCTGTCGGCACCGACGATCTCGGTCGGCTGCGCAGGTCTAACTCGTTCGAGCTGGGGAACAACGCTGAGGAGCCCGATCTTTCTTGGGTCCAGTCACTCGTCAAAGAATCCCCTGGTGAGAGCAAGGAGACGCATTCGCCATCTCTCTCTGGTGTCTCAGCAGTGGCAGCCTCTTCTGGGGCCATGCAAATGGAATCAGTCGATCACACGGTGTTAGGGGCGTGGCTCGAGCAAATGCTGCTTGATCAGCTCGTGGCTCAGCAGAACTAGTATGTTTTTTTCTCAAAGGTCATATCCATACTGAGATGTTTTTGGTAAATAGTACTTTTTGGGTAAAGGCGGAGGTAATGTCGGCTGAAGCGGCAAAAGGAGAAAACCTCATCAGTTGGAAAAGGGAAACATTCAATTTTTAACAATTCTTACTATTCTATTACAGCGGGAACTAGGGAAAAAAAGGGCATTATGGGTTTCGAGGATGAAACTAACTAGGACCAGGCTGCCTGCTTCCCTCTTAGCAATATATATGTATGTCTTAATCACAGCTTTTTAGTTCCTTAATGACTGTCAAATTTCCGTTATTAGCTTTCTTGGCTCTGCCGGCAAGGGAAGTGGAGACTAATGCCTCCTGCCCTGCCCTGCCCTGACCATTTTGTGTAGTTGTTGGCCTCCATTGGTTTTGTTAACCTGCTTCGTGTGGTAAAAGAATGAATCCCCTGCTCATTAGTCTCTTTTTTGCCTGTCTGTAACGTCTGGGAAAGCTTTCAAGACAAACAGGAAATGGGGAATAGGTCTCCCATTCCTCTGTTATTCTTTGTTATCCTCTGTTATCGTTTTCGAATAATGTATTGATTCCTGCTGGGTATATCTGCTGATGATTGGTGTGCACATAAGTCCATTGGGGGATCTCGAATTTCGCAACTTGGCATGGCATTATGCATGGATGGCATGTCCTTATTGGAGACTGCCCTCCCCCTTTTTTCTTTAATTTGTGTTGATACGCACTGGATGGAAGCTTTTGCAAATGCAGAGAATATATTACGAGTAAAAGTAATAAATATGATGCTTGGGAGAGATTTGGATGGTGGACTGGACAGCACTTGCAAAGGTATTAAATATTTTCTCTGGGTGCCTTTTTGCCTCTGTGGGAGGGTGGTGAATTCAAGGTCACAATCGTCTGTTCCTTATTTTTTTTTAGCAAAATATCAATTTATGGCATCAACTTGGAGCCAACTTTCTGTTTTGTCATCAACTTTTGTCACCAGTTTTTATTTTTATTTTGATTTTGGCCAATAATGAATTTCTTCTAGCGAAAGCCAAACAAGGCCTTAATAGATAATTTTCATTTATTGATTAAAAAGAAAAAAAAAAAATTAAAAAATAGGAAATAATATTGAAACCTTTCATTTGTTTTTTTATTATAAAATTTTGATGAACAAATCAAGTGAATTGGAAGCCGAAGTTAACGATAGTTGCTGATGTTGTCAAAAAATATGAAAAATCGATGAATGTTGGATGATGTTCTATTAGGGGGCGACTATTACGGATAAAGTGGATTATGAGACGAATGAATGAGATGTCGAAACTCCACTATTATATGACACATATTAGATTATATTAAGGTTTTGTTTGGCTTTCGCTAGAAGAAATTTATGATTGGGCAAAATCAAAATAAAAACAAAAGTTGGTGACAAAATTATATAACAAACTAAGTTAATGACAAAACAGAAAGTTGGCTCAAAGTTGAGACCATAAATATACATTTTGCTTTTTTTTAAAAACCTAGGGATGCTTGTTTGTCCGAATGGATTGAGATTGAGAGGCGGGAATGAATGTAACGGAAAGCATGGGAATGAATCAAGACAAGACCTTTTTCTTTCGTGCCACCAAGCGAATGTAATTCCAACAAAATCAACCGATACATGAAAAAGGAACATCATGCAAACGTGTCTAAGATCGTGACTATTAGAAAAATTGGATTTTCAATTAATTAGGTTTATCTCCTTTTGGTCGGTCGTTAAAATGCTGTCATACTTTTGTTTGACCATTGAAAGTGAATTTCCTTGCTCTGCCTCTCGATGGATGCCCCCATTTTATTATTAATGTTGTATCATGCGGACGTCAGATAAGGTTGCTTGCGGAAGCCTTTGTTAAGTCATGAGCTGCATTGTTTTGTACATCCTTTTGTTTCATCGTGAGCATGTCCGAGTGGGGCGGGACAGGGATATTTCAGAAAATAGCCTAGGTGCAGATTCAAAGAATCACTCCAATGAGGATAATCGGGGAGACATTATTCGTTGAAGTTTTATTCCAACTTTTAATCATGAAAGTATTTAGTAAAATATGGTTGAAGGTTCAAATTCTTTAACTAATACTCCTAAATTGGTGTTTAGGACATCGATTTCGTTCCTTAAGGAATCGGTCTTCCAAACAACGGTTTCGTTTGCCTGAAAAAGTAGGAAAATCGATATTTAAAACAAACGATTTTAATTTCTTAAGGAAGTATTTTTCAAACACTGATATATTTATTTTTATCGGACAAAATCAGAGTTTGAAACACCGATTTCATGTGTTTCAACATCGATTTAGGAGTATTAGTCGAGAAATTTCGAAACTAGGAATTCTATTTCACAAAATAGCTTACGTACCAACGTTATTAAGTAATATATCTCTTAATCATTGGACGAAAGGAGAAGACATATTCGAAAGTGACAAATAGAATACTTAGAAGAAATCAACATCAAAGCGTTTAGTCTTTCAAAGAAGTTTGAGAGCGCGATATTTTTTTATTTCCTTTTTCATTTTTTTCTTGCTTTGAATTAATTTTTTTTCTAGTACTTTTATTTAAAGAGCGAATTGCTTTTCTTTGTTATTAAAATTTATTGAATTATTTATCTAAATATTTCTTTAGAATCTGATACATGATTTTTTTATAATAATATTATTCTTAGATTGCATGACAAAGGAACATGCATATCAAGGTAATCGTCATATATTATGACCGTAACGTACATTTACGGACGTGCCTTTCCTACGGTAACCGTAGTCATGGTTTAAAATGTGTTCCCTTTATTGTCCTTTGAATATTCTCAACTCGCTTGGACTCTTGACTAGCTCGCATCCTCAACTTGCTACTTCTAGTCTTTCACCATGCACTTCGATCCATAATCCTTCGAAAAACTTGAATCAGCTGCTTCTACTCCTCGATAACTCTTAGTTCGATTTCAATAATTTATCTTCTCGATATTCTCTATCGCACGTTTTTTCTTTAGTTTGTTTATATTTTTCCTCTTCAATTAGATATTGATGTTATCCTCTTAACAAAATTTCTATTTTTCTCTAATTAATAATTTTATTTAAATAGCTTCTCCACTTTTCAATCAAGTGCGGACCGATATCCAGCCCGGGATTAAACATGTGTTAACAAGATCGATTGGCAAAATTTGTGGTAAATAGGAAAGCTCGATCATAGGTATAGGTAGGATTAATTGTGAAGATTAGGGAGATGTGTCCTTTTCTTTTTTGTTCGTTAGTTGGATCTCTCCGGCTATAAATATGGGTTATCTTCCCTCATTTATACAATAAATATGAGATAAAGAAATCATATTGAAAGCCCCACTCTTCCCTTGCCTTAAAATCTTTCCTAGCATTCTCTTCAAGATTGGTATTGTTTGATTATCATGACTAACTTAACTTACGGGGTCTGAGTTCTGTCGAAGAAATTACAATATGAACCATATATCGTGAACCATATCACATTTTCAGAAGTTAAGTTCAATATGATAGAATTCAACACAGTTGGAATGCTAAAAAAAAAATTAAACTAGAATTATATTAGGTGGAAGACATACATGAACTCCAATATACCACTTTGGAAATTATTATTGCGATCAAACTAACACTAAGTTAAATAAATAATACTTTGATGTTATATATCATTGAAAAAATGAGATAAGAGGCCCCTTTCATTGGTTTTGGTATAATAATTTATGGTTCGTTGTATAATGAAATTAAGAACAATATTAGCATAAAAACACTTTATGAGAAGATTATGGGGTTGATTTTCTTTTAGAAGGGCCAGAAGGGTAAAAATACGTGTGGTTTTGTATTAATTTAAGGTTAATTAGGAAAGCATTTCACGAAATAATATATATATTTTTATAATAAAATTAGTTAAATAATGCTTCGAAATAGAATTTGAAATCTTCGATTTTACTCCTTGATAAATGCTAACTCTGATTAAAATCAAAGCTATCAACATCAATTTTTGAGAGATGGCACGGAGTTGGCAACTTCGATTGAAATCATACGGATTTTAAAAGATGACCGAAAATCAAAATCTAAGTTGAAAACTCGTTATTGAGTTGCGAGGGGAAATGAAAAAGACGAACGTTATTTTGGATCAAACCCAAAATACGTGTCCAGAACACTGGGAGAGTGCCCCCGGGGGGGGGGGGGGGGGGCACGTGAGTGAATTCGAACGAGGGAGGGGGTGGCTGCCAACTCAAAAAGACGAAGTCGGAAGTGTTAATTGCTGCTGCTGCTCGCCCAACAATTTTGTGATTGGTTTAGGGTTTTAGGGGATGACCCAGCAGCAGCCGACGGTGATCCTGGCCACAGCCAGCTATGACCACACCATCCGCTTCTGGGAGGCCAAGAGCGGCCGTTGCTATCGTACCATTCAGTACTTGGATTCCGTTTGTCTCCCCCACCCCCTTTTATTCCTTTTGTGTGTTTGTGTTGAACTTGGGATTTGATCCAGTGGTGATGTTAATAGTGGTGTTGACGTGGGCAGCAAGTTAATCGACTGGAGATTACCCCGCACAAGCGATTCATAGCCGCCGCTGGGAACCCTCACATCAGGTTGTTCGACATCAACTCCAACAGCCCTCAGCCTGTACGCCTCCCCCCCCCCCTTTTTTCCCGTTTCCTTTCTCTTTCTCTTTTTGTTTTCCCTCCTGAAATCATTGACATTGTGACTGTTTCATGGGTAGGTTATGAGTTTCGATTCCCATGCTTCTAATGTCATGGCTGTCGGCTTCCAGTGCGATGGGAACTGGATGTACTCGGGTTCCGAAGATGGAACCGTTAAAATCTGGGATCTCAGGTGGGTGACCAAATGTCGACAAGTCCGATAGATGACAATACCCTGGTCTGCATCGTTTTTTGTTATGTATAATCCTGGCCTTATTGGCAATGCAGGGCTCGTGGGTGTCAGAGAGAGTATGAAAGCCGTGCAGCTGTAAATACCGTGGTGCTGCATCCTAATCAGGTCGCGTACCTTGTCCCATTTTATCATCTCTGGATGTTGCTTATTTATTTATTTTATTTGGTACCTAGGATAAAACTGATGCAAGTAGTCCTCTTTGTAGACCGAATTGATATCTGGAGACCAAAATGGAAATATACGAGTTTGGGATTTGAATGCTGATTCTTGCAGCTGTGAGCTGGTATGTTGATACCCATATTTTTGCTGTTTTTTCTACTGCATGTGTGCTCATGTCGATTCTACCTAGGAACCATCTTGGCTTCTATCATTGATCTATCTCATGTAAAGTTAGGTGCCGGAAGTGGATACACCTGTGAGATCTCTGACAGTCATGTGGGATGGGAGTTTAGTTGTTGCTGCGAATAATCGTGGAACCTGTTATGTTTGGCGATTGCTACAAGGGACTCAGGTAGTTATAGTTTAGCTAAAGAAGTGGCATTTTCATTATCTTCACTTGTAATTCATCCTTTTAGTTACGGCCAAAGTCTTTTTGGTAGACAATGACCAACTTTGAGCCGCTGCATAAGCTGCAAGCACACAACGGTTATATCCTTAAATGTCTTCTTTCACCTGAATTCGGTGAGCCTCAGAGGTTAGTTTAATTTTCCCCTACTAGCCATACACTGGCACTATATCCATCTCGTCTATCTTCTCTGTACTAGAATGTAGTTGCAAACAATTTAAGGTTGTGAATGATATGATATTCTTATTGATTTCTCTTTTCTTGTTAAAAATTTCCTACAGTTTTTTAGTTTGAGATGGTTAAGCTCTCGAGTCATGTAGTAAATAGATTTCCCATGATAATTCGGATGACTTTATGAGATTAAGAGAGGAAAGTCCTTGATTTTCCTTGTGTTTAAAGTAAGCACTCACTTATGTGCGATTTACTTTTTAATGCCCTTAGATTTTCTAACATTGTTTCTGTGTTATAAAAAAATTTCAAAATATGATTTACTAAAAAATAATAGCATGGATATGACTAGAGATAAAGTAAAGTGAAGGTAGATGTTCCAAACCATACCGGTGGGGTAAAGTCTATTCATATCGCTGCCATTAAACACACTAAAATCTCAGTTAATGTTTTTCGCTAATTTGATACGGTTTTTATTGAACATATCCCGTGATTTTTTTATTTCTTTTTGTTGCCATGTGATTTGATTCAGTTGAATACTTTTCTATCTCTTCCACAATGTTATGGCTTTATCATTTCTTTTTGTCATTTTCTTGGTTCAAGCTAAAATCTGAAAAGGTTCAAAATCCTTCTTCATTTTGTGCTCTCTATTCTTAAGATTTGTAATCTATTATTCATACCATGACATTGTATGACAGCTTAACATATGTAGATTGATAAAATAGATATTTGCTGGAAAATGAAAAATCCTCTGTACTAGTTTATCGCAACTGTCTCCCACCAAAGGCCAAATCAGTTCCATCTCTATTCCTTGTCTACCAGTTGTATATTTACTTTTTCATTCTCTTTTTTTTTTGGCTAAATTTGTATGTTTAATTCATGCATACAAAATGTCGTGATAATCTCTTTGATTCTATCAAATGGACCCGACATGAAACTTCCAGTACTTGTCCGTTTCGTGAACCAACTGTAACCTGAGATGTGGCCCATGGAATTGCTTAAACATGTGGTTCTCTCTTATAATTAGGTATCTGGCTACTGCTTCCTCGGACCATACTGTCAAGATATGGAATGTTGATGGTTTCTCACTGGAAAAGACTTTGACTGGTACTTACGGAGTAATCTTTGTGTACCTTTCTATTTCCTTGTACAGTTTGCTGCAGCAGTCTCACTGATTCTGCTTCTTGTGCTCTATAGGGCACTCCCGCTGGGTGTGGGATTGCGTTTTCTCGGTTGATGGTGCGTATCTTATCACAGGTAAAATACATCAACTCATATCATATTGACCTATCTATGTGATTTTTGAGTAATGCCCAGCCCAGACCAATCGTTAATGAATTGTTCCATGTTTTTAGTTTACTCTTCCTGAAAGATTTTACTAATGTTGTAATCAGCCGGTTCAAATGTGTCCGACAAGTTGGTAGATTTCAACGTAGTAGGTTGGATTCGGTTGGAGCAGTTAGCAGTTGCGTTAGGTCGGTGCCTTAATTTCTGTGCAACTCATGATGGTGACCTTTGTCTTTTGAAATCCTTCTTGTGCCAGCTTCCTCAGATGCGACTGCAAGATTGTGGTCCATGTCATCTGGCCAAGTTATCAGAGTGTATCAAGGACATCATAATGCAACAACTTGCTGTGCTCTCCACGATGGAGCGGAGACATCTCCAGGCTAATTATCGGACAATCTACCACTTGCTCATGCTCTCCTTTTCGGTGCATGAGCTGTACATAAATGTAAATGTATCTCAACATTTTATCATTGGAGTGTTTTTGACTTGGGGAGGAAAGGATCAATGAAGGAATGATTGTGGGATTTTCATGATGTTGCTTGCACTATTCCACTTTGTCCATCTTCTGCAAAGACTCTAAGACATGCAATCATCCCCTCCGAGGAGGGGATGCAGGTAAATGAATTTGACAGCGCAGCGTCGGAGACTATTACAAGTAATAAAGTGTACTAAAAGCACTTAAAGAGGATAACTTTCTTACATAACACTGAGGATGCCGCCATATAGATAGAGTATATGACTACTATTGTCCAAGTTCGCCCCTAACTTGTGAGGAATTCGTACTAGCTGTCCTTCTTCCCATCCATTTCTGGAGACGGGCTCCTGCTTTTCGACTTTCCCGGTGAAATCTTAGCCGGTGTAGAGCGTTCAGATTGCGAGAATGTTATCAATATATGCATGAGGATGGTTACAACAGCCAAACTGACGCCTGACACTGCAAGTCCCTTCCAAGATGACATAAAAGAGGACTGTCGGAGTAGGCGAATGGCCCCAAACACAACTAAGAATGTCCATGAAACGACTACCTGTTTCACAAAGAGAAAACCCAAGGGCATGTGGAATTATAAAAAGAATCCGCGAACCATTTGTGTAACGAATGGGAAAGTTAAGAAAGATGATTACCACGAGCGACTTCAGAGGCCTGCCTATGTCCTGCAACTCTTGGTCGCTGAACGTGTCCTCTGCAATGTGCTTATCCAACAATGCATCCTAGAGTTCCCCAAAAACAATAGAAAAATATTCGCTACTCCATGAGGGAAGGGAGGCATTCATCAGAACTTCAAGTAGAAAGAGTACCTTCTCAACAAATCTATCTTTACACCACTGAGCTACAGCATCATCTTCTTCAGGCAGGTCCTTCATTAAATGGCGTTTGAGATGCACATGGACCTGCATGATTTAGAAAAAATGAAAGAGATCTCACTAAGCAACTAAAGTCTTCACAATGAAACAATGATTTATTAAAGCACCCATCCTTACCCAAAAGCTCATTCAAATACAAACAGATACAGTGTAAGAGTCAGAACATACTGTCGTTTCCAGTCAGACACCTCTCCTATGTCTACCTAAAGCATCGTAAAGGAGGCCACTTAAAAACTGCCTGCAGTCTGTAAAGAGATGGACTCCCTAACACATGGTGCTGATGTGGTGTGGGATTACAATCACCTACATCAAACTTAGTTACGGAGAGAGAAATACTAACTTCCCTATGCAAATTCTTCCAAAATTGCTTCAATGACATGCTGCATCTAAACCAGACGGTGTCCACTCAAATTAGGCCAGTTTGTTGTGTGGTTGTACATATAAAATACATATATCAGTGAGCCGACAGAATCTAGGACTGATCGGACATATAATTATAAACCTCAGGGAGCATAATAATGATTAAAAAAAAAGCAATCATCAGTCAGCAAGCCAGTATAAAACTGGCACAAAATCACCAATAATTTGATCCAACAAAAAGCCAAACAGAAAATAACATAAAGTGAATCCTGCTCCCAACTCACCACTGAAGGCTTTCCCTTGAAGAGTCTTAACAATGTAGGTGGAGGTGAAGTTTTCGGAATGGCCACAGTAAATTCATAAATGGCTGGAACAAATGAGCGCATATGATTGACTGCAGCGACAAAGCCCTGAAAATTTAAATCGACGTTGATTATGACACTTGCCAGCAAGGTTGAATACAACACCTTCCGACAAAGTTAATTACAATGGTGTTATTATAATCTGAATTCAGCTCAACATCTCCTTAAAGAGAGAGGAAGATAATCTTTGAAATTTAAAAACCAAAGCTATAACCAAAACAAGGTCTTGATAAACTAAGTAATGATGCAAAACATCCAGGCTTATAGGCAGAAAGTGAACCAACAAGGATAAAAGTGGCAAAGTAGATTTGAGAAAGGGAATGCTTCAATGAGGAGTTGACAGCTTCCTGGTTCCTAAATATAATGTAATGCATCAAAATATATCCTTTTAAAAGTCTTGACTCAGATTGATCTGTGTGTCCTTTAAATTGATCCAACAAAAACCAAAATCATGAGTGTTATGGATAAAGCATGTCATATCCATCCTACACCCATCCAACCTTGTACACGATGGAGGCAGAGAGCTCAATTACGGTTGCATGATACTACACTTACGTTAACAATCCATTAATAACTACACTTCCATACTGCTATCAGTCATACTACAGACTTAAATTGTGAAGCACCCATTCATATCATGCCCCTTATCTCACTGCCACCAAAGAATCACATGCATATAACTTATGTGTTTCTTAAAGAAAGAATTTTGAATTCTGATATCCAGAAGAGAGGAACAGAAACAATTTGTGTCAAGCCAAAACAACCAAGGAACATAAATGACCTTAGTACGGGGAATCAATGTATTCTTAGGCACAGGCAGTCCAGCTGAAACCGCATATTCCTGGGCTGCCAAAAGCTTTGCCTGTGTAAATCGAGTACCCTCTACGAATAAAGCCAACCAGAAGGGCAAGGGGAAGTCCTTCAAGTTCTGTAGACCTGCCTGCACACATAACATATATAAAAAGCACACTTGAGTAAAAAGCTACAGAGAGAGGAAGGTCATGCACATTCTGAGCTTTCCCTCGACGTGTGTGGCAATATCACATCTCAATTAATGTAAACAACCCTTCCAGTAAGTACCTTTAAAGTGCTTTCGTCTTTTGCCCAGCTCCTTTCAAGGAACAGATACTCGGAAAACCACATTGACCAACCAATTACCTGTAACAATACCAAGCAAACTAATGACGACAAGCATAAAAAGTTAAGCACAGTTACCTATTCCAAATGTAATGTGTTTCCTCAAGCAAAAAGTGAAATAAATAGGTTTGCATTGCACTTCTAGAGTGAAATTAAATCAGACTTCATGAGAGAAAGAACAACCTGTTGAAAATCACTATGGTCCTGTCCTTTTTTGCCCCCAACACTAAGTTTAATTCAATAAAAAAGTTATTGCATTCTTAACCATTTCTTAAACAATGATTATTCGTGTCTATAAAGGCATGAATCCATTCCACCACTTGGCCATTGTGAAGCCTGAATTTGAAAAACAAAATAAAGAACAACAATAACATATGGTGAGAATTAAGTCTAACATTTCATCCTAACTTTGAGAATCATTGAATCAGAGAACAATGTAAATCACATATGAAAACAAGCTGTTTGTAATGAAATCAGTTTCCACTTTTGCAAACATACTCCTCATCAACCAAAATGATTGAGGTGAGGTAACATAATAAAGAAGATATACCGGAAGAACTTTCAACGTACATATGAAAGCAAGCGGTCTGTAATGAAATCAGTTTCAGCTTTTGTAAACATACTCCTCATTAACCAAAATTATTAAGGAGAGATGACATCATAAAGAAGATATACCGGAAGAACTTTCGACGATTTCTTCATCACTGCCAAAGTGCTGCCAAGACAACCTGATCGCTAATGTAAACAAGCGGAACAGTCAGCTAACAAGCACAGATGGAAAATATACAAGTTAGATATCTTTTGTAACAAAAAACACACAAAACTAATGCATGCAAGAAACAAATGAGTCCCGTTTCTCCTGTTGAGAATGCACATAACCAAAACGAAAATGTTCTATCCCTCCAACTATCCCAGCTGACGACACATTCCATCACCCATATCAAATATGACTAGAAAAAAAGCATCTCACCTGAGCCAAAATCCATCCTACCAGCCAATCGATGTCGCTTCTATGGTTCGATACCACCAGGGCATGTTCCGTACCTGATTGATTAGACCATAAGCTTGTGACACGAGCTTCATTACTAGAAGAACATGGAAGAGGCCATTTGACCCAACGCCATACCCATTAAACGCAAGGTTTCCTTATCAGTGAATAGCTTGATCTACAAAAGGAAAAAGGAATCGCATTATCATTTCTGAATAGGCTTAGACAGAAGCAGAAGAGTAACTCCCGTGCAATTCTTTCATTGAAAAGACGTAGGCCCGATTTCAAGTGCCAGCATCAAAAGACAAGATAATCACAATCATGTGAGATGGCCATAACCAGAAGCTATTGCACGAGGCACTCAGATCATCTTTCAGGTTTTGCGCTGGTTTTAATTCATTGGATGGTGGAAGTTAACGAGGTGCGAATGAGGGCACAGCCTTCTGAGGGGCAGCGCACATATCTCGTACAGACAAAGAGTCAGAAAAGCACTACAAACAAACTTTTTTGGCCTAACTGAACGCAAACCGTACCCTCAAGAAGGCACCCATCCACAAGGAAGCGATGGAGACAAGCTTCCTTGAGAGGAAAAATTGGGGGCAACAAACCAAATCACGGGGAGCCCCGAGGAAGAGGGGAAGAAGAAGACCTTGACGGAGGCCCACCAGTCGACGAGCCAGACGAGCTCGAGCCAGAGGAGCTCGGCGACGAACCTGTTGATTCTCCGGTAAGTGCTCTTGGAGAGAGGCCTGACGAGGACGAAGCACGTCGCCTACCAAACCAAAAAAAAAAGAGGGAAAAAAATGAAATTGAAAACACGGAGCAGAGACGACTGGGTGGTGGTCGTGGTGGGAGAGGTGGGGGGGGGGGGAACCTGGAGGAGGTTGACGACAAGGCCGGAGATGAAGAAGAGGAGGCCGAGGGGGACCAACACCACTGCTGCCGCCTCCACTGCCATTCTCCCTCTCCAAGGAAGCTTGCTTGCCGCGGAGGGGAGGGCTGTTTGATGGTGGATGGGGGGGGGGGTTGAAGGTATTTAAGTACTCGGGAGGGGGTGTTTCTTCAGATCGACGACGAAGATTGCGAGGCTGCTTCTTTTATTTTGTCCTCCCTTCCCCCATCTAATGTGCTGTTTGTTGTTTGTTCATCCTCCCCCCTTTGCCTCTTCCCGATCTCCCTCTCTTATTTATTTATTATTTTATTAAATGAGAAGGGCGCCGTGTTTGGGGTGGCCCTCCCTAATGCTAATTACTGCTGACTATTCGTGTTGGATAGACATACACACTCCCCCTCGATACTCTCGATGGTGCGTACGACTGCCAAACAGACGGACACTATAATTCCGGAATATGACTACTAAAATCATGTTTGAAAAGCTTAAAGAAACCATGCTTTGATTTTTTAGGTGTTTGTTTGTTAACCCCGGTGAAATACTTGTGTAACAGTCTGCACATGCCTTCCTTTAGAACTTAGTTCCTAATTAGTATGGGTCGCGAAATGTTATTTCAAAAATTTTAAAAATAAATAATTAAATTATACAATTTTTTAATGATCAACATTAATTACTTTCTAAATGAAAAATATAAAAAATAATAGGAAATAATTGAAATATTTAATTCCTTGTATTATGGCTAACTACGAATAGGATGGTGGGAAATTAGGGGGTCCTTCACGGCTGTACATTGGTTTCCCAAAAAAAAAAAAATGTTTGTTAAATATGTTACCTATTTTCAAATTACCCAAATCACCCTCGTTGGCCCAGCCGTCTATAACGGCGACTTCAAAATTACAAAAAATAAAAAATAATATGATTTATATGTTACTTAGTCAATTTAATAATGCTTTTCACAAAAACGAGTTCTGGTCGCATGTAGAATTTGCTGAGTTCGGGCAAATATCAGTTTGGTGTTACTAGTCGAAAAATCGAAAAAGCAATTCCATTTTTGGCGTGTCACCTTTTTAACAACTACTTTAGGTGGAATGACTTCAGGCAAGTTCGGTGTTGTTGTTCTTTCGAACATTGATTTTAATTGGAATGATACAATGTCGTGGTTTAAGATCTCGTTATACGTCCCAAAAGAATAACGTCCCTTCTATTTTCTCATTTTAGGGTTTTTGGAAAATGTCCGACCCGAACCTTATTCTTAGCTCGCCACCCTGTTCTGAGCTCCCCACCTCGAATTTGTCTTCCACAAGCTTGATTTTGTCCTCCTATACCTCGATTTTGTTGTTATCGGAGCTCTTCTGACTTACTCTTTAACTTTTGTCTTGCGAATTCAAGGGAAATGTCCAAACCACGGAAGACTCAACGTCCTTTCTGAAATGACACACATTTTCTGATTTTGGTATTTGCGAAATGGGCAAGTAATTAATGGTAATAAATGGATAAACTATGATAGAAGGCCGACTAAGAGGATGAAGTTGGATATTGCAAGTTGACTATGTAAAGCTTTAAAGGTTATATGTTGTGCAATGAAGTTGAATAAAGTTAGTAGACTGGAGATGCGTCGTTAACCTTTTTTTTTTATATCAGTGGGGTTCGTGGCGGACTTACTTTTTGCGAGCCCTCTCACGAGGCTCAGAGGCTCTTTTGACAAGCCCGCGAGCCTCAGGCCCGGCCCCACTACATTCCCTCTAGGCCCGACTTGAGGTCTGATATCCTGTTGGTTCAATTTCAGTTGAGGCCTAAAGGCCCAGCAGGTGGGCGGCTCCTGGACTTTATTAGCCATCACCTAGGAGACCAACCGTATTTTCAAGTGGAGTGTGCATGGTGGGGTTCGAACCAGGGATCATAACAAGGTAGGGTTCGAACCAGGGATCATAACAAGGTGGGGTTCGAACCAGGGATCATGACAAGGTTCCAAACACCCACCACCCACCTTACGCCACTTGGGTGTCCTCGGAAGGACGCCTCATTAACTTTCAATAGTAGAGTGTGGTGACTATGGTGTTAAATTTATCCTCGTGAATATTGCTAATGACATGGACATGCAATATTTGTTGAGTTTATAAAGTTAAATTCAAAGAACATTCTGGAATATTATGTGTTTTCGATTATTCGAAATTTCATTATCGACGTCATACGGTTTACGTAGAGGGAATGATCTTGAGTCATAGATAGGGAGTTGATTTGATGTTTGTACAACACCCACATATATACTAGTTGCATAGAAAGAGGCTTTAGATAGATAGAATATGGATCAATTAAGAAAGATGCTTTATACAATGAAATCAATTTACAAGTATTGATGACTAGCTTTTTCATTTCAAGTTATTTGGCATCTATGTAGGAAAGATGTCCTTGCTAAACTTTCGCAACATTATTTGGCATGATCGAATCCTCGGCCTGCTTCTTTATTATGAAGTGGCATTCCATATAGGGTTATACGTCAATTGGAGATGCTTAGCTTGTTCTAGAGATGTGACACATACAAGAGCTTACATCGATTCAACTTATAATGTGCATGTACAATTGGGTACACACATACATTCACAGCAAGTGGAGGATATATGGAATACTCTAAATGGTACTCCAATTACGTTAGGAGATACATTTCACACATCGACACTATGCTTGGGATATTGGTTATCATATATTTCTTTAATATGCAACTAACATTTATACTTACATAGTCCTTTAGTTTCATAAGAGATGTTTATAGAAAATCAACCCGTGAGCCAACCAACTAGATGAGGTTACGACTTTAGCTCGAGAAGCGATATACGTTTTGACATAGTATGCATCACTTTGATTCTATGGTTTTCGGAGGCAAAGAGAACATTCTAGAATAGGATGAACACACACTATATAGGAGGAAGATGACAAAAAAAGATCATGATGTTAAAGATGTAAACAACAACATAATAGAGGGCGAAGAAGGTGAAGATTAGGGTCCTCGATGCATGAAATTTGAAGAAGATAGTGTGATGACGTCCCAGTTGACACAACTCACATCAGTACACGTGTGATACGACTATACCACGCTGTATGACGATTAACTATCAAGTTCAACTCCTCGAGTGCCTTTGAAGGCTCCGAAGAACTTCTAGCTTCCTCATCCATACTCAAAATGATTTGTTTTATAGATTACATAGATAATCACAAGGCATGTCCCAAACTCAACGCTACTTCGACGTTATGTAGTGACATTTACCATTTAATTTTCTTTGAACTTCATTTTTTAACACTGCACATGTTGCTTCACCGTTTTTGTTGGACATCATTTGTGGAGTTGGTTGATTTCATGTGAATAATGTGAATTACATTCCAAGCATCATGGCTCGAGCTTTTGATTGTACTTGACGTTTACAAAATCAAGTAATCTACGATAATCAAGGTGATTTCTCTTCTTCATATGAATCTATAAATAAGAAAGAATCAATATATAATTAAGAATAACAACACCTAATGTATTAATTAAATAGTAAATGTATTAATGCTCCAATCACTTGTGCTACAAGTCAAACTTAGAATTCTGACAGCAATATTCTGTAGATTACCACTTTGTTGTAATTTAAAAATTTTAGATTATTAACTTTATGTTAATATGGTTTTGACGATGCCATAAGAATGTAAACTTCTGCTGTGTAGAAGGTAAGCTTCTACTACTCTGTAGAAGGTTAACCTACAGGGGCAGTCTGTTTTGTACCTTCTGTCACCTAATTATTATCACGAATTACTTAAATTAATTATCTGATTATTTAAATACATTCATATGGTATTACATGTTAATTAAAATGGTTTTAAATCATTTTGATTACGATTTATTTCCATGTGAGTTGATCTACTCTCTTTAAGGGAAGAAATCACTTTATATTTGGAATGCTCTAATGCAAGGTTCTGCTGACGGATCTGGAACTATCCAATGGTCATTTAATCCTTCCTCTTGCATCTAAATACGTCCAGATTCGTTATGAATCATGGCAAAGGACAATCCATCTGAATATGGACGTACTTTACACGTGTCTGTATCTAGAAGGTCTGCCAACCACTTTTGGAAACCAAGATTATCTGATTTCCATTTACAGAAGCCTGACAGATCTTATTTGTCCGAATCTTCTAAAAGCCCTATCACCTAGGATCGTGAACACAATCATGACCAGATGGCATGATTGATCCTCAAGTGATATGGAGCATCTCTCCCAATGGGGGAATGTTTTATTTGGCTGATATTTTTTTTCCATATTTTGCAGAGACTTCCATCAGCCAATGTACCTTCTATAAATATGTAATTTCTATTTTGTATAAGATAGGATCATTTGTTAGATAGAATCATAGACGACTTACGTGTAGATTGAGTGTATTGTATTCTAAGAGACTTGTGAGTTTTCGTTCTCTTTGGGGTTGAGCATTCGGTTGCAGAAGGCTGGTGCAAAGGGTACAAGCTAGACCGGACGTGAGTGAGGTCGTGAAGGATCTGGCTGCACTGTGGTGTGGCGGACGTGCATCAGCCTTAGGGAGAAGTCGGGGTGTATACGTGCCAGGGCAGTGAGCAGAAGAAGGGCCACGTCTGGAGGAATCTGGTGAGGTACTGGTATCGGTTGTTTTGTAATCGGTTTGCTTGTGTGTGTAGAAAGTAGGTGTCCATAGTGTAAGCTGTGCCGGGCGTGAGTGAGGTGGCGAAGGATCTGGCTGCACTGTGGCATGGCGGATGTGCACAGGCTTAGGGAGAAGTCGGGGTGTACACGTGCCAGGGCAGTGAGCAGAAGAAGGGACGCGTCTGGGAGATTCACGGTGAGGCATTGACATTTGTGTTTCTGTAGAAGGGAAGTACCTGTTGCAGGCTTTGGAGAAGTCCCACGGGTGCTGTCTACTTCTAGAAGTCTTGGTGAGGAGCCAAGCATCGGGGAAGCCTTGGTGAGGAGCCAAGCAGGTCGTGGAACCGCCGGAGGGAAAATCCATTATTGGACTGAGGGGTTGTCTGCCTTGGTAGGGCCGCTACGTGTTTGCGTGGAGCTGCCACGTTCTACAGAACCCCAACCACAGGGATTGTTGAGTTAGTTACTGTCTTCAGTGCAGAACCTCAACCAAGGAGTTTCTGGAGTTAGTCACAGATCTTTGTGCACGATCCAAAGGGTTATTAATCACAATTCATCGGGTTTATGTGAGTAGAAAAGCCGAAGGGCTATCTGCATCACCTTCTAGACTACAAAAGTGTCTCAGTACCTTCTGTTAGTACATCCATTGTGGAAAAGCCGAAGGGCTATCTACAATACCCTCTGCAGGAGTGTTTTACTTATTCTGTCAATCTTGTATTCGCTATAAGTGTTCAATAGTGAATTCCATCTTATAAGGGTGAAGAGTGGAGTGGGCAATTGCCGAACCACTATAAACCTTCCGTTTCTCATTTACTTTCTGCGCTAACGGAAAAGAAAATTAACAGACACAACGCAAACGTCTGAGCAGAGACTCCAGAGGTCCTGCATCAAACATCGTACGCTACAGAAACCAATCAGGTTCCGGAGTTGTTTACTTCGATCTAGCTCTCACAGATCATCTCTTGGTAGTGCAGAAACCTACAAGGTTCTGTATCAACTTTCTGCTACTACAAGTATCTTTTAGATCTTGGAGTAGACATTGCTGATCACACTTAAGGTGGTCGAATGTGTAGAACCTTGATAGCAGAAGCATCAACCTTCTGCTATTGCAGAAACCTTCTCGGGACTGCATAATCATATCTCAGATCAGACTTTAGCTGGCGTTCTCTCATCAAGCAGCAGTTCACTTCGGGATCTGCTGTGTACAAAGGTTCTGTAATCTAGAGAAACCTAACCTTCCGCTGTTGGGTTCTATTAGTCGTAAAAAAGGGTTAAAAAGGCTATTACACTAATTTACCCCCTCTTAGTGCAATAGTTACACCAACACTTTACTTACCTATAATATATAGTAATAAAATAATCAAACAAGAATTACCTAATGATCTAATTTTTGTGACCCATTGACAAGTAAAACATTGAATTTTCCTTATGTTTGCTTATAATACAAATTTCACCAATGGATTTATCTTGAAGTTTTATGCTTTGATCCAACCTCTCGATGTAATCAAACAAAACACTTTTTTCTTCATAAACCAATAGAATAGCGGAGTTTTGCTCAAAATATGATGGATTTTAGAGGTGATCGATTGCATGTTAAGGAATGATGAAGCTAAATCCCATTGATCATTAATGGTATAAAAAATATCTCCATACTTCTCCTTTCCATGAAATGAATTTTGGATTAATTCTTCCGCCCTCTACATCACCTCATATTTATGTCCAATTGTCGATTTCTTCTCGTTATAAAACAAGCGAAGAACAATTACCAATGACCCATCTTCTTTGGAACATACAAAACATTATTATAGAATGTTTCCTGTAATACAATCCCATAAGCACTTTTCCCTTTTGCCATGTTGACAATTTGTTTTCTTCCTGTGCTTGTGATCTAAACTTTCTCTAGCTTATTGTTTAGGATATGAAGCCTCTGTAAAGTGATAACGCTCGTGACAAATATGGTAGCACCATGTAGAAGTAATATATTCTTCTCCATGAAACTTCTCAAAGTATTCAACATACTAAAAGGATGGCATGATTGATGGTTATATTCACATGAACTATCCAATACAAATGCATGTTTTTGCTTGAAGTAGTTTTCCTATTAAAATACAAAATGACACTGATTTTCATATAAACAAGTAATACATCAAATAAAGATCTAATGAAAGAAACATCTTACTAGCTAGCACGTATATTGCTTCTTTTGTTTATAATCACATGCATGACATTTTGCTTTCTAATTTCCTCAACAAAGCTATCAAGTAGCTCAAATATCTTCTCACCTACTTTGAAATAAGCAGAAACATCACTTGATCTGATGAACATTGTATCTTTCTAGCTATTCACTAAAAATTTAATTAAAAATGAGATTTTCAGATTGTCCGGTCATATGATGCAATTGAACAATCATATTGAAACTAACTTACGAAGTGATCTTTCATCCACTGCTTTTTATAAGTAACTTCTAATACAAGGACGACAATCGATTCCCCCAGTCCCAGTTTGTGTCGATTCAGTCGACTATAAGAAGCCAATCGCCTAATAAGACCATTAGAACGAAGCTCAATTATGCATAGGTTAAAACAAGCGAAGTCGAAGATCCATTCAAGTGAAGACCTGTTGACTAGTTGATTTGCCTGATGGACGAAATATTTTGTTTCCCTTTCTAGATATCATATCATACTTTATTTCTTATTGTTAGGAGATTTCCTTTTAGTTATTAAAGATTATGTGTGAATATTTTTGTTTGATCTAATAGGTAGAAAATCTAAGAGAACATTTTATTTGGGTTTAATTTTGAAGCAACATTATAGGGTGCTTTGTAATTTTTTGGAACACATATATCTTCGAGTTTTTTCAGAAAAATTTTGTTAGACTGTCTTTCAAACCCCTATCCTACGCCTGATGGATTCCAAATGTCGCTGAGTTTGTGTGTGTCAACAGGTGATGGTATATATGTATCCTTCGCATTGCTCCTCACCCTTGTTACTATTCTCAGTAGTGCGTTATTGTAACCGTAGATCGTATGAGCCTATCCGAGTTACGTTTGTCACGGTGGTGAAATATATATCTGTGGTGGTTTGTTCTCAACATATCCTTCACTTTACCCTATAGTTCGCGTTTCCGTTTCACGTTCCTTATTTTTGTTAACCCGACCCATATATACATGGTGGTGGCAAAACGGATAAACATATCGAGTTAGTGTCCAAACACGATAAGACATGACACGAAATACGTTGACCCGAACATGTCCCTTTAAGGTTTTCGTGTCTTTAGAGTAAATCCAAATACGAACCATTTTACAACAATTAGACACGAAGAGACCATTGGTAGCTTTGTTAAGGCAACTCGCCTTGAGCGCTTAGGCACTAGGACGAGGCGAGGCGACACCAACTCGCCTATTTTGCCTTCGGCTGGGCGCCAAGGAGAAGGCGCTGCCTAGATGAGCGCCTGACCCAAGGCGCCAATAAGGCGCTTTGGCCGCCCCCTCACCAAAGGTAAGAAGGTGAGTGCCTGTCACCCACCCAAAACCCTAAATCTCTCCGGCCAAACCCACTAATCAGCCCCACCATCCAGCTACTCGCCAAACCCCCACCTGTCAGCCCCCACCATGCCAGCCCCCACAAGTTTCATCATCGAGCTCTCTTTCCATCCTCCTCAGGGTCTCATAGACTAAATCCTGTTAGTATAGGATAGCACTAAGAAGGGGGTCTGAATTAGTGCCTTAAGAGTTTTGACAATTTTTCGATCGTATCTTATCACAAAAATAGTGCTCTGTCAGACTACAAAAACTGGATCTGCTGTACAGATTCTCAGTTCTGATGTATATTATCTTACGTTTTAATGACACAAAGACTTATCATGGTTTGACAAACAATGCCTACATCCACTCTCCCAACGCTCACCCCAATCAGGGCATATTCACTATATGATGATCAAGGGAAGTTACAGATGCACACTTCTACAGAAATGTGACTAACCACTTGCACGTACACACGTGACTAACCCAACCTGCACGTAAACAACATGACTAATTCCGGCTCCTCATTAAGCCTATGGCTTCACGGCTACCACCTACCCTTGCACACACCCCGTGTGACTAACAACTTAGAACAAGAAAGACGGCTACATAACGAACAATTTGCAGCCACAGAAGAAACACTCTCTAAAGAGGAGATCAGCTCGGTGAAAGAACAATGGACGCTCTAAGCTTTTGCAACAGTGAAGGAATGAAGGTTTCTGGTAAGCTCTTAGATAGAACGACGACTTGGAATTATGTCTTCACTCTTGCCTATAAGCTTGTCCACAGAAGAAGCTTCCTAATCAATCATAACGGCTAGTTGATATCTTGTCATTTGCTCCAAGATTCGGTCATGTAGGATAGCTTCCAATAATATAAACATTATCCATAAAAAACACTAAATAAATAAGACTTTAACTCAAGGATAATGTATTTCGCACATAGGCTATTTTCTACAACAACAGAACCAACACTTTTCCGTATATGGAATTGACATTGGGATTGATTCGTTTCCTTTATATGAAAACATTCCCATTGTAAAATATTCTCACCATTAAATATTCTCAACATTCCCCTGTTCTTCTGTACACTTAAATAGCACATTAGTAGTACATATCCTTTGTCATCATTAAAACTAGATTTTATCAACAAATCCCCCTTCAACCGCCGGATCCGCCGCAGGTAATCCCCCTCTCTCCCTCTTATCGGCGCGCGGTACTATCTCTTCCAATCTCTGATTCCTCAACTCTTCTTCCCTTCTTTGTCTGCATTGTTCGCGTCCGTTCTTCCCTTTGGTGTCATTTTGTTAATGTAACATCTTGGCCTAATTTATCCTGTGAGCTTGCTTGGATGTTGCTTCTTTATCCCAAATGTTTGTATCGAGTGTTTTGGGAAAGACGACATTGGATCTCATGTGGAGGATATAGCCTAATAGATGTAATGTTTACTTTCCATGCGAATTGCTAAATGGAGTGACAATGTGATTCGTTTTGGTGTTGTTTCGAGTTAATGAGTTCTGAGCTATTTAGTTCTTTTTTTTCAAGTGATTTGTAATGAGTGGTAAAGATTGTCTATAGTCTATATATTGGCGCCTTAAAGCCTAGCGCCCACCGCCTCGGGTGATGAGAGTCCTTTTCGCCTTGGTGGCGCCGTAGAGCCTTAACAACATTGCCGGTTAGACACGAAAAAAATCAATATAAACTAGACATAAGGTTTGAACTATATCATCATTCAACAAACAAAAAATACAATAAATCCATAACAACTACATGATAAAATTATTAAAAATAATAGGTAAGAAGCGAAAAGGAAGAGAAATCGATAAACATTCATAAGAGTTGAAACCTAACGCTTAAACTATTGGTTCTTTTTATTAAAATGAATCTTCACGAGTCTTAATGAGCAAGGTGAACACGACCTGAAACCAACCCGTTAACATATCGTGTATATCGGGTTTACACGATAATGACACGAACCTGTTAGGGCCAGACCCAAACACGAAAATTACCGGCTGTGTTACCATGTCTTTTCCAAAATTGTCATATCTATATATACACTTCTGACCATATTTCGTCACCCTTTTCACACCATCCTGAGACAAGGAGGATCGACGCACCATCGACTAGGGCTATCAGCTTGCTCATCATCGACTAACTGTCGAAGCAAGGATCCGTCGAAGTACGGAGCCGTCGAAGTAAGGAGCCGTCGAAGCAGAAACAACTCCACATTGAATGCATCTCAAGTTCCCAGATCATTCATGCATTTTCCCATTCATGCATTAACATTTATGTTTGTTGCATTTCCGATAAGCCATTTATGGCTCGTCCATGAATCTAGCCATGCATGCATCTTATCTAAGTTCATCATCTTGCATTTATGTTCTTCTTCTGGTGATCCCTATATAATGGGCGCCCTTGTAAGCATTTAAGAAACTTTTGAATCAGATTACAACCCCATAAATAGACTCGTGTCTTTCTATCCGAAGTGAGTGAATTCTCTTTCAACCTCGTTCTTCATTTGGTGGATTCCAAGTGCAGATTGAGTTGAACATATCAACCGGTAGTAGTGTATTTGTATCCTCCGTGTTGTGCCTCGCCCTCGTCTTGTTCGTGGTGGTGTATCTGTATCCACGGCCAAACGAGTTTATCTGAGTTCTTCTTTCACGGTGGTGTTACTGTATCCATGGAGGTTGAATATCAACCTATCCTTTCTCCCCTTATTCCTTTTCCCATTTCCAGCCGCACCCACATACACATCCTTCCGTCCATACCCCACGTCACTCCATTCCGCGTCATTAGTGACGTTCCCCTTCTTTTTTGTATTGGAATCATCTATTCCTTGTCGTCCCCATATCATCTAAGTATCAGAGCGGACGATTATCAATGGCCGGAAGATTCCAACGCGGTATGACTCTAGATGAAGCACAAGTTGCTCAGCTTGAGGAACAGATCGCCGATCTTCAGCAACAACTACAGTCCTTGCGAACACATCATGCATCGACTTCCCGCAATCGATTAGACGGCGATGGTGAGGAGAACCCGTGGCGTGAGGAGTCTCAACGAGGATCTTCACCGGGGTATCATAGGCAAGAAAGAAGAGCCCCGACGATGAGTGTTTAGATTTCGGAATTCGAAGAAAACTTGGACCTCGAGGAGTTCATCGACTGGATGCACACGGTAGAGCGCATCTTCGAATATGAAGAGGTGCTCGAGGAAAGAAAGGTTAAGTTGGCTGCGTTAAAGTTGAAGAAGTACGCCAGCTTATGGTGGGAGAACCCCAACCAATAGCGTCGAAGAGAATGACGTGATAAGATCCGAACATGGTCGAAAATGAAGAGGGCTATGACTAAGAGGTTTCTACCGGAGCATTATCGACGATATCTCTACCTCAAGTTGCAGTTTCTTCAGCAAGTTTCAAGTGTATCGGAGTACACGAGGGAGTTCGAGAGACTCTTGCTGCAGTGTGATGTCCAAGAATCCCAAGAGCAAACCATTGCTAGGTATCTTCGAGGACTTAAGCCTCAGATCGCAGATGCAGTCGAACTTCAACAGTATTTCAACTTTGACGATGTTAAGCGCTTGCCCACAAGGTTGAGCAACAACAATAGAGGAGATCAAGTACTCGCCCATTCGTGAAGGTTCCGCCTTTCAACAAGGGGAGTAGCTCCTAGGCAAAGCCACTGTCAAGGAAAACTCCACCATCGACTAACAGACCTGAAGTCAAGTGGAACGAGCGATGATGTTTCAAGTGCCAAGGAACAGGACACAAGGCTTCCGAGTGTTCGTCGAAGAGAAACGTTGTCATTACAGAACTGTCCGATGGAAAAAAAGAGTTCGATGAGAACGTCGATCCTATTTGGGATGCAGAGGAGATTGAGGAGTACTCGGACGAAGGAGAGTTGTTGGTCGTCCGAAAAGCCTTAAGCATGACACCCGCTAAAAAGGAGAATCAAAGGGAAAGTATTTTTTACACCAGGCGCACAGTCGAAGGAAAAGTTTGTTTGGTGATTGTCGTTGGCGGAAGCTGCACCAACGCCGTGTCAAGGACAATAGTCGAAAAGCTTAAGCTGCCTATTGAAGCTCATCCTCATCCTTATCGATTACAATGGCTCAACAAGGAGAGTGATGTCGAGTAACCCAGAGAGCGCGAGTTCCATTTTTTATTGGGAAAAGCTACTAGGATGAAGTCGTTTGCGACGTTATTCCAATGGATGCGTGCCGCATGCTCCTAGGAAGACCGTGGCAGTTTGATCACGCGTACAACATGACGGGTATCGCAATACCTATTCCATCAGTGTCGACGAGAAGAAGGTCACCTTGATGCCCCTGACCACTCAACCTATGATAGCACCACAGAATCGATCTACCGATTAGCCTCTTAAGGGGGTACAGCCCCAGGTCAAGCAACGAGCCATCCCCTAGCCTTATCCATACTCGAGGAGTTCAAGGATGTGTTTCCGGAGAAGCTGCCAGTCGAACTACCGCCTTTGCGAAGCATTCAACATCAGATGGACATGGTTCCAGGAGCGTCTCTACCTAATCAACCAGCTTATCGATGTAATCCAGAGGAAGCTAAGGAGCTGTAGAGGCAGGTTGATGAGTTAGTCAAGAAGGGTTGGTTCGAGAGAGTTTGAGCCCTTGTTCAGCCCCAGCCGTATTGGTGCCGAAGAAGGATGGCACTTGGCGAATGTGCATGGATAGTTGAGCGATCAACAAGATCACGGTGAAGTATCGTTTTCCTATCCCTCGACTAGATGATATGTTGGATGAGTTGCATGAAGTGCAGGTGCTTTCGAAAGTGGATTTGCGAAGTGGCTACCACCAGATTCGAATGAAAGAAGGTGACGAGTGGAAGACAACCTTCAAGACTAAGTACGGATTGTACGAATGGATGATGATGTCCTTTGGTTTGTCAAACGCACCCAACACGTTCATGCGACTGATGACCCATGTCTTGAGACCTTTCATGGGGAAGTTTGTGATCGTGTACTTCGACGACATCCTCATCTATAGTCGAAACTACGAGGAGCATGTCGATCATTTGCGAGTTGTGTTCCGCATACTTTAGGAGGAGAAGCTGTGAAATCTTAAGAAGTGTGAGATCTTTCAGCCGAGTGTGATATTTCTTGGTTTTGTAGTATTTGCTGAAGGAATCAAGGTCGACAAATCAAGGACTAGCTGACGCCAAAGAGTTTCCACAATGTTTGAAGTTTTCATGGCTTATCGTCGTCCTATAGGAGGTTCATTCAAGGTTTCAGCTCGATCGCAGCCCCACTCACCAAATGATTAAAGGGAGATAAGTTCGAGTGGGCTTTAGCAGCACAAAATAGTTTCGATCGACTAAAGGAGTGTCTAAGCGATGCACCCGTTCTTACCTTACTTGACTTCGCGAAGATGTTTGAGGCTGAATGTGATGCATTAGGAGTTGGGATAGGAAGAGTCTTATTGTAGGAGGGGAGACTCATTGCATACTTTAGCGAGAAACTCAATGGTGCCAAACTCAACTACTCGACGTATGACAAGGAGTTCCTAGCCATCGTTCGAGTACTCGAGACGTGGTACGTGGTGCCATTACTTGCTGCTCTGAGAGTTCGTGTTACACACCGATCATAAAGCTCTCAAATACATCAATGGTCAGAACAAGCTCAGTTGACGACATGCGAAGTGGGTCGAGTTTCTACAAGCTTTCACCTTTGTATTGAAGCATAAACCAGGAGCGAAGAATGTAGTTGCTGATGCTCTCTCGAGGAAGATGACTCTACTATCCGCCATGGAGACAAACTGATTGGATTTGAGTACCTGAAGGATCTGTATAAGGATGATGAAGACTTTGGAAAGATTTTCGTCCAATGCACCAATCAGGCCGTTGATCGATTCCATTAGGTGAGTGGATTTCTATTCGCAGATTCTATGTTGTGTATCCCCAGGAAATCAACTCGAGAGCTGCTTATTCAAGAAGTTCATGGAGGAGGAATAGCTGGACATTTTGGAGTCGACAAGACGCTGTCGATGCTGTAAGAAAATTTCTGTTGTTCATGAATGGAAAAGCAGGTGCGAGGTCTTATTTCGAGATGTGATATCTGCCAACAGGCGAAGAGCCGAGTCCAACTACAAGGCCTTTACACTCTACTGCCTGTCCCAGAGCGCCCTTGGGAGCATGTAAGTATGGATTTTGTGTTCGGATTACCGAAAACGCAGCGGAGGAAGGATTCGATCATGGTTGTGGTCGATAGATTCTCCAAGATGGCGCATTTCATTCCATGTGGTCGATAGATTCTCGACCGTATCAGATCAAGACGTTAAGTTCCTTAGTAATTTTGGAAGACGTTGTGGCACAAGTTGGGAACGAAGCTCGTCTTCAGTACAGCCTATCATCCGCAGACCGATGGACAAACAGAGGTTGTCAATCATACCATGGCTGCAATCCTTCGAACCTTAGTCTCGAAGAACTAGAAGGATTGGGATGTGAAGCCTGTTCATACGGAGTTTGCATACAACAGAGCCCCTAGTTTGACAACGAAGTCATCACCCATTGAGGTAGTTTACGGACTCAATCCTTTAGTCCCTGTCGAACTGATGCCTATAAATGATGCGAGATCAGTTAGTCGGGATGCTGAAGAGCGCACAAAGGAGATGAGAATGCTCCATGAGAATATTCGAGTCCAGATCGAGAAGGCTAACAAACGTTATGAAGAGAGGGCCAATCGAGGAATTAAGGATAAGATTTTCCAGCCAGGAGACTTAGTGTGGATTCATCTGATGAAGGAATGATTCCCCGCAAAGAGGAAAAATAAGCTGATGCCTCGAGCGGAAGGACCTTTCAATATCGTTGAACACATCAACAATAATGCCTACAAGGTCGATCTCCCCAGAGACTATGGAGTTTCTGCCACTTTCAACGTCCAGGATCTCATTCCGTTTGTGGAGGATAACGACGATGTGAGTTTGAGGACAAACTCTTTCGACAAGGGGAGGATGATACAAGGACCATTGACGCACCATCAACTGCTCATCATCGACTAACTGTCGAAGCAAGGATCCGTCGAAGTACGGAGCCGTCGAAGCAGAAGCAACTCCACATTGAATGCATCATAAGTTCCCATATCATTCATGCATTTTCTCATTCATTCATTAGCATTTATGTTTGTTGCATTTTTGATAAGTCATCTATGGCTCGTCCATGAATCTGGCCATGCATGCATCTTATCTAAGTTTATTTTCTTGTGTTTATGCTTTTGTTCTGGTGATTGGGTGCCCTTGTAAGCATTTGAGGAATTTTTGAATCAGATTACAACCCCAAAAATAGACTCGTGCCTTTCTATCCGAAGTGAGTGGATTCTCCTTCAACCTCGTTCTTCATTTGGTGGATTCCAAGTGCGGATTGAGTTGAGCGTATCAATCGGTGGTGGTGTATCTGTATCCTCCGCGTTGTGCCTCGCCCTCGTCTTGTTCGTGGTGGTGTATCTGTATCCACGGCCAAACGAGTTTATCTGAGTTCTTCTTTCATGGTAGTGTTTCTGTATCCGTGGAGGTTGAATATCAACTTATCCTTTTCTCATTTCCAGCCGCACCCCCATACACAACCTTCCGTCCATACCCCATGTCATCAATTCTGCACCCTTAATGACGTTCCCCTTCTTTTTGGTATTGGAATCATTTATTCCTTGTCATCCCCATATCACATCCCTATGTCATGTTCTCTATTCGACAGTGTCAATTGCATCTAGTGAAAACATAGAGACTTCAAGAACCATATTTTCCTAATGCTTCCACCGTCTCCCCAAACCCTGTTTAGTTAACCACATTAAAAGGGAATACTAGCTTTATAAAAACCATCTAGCAGTTTCATGCTTCTTTAATGCGTTCGTTAACAATGCTTTGTGGACATTTCTTAGGCTTTTCCATCATGAGTAGATGTATTGAACCTTTATGCTGTGGCATTTTATCCTTCATTCTATTCTACATGGCTTGAATTGCCTACTCTTTTCATTTGAGATTGTCATTATGAAATATCATATTCCTCTCCCAAATCAATGTATTGCCAACTTCCAATTCATTGACACTCAAAGTAGAAGACATGTTACTACCAATTACCTCTAGTTTTTTTCATTTCATTAAGCTAAGCATGTAACTCCTTTCATCACTTTCTAGAAGCAAGATGGACAACTCCTTGCATATTTTAACTTTTCGACTTGATGTTGCTTAGCTTGATGAATTCCTCCATGTGAGACAAATTCATAAACCTTGCAAGTAACAATATTTTGTGATCCATTAACATTGGTTCGTTGGTTACCCCAGGTTCGAACCCACTTTAGGATCCTTTCCATTTCATAAAAAATGGAGTCTTCATTACATGATTAGGATAAACTCTTTTTTAATCCAACGATAAGTGTTATTTTTAGCAATATGAATGTACTTTATTAACCTTGATATATTATGGAGTTAATGAATTATTTCCTTTAATATATTAAAAATGAAGAAATTGTTATAATATATACTTTGTTCTTCAATATTTGTCTTTTGATCATAATGGTTTAAAATTTATAGTTTAAGATTCATGATTGAATGTGTTATTTTAACATTTAGGGTTTAGGTTTTAATAGGGTTTAGTATTTAAAAACTTATCATTTAACTTTTAAGGTTTAGAGTTTAAGTTTTATAGTTTAACATTTAATACTTATGGTTTAACATTTCAGGTTTAATATTTTGAATTTACACTTTATGGATTAACTTTTAATATTTAAGGTTTAATATTTTGGATTTGTAATTTATGGTATAACTTATAATATTTATGGTTTAACATTTTGGGAATATAATTTAGTGTTTATGGTTTATTTTGTTATTAATTGAATATAATGTTTTAAAAAAGTGTTAAAAATTAATTATATAAAGTAGTGTCAATTTTTCCATCACCATAATTAAAATAAGATAAAATGAGAAAAGTTTCAACCGTTAGATTAAAAATAGGAAAATCCTTGCCATAAAATGGACACTCTCCATTTCATAAGGAATGGAAAGGATCCGAAGCCACCTACATTGCACACTTACCCTTGGAATAATGGGGATCATGATCCTCTCCATTTTTGAAATAATGGAGAGTGTCCATTTTTGGTTGGGATAATTCTAGTTTTAATTTGATGCTTCTAATTTTTGCTATTTTATATTAGTTTAATTATTTTTTAAATGCTTTTACACTTTAAAACATTACATTTAATTAATAACACAATAAAATCATAAACACTAAATTATAAACCCAAAATACTAAACCCAAATAAATATTAATAGTTAAATCATAAACCCTAAATGTTAAACTATAAATATTAAAAGTTAAACCATAAACCCTAAATGTTAAACCAAAAATTAAAAGTGAAACCATAAATTATAAATCCAAAACGTTAAATCAAAAATGGTAAACCGTAAATATTAAAAGTTAAACCATAAAATCTAAATGTTCAACTAGATAAATATTAAATAATAAAACTTCTTAATAGATCAATAGGAATAAAGTAATTTTATAATGTTAGATTTAACTATGAGTGTTGGATTAAAAATCACAACGTTAAAATTGACGCTCACCATTTTTAAACAAATTAAAAGGATCCTAATTTAAATAATGGAGGGTTAATAAAAGTCCAAGAGCATCCTACCTGTCAGGCCCATAGGCATTATTTACCCGGACTGGATTACAGGGTCTTGCCTAGGTCCGAGGAGGATGTAATGGTTCGCGATAAAAACAATATCTATGAAAAACAATATTTGAATTTTTTGGATCTTATAAGTAATTATACTTTCACCCGACAATCCATCTTGTAGTTATACTTCCGGAGGAATCCTTCATTCTCTTCACTTTTTAATTTATTAATATCTATGAAATGATACTAAACATAAATTATTTGCCTTTTCATAACTAATATCTGACCAGCCTCTTCAAATTACTAACAATAAATAGAAATATGAAATCATTCGACCAATTACAATTCTGCATCTCAACTTAGTCGTCGGTCGAGAAAGGTGAAGGTGTTTACAACATAAAATTCTGGGTCTGGCCTAATGCCGCCAACTAATTGAGTGACAAGATGAGTACTGAGCATTTTTGTCTGAGCGGTATCGATTGAGCGGTAAGATTTGAGCGGCTCTGACCAAGCGACATTGATTAAGCGATAGGATTTGAGCAAAAGACATTCATCAATCAAGTGGGACGTGGGAAACCACTCGAGCACACTTGGAGAGAAGACGTGGGTTGTTAGGGAATGTATCAATTAACCAAAGATTCTTTGAAGATTCTCAAAGTACGCACAACGTGCTTTGGAGCAGTTGAAGCCACCATGTCAGAAATTTTAAGAATTAGATTATGATTATAAATAGGATTTCTTTCCATTAGATTGGGGACAATAGACAACAATCAACATACATTAGTTCGCATCTTCGTTATTTGCTTAGTATTTGAATTTTTTCTTTTCCTTAGTTGATTTTCATTTTTTTTACGGTAACCACATTTTAAATTTGAACTCAGTGTTTGAGTCAAATATTTTCAACGCGTTGATCCTTGATCAATAGAAGGTAATTGAGATGGCGAGGTTAGGGAAGACAATAGAGGGAGAGGAGGGGGGGAATCTATCGAAAAGACGGGGAAGTCGTCGAAGAAAAGGGAAGCCACATGATAGGGGAGGGCAGTGGCTAGGGAGGGGCATCATAGAGGGAAGCCGTCGAACGGAGGGAAGTCACCGGAGAGGGGGGCTCGGGGTGAAGATGGGTGGATAACAAAGAGGGAGGGCAGCGGGGAGGTTTTCATTTCAGTAGCGCAAGGGTTTTGTTTTTAATTTTCTATGGGCATAGGCGTTGGGGCTCGTTTTGGACACCCGAATGCTCAAATTCGAACTCGTTATCCATCTCACGAACTTGAATCGGCTCGAAACTTGATCGAGTATTTTCTTTCTTACTCATGTATGATCTTTTCCATCTCAAGTTGCAACTTGATTCAAATTTGAGTTAATAATTGAATTCTCGGCAACTGAATAAGAGTCACCCGATTTTGGTTTTTGCATAAATCTACAATAACTAAACTCCTTTGGTAGCATGCATAATGTAAATATTTGTATTATTAAAAAAAAAATTGATTAAGCTCGTATGGTTGATTACTTGAATGTACTCAAATAAGCTCGACTCAACAAAAACTCGCGAACATATCGAGTTGACTATTGTTATGCATGAATTCGACTTGAATTATTATTGGAGTAGCTCAAATATGGATTCGACTCGAATTCAATCTTAGTAGGTTTCGAACATTCATCAAGTCAATCTCGAATAACATGTAAGTAACTAGAATAGTTTACACTTCTACCCTAAAGGCTTCGTGTCACTGGGTCGGACGACAACCTGTTGTCCCATCAACTAGCGAGGCTTGAGCAAGGCTGCTTAGGCGGTAGTCCGTGAAGGAGGCACGGGCTTGAGCGCCGGGTGGCGCTCATCGATGCTCGAGAGCGAGGCTCGGGTATCAAATTAGGGCACAGAGAGGGACGTGCGTTCGAGTACCTACTGTGGGCGAACTCACAGCAAAAGGAAAAACTGACAAATGCACGGAGAGCTACGTGCTGGACAATGTACGGATAATTTGATGCGGATGCGATGAGACGTACGGGTCGGGGAGGAATCTGGTTGTTGGGCGTTCCTGGTGGGGCGAAGCTATAAAAGTGGCGTGCCGCAGGAAACAATGGAGATTCCCTGGAGGTGCTTGTGGGTGGTTGCTGACGAAAGTGTCCTGACACAAGCTGTGGGCGTCCCTCCGGATGGCTGTTGCACGAGGAGGTAGGCCTCTTGATGTGATTGCAGAAGACCCTTGGTGTTCCTGGTTGTAGACGACTGTTGATGTTCCGAGACTCTTGGGTTACTCGTGGTCGCATGGTGTCCAAGTGTCCTTAGTTCTTTGTAAGCTGGTTGTAACTCGTCTTGGCCCCTATAAATGAGTGAGTGGGGACTTGGGCGAGGGAATCCAATCGGAGTGAGAGGATCCTAGAAGAGAGTGTCTCTTAGTGAGGGGGTGATTTGGGGCGAGATACCCATAATCGAGAGTCGATTGTATACACGAGAGTCTTGTAGTTCCCTTTGTATTATTGAGAGCAATAATACTGGTGATTGCCATCATCTTACTGGGTTGGGTGTGTTCTTGGTCGAGGTCATTTGGTTCCTAGGAATTGTGAGAAAAGACTGGTCTTGTTTGGGTGGGCACGACGCCGAACGGGTAGCGTTGGTAGGTTGAGTTAGCCGTAGTAACGTCTCGGACCCGTCACACTTCGTAAGGCGCTCGCCCAAAGCACACCACTTTGATGGCACTAGGCCTGGGCCTTAAAAAGCTCGCAGCGGCTTGGCCTTGGTACCTAAGCGAGCCTAGTGAGCTTTTAATAATAGTGCTAAATTCGTTATTCTGACTAATGTTTTTTAAGCCTTTAAATATTTTAGTGTAACTAAGGGTAAGAAGCAAAAAATCGTTATTTATAACAGCGATACATGACGACATCGTACCATGCAATAATGTTACTGCTTTAAATTGCAAGCTCAGATGTTACTATTTTAAATTGCAAGCTCATGTGTGGATCGTAAACTTGTTGAGGAAAGCGACTTAGGTGCGATGGATTGAACTCACGTTTCTTTTGTTAGACGAAAAGTGTGATTTTTGTCCGCGAGTTAGGAACGGGGGTTTGAGTATTTTGTAATCTAACGTCGTATTTAGTAAATTTTTTAAAAACAATTGTTTTTGCACAAAGCTCCCCCGAATGGGCCACATCCTTGGGCCCGACTCACAGAGTTGACAAGCAAGTTAGGGGCGGACTGGTCGGGAACTGTCCAAGTTCTTAGAGGGTGTGTTCCGCATGATCGAGGTTGCCAGACATGACCATTGCTAGTATATGCAAGCACACGTTAAACAGGCGCCAACGAAGGAACCACATCAAGAAATAGGAGCTCAAACTTGTGAAGATAGTGCTTGTTCCTACTAGTAGCCACGCCTCCAACCCGGCAGGTGTAGGCCTCGGCAGATATTCGAGAGTCTCAAGGATTACAACTCCGTGGAATGGATGGTAACTTTGGATGCATTGGTCCCCCCATCCATGCCAAATAGATCTCTTGTACATCTGTTGCGTATTAGGGATTCACACCATCGACCCAAACACATGTATACATCCCCCTTCTACAAGGCACCAGGCAAAGCATGCAGTTGTCGTGCATGACGAATACAAGTGGGGATGACGCTGGAGCCACCATCTTCTCCAAAGTTGTGTAGCCTCCACGATCGGATAAAGTAGATAGAAGAACATTTACATGTGGATCGAATCCATACTCTTGACTCTTAATGCCGTTCAAAAAACTACCCACCGAGACTTAAGATAGTAGCAACAGTCCATTCATACAGTTTCCTTAGAACAGAATATAGAAGAGGCGGAAAAAATGAAGAGGATATTCACTCAATATAGCACTTTATTTCTAACCAAAGAAATGATAACTTCAAAAGCTAATCCAAACCTTTATCCTGGAGTTACGTAAGTTCAATCATCAATAAAACCAGTTAAAAAATGTTTTGAAATAATGTGTTGTGTTATTAATTTTTTGTGTTTTTATTTATTGATTGAGCATATCGAAATTATTATTATTATTTAACTATATACATAAACTCTTAAAGAGTGCCCTTGGGCATTTATGTTTCCTTTCAGTTTATAGTAGAATTTCTAGATATGCTTAAAATAAAATAAAATTACATCTAAAATAAAACATCTCACAATTTTTCTAATCAATGTTTCCTTTTTAAGATACATTACAAATCCTTTTCCACATTTTGGAGGTGATTGCCTTCTTTTTCTTGATCTAGAAATGAGAGTGGTTAAAATTGAAATTCTAGAAAATCTAATATTTTATATTTTTGGTTAAGATTATTCTAATTTCAATGGAAATGTAATTCCTATTTCTCAAGAAAAAATCATCGGGACAGATTTTCCACTTCATATTTTTTTATCCTATTTTAAATTACTTAACTAGATTTTTAATCTTGAATGTATTTTTAGTTTCCATAATGAAATAATTTTTACAATAATATACACATTACATTAATTAAAAAATGAAATTATTCTTGATAAATGATAAATAAATTTCAAAATGTTTTACTCCTATTATAATTAAATAAAAAAGCGTTGAAATATAAAAAAAAATTAATGAATTTCTTTAGTAAAATAATTATAATATCACAATCTATTGAGGATGTTTGATGAAAAACATAAAGTATCTTATTAGGAAAGGAAAAATAGGAAGATAATTTTTAAAATATATTTTTTATGTTGTAGAAAACATTTCTGTGAATTTAGGATTATATTACAATGTTATGAATTCCGATGTATTTGCTATTTTGATTTTTAAGTAGCATGGCATCTAGTGGCTGGACGGGGACCGGATCCCAACCACTTTATAGTTCGTCTCACTGATTTGGCGGGTGAGATGGGCAGACTGGTCCATAATATGTTTTTAAATTATTTATTCAATAGAATGGACGGGGACCAATCCCCCGTCGGTTAAAATTACGATGATCCTAGGACATTCTTACCTCTCCTAACACAAATTTAGAAGTTTGTAAGTAAATAGCTTCGATGGTTCGAGTTCGAAGAAGTATAAGGATTATATTTTTTATATCACGGACGGGGAATGTGATATTCAATTTACATATAAAACGCGATTCCAGCGACGACAGTCAGTGAACTTGATGACGCAAAATTGTATTCCGCGTAACATGTATCGAATTTTACTGACGAGGGGATTCATTTATGATCGCGGTACAATAATTAAATGAAGTTGAAAAGAAAATAAACTTGAACTACTACTAAATAAACTGCATTACACGAAAAGAGTTTTTACAACCCTTACAAATATGACGCAAAAGGAAAATAACAAAGAAAACGAAAGAACAATATTGGAATGCTTCAATCGGAGGGACGTGATGGCGGCTATGGCAAACCCCTTTACTGGAGGCTACCTTGATGGAAAGATGATCGGAAATGATGAAGGTTGAAGGTTTCTGGACGTAGTGGTGGTGGTGGTGATAGTTTCATGATGCTTTCTGGACGCTTTCAGGACGTAAGGGGATAGCAAAGGCGGTAGGTCAATCTACCGATTTGGACTTAGTGATTGTTCATGTCCTTCAACAAAGAAACATCACTTATTTATACTAAAGTCATCAAGATATCGTGGTATCTACCAAAAGATGTGGGCAAAAGATGTTAACTGTCACGGATCGTGGGTGTCTCAAGATGCTCATATTTTTCTTGGGTATTAATATACATGAATATACGTGTACCCATGAGCTCGGGAAGATTAATGGCCAGGAGGATGAAGCAGGGCGTCGACAATCCACTCCCAGGGGCATTACTCTTCCAGCTCACGACGGAATCGAGTGATGTTAGATCCATCCTCTTCTTAACTCTCTCTCAGTCGTGTGAATAGATTGTATATCTAAATCGAGCGTGTGTAGCCCGAGTCATGGACAAAATACGGAACACAATGGTTCTGTACTCGAGCTGAAACATTGTTTCAGTCGACTGAGCATAACTTTGGCCACAAAGCCTCAATGTGCTCGAGACTAGTTGAGATAGTTCCCTCTTTGCCTCCTCTCCAACTTTAATATTTTGAGTTTTTTCATTCGAGGTCATCTGGGTCGAGTTTTGACCAGCCGAAGTCGTAATTGTTCCATTCTCGAGATATGATCTTTAGAACAAATACTCATTCAGTCTTTTGATCATAACTTTGGCTACAGAGATTTGATTAACTCGAGACTAACTTGGAAAGTATTTTCTCTGACTCCTTTATAACTTTTATGTTTTGAGTTTTACCATTCGAGGTCATCTGGGTTGAGTTTTGACAGGTAAAAGTCGCAACTTTTCTGTTCTCGAGATCAAACACTCCTTCGGTTACCAGCCGCATCATGTGGGGTTTTAACACCCCTTCCCTTCCCCCCTTTCATTTCGTGCATCTAAAATTTTTAAAACCATAGTGTCATTCCCCTTTCACTGATTCCACACCACCAAACTCTGCATCTACGACCCCAATGTCCCTGATCCGAAGCCCAACTTCCTGGTGTCTATGTCCCCGCCTGACGTCCCATAGCTGGTATAGCTAATCCTTTTAGATTAATTGTGCGGATAAGTTAGGGTTAGTAATTAATGTTTAGTGTTAATAAGTTATTTTAGGGTTGAAAAATGGGGTTCTAGTAGTAACGAAAGTTATGATTAATAGTAGTTTAGATTATTAGATTATTTGGTTAGAAGGTAATTTGGTTGATCAGTAGTAGTTTAGGGTTAGTAAGTTATTTATTTGATTTGAGTAATTTACCATTATTGATAAAAAGTTATGGAATGTAAATGTTCATATTTCATTTGGTTAAACTTTGTGATTAACGATTATTCATTATTAACGGATTGATTATTTAGATTGTAGCAAACATCATACGTGTTTTGCTTTCAGTTGTTGATGATTAATGGGTTTTTTTCCATTTTGTTGTAGGTATGGAATTCATGACGCACATTGATTTGTTGGTTTTTGCGAATGGGAAGGTGATTAATGGTGATGAAAGAGTTGGTTACGATGGGATCCAATTAAGCGGATTAAGATAGATCATGATGTGCACTATGAGAAATTTGAAAAGGTCATCATGCGCGCTATGGAGTTAATTGAAGATTGTGCATTGAAAATATGTCACATATTATCAATACCTTCATATGGTTCTTCTGGAGTTAGATTTGTTCTTGTACCTATTGGTAACAATGATGATGTTGCGTTGTTAGTTGAATTTGCAACATCAATTGGTAACTAAATCCAAGAAGTGTAACATTTTGTCTAACTCAAGCAACGAAGGTAGGGCATCAGACAATGATGTGCGTGGTAGTAACATGGCAATTCTAATAGTTAATGTAAATCACCTCGTGAATGCGATTGATGGAGCAATGGTGAATGTAGCCGTGGAAGGAAATATTCATAAGGTTTGATATGGTTATGAATGGTGTAGTGATACTATTTTTGATGAGTTTGTCGGTGATAGCATTTGTAGAGAGACTATTTAGATGACCATATTGTCGTTGTGATAAGCATTTTGATGGTGATATTGAAACAAATGAAGAAATGTTTAATAAAATTGATGGGAGAGACTATGTAGATATCGAGACCTCCCATTCTGTTACATATATGGGCATATGATAGATTCTGCATATCTCGCCAACTTAGACTACGGATTCTTTATGTAGAGGGTATGCCTTTGAGCCATCGGTAGGAGTTGTTCAACATTCACCCGGTCCCAACCCATATTTTAGCTGCTTATAGTAAGGCGTTTAACAGACAAAGCCATGAGCATGTACAATTTTTAGCACTGAAGAAGTCGTGGCCGGGCTTCCGCAATATTGTCAGGTCGGTCATGATTGTTGGCGTGTTATGTCCCACTCATTTATTTCTTCATATGAAGTGACACTACATGATATTCGTCAGTTTGGAGATGTCTAGCTATTCTCGGGCCCTTGCGATACGAGCAAAAGTCTATATCGCATTGATTTGTGCAGCAAGCAAATGAATAACTGGGTATGGAATCATTCCGAATACGTAGACCACTGGAACAACAAAGTGAATCACATTGTGACACCACAGTGAGATTCAGACACATAGTACTCTAGGTGGTTTGCAAATAACAATAGGAAATACATTTCACATGCAGGTGAAATGTTAGGGAGATGGTAAGTTTCAAGTCTTAATATCGACATAGTTCTAAATATGTATTATTGACATTTTTTTAATAAATGAAGAAGCTGTAAAACATTCGACTGCGCGCTTCGGAGACAGAAAAAGTGGTCTCTATCGTTGATGTAGCCACAAACTTATTGCGACAGTATGCTCCACTTTACCTAAATAGTCGTTGCGGAGGCTTGGAAGACTAACCTTCTTAGAAGAGCAACCGAAAAGGGATAATAACGATGACAATATTATCCTTCTAAGAAAAGAGCCACCACCTTGGATTATCTAGAGCACAACCATAAGAATGAAACTGGACGCTTGTGGAGTTTTAGGAAGAGGCAGGACACGGTCCGACAGAAATTGACTATGAGCAAGAGGGGATGCTAATCTCTCAGGTCACACAACTTACGTCAATATAGCCAGGATATTACTACTACACCACTTTGATCGATCTTCAAGTCCAACTCCGACAGCATTGGTGAATGCGACAAGATATTTCCCCTTTGTTGATTCTTACTGTTGGATCGTTCAGGAACACTAAGAGGGGGGTGAAGTAGTGTTTGTAACTTTTTCGCCCTTTCTCAGTGTAAGCGGAAGCGTACTATTTCACAGCAGAGCGTTTCTCAGAATGCGATCAGCTTCGCTGTAACCGTTACGATTTGTTCGAGTAGGTTTTCGTATGAGTGTTTGCACAATCGCAATGGACATAGTAGTATATAGTGGTTCGGCCTTGATCGACCTACGTCCACTTTCCACCAACGAGGTGATTCCACTATATAATATAATGGGTGCAAAGAGCCCTTGCACTAGGCTTTCGGTTTCTCACAAAGTGAGATTTAGAATCCTTTACCAAAGTAGATCACTCCTAGCAATAGTCAGCTCCTCACACAGTGGACGTCTTCTCGTTCCCAGTAGAATGATGCTCAAGCTCAGCAGTTGATTACTCAAGGGATTCCCATACAGCACGTTAGGGGTGAGCATAGGTTCCGGGTAAAATCGGGAACCTGTCGGAACCGGTACCATAGGGTCGGTGTCAGTACAGGTTCTCGAATAGATCGGGTAGGTTCTAGGTTCTAAATTTTACAAAACCGGCGGTACCAAGTACGGTTCCAGGTTCTCCCCCCGGAACCAACCCGGAGAACCTGGAACCTAACCTAAATTTTACCCAATCCAACCCCATAACCTACCCTAAATCTTATCCAACCCAATAACCTAACTTAAATTTTACCATACCCACAAACAATTGTCCCTATCTTCACAACAACGTCTTCATCAAACGGTTCCAGATATTACGGTTTCTTACGATAAGTCAGCTCCTAATCTACTTTTTCCCTTCTTCCCCGCCTTGCCTTGTCAATTTTTATTTACGATTCTTTCTGGGTTAGGTTAGGTTGAGCCGTGGGTGATGGGAATATTTTCTTAAAAGTTCTTTTTGTCTGAACATAGCCCGTCAGGGGGTGATTCTGTGGGGTTTGGATTTTGATTTTGATGTAATTTGAGGCGTTGGTGCTCTGGATCATCTGTTTGGGTGTCTTAATCAGAATCGAAACACGAACCGCTCATAGGGCGACGCCGTTGACCGAACCAGAATTAAAACTCAGAGGGCGACGCCGCTAACGGAACCGAAACAGAACCGGAACCTGTACCAGAACCGGTAGGGTAGGTTCTTGGGTGGGTCTTTGATTAATCGGGTAGGTTCTATGTTCTAAAAATTAAGAACCGGACATTATAGGGTATGGTCCAGGTTCCACGTCCCGAATCTGGAAACCTGGAACCTGCTCACCCCTACAGCACGTTGTCGCTTAGGCGTAAGCCTGTCGATCAAAGCACAAAGACAACGTTGTGTTAGAGTATAAATCCTCACAAATAATTCCTTATAGTGAAGAACGACTTCTCAAAGAGCAGCTCGTTGCTGATTCACAGTAGAGAAATGCTTCAACACTTAATAGCTTAGCAGAGGATTTCCACACAGTTTCTGTCTCTTCTCAATATGAGCCTGTAAACACTCTAGAGACAACCACAAAGACAATTACTTAGAACAAAAAGGAAAATATAAGAAGGGGTTGGTTCCTCACACAACAGAACCTGACTTCAACCTGACTTCTCACTCAACGAAGTCGCGGTATCCGTCCTACACTTAGTTCGGACGAGCACGGTTACCACAGTCGTGACTCACTGCACTATCACCCAGTGCATAGGGTGAAATTTTTAACTCCGGCGGCTTCCACGCAACCTGCTCTACTATCCCTCAGGAGATCGAGGCTTCTGCACAGCACCCCTATGCTCGGGAGGACCTCTTTCCACTCCGACGGCGTTCCCAACTCCTGCTCTACCCTGTAGGCATGAGACTTCTGGCGCGCACCTACAAGTGCGTGTCTAACTGCTCAAACTCCGTAGGCTCGAGACTTCCCTGCGAAAAGACACGACAAGAACGGCTTCTTGCCGATGGGTTAGCAACTGGTCACTGAATTCAGAACAGGTATTCACTTAGCTTCCCTTAGACGATTCGCCAGCTGCTCGTTGAACGCACCGAGGACACTCAGCCCCTCTCACGACGATCAAGGTCACACTCAGCCCGACACTCTCACACGCATATTACAAGAGGTAAGAACGTGGCGATCACTTAGCACCTTCCGTTCTCCGCCGATCCTCAAAGCTTCACTCAGATCACTCAGGCTTTAGACAACCACTCCGACGCACAAAGGCTCTCAGATCTGTCGTCCTAGTATGATATTAAATGGATAAAAGAAACGTGGAAGATGTCCAGATACGTTGAGACCAAAACTTGTGGACAGATTCTGATCAACGGTCGATGTACCGTAGAAGGTAAGTCCCAAACGGTAACTTCCCTCACATAAATTGTTTTATTCGAAAACAAGTTAATTGTTTCCAAATCTTATAAGATAATAATATTATCAGATTGATTTATTATAATCAAAACAATTTGATTTGATATTTTAACTTTGTACAGTAGCTCTGCTTCAGAAAATCAGAATAAATATTTTGTTTCCAAAAATAAACTTGGAAAGCTAATATCACAATATTGAGTTGCCTAAATGTACAAAAAAATGAGATTGTTAAGTCACATTCAGTGAATTTAGATACTCAGATAAATAATCTGAAATAAATCAAAGTAAAACATAAATAGGAAATATTTATTTTCATATTTTCAATGTGTAAACGTAACGTCACAGTAACGGCTTACTGTAAAGCAGCAACATACAACTGTTGCTAGTTGTGACCCAGCAATACCTTGCCCAAGCTCATCACTAAAGATAAGCGCACAACTCATGAAGAAATACTACTGACCACCAGTAACACGTTGCTTAAGTTAATCATCAAAACTAAGGTTAACACTTACGTTCAAGAACTTGTTCCACAAATTATGCAACTCATTCTCCGGTATTCGACTGAGCATGTTGACCACCATCGTTGCGGCATTACGCACGACGAAAGGCGTGTCGGAAGATGTGATTGATATCGCATTTTCTTCTACTTAAGTATAGATGTGGGCCTATTTTATGTTTACTAGTTGAAATTGTTCTATAATGACTAGTATTTTCTTTTCCCCTGAATGCTTCGGTGTTCATGAAAACTGTTCTCTAACATTATGCATTTTAGTGATCTGCGAAACATGAATCTAGTGCATTATTGTGAATTTTCTAAAGAAAGTGGTGTTAGCTATTTGACGGGGTTGAGGACTCCTTACTCTTAATAGAAAATTGCTGTCCTCAATGGCGTCACCTCTCTAATGTCAAATTGCAGAAGTGCACAAATCCTTGCAATGTTTAGGTACTCAACCACATCACCCCCAAGGGGCCCAAAAACCTAAGAAGATAATAAGGTCACTGACTTAGTCTACTAAGTATTATAGTTGAAAATCACGTTTTGGGTGTAAATTTAATTTCATTCTCCAACCGCAATATAGGGGATTTACACTAATAATTCTCAAACTCTAACTGTATTTTATAATTTAAAATAAAAAAAAAAACCAGAAAGTATTTCCGTTGAAAACTCTTTACTTAAAACCACTACATCAACTGACCTTGACTTAGACTGCCTCCTTCGGATGGACAATCAATTTTTATCTCATCGCAAAATTAGCATAAACAACATATTATATAATAAAATAAAGAGAATGGGAATTCAGTTAGCAAAGTATAAGGGGTTGGACTTAGAGACGGCGCATCTGCAACGAAAGCCTTTTAAATTAATTTATGAACAACGAAGGAATCACCGAAATCTAATTGTGATCGAATAATTCAAAAGATTTGGACATAGAAAGGGAGAGGTGGGTCTGGTCTGGTTGTGGGTATTAAAAGGGAATTCAATTGCCCGGAAAGGAATATTATTTTATTATTATTCAAATGAATTTTGACGGTCAAAGTCGGGGGTGGCAGCAACTTGATGGAAAAGGGACGGCCGAAAGAAAGAATTGCCCCCCCCCCCCCCCCCCCCCCCCCCCCCCCCCCCCCCCCCCCCCCCCCGCCCCCCCACCCCCCCCCCCCCCCCCCCCCCCCCCCCCCCCCCCCCCCCCCCCCCCCCCTGCCTCTGCCTCTCTCGTTGCGTGTGCCGAACGAGGAAAAAGGACGGAAGGGAAAGGGTACAACGAATTTGGCCTCCTTTCTCCCTCCTCCTCCTCCTTCACGAACACGAATCCCCTAGTTGCATCTCGAATCCTCTTCCCCCGGAAGAGGCACGCAAAGTCCCCCCTTCACCTTTTCTTTTCCTTGATCGATTTATATAAGATATCCTGTATTCGACCCCGCCGTCGTCAATCGCTTCTTCGCCATTGTCAGGTCTTCTTTCTCTTCCTATTTTTATATGTTGTTGTGGCTTCTCCTCCTCGCCGCCTTTGCCTGTAGATCCGCCGCCTTTGCATTTTATATATTATATATGTTCTTTAATCCTGTGGAGTATATGTTGCCGATCTCTTCTTCACGGAATCCTTTCTTCCTCTGTTTTTTTTTCTGTAGGGAGGGGATTTGAGTTTGGAAAGCCGCTTTCTGCATTCGACGACGTCGTTACTTAATGGTAACTTTTTTTTGGGTTAAGGGGGGGGGGGGGGCAGGGCGCGTATTACTTCTTTCTTCGGCTGCTTATTCCTTTAAAGGAAAAAGGAAATGTGGTTTCGACTGTTGATGTAACGCTGCTTGATTTGGCTCTTCAGGGAGAAGCTCCTTCGGTTGCCCTTTATGATCCCCAGGAGGAATCTGTTCTAGACGACCCCAAGAGCCGCGGTGAGAGTTCGACCACCATTGGGGTTAAGACGGTATGCTGGATCCCTTGCTCGGGTTCCTCTGTCTCCTGTTGTGGAATTTAGTTGATTCCGATACAGGCCTTTGTTAAGGGCTGTTGGGTTCTTCTGCTTTTCGTAATGTGTACTAATTCACGGGTTTCTTCTGTGAACTTTCAGTACTTCATTGGCAGAAATTGCAATGAGGGACACTCCCTAGAGGTGCGAATTTTCAACGATTCCACGGGCCAATGGTGAGTTTCTCTTCTTCCAAGGGTCAGATAAATGCTTGGCCAGTACTCTCCGGAAGATCTAGAAGTGTGTTTGTTCACTTCAGTTGTTGGCAGGGTGCATCCGGTTGTACTCGGGTCTAAACCATATTCGTGTGACGGCCATTCAGCTGTGACCTTAGGTGAAGACAGGGTGGTAGTCATTTTAAAGGGGTCGAGTCCCCTTGGTCGCATTTGGTTCCTTGAGGTTAGCTCGCATTGTAACAAAGCCTTAGGAGATCATTATTGTGCCTAACATCTGTTCAACAAATTTCAATGTAGTTTTATTGTCACGTTTGAGCTAACGTGATTTTCATCATTTAGGTGGACAGTAATTATGTCAGGGAGCAGAAGAAACTGCAAGGAGGTTCGGAGGTGGTTGCATGGAGTAAGGGTGGGATTGGCAGCGCTGAGAAGCCTATAGTTATTAGTGGTCCATCAGGTGTAGGCAAGGGAACACTAATTTCCAAACTGAGGGAGGAATTTCCATATTTATTTGGTTTCTCTGTGAGCCACACTACCCGAGCTCCTAGGAATATGGAGAAGGATGGAGTGCATTACCATTTTACCAACAAAAGCATCATGGAGAGGGAAATAGAAGATGGGAAGTTTCTTGAGTATGCTTCCGTTCATGGAAATCTCTATGGTACAAGCATCGAAGCTGTGGAGGTCGTTGCTGACGATGGAAAGGTACAGTCTTATCTCTCTGTCATATAATTCTCATTCTAAACTCATATAAACGTTATATACATTCTAAAAGTAAAATAAGCTTTTCCATGGAGACTTCTGCATATAATTTTTTAAGTGCCCCCACAGTTTCTATGAGTCTTCAACATATATTAATGCGGTGGCCCTGACATAGGCGTCGGCTTTGATAGTGCCATTATATGTATGTTTATGTGCTAATTTGCACTGATTGAGAAGCTGTGGTGCTGTTTGACATCTTGTGTAAACGTTGGTGTAGCTCGTTTATTTCCCACGTGACCAGAAGTACATTTTTATGTTTTATCTAGAGGTGTATCCTTGACATTGATGTCCAAGGTGCAAGATCAGTTAAGGCAAGTTCCATTGATGCGGTCTTCATCTTTATCTGTCCACCATCAATGGAAGAGCTTGAGAAGAGGCTTCGTGCAAGGTATGGAAAGTGAGATTACCTCTTCTTCTCTCCTCACCTCCTTGGTACTTATTATCAACTGTTTGAATAGGGGAACTGAGACTGAGGAGCAGATCCTGAAGCGCCTAAGGAATGCTGAGGCAGAGCTTCAACAGGGTGTGTCATTGGATCTTTTTGATCATATCTTGTACAATGATAATCTCGAGGAGTGTTACTCCAGACTTAAGGTAATTCAGGGGTTTACTATGGCTGCCATACCTGATTAGTTTCATTGTTTTATGATAACGCAATTTCGTTCATTGATCGAAGCACTGAGTTTCGTTTCTTGTTAATCTGTAGAAAATCTTGGGCCTGGATGGAGAAGTGGTACCGGATCTTAAACAAGGTAAAAATCTGTCTCTAACCATCCAGTGATGTTGATCTCTATGTGGGCTTTATGGAATCGAAAAAAAGTAGAGGTCTGATGTGTTGGAACCCGTTTTACAGATTCCAGCACAGTAGAACTTCCGAGTCATCATACCGCGGTGACCAAACGTGGTGATAAGATCGTCTTAGAATGTAAGACGGAAGAGCTGGATAAGTCTTCCGAGAACCTGTAAGTTGTTTTAGTGGTTTGATCAAGTATGGTTCTTTTTCGAGATCGAGCAGATGATTCTGATGTTTGTCTGGTCTTTGGTTGAAGGATTGTTTTGGATACTTCGGCTCTAATGGGCGGGGCTCCAGGACGCACCAGAGGGATTCAAGTGTACAAAAGTGATTCATATTCAGATATAGCATGAAAGTGATTGGGTTGAGGCAGTACCCCCCTTCACTCCTGGCCGATTGTTTCTGGAAACATTTGGTTCTACCCGTTTCCTTCGATCTGTTAAGATTTTGATTTTTCTTCTTTGTCTTGGATTATTTTAATTCTTGGGAATCGCTTGTGAAATTTTCGTGGCGTTACATAAATCTGCTTTGCTGTACTCATTCCAATTAAAGATAACAATAAATATATTTTTGGAGGAATTTCCAAAAACCTTTTCTTCATGGTATGGTTGGCGCCCTCTAGTTTACTCTGTTTTTTAGTTTCCTTAAAATAAGTCTAAATTTTTTTTTTTAGAATGATTTTCAATTAATAGTACATAAAATTATTTAAAAAAATTGTATTTGATGATGATTTTTAATGTTTTTTAATTAATCACTAACCGTTGTTTTTATTGGAGTAGATAATTTGAACTTTATATAAAGATATTATATTGGGTTTTTTTTAAATAGCAAAATATAGAAGTCGGAAGCCACGAAATCAAAGATTACTTTAAGATTTGTTTGTTAGGATTTGTGAGGGTTTTTTTTCAAAGTGTTATAATGGCTGCTATTTATTTTCGGAGGAAGGAGAACCAAGGGACGATTACTACCGGAAAGTTGTATTGATTACTACCTTAATTTTGTGGTGTCGACGAAGTTGGATTCGAAGCATGTTTCTACTACATCAGCAGGTCATCGTGGAAGCGATGTCGGGTAACCACAACGAAGTAACGACCATTCCGCTGACGGAGATCGGGGATGTAAGCCTTATGGACAGCGCATTTGGCATTAACAAAGCGCTTTGACAGTTCGGAGGCGGGTCAGAATAGGGGGTCGATCGGTCTCGAGAGACTCATTTTCACGAACAACCATTTGAAGAGACTATTCCATTGGGTTATAACGATTGTCGTCGAGGAATTCCTACCGAGTCGGAATCGAAGGAAGGGGTGTTGATGAAGCCGGATTTCGATGACGAGGGCTCGACATACGTGAATATCGTGTAGGGAATGGAGGCAATGGAAGTTATCGTCAGCCACGTATTTTTATTAGAAATTATGACCGTGATCACGAAGAGCATAGGAGACACGACAATTATGGTTTGAAGGTCGATTTCCCATCTTTCGACTGGAGCCTTAACATAGAAGGTTTCATTGATTGAATTATTGAGGTAAATCGATTTTTTGATTATATGGAGATATCTGTGGACCGACGTATCAAGCTGGTAGCATATAAATTGACTGGTGGAGCGTCTGCATGGTGAGAGAGAGTTTAAGACGATCGACGACGAGAAGGGAAAGCAAAAGTCTCGACATGGGAAAAGATGCAAAAGCTCTTAGAAACGTCGAATTTAGGGGTGAGCAAAAAATTTGGAATTTCAAATACCGAACCGAAATTTTAACATTTCGGTATTTAAAATTCGGTATTTGATATTTGATACTTGGTTCGGTTTGATGTTTGCGATAAAAATTGGTATTCGGTTCGATTTCGATTTTTTTATAAAAAAAATTCGGTATTCCAAATATATACTGAATTGTTATTAGATTTGGGTCTTGCTTGGGCTTTTGGCATGAGGCCCATCCTCGTTTAGGTCCAGCTAGAGCTAGGGTTGTCGCCCATCCCTCTTCCCCCGCCTCCCTTTCTTCCCGTCGCTTGGGTGTTAGGTTGGTGCGTCTCCCCTGATCTCTCTACGTGTTTTGTGGAGTTTTACATGTCACAGACCACACCAGAAGTGGCTGCAAAGCTCGATGAAGCGTGTGCGGCGGCGAAGGGGAGCGGGAGTGCTTGCGTGGGTGAGGACACGTCTTTGGATCTGTTCATGGAGGCCTACTGCGAGATGCTGACCCAGTACGAGCAGGAGCTCTCCAAGCCCTTCGATGACGCTATGCTCTTCCTCCAGAGGGTCGAGTCCCAGTTCAATGCACTCACCCTCGCGCCTCTCGACTCTTCTGGTGGCTTCCTTTAACTGCGTGCATCTTTCCTTTCAGTCGAAGTTAAAAAGCTGGATGTGGTGTCTAGGGTTTGGGTTTATCGATGCCTTGTTTTCCTGTGCTTTGGGAGGCGCGAGATGAATCTCTTTGTGTTTTGCCATTACATTCCAGTTGCATTTCTTAGTTCGTTATCTGTTCGTTTTGATGGTTAAATTCCTCTTTCCTATCTTTGTTAGGCGGTTGTGTTAGATGATGTGACGAAGAAGATGGTCTCACTGGGTATGGCTCCATCGATCCCCTAGCGGAGGACATTTAATTGAAGAGCCAGCTGCTGAGGAAGTACAGCGGGTACCTCTGCAGCCTGAAGCAGGAGTTCATGAAGAAAAGGAAGAAGGGCAAGTTGCCTAAAGAAGCCCGACAACAGTTGCTGGATTTGTGGAACAGGCACTACAAGTGGCCTTACCCTTCGGTCCGTAATCTTCACTTGCGCATTATTTTCAGGCATCCTATCGCAAGATACATCTACTGACCCTGTTTAAGCCTCTTATCTGCCACAGGAGTCACTGAAGCTGGCCCTTGCAGAAGCAACAGGGTTGGACCAGAAGCAGATAAACAATTGGTTCATAAACCAGAGGAAACGCCACTGGAAGCCGACGGAGGATATGCATTTGGTGGTGATGGACGCCGCACATCACCATCATCTTCACCCTCACTATTACATCTACAACGAGTTTGGGAATCCATTCCCCATGGGCATATCATCTCTTTTTCATGGACTTGTATTGAATTTCTTTTTCTTTTTAATTTGGCTTTGGGCCCATTATATGCACCCAATTAAAAGTTTGGAAGATCCAAATACCGAATCGAAATATCGAAATAATTTCGGTATTTGGAACTTTGGCATTTGGTTCGGTATTTGGAATACAAAAAATTAGAAGTTTGGAATTTAGAAATTCGGTTTTTGGTTTAGTTCGGGTTTTGAACACCGAATGCTCACCCCTACACTTATTTCATCTTTACCAAACATATTTCCTAGAGCCACGGAGCGTGCATGAATATACGGCGGAGTTTACGAGGTTAGGTGATCAAAATAATTTGAAGGAGTCGACGGCACAACGAGTATCAAGATATATGAGCGGCATGCACCCATCTATTCGGGAAAGGAATGGCGTCCAAATAATTTGTACTTTGACTGATGCTATAAACTGACCTTAAAAGGTGTCTTTGAGACACGAAGAGAGATGGCAAGCGAGGTGGAAACCTTGGGCAGGTACGGATGTGGAGAAAAGTGCATATAAAAAGGGGGGGAAAGTGATTAACAGAGTAAATAAGATGGTAGCTGAAAGGATAGCAGGAAAGAAGAAAGTTGATTCTGAAGCTACAATACAAGTCAATCCTTATGCTAAGCCGATCCCTAGAAAATGTTTTAAGTGCAACCAACCTAGACATCGTTCTAGCAATTGTCTCAGGCGAAAACAGTTGGCGATTATTGAACGGAGAGAAGATTCTAGCTCAGGAGAAGAGGAAGAGATTCTTTGTTAGATAAATTATGCTTGCACACAACAAGCAAGGGCGAGAGTCGCAGAGACATGATCTATTTCTCACCAGGTGCACCATTAATGGCGATGTGATGTCCTAATTGATGGAGGAAGCCAAGAAAACCTCATCAGCAAGTCCCTGCTTGGACAGTTGCATTTGATCATGGAGAAGCACCCACAACCTTACAACATCGCGTGGATTCGTGAAAATGGGGGAATCAAGGTGTTAGAGAGGTGCAAGGTACCGTTTTCAATTGGAAAATATACCGACGAGATTTATTGTCATGTCGGGGAAGGGTTAGACGTGTGTGACATACTTCTCGGAAGGCCTTGGAAGTACGATGTGTTCGCCCAACACCTGAGACGCGAAAATGTGTACAAGTTGATTAAAAATGGTCTCAAGTTCACGCTAACTCCCATGAAGGTACAGGGAGATAGGGCTACTAAAAATAAGGGCAAAGCTTTGGCGACACTAACACAATCTTCGAGAGAGATGGTGGAGAGCTTGAAGGAATTGTAGGAAATATTTGTGTTAGCGGTTAAAAATGTGACAGAAGGAGTAAGCTCTAAGATGGGGATTCCTGATGTAGGTGGTAAAGCAATTATTAAAAGACTTTGAGGACATTATGCCGGATGAATTGCCGAGTGAATTACCCCGCATGCAAGATATTCAACACCATATTGATCTCATCCATGGAGCCAGCTTGCCGACCTTGCCGCATTATTGAATGAACCGAAAAGAAAATGAGATCTTACGAGGACAGGTGGAGGGACTGCTAAAGAAAAGGTATATTCAAGAGAGATATGAGTCCTTGTGCGGTACCAGCCTTATTGACCCCGAAAAATGACGTTTAGGAAGATGATCTGCCAGAAGGAGGATGGGACCACAACAACGCTATGTTCATCACACTTAAGTATTGCGATACTATTGTTTCCAAGGTGCTCATCGACGGGGGGTTCCAAGTCAACATCATCCCATTCACTGTGGCTTAGAAGCTCGGTGTCAACATGGAGAGACTCCCACCTTCCAGCCTGACCATTCGGGCCTTTGATGGCCCCAAACGTCAGGCCCACAACGAGGTGACCCTAGAGACCAAAGTGGGGCCCACTCTCTTATCCTATACATTCCAAATTCTTGAGATCTCCTGATCCTTCAACATGCTGCTAGGCCGTCCATGGATCCATCATGCAAGGGCAATTCCTTCGACTTCTGCACGAGATGGTCTGTTTTCTGTTAGATGCTAAGCTTATCACAGTCAAAGGAGAGTGTGCCATGGAACTATGCCATAAAATTGACATGCCTTACGTCGGAGAACCAACTGGCGAACCATTGACAGCTCAAGCGTTCGAGATGGTGTACATGGTCAGGAGGTACTTCAGGTTAGATCTCCTAATGGGTCGGGGCAACGTCAGCGCAGCTCGACAATTTATCAAATTCGGATACCAGCCTGGTTAAGGACTCGGAGCTCAAGGGCAAGGCATCCGACATCCGATCGGCATCCCTATCCAGTTGGGGACACGCGTTCTCGGATCCAAAGGCGACGAACCACAGAGACCTAAACTAACAATCCAGGACATGCGCCCCGGCGGCAAGTCCTCCATCCCTTTCGTCTGTTCGTCAGCAACGACAATGGAAGGTGAAATCCTCTCCGAACAGATGGAAGATATGAAGATTGAGGCACAAGAGTCCGAAGAAGAAATCAACATGATGAAAACGTCGAACACAACTGAGTCAAACATGCCGCTCGAAGGGTGAACATTTCCAACTTTACTTTTTTGCACTTAGAATAGTCAAGTTTAAAATAAATTACCTTGCTGCATTCTGGCTGAGGACTAGCAAGGATGTCCATATGTAACGAGACCCTAATTAGTGTCAGAGCGTCTGAGCAAGACAATGGAAGGTGAAATCCTTTCCGAACATATGGATGATATGAAGATTGAGGCACAAGAGTCCGAAGAAGAAATCAACATGATGGAAGCGTCGAACCCAATTGAGTCAAACATGCTGCTCAAAGGGTGAACATTTCCAACTTTACTTTTTGGCACTTAGAATAGTCAAGTCTGGAATAAATTGCCTTGCTACATTCTGGTTGCGGACTAGCAAGGATGTCCATATGTAACGCGACCCTAGTTAGTGTTGGAGCATCTGAACAACGACAATGGAAGGTGAAATCCTCTCCGAACAGATGGATGATATGAAGATTGAGGCACAAGAGTCCGAAGAAGAAATCAACATGATGGAAGTGTAGAAACCAACTGAGTCAAACATGCCGCTCGAAGGGTGAACATTTCCAACTTTACTTTTTTTCATTTAGAATAGTCGAATCTGGAATAAATTGCCTTGCTACATTCTGGTTGCGGACTAGCAAGGATGTCCATATGTAACGCGACCCTAGTTAGTATCGGAGCGTCCGTGGGATCGGACCGCTGGCGATCAGAGCGAATATGAGAAAACGACGAGGGTCCTGCTGAGTCCTGATCCCACAAACGCTTCCCTTTTGTCCAAAACACATGACTTGTTATAAGCTGTTGCATTAAACAATACTTCAATAATCCATTTGAATCTACGACTCTGATATGAACGATGATTCGGATATACCCAAAAGCATCCCCGAACAAGATGAAGTAATCGTAGATAACTCGAAGTCCCTTGACGGCTACCATAGTCTCGAGCTAGGTCTCCAACGACATGAGGAACCAAGGGAGATAGCATTACGAGAACCATATCAATCAACATTGGAACAGACAACGAGCCCAAGGAGCTACACATCGAGGCAGATTACCAGTAGATGAGGCCGAGAATATCGTCAACCTACTCAAGGAGTTCTCAAACATCTTCGCTTAAACGTACGCAGATATGCCAGGATTAGACTCGGAGATAGTGGAACACAAAATCCCCATGATCCACTAATCCATCATGTCAAGCAGAAACAACATCGATACAAACCCGAGCTAGCTCTTACGATAAAAGGAGAGGTCGACAAACTCCTCAAGGTCAACTTCATCGAGGCAGCCAAGTATCCACAATGGGTTGCCAACATCATTCCCGTCATCAAGAAAAACGGGAAGATCCGAGTCTGCGTCGACTACCGCGACCTTAACAAAACATGTCCCAAAGACTACTTCCCTCTATCGCACGTCGACCTGCTAGTGGACAATACCGTCGGTTTCAACAGATTTTCTTTCATGAATGGATTCTCCGGCTACAACCAAATTCATATGGCCGAAGAAGATAAAGAAAAAACGACATTCACAACACCTTGGGGCACATTTTGCTATAGGGTCATGCCCTTCGGACTCAAGAACACTAGGGCAACATATCAAAGCGCAATGGTGGTCTTATTCCACGACATGATGCATCGCGAGCTTGAGGTCTACGTCGACGACATGATCGCCAAATCCAGGGCAGAAGAGGACCCTCCGCAAACTATTCGAACGACTTCGCAAGTACAAGCTTCGTCTCAATTCGGCCAAATGCGTTTTCGGGACAACATCAGGCAAACTTCTCAAGTTCATTGTCAGCAGTAAAGGCATTGAGATCGATTACCAGGTACCAAGGAACACATCGTCCATTACTTAAGCAAGAAATTCACAGATTGCGAGTCTCGATACACGGTGTCAAAAGGTACCTGTTGCGCACTCGTCTAGGAGCTACATCGACTCCGGCAATACATTCTCTATTACGATATCCTACTAGGTTCTAAGAGCGATCCTCTCAAGTATCTCTTCAACAAGCCAACGCTCATTGGGAGAGTCTCCAAATGGCAATTGTAGTTAGCCAAATTCGACATTAGATTCCACTCAACTAAGTCAATCAAAGGTAGAACAATCTCTAATCACATTGTAAAATACCCAGGGACGGAAAACTCGCCTTTGGAAATCAAACTACCAGACAAAAATATCTTCTTTACAAAGTCCCGAAAAAGGTGGACAATGCATTTCGACGGTATTGTCAACTCTTCCGGTTGAGGCATCAAAACGGTGGTGATTCCCCGGACGGACAATACTATCCAACAGCTGCTAAAGTCACCTTCACCTGCACGAATAACATCGTTGAATACGAAGCATGCATTCTCATCCTATTTCGTGCACTCGATATTTGAGTCTGGTTTCTTGACGTTCATGGAGATTCGACACTTATTATCTCGCAAACAAATGGGGCGTGGCACACATGGGACCCAAAGCTCATCCCATATCAGGATTACCTACAAACACTAGTCTGCCAATTCATTGACATCGAGTTCAATTACCTCCCACGGGCAGATAATTATTTCGCTGAAGCTCGTGCTCTTCTTGCATTGATGATTCTATTGGTAGGAGAGATGGGCATCGAACCTCTACGCATCGACATCGCCGAAGACCCAAGCTGCATGCACGTCGAGCCTTGGCAACCTGAGGACTCACTACCATGGTTTGCAGATATCAAACTTACCTAGAGACGTACGCTTTTCCTCAAGACAACACAAGAAAGGAATGCAAATTCATCTGAAGGATTGCAAGGAGCTACTTCCTCAATGGCGACGTGTTCTACAAGAAGTCCTTCACGACAGCCCTCATGCGGTCCGTCATCGAACAGGAAGCGCAAGCCATCATCTTTGAACTCCATTAAGGCGCTTGCGGACCCAATATGAACGGTTATGCTCTCGCTCAGAATATCATGCGTCATGGATACTATTGGCTCACAATCGAGGCCGATTGCATTAAATACGTCAAAACCTGCCACAAATATCACATCTACAACAATAAGGTGCATGTCCCTCCGACAAGGCTCTACCCACTGTTCAAACGTGGTCGTTCTCAATGTGGGGCATGGACGTCATTTTACCGATTAATACCAAGACATCAAACGGACATCGATTCATACTGGTCGCCATCGACTACTTCACTAAATGGATCAAAGCACAATCTTTCAAGGAAGTTTCACGCTGGCAAACATCTTCTTGAATAATGTCATACGCTTCACGCTGGCAAACATCTTCGCTAGATACGGAGTTCCAAATCTGCTCCTCATCGACAATGTCACAAGCTTCAACGGCAAACAGATGAATTCTCTATGCAATGAATTTCGAATCAAACACGTCAACTCTTCAACGTACCGTCCACAACTAAACGGTGCAATCGAACATGAAAAGGATCCTTCAAAAGACGACGATCACATATTGTGATTGGCACGAGAAGCTCCCTTTCGCATTACTCGTCTACCGAACGACGATGCGCACTTCGACTGGGGCAACTCCCTTCAAACTAGTCTATGGCGCTCGATCAGTCATTTCAGCAGAGGTCAAGCTATCTACTCTCCGGATCTCGTCCCAAGTAAACTTCATTAGCAAACTTCTTCATGAAAAAGGGAGAATCGTACAATTACCACTGTCTTCATCAAATTAAACAATATTACATGAGCATATATCGTATATGTCATTTGTCCCGTGGGCAGGTATAAGAGCTCATAACACAAAATGTACAAAACTCCTGTGACAAAGGCGAGAGTGGTAGAGTGGCAAAACTTCAAGCCAAAGACTTATTACAGTTTCGTTAATCCTTCGATTCCATCGGACGAAGACGCAATAACAAAACAAAAATGAAGTATCAAAGCTCTACTTTTCCTTTCAAATATGTGAAATTACATGTGTAAATTTCGTTTATACTCTAAGAGAAGCAGGTCACACAAACTCACTTGTTTTCTCGCCATTGTTTGCTGGGTACAAGTTTAACCCTCATAACAGACATAAGGTAGGCGTAGCACTTCGCCAAACCTTCGATTCCATCGGACGAAGACGCATTGACTAATCAACATGAAAGGGGAGTATTAATCCAATACTTTATGCATTGAGACAAGTTGCATCAGCCCACTTGTACTTCGCCCTTTGGCATTTGTAGGTACATGAGCATCCTTCATTACGAGCAAATGCGTGGGCGGTTGGATGGAAAATTTCGAACCAAAGTTTCGGAGTTGCCTTTGTTGTCGCCAAGGATGGCCATGCAAAAGGGAGTATTTTACACTATTCCCTAACAAGTTTTCTATCATTCCTCTGCTGGACTCACGCTTCCATTTCCCCAAGCCGTAGTCGGTTACATGAGCACACCAAATTCCCCAACATGAGTTTAATATACAAGCATAATCGAGATGAAGATTCTCTTCTCATCTCCCTAGCGGAAACCTGACCTTATCAATATTTCCCCAAGCGAGAATCGAAATACTTGAGCTAGCTCCATCTCCTTCTGTTGTCTACTGTGTAGGTACACGAGCAACCATACGGTACAATAAAAACTCTGGGGCAATGACGAAGATGGTAGTTGTTTCGAGCTTAACCTCGAAAGACACGAACTGGGGCACGAAAGTAGAAGCACTTTCCCGATGGAACCCAGACCAACTCGAGCGCCACTACTGTTCAATTTTTTCCAATCAGGTTTGCATACCGAAAGGTATTCACTCCTTAAGCGTTCGTGTGTTTATTGCATATAATTTCCACGAAATTGTCACATAAAGAAAATTCTTATGGGTGAGAAACAGAGAAGGCAAACCTTCTCCCAAACACTAACCCCAGAGAGACGAGCGCAAACACTACGAGAGTTATCCAAAGAAGCGTCCGGGCGGACGAGAAATCCATTGATAAACGATGCTCAGACCAGGATAAGTTCGAGCGTTCATTCTCTACCCAAATACGGAACATTGACCATTGCTAGCCCTTCAGAGCCAAAGTCGAAGTTTCTCATATACTACTCCCTCCGAGTCTAAGGGCCGCCTCACACTGAGGTAAATGGAGATCCTATAGTAAGAAACCAGAAGCGACGGATCACAGGGGCCACACTTCCTTGAGGTTTAAGCAGAGGAACACCATCAACGGACATGCACACCAGTTGAGTCGTTTCCAAAGATAGTCGTCTTCATCAACCCAACGAAAATCCCAAAGGAGTCCAAAGCATCTCCAATAAAAAACAGACGGAAAATGGGACATTTCCCAAAAATCATCAAGAAAAAACAAAATCAGCATAGAGATCAAAGTCATCAAAAGCAAAGCGCAATAAAAGGAAAACAAAAGAGCAAATTAAAGCACCGGGGTTAACATGAGAGGTCACAAAAGCAAAGGTGATATGTCCCGGATAAAACGAGGAGAAAACACTCCCCATAGTAGATCGGCCAAAGTTCTAGTGGATCGGCCATCAGTCCCCAATGGCGCGTCTCAACGGGCTTGCTGTCTGGTAGATGGAGAATTAACCTGGATGGTGGAACCTATATGGTACAATAGCTTCCGATGAGATCCTTAGACTCGTTCATTCAAAATGAAAAATTCAAATTCTTTATCCAAAGGCCTTACTCCATAGCTACATTACAACCTAGATAAAGTCTCATTCGACTAGTACATGAGCATCCAAGTCAAAGGAATTTGAAGTCCCACCTAGACTCTTTTCAGAAATTAGACTGAGTCATGAGACATGTCAGAAGCCCTTATCCGACCTTACTCAAAAGCATCCAAATAAACTGTCAAAATAAATCATGGCATACATGAATGTCATCATCGTACATGTTTGATTAGTTCTTATTTCACGGTGTCTCGTTTATTACTGACATTTTTCTTGGTGAGATCTCAAAGTACAGGTCTATCAAGGATAACCTAAGTTCACAAATTGGGGTATTATTGAAAATTTTGCCAGAAAATCTCTCCAAGCTTTCCTCACAAAGAGGGGCAACTGTATTACCTAAAAATTTTAAAACTAATAAAAATCACATAAAATCCTAAAAAATAAAAATCAGGAAAAATTATAAAAAATCACATAAAATCCTAAAAAATTAGGAAAAATCACATAAAATATGGGAAAATCGCAAAAATCATGAAAGATATTAAAAAACCATACAAAATCAGGCATTATTGGCTACCTATAAATACCTTCAGCCCACACACTCATCGAACCCTTACACATGCATCGATCAATACTCTCACACATAGGTTTTTGCTTCATCGTTCCGAAAATCGTGTTCCTCTTCCTCGCTGACGACCACAAGGTAGGTCCAGCGACGACACGGAAACCTCCCCAAAGCCAACCCAATCCAACTCGGGAAGCTGTCGCAACTACAGTCGTCTACGAGGTCCGACCTCATCAGCATTTCTCTATTCTCTACATGAAGCTCCAGCGTTTTCTCGAGCTCAATTAACCGCTAAGTTTTGTCTTCGACAAATTCGAGCTTCTCGTGACCGCACAACACACCCCGCAAAACACAAACGCATTCAACCATCTCAAGCAAGACACATCCAAGGGTTCTCCCCAACGACATGGGGATCGACTTCAACGGGCTACACAACACCCCCGTAAGTATGCTCCTATTTATTAAATTCTTATTATCAAACGTATTTTAATTAGAATTTTCTGACCTCTTATTTTCGTTTATTTTGCATGAAAATCGAACGAGAACATTGAGGGATTCGACTTGAGGAATCCTGAAGGCTGGAGGAGGCGGAGCATAAGACAGGATGTGCGGTGGAAGGCTTCACTATTGCGACCCCGACTGTCAATTTTCAACCGTCGAGATGCTATCCCAGTTGCCTCTGGTACGTGAGGGAGGTGTGGGCATCCCGAATTTTTTTTCTTTTCCACCTGTAATGGGCCATGGAGCCAACTGCATAGGCCTACGGTCACATCCTTTCTCATCCCATTTGATCTAAATAATTGATATGTGGGTATTTACATGCTTTAAGCCCAAAGATTTTATGTTGTATATGATATTTTTAATCAAACACGAGTTCAGGCCTAAAAGCCTGAATCGGGTACAACGCCCGTAAACAAAGACATTTTTGGAGCAACGCCAATGTTTCACGTGTTATAATGTAAAAGTTAGTAAATATGGATCCCCGAACCAGCGTTAAGCAACGTCAACCATTTTCTTATGGAGCCATCATGGATGAGGGCAAGGCAACGCGAGCCGCTTCCGGTCTTCCCGAAGATTCCTTTTTGGGATCATGCTCCGCTTCTCGATCGTCGCCTTCGGACAATCGAGCCAGAGCTCGAGTAGGCCCGATTAGAAATTAAAGGAGGATAAACCCCGCTCTCTTCCGTAGTATCTTGACTCCCGAGTCTTGATGTCGACCGGAGGAGCATTGGGTGAGCGGGCCTGTGATCCTCATTTCATCCGAACCGTCATCGCGCGTCGTGAAAGGGGCGCGCGTACACCACGGATGGCGACTCCGCTGGGGACTATGCATGTGGATTTTTACCGAAAGCTTTTACCTTCAAGTCCACATGCGAAGAGGAGTACACTTTTTTCACACATGCTCGCTGGCTCGGTCTCTTTGTATGCTCTCATGGTTGTGTTTTTTTACCACTTTCCTAGGTATGTTTAGGTAAGTCCCTATACCCGGGACTAGGATTTTAGGGGGTCACTGAGCGACATGGCCTCACTACTTTTTGCCGCTAGTAGGCTATGGAACGAGGCCCGTTTCCCTTTGTCCGAGGGAGATCTTAGAAACCTTTCTCGAGTCTAGAATTATATACTCATTACAGGTATCGGACGCCGCGCGTGTATATATTTGTTACTAAGTGTCTGCTACATGCGCAGAAACAGGTGTCAGATATGTTTTGTATGTGATAAATTGCAATACTAACTATATTCGTTTCATAGCGGTTTGGGTTGGTTGCGGGAGTTTCCTCAAATCTTTTCTCCTACCTCATTTTACCGCTTTATTGCATCCATATGCATTCATCATTGCATGATCCTATGTCAACTTACAATTGTTATTTTATTTACGCACCAAATATGTTATTTCGTTCATTATTCAAAAGTGTGTTGTACAAATCGCATGTGGCATCATATCATTCTAGGATCAGGTATTGGAATGTCGTCACTTTCGAATGACACCCAGGTATACAGGTTAGATTCATGGAATCGATCTTCTTACTTCCAGAAGTTCCGGATCTCCAGGATCTTCGCGATTGGTTCACGCTTTTGAGGCCTTTAGAGAAAGAATATGTCCAGCCCAAACTTAGAGGATTGTTTCATCTCATCTACCTCGAGCTTGATTGGGCCCTAAATTTTAACATAATTTATAAAATTTCGACTAAATTATATATTTCTTTTTTAATATATCAAATTTCTTGAATTTTATCGAGTGAAAATTTTTAACTAAATCATATATAATCCTATAATCCTTTTATCTCTATTTTTAATTAATTATATAGTTGTAATCACTCTTATTATTTTTTCTTCTAGAATGTGATAAGTAGAAGTTAACAGTATGTTAATATTACGGAAAGGTTAAATGAGATAAATGAGTACAAACTGTTATAATTTTTTTAACAAAATTTGTAAATCATTATTGTGATAAATGTATTAAAATGACAAAAAAGATTTTTTTTGGAGAAATTAAAATTTATATGTAGTAAATATTACTGTAAAAAATCGGAAAATTTTTCTTTCCCTCGTGGATAAGCATGTAAAACAAACCTTCATGAAATTATTTTACTTGTTTTTAAATTTCTATCAAATTGAGAAATAAATTACATGATAATAATAATAAATAAATTCCATGAAATAAAAAGAAAAGGTAGAAAGATAAAGTTTTTCCGGTGAAATCACTCGGTAGAAGAATCTCTCCACGCCCAAAATGTCGAGAGCCAAACCCTTGACGGCAGTAGCCGCAGGGATGCGGCGGCGCTACCTGTCGTCTTCGAGTGGGGCTAGTCGTTGGACCAGCGCTGGCCCCGAAGGGAGGCCGAAGGGATACCTCTTCAACCGGACGCCGCCGCCCCCGGGGGAGTCTCGCAAGTGGGAGGACTGGGAGCTACCTTGCTACATCACCAGCTTCCTCACCATTGTCATCCTCGGCGTCGGCCTCAATGCCAAACCCGACCTCACCATCGAGACTTGGGCCCATCAGAAGGCCCTCGAACGCCTCGAGATCGAGCGCTCTCAATCCTCCGACTCCGATTGACTCCTTTTTACTTAATTTTTTTTCGGAGTTTTGTTGATATCTTCCGGTAAGCAGAATAATGTGATTTTGTTTCCAAGTGAGATGATTATGATGATGATGATGATGGATGATGATGATTTTGGTTGAGTTTCTTGGCAATTCTGTAAGAATTACTGGATAATTTCGATGAAAGATCTTGTTGTTCTCCATGGTTAAATTTCTGCTGAGTGATGATGATATCTCGTTTTCACGTGATTTCTTTTTTTTCTTTTTTTACTTTTTTTCCTACTTCAAATGAATCCATTTTACATTTAAGAGGACAAGTCGATTGTTATACTTCATTATCTCTGATATATACATAGGGTTTATCGATCTGCCCGATACTCGTGTTTTGAAGCTTATTTCTGCGGGAATTCATTGAGTATTCTGTGGCATTGATTTAAAATAAGGCCTGTATTGACATATACAGGGTCATGCTAGGGTTTTTCTGTTCACGGTGATATGGTGGATCCTGTTTTGGCATTTCTGATTACAATAGAATCGCAACTCACCAATTGCTATCAGTTACTTAAAAGCTCCATAACTCCTCCCTTTGCTTGTTTATTCTTCTACAATTACTTTGGAGGGTAGTGTGAGAGGTGTTGGGATGAAGTTGCTGGGTGCCAAATCTGATGAAGATCAAATTACGGGGGTTTGACAGTCGAAAAAATCTGCATGATGGAGATCATCTTATTTTTCAATTTCACAATATTATGCTATTTTTCCGGTTTCTTTGGGAGAAATTCACATGCATATTTCTCATCATGCTAATCCATCCGTCAAAAGATGATGTCAGTCCATTAGGGATGGTTATCTGAGTGACCTCTTTTGGCCACTCTATCTTGCGTTGGCTACTGATGATGATGTGACTCGCTGAGTGACGGTCATGATTCTGTAACATTTGTTACCTAAATGAGTGGTTTAATGCATGCTTGCTGTCGTTTATAGAATGGAATGACGAAATGAATGGAAGGGAGAAAACTCTTTGGCCCATCAAAGAGAGAAAGATATGACTGAGAAAAAGAAAGTATCATTTGAGATGAAGACCGTGATAAGTGATGTGACAAAGGTAACTAAGTGTAGAAAAATGAACATGTGTTAGGTATAGCCAAGGCATTGCTAGTTCTTGAGGTTTGGTTGGGCGATCTGGTCGCTGGACTAGAAGATCTGCTTGGTCAATTGAAATGGTAAGTGGTTGTGTTCAGATGCCTCAAACATCAGAAGCTTTTAATTGAGAAACAAGCTTCGTAAGGCAAGTATGTTTGAGATTAGTGGCTTTTGGCATGGTGGTTTCATTGAAAACAAAACCTGATTCATTGTCTGTCTGGCTGCTGAATGTCCATTTTCTGGAAATGTTTGAGACCCATGTGGCTGTCCAGTGTCTACTGAATTGCCAGCGAAGTTAATTATTCCTTTTGCTGAAACTTGTGTGTATTTAAAGGGGTCATCTTTACAGCGAGTTGGTTTTATTGGTACCTGTCTCGTGTCTGAGGATGACAACATCAAAAAGACGTCCATTTTCTTAAATTACTGGGAGTCACGTTCCTCGTCTCCTTGTGGTTGAATTTGAGATGTTACATATACAAACTGAAATAGTTTCAAACTTATTTGTTATCCATCCTTTTCAAAACATGGATATTGTCGGGAGGGACCGGCTTTTTGTGAACATTTTCAGATCAATTCCTGCTTTAAATTGACGCTTTCGAGATGTTTACATTCATTGATGATTACCCCACGTCGTTATCATGAAATGCAGCTAGCATGAAGGTTTGAGGTGGCTCCTTGATATGCGATCTGATATTTTGCCCGCTTCTGGTAATCTCGGAGTTCTTTCTTGTTCGTAATCAAACATAGATCATCATCATTTCCCATGGAAACATATTTTGGGGGTTAGAACGACTTCATTGTCGGTGATCCTCTGGAGGATTCTATTCTGGTGTCTTGATGGTTGGTTGCATTGCCTACGAATAGATAAATGAATAAAACATTAAAGAGCTTGTGGCAACTCTTTTGGCGATATTGGGAGTGGTACTCTATTTATGTCTACTCAATTTGAGAGGATTTGGCAGTGGTCTCTACTGGGAGATGTGGCTACTGTTATGTATTCTTTTGACGACTAAGAGAAGACCATTCTCATTTACTGACCAATTTTCGTAATAGGAAAATCACCGATGTTGTGATAAGCAGTTTACCAGGGTAGTGGGGAGCACATGGTTGGGGAAATCTACTTGATTTTCTCCTGTTTGAATGTGTGCTAGTTTTAACTTGCATCATGTGGTAAAATCCCGGGAACACTTCTGTCTGGCATTTAGGACGAATTATCGGCCACCGGTTTAGTTAGTGGTTTTTTGGTGTAAATTTACCAGTTTCACATGGTAACACTCATTGTAAATTTACCGTTTAGTTAGTGTTCTTTGGTTTCTGGCCAGTGGTTCTTTGTGTAAATTTTCCGTTATATCCTGTTATTGACGTAACATTGTTGTATCCTACCCTTTTGAGTGATGTTCCCAAATAGCTTAATTGAGGAAAATTTTATGAAATAGCGTAGATAGTTTTGAAATTTCATAAATAAAGTCATGAAATCGGATTTATGAAGTTCGATTTTGTTAAAAGAAATAAAGTCGAACTTATAAAATCTCACTTCTAAAAAACACTCCCGAGAAATTCGGACTTATAACATTCGATGAAAAGTTACATTTTATAAGTTTGATGTTGGGGTCTTATTTTCGGAATTTTTAAACTATCTACCATATTTCATCAATTTTTTTCTCCAATTACATTTTCTTCCGTCTCATATTTATCATACATGACTAAAGGTCCTCGTCATTCATCATGTTAACTCAAATCGGCTCCAAATTAAAAATTAATAAAATCCTACCACAACTTAGATTTAGAAACCTAATCGAACTCGTACTTAGATTTTGAAAATATTTTCAAATAGCACTTCTAAATTGGATATTGAGTACGATTTAAGTATTGGTCAGTTTAATATTTTCAAAGGACCATACGTAGGATTTTATGAGTTGAGAAAGTACTTTATACTTAGGATGAAGGAATGTGACTATGAAATTTTCTTGAAAATAAATGCGTGAGTTATATTGTTATTGACATATGGTAGAGACGGCAACAACTGTATATATATGATTGCTTAGGTTTTTGTTATATATGATGGACAGTTTGGACATTCATAAGTGACGAACAAAATGTATCTCCTTACTGTCTTAATTCACTCGGTAGATGCGTTGGAGGTATGGGTTGAGGTCGGGTTTAATTAGGGTTATCTGGAATGGGTCCGATGCAATTAAAATTTTTAATATGGAGTCGATTTAAATTAACTTGACGATCGTGACGGGAATATCTGTGCACCACTTCAACTTTCATTAATTGTTCTTGCTAAGGAATGATAAAATATGAAATAACGGAGAAAAAAAATATACGATAAATTATTTTAAAAAAATCGGCAACTTTAGTAATAAATTGGATAATACGGGCTTTTCAAATTTACCCCCGAAGATCATGTGGAATTTACTGGAAACCTCGACTCGACCTAAACATTTGATGCTTATTATTGTTATTATTAATTAAATAATTTTTTTTGGTAAGTATTAATTAATTATTTTACTACGACGGAAGAAAGGGAAAGGTGAGTCGTCGTGGTCCGCACGGAATCGTCGGGGGGCAGAGATCCAGGATCGAAGCAGGAGGAGACGGATGTTGCAGCTTCTGTTAGCGGTTGCTTTCTCGGCGGTGCCTCTGACGCTGTACGTGCCACCTATCAGGAGCCTGAACCTGTTCGTGGAGACGGTGGAGGGGATGCTCCGACAGACCGCTATTCTCACCCTCCGCGCCTACCCTCGCGTTCGACTCGCCTGTTCTCGCATCCTCTCCTCCCTCCTCCGGACCACCACCACCAGCTCCCCTTCCCCTTCCCCCTCCCCCTCCAGCTGAGTTCTATACACCTCTACCATCATTGAGATCTCATCGATTTCCACTTGGATTCGCGGTTTTACTCTGGGGATGTCTTGTTGTTAGATGTCATGATACTCTAGTTTACTTGTATAGATCCCCATCAACTGAATCAGAATCAGAATCAGTGTAATTAGATTCGATATCCATATCTCAATTGTGATGTCAAGTTGGAGATTCGTCTTTATCCACTTGTCGGTGTTCCTTCTTTGTATCTCTGAGTTGGGATGTGCAGGCCATCACTGATTGACCAATCTCTGGCTTCCGTCGGTTGTCCTTTCACGACGATGAAAGCTCGATATAGGAGTAGGGGCCTATCTTCAGCTGGAAACCTTCTTAACCACTGAAATGTTGGATTCACATCCTTCTGCGAGAAGGGTTACCGGCAATCAGGAGTTTGAAGCCAGGCCGAGCTAGGCGCTGCTGTTTATCCAGGCTTTCCCAGGCATGATCCGGTCAATAAATGTTCTCCAGGAAGAGGACAACCTCAAGATACCAACAACCCTGACTGCTGAAATTAACCTGGTGCAGTGCAAAACAAACGAATGGATGGAGAGCTTCATCCTATATCAATTCTAAGTATCTGAGACAAAGAAACTGGCAGTTGAACATCAATAAGCCATACATTGGGTTTACAGCAGGCACGACAACACTAACAGGGACAATGGTTGATCTTGCTTTGCCCTTGGAAAACATTAGTTGGCCTATACAAGTATGGAGAATATCTAAAGCAATCTTGTCATTACTAATTAGCCATTGCTACAGTCGCATTGAAAATATGCACAAGCCAATCTAGTGCAAAGTACATGCAATCAATATGCAATGTGAGCCATAAACAGATGTGAGGAATAAACTCTTTCTCAAGGAACTTACAGAAGTAGCCGCAACTAATGATACTCACGGCATGATGCGGAAGCGCGTGTGTGTTCAGAAAGCGAGATGAGAACAGGAACCAATGACCCATCAGGAGAAGGGCATCGGATCAAAATCCCTTCAATATTAGTTTATTGATTCTAGGCAAGGCTTGGTACATTTTAACATTAGTCAACTTCCAAATCCAACAGGGTGAGGCTTTAAACAACAGCACAGCTCTCAGATAACCCAGGAAAGGCAACTCTGATAACAAGCCAAGCTAGCCAAGCCACCGGTTACAGAGCGCAAGAAAGGCAGCAATGCTGCAATGAGGGCAGCAACTTGTTATGGGCTTGATTCTTGACAGACGCTGCAGGAGAGGAGAGCCAGCAGCGATGCCAAGGAAAGTGAACGGAATATAGTAGTCGTAATTATTTTGTATTATTATTGTATAAAAAAGAAAGTTTATATTAATTTTTTAAAACATAAAAAATTTAGATACTCGATGTAAATCAAAACCGGTTAGTTCTAACTATTTTTTATATTATTATTATTATTATCATAATAAACAGTTTTCACATGATTAGTAAATTTTACAAATCTTTTAAGAATATACGATTTAATAAAGAATAGTTTTAGGACAATGATAGCCAACGGGCTTCGAAGTTGAGGTTTGTCACTCCGTATTGTTAGCTGGAAATATAATTTGTCAAAACACGACAATAAGTTTAGAATTCCAAAGTTTATCGTCCTTTAACTCGCTATTTCAAGTAGCAAGTTTACTCAAAGAAGGAAAATGCTATTGAAACAGCAAGTTCTTACGTCTGCAATCAACGCACTACTTCAAGCAGCGGGTTGATGGTGATTATGCTTACTTCACATGAAATCGCTACTTGAAGAAGGAAAATGCTACTTGAAATAGCGAATTCTTATGTCTGCAGTGAACTCGTTACTTCAAGCAGCAAGTTATTGGTGATTATGCCTACTTCACATGAAATCGCTACTTAAGAAAGTAAATTGGTTTTGACTAACCGACACGTCGATTGGAAGAGATGTCAGAGGCATCGGGGTGATTTTTCTGTCTTCGTTGATGGAGTACGTATTACAATACCATCAATTTGAGCTCGACAAGCATAATGTTGTGGTCTTCCTAGGAGCATATGACATGCATCCATGAAAATCACGTTGTAGAGGACTTCATCCTTAAAACTCTTATCAATTGAAAATGATTCTCGAGCATGTTGAGTGACTTGAACATCTCTCTCTTTACTAATCCACTAAAGTTGGTAAGCTTTAGGATGGGGTTCGACTGACAGCTAAAGCTTCTCAATCATCATCCTCGAGACGATATTGGTAAAGTGCCACTATCGACAATCACAAGGCAGATTTTACCCTTGACAATACATGTAGTATGGAACATATTCTCCCTCCGACTCTCCTCTCAAGCTAGTTTCACGCATAAGACTTTGTGGAAGATTAGCAGTTCCCTTCATCTAGATACTCCTCAATCCTCTGACGATCTTAATGATAACTCTATGAAAGTAGTGTTATTTATGTCAATTTCATACCTGGGATTTGTTAGATTTGTAAAATATTACGCTTATTGCATATTATTTCTTGTTATTTTATATTATTCTCGAGAATTTGGATGCTGCCGAATTTTGGGTTTATTTCAGATAAAAACGGAAACAAGAAGATTTCGGCTCATCTAGAAAGATTCTGGGCAAAGGGAAAGAATTGAAGGTTACACGTGGGAGGAGGACTAATTAAAGAGAAAAAGATTTTATCCCAGATTTTCAGAGATTTTCTAGGTTTTATTTCTTTAGGACTATAATAGGAGTTTGTTCCTCGAGGATTCGACAATTTGAGGATTCGACGGAAGAGACTTCGACAAGGGAGAAGAAGGGAGTTAGCTTATTGTTTAGGATGCTTTTCTTTTCTTCGAATTGTGTCTCGAAAACAATGCTCGGCTAAATTTTCTTTGCTAGGATTATGTTGAACCAAATTGCGTAGTTGAATTTCCTAAACTCGTTTTAGAACAAATTTGTGCTTTGGATGTTTATTTATTTCGTTTGATCTTAATGCGTGCAATTTGTACAATCTTGTCTCTACCTTTTCAACGCCTTTATTGGTTGATGTTCTCCTACAAGAGTTTGTCATACTTCCTTAGCTTCATGGCAGCCATCTTTACCATCTTGTCCTTAGGCACCTCTTCATAGTTGAATGCGAAGGGTATGGTGAGAACAACCACCATGGATATAGATTTACCACCGGGATAAAAGACTTAGATAAACTTGCTAGTCAAACGGATACAAATGCACCACTGTGAGCAAGAACAAGGGCGATTAACAACACTAATGATACATATATACAACCACCTGTTGAAACAATCTACTCAAATCGCACTTGAAATCCACCGAATGAATAAAAGGGTTGAAAAAGACACAAAGTCTATCAAAGAGTTTCTGAATTCTCAAAGGTTGTTTTTTTCATTCAATTACAATGCACCTTTATAAAGGTGTTGCCTGTCGAAATAAAAAGAAATAGAATGAAAATAAAATAGAAGATATTCTTAGATTTTCTACCTACTTGATCATACGAAAATATTCACAATTTGGTTGATAACTTCATTCTTGAGCGTATATTCACTAGATGAAGAGTAATATCTTTCTTAATTTGACTCTAATTGGAATGTCTCGAATGGAGCATGCTTCGCATCAAGAGGAAGAAGCAGTTATTGAGGAAGACCACAAGGAAGAGGAGTACGTTTTCATGACTACCAAAATTCGATATTTTACTCAGGATGTTGGTGCATCGTCCTTGCGCGCAACTCTTCCGACACAAAGAAGTCGTGTGGAGAGCCTTGAACCCCAAGATGATCCTCCTATGATTCCATAACTAATGTAACTCACGACGGTTTTTCCTCCACCTCCAATTCCGAATACAGGCTTATAGGCGGATGAACTGGTGTCGTGCTTGCCAAAGAAGAAATGAAATTTGAAGACGCTTTATTGCGTACTTTAAGTTTTGTCATATTTTGTTTTCACCTTTGCTATATTGTTATTTCGCTGTGATTGTTATGAAATTGTTAGATTGTGTTTATACGAACTTATGTTTGCACCAGTTGGATTGATTCACAAGGAGCAACAACTATAAGAGGATTGGTTATTAGATAAGGCAGAAAGAATTCACGAAACTTCCTACAGCGAGTTCCCACAAAATAAAAAAGTTTTATGAATGATCATTATGTAAGAACTTGGTACTTAAATAAATATTTTATATTTATAAAAAAATCGCTACTTGAAATAAGAATTTTTTCGTAACCACGATCAACTGTAAACATGAAAATTTATTATTTTAAGTAGCATTTTATCTTCTTATTGTAAACTCGCTGTTAAGAAATTATTTTCTTTATTTCATAATTTTTTTTTTACTAAAATCGGTACAAACCTCCTTCAAAGTCCATACCCCTCTCCGCCTCCTCATCATCCAAACTGGCTTCCCGTCATAGTGGAGAGTGGTCCGTCACCGGAATACAATCGGAGGCGGGAGGTGTATTCATCTGTCCGACGGCATTGAGGAGAACTCCCCGCAATTCGGCCATCCTTACCGAGGCTTCAGGTGGCGGAGAAACCAAGTGACAGGAAGTCTTCGCAGCTAAATGTCAGTTATTTAAAATTCCTTTCGTGAAGACGAGGGCCTGTGGGTTTTTTTTTGTCCGGTTTGGCGTTGGATATTTAAGGGTTTGGGGACTTCGTTTCACGCCCCGACGTTGCTTGGGAATTTGTCCCTGGAAGCTTTAGTTTCCCTGGGAAGCATCGGCGTTGTTCTTCGGGGGATTTTTGGGTGGAGAAAACTCGGTGTTTATTGATTATTGGGAGGATGGGGGTAAGCATCCTTGGGGCTTGTGGTGGGGGATTCCATGGAAAGTGGGATGATTATGGTTGGTTGTTCGGGCAATTTCGTGTCAGGATGTGATAGGATTCCTGTTTGGGGTAGAACGAAGCCGGCGATTGATGCCCAGGGTGGCTGACGGGGTATCCTTTGTTTGTGACTGGATAGATTTGGTTAGGGATCCAGATGGAGGAACCGTCCATACTATGTTTTGTACGTTCTTCACATAAGAAGAAAATCAAAAAGTTCTTGTTCGGTCCGAAGAAATCTGAGAAAGGACTTGCTGTTGCTACCATTTGACGTGCTTCCATGGCTTTGATTTGGCCCATAGTTGGTCTAAAACATCTCTTTTGTTTTGCTTAGATCTTTTCCTATGGTTTCTGTCAATAGGGCCTTTTCTGGTGCGAATCCAGCTGGTGGTGATGGAAAATGGGAGGATGGGCATGCATGATTTGTTACAGTCTAAACCTTTTTAAGCTAGAAAAAAGCAAGATGATAGGAGAGGGGCTGCTGGAGTATTTTGTTAGGGAAAACTGAAGTTTTGTGTGATTTGACTGTGCTTAGCTCAACAGATCAATGGGTGGATTGTGTTTCTATGGATCTTCTTCCAGTCTCGAGTTCTAATTAGACTTGAAATAGGAAAGCAGCCAAGATTTGCATGTTTATTAAACAACAATAGTCTGCTGTTTCTGCATGCATTTTTTTCATTTTGCTTCATACTATTGGTGCTTTTAGATTTGCTAAAGATGTGTAAATTAGGAATATGCTGGACAAATGTTCAATTACCAATACAATGAAGAATTTGTAATCTTCTATCAACTCGAACTAACTCTGTGTGGGCCCTGAAAACTTGTCATGTAGATTATAACTCGTCTTGATTCAGAAACTTGGAAGCCGCCGGCCCAATTGAATTTTTTGATTGAGAGAATTGAAGGATATCATAGAGTAATGGTGGTTGGATTGGAGTAAATTTTTTTGGATAACCCAATGCATTGACTTGTCTCTTACATTAAAAGATGCTGTCTCAAAATGAAATTGAAGAGCGTTTATCCTATGAAAGTTGATAATGTTAGATAGGAATTTGATGAAAGAAAATTAGGGTTTGTGCCAAGATATTTTTGGAAACACAGGCTCGCAAAAAGGATCCGATATGCTTTCTCACGTGTTTTCTGTACGTCCTCCACTACGTTGTTCTTATTTTCTTATTGTAAGTAGTATGCCTGATGCTTACATGATCCTGAAGAAAGGATTGGATAGCGGAGGAAGTCAATGGATAATAATTTAACCTTGAACTATCATGGACTCCCATGTTTGGTTAGATGTAGCGACAAGAGAAATTGTTTGGAATTTATCGGAAGGCAGTAGTTGCTACTTATTGGAATTAAACAATCTCGTATCATATTGCATGTGAGATTCTTTCATGTAATTGATTCTCTGTAATTGTACTTGCAAAAAGAGGGGTCTGATCTTTTCAATCTGAAGAGATCATTGTTAAATGTCGTCAACTTAGCAGAACCAGCATTGCAAAACTGACATGTTTATAGAATATCCACAATATCAGTTTGGTGGTAATTACCCCCTGAATATTCTAGATAACTTCTGGAAAATTAATTTGCAAATTAGAATACTGATTTCAGCATTTGACAGGATCATTGATATTACTACAATTATCTGAAGGTCGCTGACGAGGCGACTACGAAGGCTGTGCCATCATGCTGGTTGGCTCGTCTGTCAGAATTTCTCACCTCAATTGGTCTCGCCTAAGTGGAGATTCTGGTGTATCAATGGGGTGCAGCATGCTTGGTGTTAGGCAGTCCAATGCCTGCTTTCGTTTTTACTCGGGGCATCCTAGACCAACGTATGTCAATTTGAAGACATCAGAGACACCATCATATGTGTCGATAGATGGGCATCAAGGAAGTTGCTTTGGGTCTTGCATTTCCAAGTACAGGCATCGATCAGTTAGGATTGGATGTTCCAGTGCTGATGCCCTTGCATCTCAAAAAAGACGATTCATTCTATCCGTGCCATGCGGAAGGATGAATAGAGAACTTCTCTCTCTAAAGGATTTTCCTTCTGAAGTGAAATGTTCTGTGAGACGGACAAGATGGTCTCAAGGACGAAAATATGCAGGTCTGGGGCTGGGTCTTTTGATATGTTACTCATGTTTTGACCCCGCATATGCGGAAAGCTCAACTAGCAAGAAGCGTAAGGGGGAAGACGAGCTGTGCCCTTCTCTATCATCCCATGGAAAGAGAGTCTATACTGATTATACCATTACTGGTTAGAACCACACAGCTTGAAAATTCTGTTGCATTTTTTTAGAGCAGTTGTTCTTTGTGCTGGTGGATGGATCATTTATCTTACATGTGGAAGACTCCTCTTAAACTCAGGAATACCTGGAGATGGTCGCTGTTTGTTCCGTTCTGTTGCTCATGGTGCTTGTGTCAGGGCTGGCCAGCCACCACCTTCCGAGAGCCGTCAAAGAGAGCTCGCTGATGAATTACGAGAACTGGTACATTTTCTTGCCACTGTATGTGCCAGTACTTTTGTATTTCTGGTGCAATGATGCATAATATTCAAGTACCTATCCGTGGATCTTGTCCATTATAATTACAATTCTTTCCCTCTGTTTATACAGAGATAATTTCCTTTCTGCTGCAATAAAAATTGAAATCTACCAGCATTTTTGCTTATTTTATTTCCCTGCACAGGTTGCGGATGAATTCATCAAGAGACGAGAAGAGACAGAGTGGTTGGTTCTTTGTTTTTGTTAAATTTGCTCTCAGCCGTCTGAGAATTTCTTTTGTGGGTAGAGATTTAATATTAGACGTATAGGCCTTTGTGCAAAATAATAATCAAAGATAAAAGGTTGAGATTCACTATGTAGCACAGGTCTTTCCCTTATGTTACTTTCATCTCCTCAAGGTGACTTCATCACGCATGCACTCTAATAGGATCACATAATATCTCATCTCATTCTTACCCGCAATTGCAATATATGACAAGTCTATCTGCCTCTGTTCGTTGACTTTTCTTCAATTTTGCAATGTACTATTTTTATATTTCTGGTTGCTCTGGATATTGAATTGAATATTGCACATATGATTTGTGCATTATTTTGTGCATAGGTTTGTTGAAGGTGATTTCGACACATATGTGGCACAAATACGGAAGCCGCATGTCTGGGGTGGCGAGCCTGAGTTGCTTATGGCATCCCATGTCCTCAGGTAATTAAATGTCCTCGACAGATTGATTGCTGCATGTTGATGATGATTTTATCTTCTTCTTCTTCGTCTTCATTCTGATAATGGTTTCCAACTTATTTTACTGCTGGGTCTTCCTGTTGGTTTCATTTCTTGATTATTCATTAATGATTCATGGTAAGATACTGAGCTTTTGTATTTGAAAAATAGTTCCTGGTATCTCAGAAATAAATGGTGATTGATAGAGTAATCCTTAATTAGTTTAATAGGGATTCAGTGGAAAGTTGTAGTTGATGTGCGATTGTATTCATGTGAGGAGAAAGAGCCTTGATCGGATTTCCTTGGTTTCTTCTGGTTATCTCAGGATGCCGATTACGGTGTACATGCACGACAGAGATGCAGGAGGGCTTATATCAATAGCCGAGTATGGCCAAGAGTACGACAACGAAGTTCCGATACGAGTTATCTATCATGGTTTCGGTCATTATGATGCCTTGCAAATACCCGGAACCAAGAGGTATGGCCAATCAAGACTGTAGCTCTTAGCCGAAGCTGCGAGTATAGGAGTACATGTGTTTTCTTTTATCTGTACGTAGCTACCGGTTATTGTATTCTTCAAGGTGTTCCTCCTGTGAACGTAAAATAACGGCCAATTGGTATCATAATCGTAAGCATAGAACATTGTCTCGCGCAAGTGCCTGAAAATTGTAGTATTTTACAGTGATGGTGTTTGTCACTTGTCGATACAACTGTTGGGTATATTTTTATTGAGCTATGTTTTTGTTTACCGTTTGTTTACAAAATATTTTGCTGATTACGGTCAAACGTATCAAAATCGCTATTAGTAACAGGTTTGATTTACAAAGAACTCGTGGTTACTAATAATGATTTTCTATGAAAAATTAGAACTCATTATTTCAGATAGTGAGTTCATGGTGATATGTGATTAAGGAGTCTCACATCGGGTGAGACGAGTCTACCCGGCTAATATATAAGGAGGGAGCCTCTCAGACTAGTTTTTGGATGGTGAAGCGGAACTCCTTGTATCACATGGTAGTTTTCCGGCAAAAAATTTGAATTCCTATGCCTCCTTTCACAACCTTCACCAAGACAACACCATAATGTGTAACGTGCAATAGTCTAAACAAGTTCAAACTATCCTCCGAAAAGTTCAAAATAACAACAATCTAAATAACAATGATCCAACAAATCTCAATCGTTCCGTGAGTGTTGTCTCTCTCTTGGGTTCAAAGGAGTCGGTACTTACTCAAAAGTTAGCTGCATCAATTTGACGAGGATGACTCTTTAACGACGATGACGTGTAGTCCTCATCATGGTCAACCAAATCTTCTATATAGCAAACAACTTAGATTCTTCTTCCTGTTCCTCATTCTCGTCAACCCATCCTCATTTGACTCTTCTTCCTGTGCTTCATCCTCATCTTCTCCGTCTTGTTTTTCAGGTTGGTCATGTAGTCCTCTGCGACGTCCATACAATCGCATAGACGAGAATTACTTCAAAAAGTTATAACTATTACATATGAGCGGAACTTACATCCACTATGACTCTTCATTGTCCAAACAATATGTCGGCAATGTGGCAAGCATATTATCCATATAGGGATGCCAAATATCGTGTAGGTACAACCTATGTTAAGTCGATGCACAAACTAACTACGACATATAAAATAACAATGAAATAACATAGTTAGTTACTCATACTGTACTCTGCCTATCCAACGCCTATAAATGGTTAAGACATGCATAGGGACCATCCTCATGTCTAATTGCACCCCCTATCTATGTGCCGTTGGCATACACTTTACACATCTAGAGCAACGCCTAAAGGGAAAAATATGCGAAAATTTATACTATGCCCATATGTATACCAAAGTCAAATATCCACCAGCTGCCTTGGAAGCATCTCTGTGGGAGGCACAACAAATCATGGTATAACCAAACAAGGCAGGTGGATCTCTACTTATAACAACCCGCAACCTCCAAGTCCTCGTCTAGTGGTAGTCACATAAGATGCACAAGGTTGTCTGACTTGTCTTGGAAAATCACGACCCCTATCAATTGCGATATGTATACATGTGCATGAATATATACATATTATTCCGTAGCCCAATTGGAAAGATGATCAAACTGTGTAGCTAACTACCTCATCTTAACCTTGCTTGCTTTTATATAAGTATGACCTGGAACCTGACCAAGTAATTGTCGACATAAAATTGAGAAATCAAAACTTGTGTCACTTATCATCGAGACCCCCTCCACAGGCAATCATAGCTAGAATTGAACATTTTGCAATGTGGTCGTCATCCCTCCACCTACCCTGTGGAAAGTATACGTCTTCGACTTCCATCTCTCAATAAATGTCGTGATGAATGCCCAATCTAATTAAATGAAAGGCAACTTCACATCACCAAAGAAGCCAACTTGTTTATTGTAAACATCCATATGAGGTTTCATTGTACTTTCTTCACTAAATTTTGGATAGTACATTGTTCTATAGGAGGCAACATTACCTTAATTTTAGTAAAACAGGATAAACAATAGTTCTAAATTCAATCTGATCATATTAGCGATGCCATATCCTTCCTCCCAAACGAGCAAAGACCGATGTTAACCGGTCATACGGGATAACCAAGCAATGAGGTCATGCCTCCATTCTACAATAAGAAACCATAACGAAAAGTGAGTAGTACATACAACTTACAAACTTAAGAAGTTATAGACAAATTGTTACAAAACATAATCATAAATGCAATTGTCACTTATTTGGGCACCATAGTCGATTATGAACTTCTTGTTTACAAATACCATAAGTCGACTTGTATGTTCCTTCTCTTATATCCATTTCATTATGTAATCGAGAAAATCTTGGTATTCCTTTTGCTCGTACTATTTTAGGGAAGGGAGTAACTGTGAGGAATGAATAATCATGTCAATCTTCTCTACAATCAAACGAAGTCCATTTAGATGAGTACATGGCCTTCTGATTACCCTAAGTATATATTTTGTCTACGTTGTCAGCACCATCAATATGCACGAACGCGAAGCAAGCAAGTGTATGTGAACAAGGAATTTGAAAGTTTTGCCATTTCTTGCATGTACAATCCAAAAGTCGTAACTTTCACTTAAATTCGTCATCGTTATTCCGCAATGATGAAAGTTATCGTAGCTTAAAGCCCATTGATATATTTCCATTTCCTCAAGGAAATCGGTTGACCTAGATATCGCTTTCAAAATATGACGATAAATGCGAAAGTACTTTGTTTTCATATATTTTCTGGCGGCAATTACAAGCCTTCTTTTGCCAATGGCATTCTTCGAATGTGTGTGAAATTGCCAGCAATATGAAGAATATCGTATCTCCAATATGCAAATGGAGGCGTCAAACCGACTTCAACATCATTGACCATTGCTTCAATATCAGAATGCCTATCAGAAATTAAATATATGCCATGCCTCTCATCGCCCAGCACATAACATTTCAAAACATTTTAGAAACCATCCATATAACTAAAAGGCTTTTGTCATGGACGATTGAGGGAAGCGACTATTTTGCCACCCTCGGCAATTACCGCCCAATATACTAAATTTTTATTTTTGGTACATTTTACTAAACAGTACCCCTCGCGTTAGTAACAATGTACTAAAAAATTGATCAATAAATTATTAGTAATTTACTAAGTAATAAAATGTACAAAGTTGACTGTTAATTAGTAAATTCCTATTTTGTACTATAGGATTTACTAAAATGAAGTTAGTAAAACTTTCGTAATTTACAAAATAGTGTCCGGCTTAGTAAATAGTTAGTAATGGGCCTGTGGGCTTAGTAAATTATGAGAGTAATGAAGAATAAGGGGTTAGTACATTATACAATACATTTTACTAATTATATTAGTAAATTTCATAATTGATTAGTGAATTAACGTTATTATTCTGTACTATACGATCTATTAAAAAAATTTTAATAATCATTTAGTATTAGATTTAGTATTGGACCCATGCTATACAATACGATTTACTAAATATATCAATAAAAGTACTAAATAGTATACTATTAAATACGAATATTATGACGAAAGGACGCACGTCTGGTCCACGGTTGTATGTAAACACTTGTACGGTTCATCAAACTTTTCTGGAATATCTTCAAAAGGCAAATTCAATCATTTCAACGTTGAATAAAAAAATGGCTATTTTGAAAGAACAAATTAAGTTATTATTTTTTATATCACGATCGATACATTAGATAGGCCGATCATTAAGTTTGGGGGTTATATTTACTCACAAAAATCCGGAAATTGTTGGTGTGCGTGTGGGCAGATAACAATATTGTTTATAAAGAAGGGAAAAGTCGATTATATGGTTACTTATGTATTATTAATTTTTCATTCGAAGAAATATGTCACCCGGTAAACCTAAATATTTTGGTAGATAGAGTGTTCATTGTTGTAAAACAACGAAACAAGAAGGAAGAAGATTGAAAGAATACATAAGAAAAAGAACGTAGAAAGGGGGAAATAGTTTCTTTATTAATTTCTATCAAAAGGTACAAAATACTTTTTACAAGGCCCTCTATTTATAGTATAACCAAATGAAACGTCTCGGTAGATGAAGGGTCTCGACGGACGAAGAGTCTCGGCAGTTACTACTCGGAGTCGTAATGGCATTCACAATTATTCATAGTACTCCCCCTTGAATGACCATTATGATATTGCCTCGTTAAAGACCATACCGGAAAACCCTGTGGGAAAAAAACCGTAGTCAGGGAAAAAATAGTACAATATTTTTACTCCTCCTCTTCATAGCCTCACCGTAGATCTCCAAGTCTACGCATACCGTTTTTATGTCTAAGCCTCTCAAAGGTCGTCACAGACAAAGCCTTTGTAAATAAATATGTCAGATTATCTGAAGAGCGAATTTGTTAAATGTCAATATCACCACTCTTCTGGTGATCGTGAGTGAAAAAGAATTTTGGAGATATGTGTTTTGTTCTATCGCCTTTGATATATCCTTTTGAACAATGCAAGCAGCATTATCCTCATATAATGTCGTCGGGACATTCTTATTTGCATGTAAACCACATGATTCTCTAATGTAATGTATAACAGATCTCAACCATACACATTCTCTACTTGCTTCATGAATCGCTATAATCTCATAATGATTAGTAGATGTGGCAGTAATAGTCTGCTTCATAGATCTCCAAGATACAGCAGTATCACCACATGTGAATACATAACGCGATTGAGATTTACCATTATGAGGATCGGATAAATATCATACATCTGCATATCCTATCAATTTTGCTTCAGGCGTATAAGGATAATATAAACCCATATTCGTTGTACCTTGAAGATATCTAAATATGTGTTTTATCCCATTCCAATGTCTCCTTGTAGGAAATGAGTTATATCTTGCTAATAAATTTGCAGCAAACGATATATCAGGTCTAGTATGACTAGCAAGCTACATTAGTGCTCCAATAGCACTAAGATATGGTACTTCAGGACTAATTAGTTTTTCATCATTCATTCGAGGTCGAAATGAGTCTTTATTTACATTAAGCGATCTCACGACCATTGAACTACTCAATGGATGCGCTTTATCCATATAAAATCTTTTTAACACCTTTGATATATAAGCAGATTGATGGACGAAAATTCCATTTTCTAAATGCTCAATCTGCAAGCCAAGACATAACTTTGTTTTCCCGAGATCTTTCATCTCAAATTCTTTCTTGAGATAATCAACTGTTTCAGACAGTTCATCAGTGGAGCCAACTATATTCAGATCGTCGATATAAATTGCAATTATTACAAATTGTGATCTAGATCTCTTAATAAACACACATGAACATATTGGATCATTTTGATATCCATTTTTCAACAAATATTCACTGAGACGTTTATACCACATACGTCCAGATTGTTTTAATCCATATAAAGATCTGCACAATTTGACCGAGTAAAGATATCGACGATCTGAATTACATACTTCTAGCATTTTGAATCATTTAGGGAGTTTTATGTATATGTCGTTCTCAAGAGAGCCATATAAGTATGCTGTAACAACATCCATCAATCGCATCTCCAATTTCTCATGAATTGATAAACTTATTAGATATCTAAATGTTGTTGCATCCACCACGGGAGAATATGTCTCCTCATAATCAATACCAGGTCTCTACGAGAATCCCTGGGCAACAAATCGTGCCTTATATCTGACAATCTCATTTTTCTCATTTCTTTTTCTTACAAATACCCATTTATAACCGATTGGTTTTAAACCTTTAGGTCTACGGACAACAGGTCCAAAAACTTCATGCTTTGCGAGCGATTTTGACTCTGTTTCAATCGCATCTTTTCATTTTGGCCAATCATTTATTTGTCTACATTCTTCAACAGATTTTTGGTTCAAGATCCTCGTTATCATTTATAATATCGCATGCTATAGCATATGCAAACTTTTCATCGACGTCGATTTCATCTCGATTCCATCTTTTTCCAGTTAAAACATAGTTTATAGAGATCTCTTCATTTTCAGGTACTTGTGATTCTTTCGGAATCATTTTCTCAATGACTGGACGTTCTTCTGGAGTAATTGTTTTCTCAGTTTGAGCCTTTACTTCGAGTTTTGATTGTTTTGTGCAAGGATCATAGTGAGCCAATGATAACTCACGCCAGATTATTTTCTTTTCCAACTGCTTATGTTCCCCTTTCAATGTTGAAAATGTCATTTCATCAAATTGACAATCGGCAAAACGTGCCGTAAATATATCACCTGTCAACGGTTTTAAATATTTAATAATAGACGAGTATCGTATCCGACATATATCCCCAATTTCGTTTGGGGTCCCATCTTTGTGCGTTGTGGTGGAACGATTGGCATATATACCGCACGCCCAAAGATTCTTAGATGGGAAATATCTGGTTCCTGACCATAAACCATTTCCAATGGGGAGACATCATTATAATTTGTAGGTCTGATGTGAATTAACACTGTCGCGTGCAAAATATCATCTCCCCAAGCATGTATCGAGAGTTTTGTTCTCATAAGTAACGGTCTTGCAATTAATTGAATATGTATTATCAATAACTCTGCAAGGCCATTTTGTGTATGAACATGTGCTACTGGATGTTCAACACTTATCCCAATTGACATACAATAATCATTAAAAGCCTTGGAAGTAAATTCACCGGCATTATCAAGACGAATACATTTTATTGGATAATTCGAGAAATGAGCTCATAATTTGATAATGTGAGCAAGCAATCTTGCAAATACGAGTTGACAATAAACACACATGTGACCATCTTGTTTATGCGTCAATTAATACCATAAAGTATCTGAATGGTCCACATGGCGGATGAATAGGCTCACATATATCACCTTGTATTCTTTCAAGAAATTTTAAGGGTTCAACCCTGTTTTTCGATGGTGATGGCCTAATTATCAACTTCCCTTGGGAACAAGCGACACAAAAAAATTTATTGGGGAGAAAAATCTTATGGTTTCTCAATGAATGCCCACACAAATGATTAATTATTCTTCGCATCATTGTAGCTCTAGGATGCCCCAATCGATCATGCCATGTAATAAAATTATTTTGATCGACAAACTTCTGGTTTGTAACAACATGTACTTCGCCAACACGTATATTTGTGAAATATAGTCTAGAAGAAACTACGGGTAGTTTTTCTAATATACATTTCTTACCCGAGATGATATTTGTAATACACAAATATTCTTTTTCATTTTCATTTGAAGTCTCAATGTGATATATATTTTTGTAGATATCATTAAAACTCAACAAATTACTCTCAAACTTAGAGGAATATAGCGCATTATCGATATAAATATTTGTTCATCTGGATAATAAGATATTTGCTCTTTCGGAGCCCTCAATGATTTTTATACTTCCAGCTATCGTATTGACACTTGCTTCGTTCATTACCAAGATGGTAAAAAATTTCTTGCTTTTCAAAATAGTATGCGTTGATGCGCTGTCAACGAGACAAGTGTATTTTTCTTTGGTGGAGGATTCGCTTTTGGGAAGCTCCATTTTGCTGACTAATTACGCAGTGTCTTGCCGTCCTAGGTCGAGAAAATCGAGGATTCTCTTTTGGGAATCGAGTATCCGCTTTTGGGAAATGATGATTCGCTTTTAGGAATTTATGATCGATGATATGCTTCTGAGGACGGTGAATCCGCTTTTGAGAATCATGGATCCACTTTGGGGGATCGAGATTTGGTACGAATAAACTTTTCAATAAATGTAATAAAAATATTGAAATAGCGTGTAGAATTACCGTTTACAAACCCCCATAGAATCGCTGATTTAGCGCCCTTTCAATCTGAAGAATCCTGCAGACGATCGTTGTTTTTTTTTTCTTTCATCGCTTTCCGGTAGAGCTTCGTGCTGATAACGTGTTGTAAAACAATGAAACAAGAAGGAAGAAGATTGAGAGAATACACAAGAGAAAGAACGTAGAAAGTGGAAAATAATTTCTTTATTGATTTCGATCAAAATGTACAAAATACTTCTTATAAGGCCCTCTAGTTATATTATAACCAAATGAAATGTCTTGACAAATGAAGGGTCTCGATGGGCGAAGACTCTTGGCAGTTACTATTCGGAGTCATAATGACATTCACAATTATTCGTACATTTCCCGTGTTAATTAGAATTTGGATGAAAACTGTGGGAACATGTTTGGAGCCAAATTTGTAACCGACTTTTACCAGAATTTGAATTCGTTATTTGTTTTAGCAGGAAAGGCAAAAGGCAAAAGGGGCTAAGGCCATTGCCATTCCCCCTCCCAATTTCTGTGTGATTGGCGAAAGGGAGGAGAGAAATTCGCGGCATTTGGGGGGGAAGGAAGGAAGGGAGGATTCAGACCTCCTTCCACCCCCACCCCCCGCCTTCCTTCTCCCATTTCTTCCCCTTCTTCTACATTGTTCGGTTTTCCTCCTTCCTTTGTTTTTTCTCCTTCGTCCCCTTCCCTTTCTGGATTTTGATTCCGATCTTTTTTGTTCTTCACGTTGATTCTTTCTTCTCCTTTAAACTTGGGTTAGATTAGAATTTAAGATTAAGGTTTAGATAGTAGTTCATCGTGGGTTCGAAAGGTATTCTAGGGATGATTTTCCATGGCATATGATGTCAGGAATTTTGTTTGCCTGTTTGTCATTTTTCTTTTTATTTAAAAATGTTTGTCTTGGCTTTTAATTTATTCTGTTCCCCTGGGTTTATTGCAAATGCGGGTTGTTTCCCAATCCGTTTTGGTAGAAGCTTTCGAATTCGAGGTCGATCCCACCGAGTCCGTGTTGGGCATTTCTGGTCAATTAATTGATTGATTACACATTTGGGTTGGCGAGAGGGTATCATCTGGTATCCCGTGCCGTTTTGGCATTGTTGCACAATGGGTTCATTCTGAGGCCTTTTTATTATTGTTGAATTGCAGGCAGGTGATCAACTTGAGGAGGAGTAACATAGGTTTTCCTGGCCTTTCTTTCCCCTCGCGGCGTGGATCGGAGGTTCGGAGGGATTGAGGCAGAAGGGAAAGAAGGCAAAAGCAAACCGTCCAAGGCTCTGTTGCATCTCCGGACCAATATTTATGTGAAAAGATGAGCAGTGTCATCTCTGGTGTTATATCGAGGCAAGTTTTGCCGGCATGTGGCAGTCTCTGCTTCTTCTGCCCAGCGCTTCGGACAAGGTCTAGGCAGCCCGTCAAGAGGTACAAGAAGCTGATCACCGACATATTTCCTCGAAACCAGGTATGATATCTTTGCGATTCTCTCCTACCTTGTTCAAATTGAATGCGTAGCATTTTCAGTATCGATGTTTGACTTTTAGTGGATAAGTTTGCATCCAGCTCTAAGCTGAGATTGAGATAGATTAAATAAAAGGTGTAGTAGGTTATCAATGTTTCTTAGATTACAGCAACAGATTGGGAACCGAGCAAAAGGGTCAAAAGCTAAGGAAGAAACATCATGAGTTCATGCATCCGCAATTACAATGGTCCAGTCTTCACATTTCCTTTGAACATACACTCTGTTATTGAATTAGGTGTACATCATTTCATATTTAGATTGAGGGAAAATGGTTAACTCCGTGATAACTTCAGGACTGGTCATCCATTCTTGAGGTTTTCCTTTCCCCCATTAATGCTCGGTTGGCCAAATAGATGCTTACACTACCTTCCAGTTTAGTAAGACCAAAATGATTCCTTCTCCTTTTGGCATGTTGCCATTCCTGCTGTGTCATCAGTTGTTCAAAATGCAACTTAAATTAGCTTCTTATCATTTTATGATCAGAATATCCAAAGGTTAAGAGTTTTCGTCTTTCAGAAAATGAGAATCGGCAGACTACCGATGTGGTTATTTGCAGGAATATCCCGTTTCTTATAGTGGGAGCATTTAATCTAGATGCGAGCAGTTCTCAGAGGTCCTTTCTTATTCTTTTTTTCCTGGATGGTTCAACTATTCCATGACAGGATGAAGAGCCGAATGACAGGAAAATTGGGAAGTTGTGTGAATATGCTTCTAAAAATCCCATGCGTGTTCCCAAGGTATGGTTGCATCATAAATAAAACCTTCCTTTTGGTTATGAACCATGATTATGAAAATGGTAAAGGTTCAGTTTAGAAATTTAGACATATTACACATATTATGCTTTTCTTTTTCTTAGTGGAATTTGAATTTTTCGTGTTATTTTATCCTTAAGTTTAATTATGATGATAGTCCACAAGGATGAGTAGTACAAGAAATTAGCTATTGTGAGTCCCAAACCCAGATAAGAAATGGCGAGGTTTGGGCCAACGGGTGATTAGCGTGGCCTTGCAGATGGTATTTTTGTGAAGAATCCAGTAAAGAAACAAGGCCGGGGCGCATCTAGTGGTGGATTCAGAGTTTCGTACTTGTGTTTGATTTAAAAGTAGTCCAAAAAGGTTAAACTATTCCTTGGAATCTAGCCAATGAATATTTATGTGGGCATTGAGATCGGTATGCAGTTAAGATGTCTTCTGGCCTTTAGGCAGACGCTTTTGAGAATGTGGCCTTGTTTTAAATTATTGCCTGTGATAGAAGACATGGTGGTATTGACCTGAACACTTATATTCTTCTTCTTCTTACTTGACCAGATTACAGATACACTGGAGCAAAGGTGTTACAAGGAATTGAGGACTGAAAATTTTTGGTCCGCGAAAATTGTGATGTGTATATACAAAAAATTGCTAGTTTCTTGTAAGGATCAGATGTAAGTCTCCTCCTTAAAAGCACTCCATCTTCTGTTATCAGAGTAATATGATACTATTTGTTCGTTTGGCATCATGCTATTTCTAACCTACTTAAGCCTGAAGAAAATCATATATTTGTCATATTAGAAAGTTACTTATATAGTTGTTGGGATAGAAGGTCAAGAGGGAACTTGTTTGTATACGAATCTGTTTGATAACATTTGGTTCTTTATACTTTGTCATGGGGGATGAGGTTCTTGCTCCCACTCCATGGAATTCTTTTTGTCCAATCTATTGGACCTGGAACTTGTCTAATCAATTTGTTATTGTTTTTCCTTTATGAATGCTTTGTCGAGATCAACATGGGGTTGCTTCCCTCCAGATAAATAGGCAGTTGTACTAACCCCAAAAAACAAAAACATTAGGGCTGTTATTCCTGCATCTCCTTTTCATCTATGGGCATTTATTGGATTCTTTTCCTAGAAATTGATAGCCTTAATTTTGTAATGCAGACCACTTTTTGCAAGTAGCTTGTTAAGTATCTTGAACACCTTGTTGGATCAAACGCGACAGGATGAAATGAGAATTATAGGATGTCAAACTCTTTTCGAATTTGTAAATAACCAGGTAACAGCCCATGTGCAGCCGAAATTGTGGCATTTCCATTCCATCTTCATATCTAGTCTCTACGGAAAATCCCAAATTTCTTTGTGACTTTTTTGTAGAAAGATGGAACATATATGTTTAATCTGGAAAGTTTCATTCCAAAGCTCTGTCAATTAGCTCAAGAAGAGGGCGAAGAAGAGAGAGTGCAACATCTGCGAGCAGCAGGCTTACAGGCATTGTCTTCAATGGTATGTAATCATATCGTTTTCTTAAGAAAACATAGTTGAGTTTTAGTTTCCCTCTATGTTTTCCTGAATGTGGAGAAGCAGATGGGAAATCATGAATATGTTTAACTATCTAAAATGGGTAAAAGGAAATATTATTCCTGACAAAGGGTATGATGGCTTGCACTCCTAGGATATCACCCTGTAAACTCACTGTCTGCCTTCCAAAAGCCACAGCAACAAAGCATTGCATTGTTTTTCCTACACACACATTTCAGTTACCAAGGAATTTGGGTGGCTGTATTCTACACAAATCAACTTTCAGTGATGTCTAATGAAATTATTATAGTTTACCAGAGCTTGTAGATTCTAAAGCACTGAAATTTTCAGGTTGCATGACATTGATTTTTAATTGAGTTGGTCTGTTGGAAAAAATAATTTTTTTTGTAATGTATAGAGTCTATTTAATCCTCTTGTTACTACTTTAGAGCACATAGATGCTATTGATATGCATGAAGCTAAAAGTAGCGTCTTTCGACGCACCTGGAGTTATTCTTGTTATATTGTTATTCCAGATTTGTTAACAAGAGATGAATAAGTGAAATATTTTAGATATCACGTGAGTTTAACTGGAACTTTTATGAGCATTTGTGTCATCTCCTGGAACCAGAAAAAAGTTAAATGTCTACATATGAGTCTTCCGTAAAGCACGAGAGTTATTTGAGAATCTTACAGAAAATAGTATCATGGCATTATGAATCAGAAAAAATGGTGATTATTGTTTTCTAGCAGACCATATTTTATTGCACTGGCAGTTGATAAAGGCATTTCCAAACTTGTAGCACCAAACTGCTAACTATCAATTATAGTCATTGCTAGGCTATTGGATAAGAAAGTTGAATTTCAGGCTCCAGTCACACAGGACAGCCTGATGCTGACATCACCACTTACCTATGCACTAGGGGGAGCAAACTCCTTGTAGCAGGAACGGTTTTCTTTTGACAGGAAGATCATCGCTACTTTCTTGTCCCACTGTTCTCTAGAGTTCTTTGTTGTGGTTGGGCATTATATCGATTCCCATTTCACTCATTTGCTGTAAATATGAATAACTATGACTGGATCATGATGATGTTTGTTTTTCCTCTTTTTCAGATTTGGTTTATGGGGGAATATTCTCATGTTTCAACAGAATTTGACAATGTAAGTTATTGCTAACTGGCAGTCTTGATTATATCTCAAAAGCTAAAAGCATATATTTAATATATATATATATATATTTATAAAATGTAGTGAAAACTCTTGTTCGCCTTGTACATTGCTTGGTAATTCAATCACTATAAGCCTCATGCTGTTTCACGGAAATGAAGCCTAACATTTCGAAATAGATTTTCCTTCCAAGTGTCAACTTATTACATTTGTGGATGCAAAATCTTATTGGAATAAGTAACTTTTTGTAAATGAAAATTCCTGTATTTTCTGTTTGGGCTAGTTTATTGATATTTTGACAGCGTGTAGCTAATCCTATAAGCATGTTCCCTGGATGAATATTTATGTGTTTTACTCTATTTTGTACTCTTTTATTTGTACTCAGGTCGTGTCAGCTGTGTTGGCAAACTATCGAAATTCTAAGAAAGCTTCTGACACCGACCAGGAGAAGCAAGGCTCAGAAAGTAGGTGGGTGCAACAAGTGCTAAAAACTTAGGGTCATGTTTCTGTCTCACCGGAAATAAAGTTCCCTCTTGGAGGAATCTTATAAACAACAAAGGCAAAGTGAATGTGACAGCATAATTTCCTGTGGAAATGATTTCTCCATGTGCATGTAGCTAGTCTTAATTCAATAATCACTTACACTTATTGAAAATGGCAGGGACGATGCTACAAACCCTTGCTATTGGTCTCATGTGTGTGTACATAACATGGCCAAGCTAGCAAAGGAGGCTACAACGATTCGACGCATTTTAGAGTGCCTCTTCCGATTTTTTGATAGTGGAAATTCTTGGTCCTTGGAACATGGTCTTGCATTACCAATTTTGAAGGATATGCAACAGTTGATGGAGAGTTCTGGTAATGAGCTTTAAGCTTTTTCATTTCAATTTGCTTCCATTTTTTTCTTTTCTCCATAGAATATACATTACAACAGATCTGGTTGCATCTTCTGATGGAATTTGGGTAACAATTTTTGTTCTTACTTGACAGGGCATAGTGCACACTTTCTGCTCTCCACTTTAATAAAACATCTTGATCATAAAAATGTCCTTAAAGAACCCAAAATGCAGATCGACATAGTTGAGGTCACAACATCTCTTGCTCAACAAGCTCATGTTGAGTCTTCTGTGGCCCTCATAGGAGCAGTGAGTGATGTGATGAGGCACTTAAGAAAAAGTATACATTGCTCTCTTGATGATTCGGATCTTGGAGCTGAGGTCATCAAATGGAACAGGAAATTTCAGGATGTGGTGGATGAATGCCTCGTCCAGTTGTCCCTCAAGGTTTTCTCCCAGTTTATTACTTTCTTTATACTATTTTGCATGCTCCCTATATCCTACGTCTCATGCCATACTTAATTTTTGATATAACGATGTTCTATCTGAACTTCATTGAGCATAATCGCCTGTTTGTTAAATCTGAGAGCAGGTTGGGGATGCTGGTCCAATTCTTGATATGATGGCTGTAATGTTGGAAAATATCTCGACAATTACAGTTATTGCAAGGACTACAGTCTCAGCTGTTTATCGAACAGCACAGATTGTAGCATCTATGCCGAATTCATCGTACCAGAACAAGGCAAGAAAACTCAGTCCATATGTTTTTTTTGATAAGTAACACAGTCCATATGTTATTTGTTGTTTTTGTGGTTTTCTGGCTATTGAAATTGTATAGTGACAAATTTCCAGGCATTTCCCGAGGCATTGTTCCATCAGTTGCTTCCAGCTATGGTTCATCCAGATCATGAAACGAGAATCGCAGCTCATCGCATATTTTCTGTTGTTCTGGTTCCATCTTCAGTGTGCCCTTATCCCTCTTCTGTGGCCCCAGATTCAAAGAAGGGATCAGACCTGTCGAGGACTTTGTCAAGAACAGTCTCTGTATTTTCTTCTTCAGCTGCTCTATTTGAAAAGCTGAAGAATGATAAAAGGTTCTTAAAGGATGGTAAAAAACAGGCTGATAAGGATAAAGTGGTAAAGGAAGGGGATAACACAGCCAATAATAATGGCATTCTGCAAAGGTTAAAGTCATCCTATAGTCGAGCATACAGCATTCGGAATCCCTCTTTGTCATCATCCGCAGAAGACAATCCTGTCCGTCAATCCGGCAAGGAAGTCGTAAGTTTACATGGCATTTTTTGTCAGGCACATGTAATGCTTAATAATTGAGAAACCAAGTTAAAAGCGGCAATATATTATCCTCTTGATTTTGCTGATGCCATTCTTTGTTCTCATGGAAAACACAATTTTGCATGATTATTTAATGGAACATGTCAGGAAACTTCCAACGTGAATTAAATTGCCTCTTGGAAAAAACTGTCCTTTGTTTTGTTTACTCGAGTGTTCCCTTTCCTGATGCTGGTTACAGATGCCTACTTTATGTAGTAGATTATATTGATTCCATCCAGCTTAGTTCAAAACAGAAATAATTGGAACTTCTTTTTTTTTCGCATAGACTTAATGTCCTAAATGTTTTTTCACTTTTACTACAAGAGAGAGAGATAAGAGGAAGAAGACAACAATCAGATTTTTCATTTCATGGGCGCATCCTGCTTTTGTCTTGGTACCGTCAAGTCAATTAGGGAAACTTATTTTGGATTTGTTGCAAGTGGACATTCCATACAACACTAGAACTGTGGACGACTAATTAATGATATCTATACTTCGCTACCAAAAAAAAAAAAAAATTAGGGAAACTTGTCCCTTTATTGAAGACTTTCTTAATCTAGTGGATTGAGATGTTAATTGTTTTGTATTAGGGGAATCAATGAGGCTGCTAAGTTTTGCATAGTCTGTTCAGACAGCTAATAATACACGTCCTCTCTGGGCATCTCTTTGTCAATAAATAGGTCCATCATATTGTCTGTAATGCATTGAAAAATATGCTGATAGGGTAAGCTTTCCTGTAGGACCATACCATTATTTTGCTCCACTTGATGCATGTATGTTTCTCCAGGAGCCTGTTTACCTCAGGTTGAGTAGTCGCCAGATTACTCTTTTGCTTTCATCCATATGGGCACAGTCTGTCTCACCAGAGAACAGTCCCGAAAACTATGAAGCTATTGCTCATACATATAGCCTGGTGCTATTGTTTGCTAGAGCCAAGGTATGGACACTTTCATGTTCAATAGTTCTAGATTTGTTGCAAAATGGATGACTTCAATGATAGGCTTTTCGGATTTCTTTCTCTTGGTCTATTCTCCAGCAGTTTCTCTCTGAAAATTGTGCATCACTATAGTACCAATGGATGGCATCAAATCTGACTACGAAGAAAAGAACTTGTAGGGCCTATAACATCAACTACTGTCTTGTATTGCAGAATTCCAGTAATGAGGTTCTCGTTCGAGGTTTCCAGCTTGCCTTTTCATTGCGTGATATATCTCTCAAAGAAGGAGGTGAGACTTAGATCGTATTCCTAATCCAAAATGGCCCAGGGATAGTAGTTATTTTATTAGATTTTTCTTCAATAATGATTTTTCAGCAATAGTTGTTCGTATCAGACAATTTACTTAATACGATTCAAGATATGTAACTGAATCTTACCACCCACTATCCGGAGAAAATTCTCCCTGATTCACAGTTTGGCAACACTTTTGCATCTGGTATTACTCAGGTTGAGGATAATTGCTTATATTGCCGAAACTCATTTAGGCATTTTTATAAATTACCAGTATATTAATTCCTAGCATGTGCTGATATATGTTCAGAAGCTCCACTTACATGTAAAGTGTGGTCCTTTTCCTGTCAGGTCATCAGAGCAATTTTTTGATGATTCTGTCCTCGTCGTGCTGAGATATTTACTTCACGATTTGATTGCAATTACTTATCTTACTCCTCCTACCTGATTAGTCTATTCTTTCTATGTGTGCTCGACTTTGTAGGACTGTTGCCACCATCAAGGCGCCGGTCACTTTTTACCCTGGCCACTGCAATGATTATATTTTCTTCGATAGCATACGGAATATTCCCACTAATTCATTGTGTAAAGACCACACTTACTGAACAAGTGGTGAGAGTTTTCATAATATGCGGATTTTCATGCCCGCTTTGAAGCAACTCTTTCATGTTGTTGGGACATCCGATGTTATTCTAATTTTTCCTCTGCCACCTGTCTCATAATATGTCAGGCCGACCCTTTTCTGCGGTTAATTGAGGATAGGAAGTTGCAGGCCATAACTACTGAATCAGGATTTCCTAGACGTGCATATGGATCAAAAGAGGATGATGACAATGCCTCTCAATCTCTCTCGCAAATACAGTTAACGGAAGAACAGACGAGGGCACACTTAGCTGCAGGAATAATGAAGAGTCTGGGAAACTCGATGGAAGTAAAGTTTTATTCTTAGAACCTTGAACTGTTGCAATGAGTTCTTTTGTTTGCCGACTGCCATGCATTGCCGAATAACTACTATCTTTATGCAGACTGAGCTGTCATCCTTAAAGGACCACCTGCTTACGGAGTTTTTGCCCGATGATGTCTGTCCTTTGGGTTCCCAGTCCTTCATGGATGCTCCATGCAAGGTTTACGAAATTGAAGAAAAGACCGGGGAATTCAAAGAAAAGGTAACCATTCACCGCATAGAACTTGGCTTCTGGGGTTTGAAGCAGATGTTGTTCATAATGAGCTTATTGCTTTGGAAACTGTCCAGCCGCAATCATTACTGGCTGTTGAGGACGATGCATTTGGAGAATCGTTTGAATGCCAAACCAAGCAGCATTTGAATGTCACCAAGGATGCGGAAAGTGTGCTTAGTATTGATCAACTCCTTGAATCTGTATGTCATCTTCAAGCATAATGCTCATTGTGGTGTTGTTTGAGTTCAGGTCCGATTTTACATTCTTTGAAACATCAGGTGCTAGAGACGGCCCATCAAGTTGGTCGGTTATCTATTTCTACTGGCCCGGATGTCTCTTACAAAGAAATGGCTGGACAATGCGAAGCACTTCTGTGGGGAAAACACGAGAAAATGTCCAACTTCATGACTGTACCACCGAAACAGGACAACTTCAATTACTTTCTTAATCAACCGTGTGAAGTAAACGCCAATAATCATAGTCACGGCGTCAAGGTAGAAGTTGCATCACTCTCCTTCCGTTTCCCCTTTGACAATTATTATCAAGTTTACTTTGTGATGACCCTGACTATTTGACCAAGCGAGACAAACTGCAGGCCGGTAACCCATTCCTCGATGACGATTATGACTCCAATTTTCCCACGGCGGCTTCCACTGCCATGCCACTTCAATGTTCGACCGAATTCAACCACAACCCGAATGGCTTCAGACTGCCTGCTTCTAATCCGTATGACAATTTCCTGAAAGCAGCTGGTTGTTGAGCACCAAGCAATTTGGCTGGTGCTGCTTTTAGCTTTGGCTAAGCCAAGAATATGGGCGCAAGGCGTGCAATGTCCCGATCATCACATATTCCAATGGCCGTGGACCTCACTCTATACATGCGTTTGGAGAAGTTGATCACGACACAGAGATTTTGCCAGTCCATGACTCTCTGATTCTTTCATTCTTTCTGATGCTATAAAAGGTGACCTCTACGCATCAGGTGGCAACTCATCAATTATGCTCCAATTCTATACACTTTTTTCTACTAGAATGTAGATGCTGTTAGATGTGAACGGCCTCGGGCATGGAACGACGTGAGAATGCAGCATGTAAACCGAGCTTAGACTTGCTCGGAGATCTGCTGATGATTTAATTTGCGAAGCCTGCGACTCTGACTCTAAAACATTGTATGTTTGTATAGAAAGTTTCCAAAATCTCGGAAATAAAAGTTAAATAAATTGTGTACAATTTATTTAAAAATTAAATCGCCTCGTATTAAGATGACGACGATAATTACATAAAATGAAAAGAAAAAGAAAAACAAACTATATAGTATTTATTTTTCTTAAATAAACTCTTTGGGTCTGTTTGTTTTTGTGGAAATCCCGCGAGCTGGACTCTTTTTTTTTTTTTAATTTGACAGTTCGAACACTATTACATTCACATTTTCGCGCCGAAAAATAAGCATCGAAATCCTGAATAATCAAACCATCCGTTAATCCTTTGGTCGCATGTCATTGAAATTGACGTTATTTAATCATTAAAAATATGGAATGGGTTAAAAGAGAAACTGAGAAAAAAATATTAAGTAGAGTCTCGGGGACAATCTTGCTGAATAAAAGACAGCCAGCCGCAAACCGCAGACCCACTTCTGTCTGAAGGGAAGAAAAACTTGGTGTGGGATTTTGTCGTCCGCCATGAATCCCCTTTTTCGTGGGACGCAGCTAACGTCCCGTAGGCGGGACGTCCCAATATGTACGAAGTTGACGTCAATTTTTTGTATAAATGTACGAAAACTGACGTGGCTTTCGTAAATTTGACGTAATCACCGACCTTAATTTCATACATATCTTGTATATTTTTCGTACATTTGTATGGTTTTGTACGAAAAAATAGAAGATATGTACATGTTTCGATATTGTACATATTTCGTACATGTGTACATGTAATGTACGAAGAATGTATGATTATACACGTTTCATACAATTATTTTGGTATGTAGGAAAATTCTTGTACACTTGTACGAAATATGTACGAATTTAGGGGAGATGTACATGTTTTGACATTATACATATTTCATACATGTGTACAAATAATATACGAATAAGGTACATTTACATTTTCTCGCCGATAAATAAGCATTGAAATCCGGAATAATCAAACGAACCGTTAATCATTTGATAAGATGTCACTGAAATTGACGTTATTAAAAGAGAAAATGAAAAAAATAGGTAAAATATACGATAATATCAAAAACTATTACGAAACTTTTTGTTTTGTCAAAAACTTAGTTTTATATATGATTTTATCACTAACTTTTGTTTTTATATTGATTTCGGCCAATTTTAGATTTTACCATGAGAAACCAAACATGCCTTAATCTATAAATTTCAATTATTGACTAAAAAAGTAAAAAAAAAAGGGTAATAGTATTGAAAGCACTCGTGTTTTTTCATATAAGATTTTAATAGTTAAATTAAGTAAGTTGGAAGTCGAAGTTGGACTGTAGTTACTGATGCCGTTAAGAATTTGTAAAATCGATGAAGGCCGAATGATAGCTCTATTATGGGGTTAGTACTACGTTTAAGGCAGATTGCAAGACGATGCAACGAGAGATTGGAACTCAACTACTATAAGAGAAATGTTAGACAATATTAAGGCCTTGTTCGGTTTTCTCACGGTCCAAAATCAATATAGAAACAAAAGTTAGTGACAAAATCGTATAACAAATTAAGGTTTTGACAAATCAGAAAGTTTCGTAATAGTTTTTGATATTATCGTATATTTTTTCAAAAAAATATAAATGGGGAGTAGCGGGGACAATCCTATTGAATAAAAGACGGCCAGCCGCAAACAGCGGACCTCACTTCCGTTTGAAGAGAAGAAAAGCTTGAATCCCTTTTTCCCGAGAAAAGTAAGTACGTAGATGCCCCCTACTTAAAAATTAAACGAAAATAATTTACGAAATATTCAGGTTTCGTCTTTTGAAAGTACGACATTGAAACATAATGCTAGTCTCAAAGAAAATAAGACTGGCCAAATAAAATCTTCTTTCGAAAATACAACATAACGATGGCCCCCGTAGATAAACGTCTTCCCCTTTTTTTACTGTTGGATCGTTCAGGAACACTAAGAGGGGGGTGAATTAGTGTTTATAACTTTTTCACCCTTTCTCAGTGTCAGCGGAAGCGTACTGTATCACAGCAGAACATTTCTCAGAATGAGAACTGCTTTGCTGTAACCGTTACGACTTAATCGTTGGATTCTCGTACGAGTGTTGCGCAATCGTAAGTAATACAGTAGTTTATGGTGGTTCGGCCTTAATCGACCTACGTCCACTTTCCACCGTAGAGGTGATTCCACTATTTGAAAATAATGGGTGCAAAGAGCCTTTGCACTAGGCGTATGTTTCTCTCACAAAGTGAGATTTAGAATCCTGTACAATAGATGATCACTCCTGGTAACGGTCAGCTCCTCACACAGTGGACGTCTTCTCGTGTCCAGCAGAATGATGCTCACGCTCAGCAGTTGATTGCTTAAAGGATTCCACACAGAACGTTGTTGCTCAGATGTAAGCCTGTCTATCAAAGCACACAAACAACGTTATGTCAGAGATTAAATCCTCAGATAATAATCCTTACAGTGACAGGAAGACTTCTCAGAGAGCAGCTCGTTTCTGTTTCACAGTAGAGGATTGCTTTTGCACTCTTGTCTTTCAGCAAAGGATTTCCACACAGATCTTGTCTCAGTTCGCGTATAGAACAGATCACGTCGGAAATATTTGGCAAAGGACTCACAGGAATTGGATTGTGGTCGCCAGTAAGAAGATGCACAATTTTATTCAAAAACAGAATGCAAGTCTTACAATCTTGACGAATTAAGATCAGGGGCTTACAGCCATAAAAAATGAAAAGGGGGCGAGTGGTGACAACGATGTGAAATCCTGTGACGGTGGAGAACTTGTGACGAAAGCCTTGGAAGCTCGCTCCGTCGGTGGTGGTTGCTGGCGGGAAACTGTGACGAAGGCCCTACGAGCTCACTCCGTAGGTGGTGTCGCTGGCGGGAGTTGACGGCAAAGGCCCTACGAGCTCACTCTGTCGGTGGAAAGGGAATTGACCTATAAACCGGGTCAAGGTATCCAATTCCTAAGGTTGACGAACAAACTTCAGAGCTTTGGCTGTGTATGGTCGTGTCTTTGTTTTGAAAAATTCCTCTGCTATTTATAGAGGACTTGTACGTGTTTAACACGTAACAGATAGATCGTGTTGCAGATCGTGTTATAGACCGTGATCTCTAATATCGTGGGAGTGTCTCAACAACCTCCTTGATATATGGGATCACGTTCCTGGATATTAGGATCAGTTACGATCCTTAACAAACGTGATTGAAAATAAATTTATTCCAACCTTGTCGACTTGACTGATCTGTACGGACTACGACCGACTTGGTCGACTTATCCAGAATTCCGTCGACTTTACTCTACTAGTAGACTTAGCTATCGTTGAGTCATCTTGGTTGACTTTGATTATCATATTCCTTCGTTGTGAGTCGACCTAGTCGACTCCGTTCATAAGTCGACCTAGTCGACTTCGTCATGGGTCAACCTAATCGACTTTGTCGTGAGTTGGCCTAGACGACTGTATCTTGGGCCGACTCGGAGTGTGACTTGAGGGATTACTGGGTTTCTGTTCTAAGCCCAGGCCCAAAATTATTTGCCATGTCAACATAAGCCCCCCTTTTATGCTGGGTTGGCTATGCCGACTCAGCAGAAATCATACCTTATATAAAGGAGAGTCATCGTCCTTTTCCCGCACTTTTCTTCCTTGCTCAACACTTCTCCATCTTCTCCAAGAAAACAGAAACCCTCGTTTCCCAGAAAACCCTTCGTCTCCCTTACCCAAACTCCTTTGTTTCTCAAAAAGATGGCAACTTTTAAGTCTTTTGAGTTCCATAATCTGCGCACGGGGCCACCCGGACCCATTCCGGTCGCAGAGGATCAGGGGTCGGGCGTCACTCTTGGACCTATCTTGCCAGAACATCTTTTTTCGGAGACGGTGTCGCTCAACTATCTCGTCACTGAGAAGCCCATCCCGATTTGTCATCCCGACTTCATCGATCCCCTCAACTGGGAAGGTCAGGGATCTTTCCTGTGTTTTCCATCTGCATCTAAGTCTGAGATGGTAGACTGGCTTGAGATGTGGGAGGAGTACTTTACGGAGAGATTTAGGAATCAGAGGATTTTGAGATTCTTTAGGATGTCAGTGGCAAATAAGAACTGCGATCCTAGGGTTTGTTCGGCCATGCTGCCTTTCTGGAATTCTGCTGTCAACTGCTTCTATTTCCCAGAAGGCCCTATGTCAGTTACATTGGCAGATGTGAAGATTTTGACCAGGTGCAAAATCAATGGCCGCCCTGTTCGACAGTACTCTCAGGCAGATGATATTAATCCCAAGGGCGCCCTTCAGTACATGGAGGTGGTGAATAGGCATCTGAAGATGGCCTCAGCAGGCAAAAGGTCAGATGAGAGATTATCGACTGAAGGTTTTGGTGCCCAGGAAGAGGTCGAGTTCCTCAGCACCTGGTTGAGCAAATTCGTTTATTGCTTCCCTGGGAAGAAAGTTAGCCACACTTCTTATGCGGTGGCCAATTTTTTGAGGGAGACCAATGAAGAAATCTCCTGGGGTCCCTTCGTTTTGGGTCTTATTTATCACGATCTGGACAGAGCAACGTCTCAAATCAAGCCATTTCCAAAACATCCAGCAGGAGGGTTGCTCTGGCTAGTTCATCTTTGGTCGGCCATGTGGATGCCGGGATTGACTGGGTTCAAGGTCCCTTCTTCGCCCCTTGAATCCTCCTATTATGGGGAGACCATCCTAGATCAGTGCTGCCAGCGTAAGGATCAATGGCTTATGACATCGATCACTGGCCACCTAAAGCACATAGTCGACTTCGGCAGGGTAGATCGACGCGACTGGGCACCCTTTCCAGGCGGCAAGACACTTGCTCAGGAAATCAATCCTCAAACTGCTCGTGGCTTCTGGAATGGAGTATTGACCAGCAGAGATCTGCCAGTTATTTTCGATGGCTACCTGACCTTTGAAGTCTATAACCCTCAACTGTGTGCAAGGCAGTTTGGGTTTATCCAAAGTGTAGCAGTTCCACTCGCTGACCTTGCCGGCGGCTTATACGGGGACAGGGTGAAAAGGATTGTGTGCAAGTCGATCGACTCGAAGACCCTCGACTTGCTCAATCACAAGGCGCAGCTTTCCCAGATGGAATTCCCATCTGATACTTCTGCCTGTTTCGCCACACAGTTCTTCACCGTGCTGTGGTCGACTACATACGAAGAGCTGCGGGCCTTGATGCATTTCTTGGAGGTCTCCGAGGAACCTGATTTTTACACCGACGACGCACATATTAAAGCAAAAGGTAAGGACTTAGCTCTGTTTTAAGAGTATTGGGTTCTTAATATTAATCATAAGTGTTTCTCCTTTTCAGGATCATTGCTTCCTCGGGGCTCTAGAAAATCCAAGCCTAAAGCCCCCCTTGCCCCTGCTCCTTCTAGACTCAAGTCGACCAGCAAGGGGAAGGCTAAAGTTGCGAGCCCCAGGGAAATAGCCGCAGGTGATCCCTCTAAGGCTCGATCTAAAAACGCTCCAAAGCGCAAGGCGGCCGAGGAAGAAGATCTTGAAGAGATGCCTCTATCTCAGAGGAAGAGGCTGGTGAAGGTGATGACTCCAGCGGCGACTTCCTCTCCTAGGTCGCCAGTTATTGCAGCGGCGACCCCATCCAGGTCGCCAGCTGCTTCAGCGGCGACCCCATCCAGGTCGCCAGCTGCTTCAGCGGCGACCCCATCTACCAACGCACCAGCTGCGGTGCCAGTGTCTTCACCAGAGGTATGACTCTGATGACTCCAGTTTTTGTTTTGAGTTTTCATATCTGACCCATACTATATTGTCTAGGGAGAGGCTTCAGATGAGGATGACGACCAGCTTATCTCCCATGCCTTAGACAAAAGTTCAAAGGCTTCAGTCGCCAAGGTGAGTTTAGTTCTAAGCTGGTGTATCCTTACTTTAGTTCATATATGAACTTTTGGTTCTGCGTCATACTCTGTTTCAGGAACAGCACATCCGTGAGGCCTTGGTTCAAGAAGAACAGGCTGTTCTGGATGTCGCGATCCTGGTCGACCCACCGACTCGGTCGACTCGTGAGGAGGAAAACCAAGCTATTCCTTCTCCTCCAGTTCAAACTCCTACACCAGCGATGGTATGTGTTCTTAAACAGAACATAGTATTATCATTGCGATTTTGATTGGGGTATTTGTATCCTTCCTTATAGGCCCGTCCGAAGAGGGTGAAGGTGCCTGCTGGCCGACAGAAGATTCCTACTCCCACTTCTTCTTCGGATGAGAGCTCTGGGGATAGATTGCCTCCAGAGGTAAGTACTCGATCACACGAGGTCGTTGGCCATTTTAGGGTATTGTTTAACAGCATTTTGCCTCTTATTCTTCAGGATCCTGCTGCAGCGACTTCTAGGTCAACCAAAGACCCGTGGGAGAAGCTTCACGAGGATATTGAAGAACTTTGCCAACTTCTGCTCATCGACCCCTTAGGCGTCAACGAATTCAGGAGGATGCAGAAGCTGTTGAAGAGAATCGAGGCATCCCCTAGGGTCACGGACGAAATATTAGGAGCCTGCAAGAGCTTCAGGTCGACGTTCTGGACCCGCTGGAGGGATTACGACGCCGACCTGCTCACCTTGGAATCGACCGACTCGAAGATTCAGTCGATTAATAAAGCTCGAGAGTAGGCCTCTAAAGCTGCGCAGGACGCCCGCCAACGTTTGGTCGACGTGAAGAGAAGCTGACCGAGGCAGAGAGACAAATAGAGTTCTATACGAACCTTAAGAATGACCTGACTCGGCAGCTCGCGTCGATCAATACTCAAGAAATCGAGGAGCTGGAGGCCAATGCTGAAAAGGATAGAGAAAAGGTCGTTGACCTTTATGCCCAGCGAAACAAGTTGAACGCGAAGCGACGAGCTCGTGAATCCCTTGTCCTTGATTTCAAAGAAGTTGGCGGGTTATGGAAATTAGGTTTGTAATTAAAGAACAATGCAATTCCATTTTTTTTTAATAAATCAAGTGCATTGCGTCTCAAATGAATTTCTGCCTACTATGTTCAATTCATTCTTCCAGACAGCGTTACTGAAGTCCTTTGTTTTAGGATTTTATGGTGAGCTTCCCAGATAGTCGCGCGATAGGGTTTGAGATATTTACCATTAACCTTTAATGGATGTCTGACCCCACTTCTCGTCATAAGCCGATAACTATTAGATGAGTATGTTTCACATACCTCATATGGACCTTCCCAATTAGGGGACAATTTACCCAAAACTTGGTCTTTCGATTTAAGGGGTAGCACCATCTTCCAAACCAAGTCGCCCACTTTAAAGTGCTTATGGATAACCCTTTTGTTATAATGTCTGGCAATCCTTTGTTTATGCACCTCGAGTCGGTCTATTACATCAAGTCGCTTCTTCTCTAATTCTTCCAAGGCGAGGTACATTGCCTCGTCTTGTAAATCAGGGTGAGTCACCCCGAGCGACTTGTATCGAACCTCAATAGGTAGGACGGCATCTTGCCCATATACTAGTGAAAAAGGGGTTTCCCCTGTGCTTTCTCTCTTAGTAACCCTTAAAGCCCACAAAGTGTCTTGTAATAGTTTGTGCCATTCTCTTGGATTTGCACCAACCATTTTCTGAATATTGTTCTTTATGAGTTTATTGGTAGCTTCAGCCTGTCCATTCGCCTGAGGATAATAAGGTGTTGAGTTGGTGATTGAGAAACCAAACTCCGTAGCGAATTCTCGCATTTTCTCATTATTGAAAGCGGTGCCATTGTCCACTACAATATTCTGGGGAATTCCAAATCTATAGATGATGGATGATTTGAGAAAATCGATCACTTCTTTATGATCGATCTTCTTATAAACCTGAGCCTCGACCCATTTAGTAAAATAATCGGTGGCGACTAGAACATAGGCGTCACCTTTACTTGAGTGCGGATGGATTTCCCCGATTATATCTAAAGCCCAAGACCTAAATGGCCAAGGCTTGATGACTGAAACCAAGTCGGACGCCGGGGCCCTTGTCACCGGACCATGTTTTTGGCACTCTTGGCATCCCCTAGCCATTTCTATGCAGTTTTTTAGCATTGATGGCCAGTAAAAACCATGTCTTTGGATAGTACAAAACATTTTGGTGCCAGATTGGTGAGATCCGCATAACCCCTGATGAGTCTCTAACATAATTGGGGTCGCTTCGTCTAAGTCGACACACCTTAGCAGGACTCCTTCTTTGGTCTTTCTGTAAAGTACCCCATCTATAAGGGTGTACGACAAAGCCTGAGTCTTAATTCTTTGGCTCCCCTTTTGTGTTGGGTCAGAAAGGAAATCGGTGATTGGCTTCCTCCAATCCTTATCACTTGTCATTATGTCCAGAGTGAACGCGTCGCTTTGGGGAACTAGGTGGGAAACTATTTCTGGGATACAATCGCTTCATCTTTTGGCCTTGTATCCTGAAGCCTTTTGGGCTAAGTCGTTAGCGATGGTATTTTCCCCTCGACCTACAAAGAGGAAAGTGATTGCTTCAAATCGCTCGACTAGCTTGCGGGCGACTTGAAGATAGGGTGTGAGTTTCTCTTGGCATATAGAAGTACCATTCATCTGATTAATCACCAGTTGAGAGTCCCCCATTACTGTGGCTTTCTTGGCTCCCAAGGTTAATAGTTCCTTAAGGAGCGTGATCAAAGCTTCATATTCAGTCGCATTGTTGGTGTGAATTGCCGTCAAGCGATACGCTAGACGAACATCTTTCCCTAATGGCGAAAGTATACGAAGGCCTATACCTACGCCGGGTTTCGCTGAAGATCCATCAAACCAACCCTGCCAGATGTCCTCAAGGGATTCTCCTTGGTCGATTGATACAAATGGATCGTGACTCACCAAGAAGTCAGCTAGAGCCTGTCCTTTCACCGACTGTTGGGATTTGAATCGTAGATCATACACGGATAGCACTAAACTCCATTTGCTAATTCTCCCAGTCAGTAGGGGACTTTCGAAAAAGTACTTTATGACTGGAGACTTGGTAATGACATGAACCTCTTGGGATCCAATATAATGTCTTAGCTTAGTGACAGTATAAAAGACTGACAGACATAACTTCTCCTTAATTGTATAGCGTTTTTCTGTAGCGGTTAGTTGTCTTGACAAATAGTAGACCGCTCTCTCAGTTTTGTCTTCCGCTTCTTGGGCTAACATGGCTCCGATGACTGATTTAGTCGCTGCCACATAAAGCAGATAAGGCTTTCCTACCCGAGGAGGGGCAAGTACAGGCGGCTTCATTAAATACTCCTTTAAGCCTTCAAATGCTTTCTGGTGTTCGTCGCTCCACACAAAGTTTCCTTTGCCTTTAGTAAAGTCGAGAAGACTTCTGTTCGTCCAGCGACGTTACCAATAAATCGCCTGAGATAATTGACCCTTCCTAAAAAAGCATGTAACTGCTTCTTATTACTCGGAGGGTTCAATCTTTGAATGGCGTTCACTTTGTTCTGGTCGACTTCTATACCACGTTGATGAACTAGGAACCCTAGGAAATGTCCTGCTCTTACTCCAAAAGCACATTTGAGAGGGTTTAGTTTGAGCTGGTGCTTTCTCATCTGCATGAAAGCATTCCTAAGATCATTACTATGTGACCTCTCGTCTTTTGATTTGACCACTATATCATCTATGTATACCTTGACTGTTTTGGCAATCGAAGCATCAAAAATGGCGTTCATGGCTCGTTGGTAGGTTGCACTAGCGTTTTTAAACCCAAATGGCATGACTACCCACTCGAAAATGCCTAAGGGACATCTGAACGCGGTTTTATGGATATCTTCCTCAACCAAGAAAATTTGGTTATATCTTGAGAAACCATCCATGAATGACATAATTTGGTGCCCTGCAGTCTTATCGACTAAGTCGTTTGCAATGGGCATGGGATATTCATCCTTTGGAGTAGCACGATTCAGGTCTCTGAAGTCGATGCAGACTCTAATCTTGCCATTCTTTTTGATGACAGGGACTATGCTGGATATCCACTCGGTGTACCTCGATGTTCTTATATACCCTGCTTTAAAAAGCTTCTTGACTTCTTCGAATACTGCCTGAGTGACTTCATGAGTCATTCTCCTTGGTGCCTGTTGGACTGGCTTAAATCCTGCTTTGATTGGCAACTTATGTTCTACAAGTCGGCGATCTAGGCCAGGCATTTCAGTATAGTCCCAGGCGAAACAGTCCTTGAATTCTTCAAGAGTAGCCTTGATAGAATTGAAAAGTTCTTTATTCATTGAAGAACTAACGAAAACGACCCGAGGGCTAGATTCCTCGCCTAAATTGATACTTACAAGCGGGTCACACGGCATCATAAGTGACTCGCGACCCTGGACACCGCTTAAGTCGGTATCAATGGACTTAGATGAACTAGCCTCAGCATTTACATTGCTTATTTGGCAACCTAATTTCCTAGACTTCCTAAAATACTCCTGTAGTCGCTGGAGGATATCAGCGACTGCATAGCCTCTTCCTTCATCACTGTCCATACAACCCTTCGTGCAGGAGTCTGTCGGGCTCCAACTCCGTCGCAGCACTTTCCTGGCTCTTAGGCGCCTCCCCCTTGTCGCCATTAGGACTGTTGTCTGTCTCGCCTCCATCCCTGGTCGGGACTACTTCCTGCAGGACCTCATCTATGTCCTTGTCCGTGAAGTCGGGCCCCCATCCTGTCGGCACGATTGATCCCTCATCAGGCTTGGGGTGAGAGGTGCCATAGCTCACAATGAAGTCGAACTTCCCGGAGGGTTCACCTAGGGGTCCGACAGTAGGGTCTCCTAGCTTGTAGCGATTATCCAGGGTGAGGTCCTTGACCGTCTTGCATGTTTCTGCATGTAAAATGCCCTTGTCACAACAGGAGTATTCATCAGCCCTGATAGTCTCTATTTCAGAGTCAAGCCATAAAATCAACTCCCTATGCAAAGTCGATGGGATCGCGGCGGCTTTGTGAAGCCAATCGCGCCCCAAAAGCGCATTAAACGAAGGGGCTATGTCGATTACGAAGAAAGCAGTTTCCTGCTCATGTCTTCCAACGCCTAAATGCACAGAGCATATCCCCAGGCATTCGGACTTCCTCCCATTAAAGCCGCTTACAGCCACGTCGGTTCGCACCAACTCGCTAGGCTTGTACCCAAGTAGTCTAAACTTGGTGAGTGGGAGAACATTGACGGTGGCGTCGTTGTCTATTAAGACTCGACCCACCAAAACACCGTCAAAGGTGGCTGCGATGTATAACGAATGCATGTGCTGTTTCATGCGATCCGATGGTTTCCTCAGCCAGTGCAGAGGGAAGCCAGGTGGAAAAGAAGTGACCTTAGACCTCTCGACGCCTCCGACTTGTCGTTGCAGGCGAACTCTGCTGGAAAGGTGAGAGCGTTACAGCTCACGAGGGGCCCTTGATCTGCGCTGAAGTCGCAGGGCCTGTCTCCTCGTAGAGGGGTGTAGTCGAAACTTGAGCCCGGGTTTTCCGAGTAATCAGTAGACTCGACCCGTTCAGGCTCCGCGACTTGTTTCCCTGCGGCTTGGTCCCCTTCCGAGGGTGACATCACATGGGTCATCCTAGGTCTTTTTTGGGCGTGACTTAGGCGCCTTTCCTTTCTCTTTTGAGCCCTTAAAGGGGGCGCAACCTTCCTTTCCACCTTCTGCCATTGAGACGAAGGGTTAAGGGCCTTGACGAATTTTGGTTTCTTAGAACCAAAAAGGAGTCGGCTTACCTCCACGAATCTGCCGTCGACCGGGTCATATCCCACCTGCACTGGAGTATTTTCTGGTCTAGTCGAGGAAGGTTTCGCAGGGTTCGAATTACCTGTACCATCGGGGCGGACCGCTTTTACCAGCATCTCCCCTTTTGCGGACAAGTCGACCAGCCGCAAGAAATAGTTGACGCAGCATGCTGTGCAGAGCTGGGTAATAAGTATCCGATTGTGGGCGATCAGCTTGCATTTCTGGCACAGTAGCTTCTCGTCCAGGAATTGGGCGATAGGAGGTCCCCTCCGCAATTCCTGGGGGTCGACTGTCTGTGACGCATATCGAGGCCTGCGACTTGCAGCCTGTTGGGGTCAGTCTACTCCCTTATACTCTTCCATAGGTCTTATCTCCTTGACAGGGGTAGTCCTAGTGTATCCCTGCTTGACGACTTTCTGCCCAGACGAGTCTATAAACTCAAGTCGCCGTGCCGGGCGTTCCGTACCCCGGGCGGCTGCCTCTCCATTTCCCCTATGCCCCTGGGAACCTCCTCTTCCTCCTCGCGAAGCCAGTCGGCGATCCACACTAGGAGGACTTTTGAGGACGTGAGAGGGTCCTCGGGGGGTAGTCAGCGACATTGCTGCTTCCTCGAAAGGGGTCAGGTCATACCAGTCTTCTGTCTTACTGTCCAACAGGTACTTCTTAAATGTGTTGCATTGGTCCGTCATGTGAGTGTCGTTCAGGTGCCAGTGGCAGAGCCACTTATCCCTTCCCTTCGGTAGGATGAAAACCCCACGTTCAGCTAGTCGCTTCATCAGGGCATTAGCCACCAAGGTCTCGCCAGCTGCTTGCAAATCCTGCGAGGGTATAGCAGAGTCGTTAATGACTTCTACAAGGTTAACCTCAGTGTCAAATATATCAAATGTATGAATGGCGACTTCGTCGCCAAATGGATTATCATCCACCATGGCGACTTCATCGACTTCAGGAAAACAGAGCTCTTTAGACTCTATTAAATCCTGAATTATATTTCTAAAGGACAGGCAGTCCTTGGTAGTATGGGTGAAGGAACCATGCCACTTGCAGTAATTCCTACTTTTTTCCCTTTCTGTCTGAGGGACTCGATGACCAGGTTTAAGTCTGATCCTTTTCTTTTGATAAAGCCAGTCAAAAATGGCATCGACTTTGTCTGTGTCGAAAGAGTATTTCCTCTCCTCGGCATTTTTCTGGAAGGCTTTAGCTTTAGAATTTTTTCTAGTCAAGGGGTCACATACAGTCGACTCTCCCTTAACAAACTCGGCCACGTCGACTTCATAAGTATCGACTTGGTAGGCTCGAGTCAGGTTGGCCTCCTCTGTTAGGAGCTGATAGTACTCAGTGGCTCTCCTTGCCAAATCATATAGATCGGCAAAGCGCTCTCCTTGTAGCTTTTTCCGGAAAGGAATGGACAACGCATTTAATGCGAGGAGCAACTGGTCTTTCTCCGGTATGGGAGGCCTACACCGTAATAAGGCCTTTCTAAGTTTCATTAAAAACTGCCCCGGGTGTTCCCCATTAGCCTGCCTAAGGCGCATAACCTCAAACATCGACATGGGGGTATCGAGTCGAGCAAAGGTTTTAACAAACATGGACTGCATCTGAGTCCATGAAGCTACTGACCCCGACGGCAAATTTGCATACCAAGTAAAGGCATCCCCGGTTAATGAGTTCGGGAAGAGCTTTAGTTTCCAAAAGTCATTCCCGGCTGCTTCGCCAAGTTGATGAGTGAAGCGAGCAATATGCTCAAGTGGAGTCAATTCATCTTCGCCCGAGAAGCGAGTGAAGTCGGGCACCCTGTAACCTCTAGGTAAAGGGAAGTCCCTATCAATGTACGCAGGATAAGGAGACCTGTATAAACAAGTGTCATCTCGCCGAGCTATTCTGGGGACGACTTGCTCTATAACCTGAGTTATGGCCTCTCTTAAGTCTGGGGGTACTCCGCCTATCGGCCCCTGGCCTGTGAGTCGAGTTGGCCTTAACGGGCTATAAGGAGGCCTTTCTCCCATTGTTTGGCTCGTTGGATCCCTTACATAAAATGAAGGCTCCTCACGGTGATTACTACTCCGGGGTTCAGGCTCATAGGGATCTCGAACTGCGTCGACCATTGGCTCTTTTCCAGGGCGACGAGACGGAATAAAATCCTCCTCCCGTTCTGTTTCCTCTTGGAGGTCCTCTGCCTCATTCCAATACGTATTCGCTGGTCGATTACGTGAAGAAGAGGGTCGACCAGGGGAAACCAGATTCTCGGGTTCAAAGAGGGCATTCGTCCTTATCTCAGATTGCTCAAAAGTCACATTACGTGGCCCTTGAGCAGTCCGACGAGCGTCTGCCATGAACGTAGACTCCCTAAAGGGGGCCTCTCTCATACGAGGTCTCACTCTTTCCTCGTCTCTCGGGCCAGAAAGACGCCCTATTAGAGTTTGGACATCCATTAGGATACCCTTCATATCAGTCAACTCCTGACGCACATCCCCCAATTCCTTGTGGAACTCCAGTCTCGAAATAAATTCGGACGGGGCATGTTAATCAAAAGCGGACTGGTTTGTAGCTGCCTGGCCTCCTAGGGCCGGCGCTTCCAAGTCCATTCCCGGAGGAAGTTCCTGGTCCTCCCCATCTAAGGGATTCTGAGGCTCACGGCTTCGAGTATTTCTCGGCATTTGAGACTAAGCTTTTCCCGTTAATGTGCTCCCATTGTGGTCGCCAAAAACGTGTTCGCGTATAGAACGGATCACGTCGGAAATATTTGGCAAAGGACTCACAGGAATTGGATTGTGGTCGCCAGTAAGAAGATGCATAATTTTATTCAAAAACAGAATGCAAGTCTTAGAATCTTGACGAATTAAGATCAGGGGCGTACAGCCATAAAAAATGAAAAGGGGGCGAGTGGTGACAACGATGTGAAATCCTGTGACGGTGGAGAACTTGTGACGAAAGCCTTGGAAGCTCGCTCCGTCGGTGGTGGTTGCTGGCGGGAAACTGTGACGAAGGCCCTACGAGCTCACTCCGTAGGTGGTGTCGCTGGCGGGAGTTGACGGCAAAGGCCCTACGAGCTCACTCTGTCGGTGGAAAGGGAATTGACCTATAAACCGGGTCAAGGTATCCAATTCCTAAGGTTGACGAACAAACTTCAGAGCTTTGGCTGTGTATGGTCGTGTCTTTGTTTTGAAAAATTCCTCTGCTATTTATAGAGGACTTGTACGTGTTTAACACGTAACAGATAGATCGTGTTGCAGATCGTGTTATAGACCGTGATCTCTAATATCGTGGGAGTGTCTCAACAACCTCCTTGATATATGGGATCACGTTCCTGGATATTAGGATCAGTTACGATCCTTAACAAACGTGATTGAAAATAAATTTATTCCAACCTTGTCGACTTGACTAATCTGTACGGACTACGACCGACTTGGTCGACTTATCCAGAATTCCGTCGACTTTACTCTACTAGTAGACTTAGCTATCGTTGAGTCATCTTGGTTGACTTTGATTACCATATTCCTTCGTTGTGAGTCGACCTAGTCGACTCCGTTCATAAGTCGACCTAGTCGACTCCGTTCATAAGTCGACCTAGTCGACTTCGTCATGGGTCAACCTAATCGACTTTGTCGTGAGTCGGCCTAGACAACTGTATATTGGGCCGACTCGGAGTGTGACTTGAGGGATTACTGGGTTTCTGTTCTAAGCCCAGGCCCAAAATTATTTGCCATGTCAACAGTCTCTCCTGGAGATGAGCCTGTACTTGCTTAAGAGACAACCATGAAGTTTGATCACACAGATCACCACAAAGATCACAAAGAGAAGAACCATAAAGAAAACCACAAAGACCACTAAGAAAGGGTATACGTCCTACACTCAGTTCGGACGTGCACGGTTACCACAGCCGTGACTCACTACACTGCACACCCAGTGCCTAGGGTGGAATTTTCTACTTCGGCGGCTTCCACGCAACCTGCTCTACTATCCGTCCCCAGGAGTTCGAGACTTCTGCACAGCACCCCTGTGCTCGGGAGGACCTCTTTTCACTCCGGCGGCGTTCCCAACTCCTGCTCTACCCTGCAGGCACGAGACTTCTGGCGCGCACCTGCAAGTGCGTGTCTAACTGCTCAAACTCCGTAGGCTCGAGACTTCCCTGCGAAAAGACACGATAAGAACGGCTTCTTGCCGATGTGTCAGCAACCGGTTACTGCAATCAGCATAGGTATTCACTTAGCTTCCCTTAGACGATTCGCCGGCTGCTCGTTGAACGCACCGAGGACACCTAGTCCCTCTCACGACGATCAAGGAATCCGAACTCAGCCCCTTGACACACTCGCACGCAGTTTGCGAGCAATAAGAACCAGGAGACACTTAGCACCTTCCGCTCTCCGTCGACCACTTAGACCACTCAGACCACTCAGCCACTCAGCCCACTTAGAAATCGTTCGAAAACGTCGAGACATTATATGAGGGTCGTCTGGTATAAAAAGGAACGAAACAAATAATCGGGTTCCCAAAAACGAATAATTTGTTTCCTAAAATCAGAATACAGGAAGCTGTAATCGTGGATCAGCAACAAGATGCTCAACGGTCATAATGACCAAGAAGGGAAGGAAATCATTGATGATATTCCTTGCACGTATAATCTGATCTAAACTTTATCAGATTAAATAATGATTATTGATATCATTAATCACGTAAATATGGAACAATTAAATCCCTTAACGATTGAAATAGGAAAATGAGTTTCCTCCTCCAAAATCTTTCTTAAATGACATTGTCTGATTCTCACACGTGATTATCAGAATCTGATAATATATTTAATCATTAAATATAATTAGACTGCAATAAGCAAATCTGGAATAATAATTATTCATTCGTCAGCGCAATAACGCAGAATAGTTTCGCTGTAATGCAGCAAGGTCTTTCTTAAGTGTAACGACACATTGCTTAGGTTGCAGCGTAACATTGCTGCAGGATATCCAAGAAATATTTTGTTTGCAAAATTAAACTTGGAAAGCTAATCTCGTAATATTTAGATGCCTAAACATTTATAATGAGATCATTAAGCTAGATTAAATGAACTTGGACACTCAGATGAATATTCTGAATTAGCCCAAAATAAAATGTGAATATTAGAAAATATGTTTCCATATTTTCAGTGTTTATGCGTAAAATCACAGTAACACTTTACTGTAACGCAGCAAACTGTAATTGTTACTTGCTGTGGTTCAGCAACACATTTCTCAAGCGCATCACTAAGAATAAGCGAAGTGTTACAACGACTAGCTTCTCAAGCTCATCATCAAAACCTGGACTAACATTTACCTCACCTCATTTTACCACTATCTCTTTTACTATTTTTATAAAAAGAAGATTCTCTCGTGTTTAACAATAGAATTCTAGGTGACCTTGGCGGCATATGTGGATTGGTGCTTGCTCATACCCAAAAGAAAGGACTCAAAGGGTACAAGGCCTCTTAGTGGGTAGAAACACGACAGGCGTAGGTTTGCGGATGAAGTAGTTGCTAGGCGGAGGAGGCCGTCTGGCGACACAAATAGACGGAACGACAGTCAGCTGGGTGAATAAGGAAACATCTACAACGAAGGCTAATGGACGTAGGACTAGCTTAATATAATTAGGGCTTTACATAGACATCAACAACATCACAGACAGATAACATACGATACATTTTATATCTTTGTTTTCTAGCGCTCTAGCGATCTTGCGTTCTCAGAGGCATCGTCAATGGATCTCGTTAGTATCCTTGCTTAAAGTGTTATTCCCCTCCGAGCAACTAATGGTTGTAGTGCCGAAGATCGCCGATGTGTTACGCCAGTTATCTCAGCGGTCACTTCTGGAGTCAACATCTCAATCAGCTAATATTTGTAATCAATCATCATTTATTAAAGTAATAATGTATGAAATTTTAATACGATTTATTTTTTAATAGTCATAGATTTATTTTTTGATACTGTCAAATAGTTATATAATATTTAAATTATATAACTATTTGGTAAATTATACAGTTATGTATCAGAATAATGACACACTGGATAAGTTGTTATGTTATTATGATGGTAAACTATTATATGGTGCTGATGGTTTTCCCATGACAGAGATCTTGATGCAGTGATTAAGTTGTTTCTAGGCGATGGTTATGTACGATTGTTGAACTTATTGACAATGCTTTAGATATTGATTTGAGTAAATCCCTGTTAGAGATTGATTATCGAACTCGTCTACCAGTATATGGAAGAATGAAATATGTGCTTGTGCCAATCAGAACAATTGTAGATGTCAGTGGCTTGTGTTGTGTGATAGAATGTGACAACATCTTAATGTCAACACTTCTAGCATTCCCGGTCTTGATTATGAATTAGTTATTTTTACGGAGGAATTCAGTATCTAATGATATTTCTAATAGTCTAACCATAAGGGCTTTGATGCAATCACAAGATAATATTTCCGATTCCACCTCATAGTGATGCATCGATTGAACAAATGATAGAGAGTAGTGAGTCCTAGGAGATATGTTTCTTAATAAAGTTGGTCAGAGTCCGTACTTTCAAAATTTATTGGCTAATGCCCATAAAACTGTGTTTGAAACACCGACTTCTCTATAAAGATTGAAATCGGTGTTTAAAACACCGATTTTCTCAAATTTTTCGGGCAAAATCGGTGTTTGAAATACCGATTTTCTTAAAGGATTAATTGATGTTTCAAACACTGATTTAGGGGCATTAATATAGTAATTTTAGAACTTCCAACCCTATTTCGCGAAATATTTTCGCAACTAACGTTATATTAAAACATAACTCGTGAGTTTAAGTCTGATGATGAATCTAATGATGAAGATATTGTTATTTGTAACACAAATACATATCGTCAATGTATTAGTATTTAAAAATGGAGAATGGGGATAACCCTTTCAATGTATTGTCTCAATTATTGAATGTCATTCGATCTACAAATTCCCGAACTAGAGTTGAATAGCTTTACGACAAATGTAATCAACACTTAGTCAGTACTGCCGATTCATGATTAAGTTCTTATATAGTATACTCTCATTTTGTATATTTAACGGGGTTACAAAGGCTGAAAATGAGTACCACATCGATATCGCAAATCGAAGTTGTAGTTGTGGTAAGTGTCATTCATTCATATACCATGTTCTCATCCTTGTGCAACTACATCTTGTTTAATCGATATCGACTCATTTTTTGGGAATTGGTATACATGGGATAACCAAAGACATGGATACAATGGAAGATGTTTTCCATTCAAAATACCATAGCCATGGTCTTATTTAGAGTACATTGCAAAGGCAAACGAAAGGCAAAACACAAACAAAATGAAAAGAACATTGTTGATCGCATGAGTAATGTCATATGTGGAATTTGTAGACGATAAGGACATAATCAACGATCGTGCAAGGAAAGAAGTAATAGACAATCTTCTACTAGCCATATGAATTTTTCTCTTATCTTTGTTTCTACATATGTCGAGTATAATTTATCATTATTAACATTCCATTATTTTAATAGACATGTTTGGCTTCTTTTGTTATAGATAAATCAAGGACCAAATGATGACTCTTTCCTCATAAATTATTTCATATTAATTGCAGATTGTATTAATTGTTTCATATTAATTGCTACACACCTGGTTGCACGTGCGGCATAATGAGCGTGACTTGGGACGTGTTTAAATTGAATGGCACCGTTGGATTGACACATCCTTTAGTACGTCCTTAGTTGGAGGTTATTGAATTTCTTGGAGTATCCTTGTTGTTGTTTATGCATAGTGTATGGCACTTGATTACAACTTCAATTGAACGATGGAGACTGGATTTCATATGTTGGAGGTGATGTTAAAGTGACATCACATGATGTTGCACTCCTTTGTGGTCTACTAGTTGATGGGCATGTTGTGACAAGAGTGACCACTAGTCATGGATGAGGAACCGAGTGTGCCAATTTACTGAGACATGTGCCTCATAACAATTGCATTCGAGGTAGTCATGTTGAGTTATCTTAGTTGAAGAGTGTAAAATAATCTCATCCAAATCAGGATCACCATAATCGAATTTAGGACACGAAAAGTACGGAAAACAGAATCACCTACCTGGAGCTAACATACCTCTATAACAACCCGATTATTATGCATTTAGAACAATCTCTATTCCAGAACCGTTACCCGACTAGATCTGCAAAATACAGGGCAAAGTCGGTGATATGAGTCTTCCTCTCCCTGACTTGCCGACGGTCGATGGAGCACCGCTATTAGGGTTAGGGCAAGTTGGAGTTAATATAAGATGTGACGGGCCCTACCATCACGGGCTTACGTCAATACACTAGGCCTACACCGAATGCCGTCCACTCCACAGCAATAACAAACCGAGATGCCGCAAAAGCTCAAATAAGATATAACAGAAAACTGTACGAGCTATCATGCATTGTCTCGAATATCGTAACACAGCCCGATTTTTGAAAACTTAAATCAGTAATTGATTAAAGCCTAACAAAATTTTTATAAAACAAAATAAAATGATAAAAAGTAAAATAAAATTCTAACATTCTCCCACTTGGGCTATTATCAATTACAAAGCTTTAAAATAAACATTTCACTTTTGAAAATGACTCTCAAGCTGTATACAACAATGGCCGTAACAAAAACAGAATATACGAGACAACATCTCAAAAACAACCCCGACCATTAACGCTATTAACACTGAGTCATAGTCGTTGTCACACCATTTAAAGGTGTTGAAAAACCATGATCACAAGCGCCAGCAACACTAACGTCAATAGGTCAATGTGGTGGTGTAGCCGAAAATAACATCCCTGAATGTGATCTGAATGATGTTATTTTCGGTCGGTCCTCGTCTTTCTGTAATCTTATGCCCATAATAAGCCGGAAAGACAATAGAGCAAAATCGCTCTGTAATAGGTCTCATAAACCTTAATGCGCGCAAACTACATAGTGCTTTACAAGAGACAAACTATATTGACAAAACCGTCATACTCAAGACCAAGCACCAAGTCTCAAGATTTTCTTTAATAATTAAATAACTCTGTAACCTTTACATTTCACTGAAGTCGGTGTGCACAATCCGTAACCTTAATGCTTCAAAGAAGCCAGATGCCATCAACTCCCTCCGTAACCTTAATGTTTCACTAAGTCAGAGAAAACCCTCTCTGTAAACCTAAATACTTAATGAAATCGGAGTAGTCATCTGTAAGTCGGATGCAACCAAATATATCCGTCACCTCTATATTGAACCAAGGTCAGAGAATACTCTCTGTAACCTATATACCTCGGTAAAACCAGGGTAATCATCCATAAACTTTACGCCTCCAAGAAGCGGGATGAAATAAACCGAGCACTACTGCTCTATATGTCTCAAAACATAAATATCTCGAGAAAACATTTATGGTGTCATACGAGACATACAAACTTGACGTAACAAGATAGACACCAGATCTTAAGACTTTTAACAATGTGCACATAATTACACAAGATAATCAACGATCATCAAATATGATATTTTACATGTATAAAGCATGTGTCAAATACGCCAGTCAAAAAATAATGTCTATCAAACAAGACATGGATATAAGGCTCCCACTAACCAAGCAAATCAAAATACATGCCACGTATAATAGCAATAAGGGCCCGCTAGACTCCACGTGGTATTCTTCTTGGTTAGAAATGAAACAATACTCACAGAAAATCTTTATATGACATTATTTTCTAATTACAACGTAACCCTTGCACTTGTTTCTTGATTATATGCATATTTTCAAATAAGCTCCCACGGATTTAATCAAATTTAGAAACAAACTTTCATAATCGATCTCGCATATGCAATGAAATCAAGGGTTCCCACAAGTTTGTTGAGTTACATATTTAAATCTCCAAATCTTTAGCTAAGTTACTTGATTTGCAAAATGTTGGGGCCGAAGGACGGTCAAGGAGAATCAAGAGGGCTTCTTAGAAGCAAATATATTGTATTAACTTCCCCCTCTCCACCCTCAACACTCCCTCCTTATTTGTGCTACTACCCGAGTATGAACTATTGAGCAATATACGAGCATTTAATGGGAGAGGCTCCACCCGATAAATGCTATGAGGGCGGGAAGGTGAAGATGAGTTGGTTGTCCTCCCGTTTTGATATGCTGCATCCAAAAGTACCGGAGGAACTGGTACGTATGCATACCCGGGCGTACATATTGCAGCTGATCTTCGCAATGATTTTTCCAGATAAGTCCGATAATTTGGTGCATCTTATGTGGTTTTCGTTGCTGGAGGATTTTAAATTTGCTGGTACTTATAGTTAGGGATCGGCTTGTTTGGCATGGTTGTATAGACATTTATGTAGAGACTCCTACAAAAAAGCATCATATGGCTTTAGACATGGGCATGGGATAGGTTTTCACATTTGTTTCCCATTCGACATTGGAGTTGACACATTGAGGGCATGCCTTTAGCAAGCTAGATGGGGTGCATATCTTGACACGAAAACGATCGCCAGACATGTGTTATCAGTTATTAGAGAGGCTTTGGACAGATAATGCCCTGAGCAGGTATCTATAATTTGATTAACTTGACTGTATAAATTTGTTGGTCTATATTTTACATGTCATTTATTAGGTCATTTGGCATCCATACACGAAGGGCATCATTGCCAGATTGCCGAAGTATTGCTTAGATGGTCAGGGTAGTTGGCGAGCTCGTGTTCTTCTATGCTACTTTAGCATTATCGAATGACACTTTTCTGATGGAGTCATTCGACAATTTGGGGAAGAACAATTAGTGCCTCGTAATGTTAATACTGATGCAGATCTTCATCGAATTAACATGCGAGGAAAATATATGGACAATTGGTCACACATCTCCAGTCGTTTCATCGCCTTGTGGCAGAACAGACATGCCCATGTCATCGATCTGCACTGGGATATTGGGTCGTCAAACTACAGAAGATTGTACATGCATTACTCTCGTCCATTCTTTTCACATACCGACATCATGTTGGACCTAGCAGTGAGCATAGAAACTACTGTCTTTATGGATTACAAAATTGTTAAACTAATATTAATTATGTACATATGCAACGCATGGTTGACATAAACCTTCCCGCGGAGAGAGTTGACCTGTCGGAACTAGGACACATAGTCGGTATTTCTCGAGAGAGCCATGGGTTATTAAGAGAATTTACCTCTATGCGTTTGTATGGATGACATGAGGGGATGGAAGAGAGAGATGCGGAGGAGGAGGAGCAACCGGAGGAGGTGGAACAACCGCAGGAGCTGGAACATGACCAAGAGGATGAGGAAGATCAACAATATGCTAACGCGTTTGACATTGATCAGTTTGTTCTACCATCGCAGGAGGATGGGTGCACTCGCCTCTGGTGCTTGATCCGACTCCCGTAGATGCAGATCTCAGCTCACACAATTTGAGCAACCGGGGTTTTAGGGTCCCGCACCCCCTCCCCCATCTTCGCTTTCGATTATCCACTATTCATATGAAAATTCATTCTTAAAAAAAAAGTGATATTCTTTCTGGATTTGCATTCCCCTTTTGATAATTTGAAGTAATTTTTATGGGTATTAGTGTGAGAGATGAATTTTAATCTATTGCTATTATAATTAGAAAAGCTTTTTTTATTTTGTTAATTTTTTAATCCATGTTTATCACAATCAATTTTATACAAGTTTTATTTTCGAAAGTTTATGCGGAATACTTCATGACATTTTTTTTATTCATTTCCATCCTAGATCAAATTTATATGAAATTGAATTTAAAAATATTATGTTTTATTACATAACACTTTATGAGCCGTAGAGTTGTTCCTCAGAAAGGTAGCCATTAATAAAAATGGATATGATAGGTGGTTTTATGGAGGTATTATCGAGAATATATTATCGAAATATATTTCACATAATGATAATGTTTAAGAATTATCGCGTGAATTGATTGCGTGGCAGCAAACATGCACGGTAGGGCTAGCCCAAGTAAGTGTTGGTTGTGTTGCATGGTTACATTTGGCTAGAGCAGCAACAATTACGTTGCATTCATTGCAACCTAGAATTTTATAGCTTGAAAGGGATATATGAGATAAACAATCTTGAAAATTTTAGTAGTTGTCAAGGAATCCTTCAGATAAATCAAACTGCTTTTTGGATGTTGTGTGATAGGACGTTTAAATTATAACGGGTTAAGGCCACCTAAGTATTCCAGAGCAAGTAGCAAAATTCTTATTCGTGCTTGGTCAAAGATTTACAAAATAGATCTATTGTCTTGTTCATGTGTCACCCCGGGAACACAATAAGTCGATATTTTCATAATGTGATGCGAGCCGTGATAAATTTGGAGGGGAGCTACTTAAACAGCCTATTTCCGATGTTCAATCTCAATGAATACGCCAAGGATAAGAAGGTCTTATCCATATTTTAAGTTATGTGTCTCACGTCTAACTTTAACTATATTAATTATGATTAGCTTACTTGTTTAAGTTATGTGTCTCACGTCTAACTTTTCATTTTATACTTGTCTTAGATGAACCGACTCATTTTGCTGAAGTTGTTATAATAACCGGGGTGCTTTGCTCAAAGGCCTCATTATTGAAATTGCAATCTTTAGAGCGATTATCAAAAATTCCCTTATTGAATTGAACTACCAGTACTTCCAATATCATCTGCCCAACGTTAATCCCAAGCTTTCTTGAAAATGTTTAATATGTTCTTTCAAACTTACTGCTTTATCTCCTCTTGCTGTACCAACTACAAGTAGACTATTCATCTTATCCTAGTGTTGAAGTAGTTTATGGTTTAGATTAGCCTACTCTAGTTTTTCCTGCATGTCACAACAAGGAAGCAAAAAAATTGAATAATTCATCAAATTAAAAATGAAAAACCTTTGTAAGTAAAAAGTCAAAATCATTACTCCATTGGGTTTAGTTCACCTCAATGAGGCATTACAAAAATGTTCTTCTGCCTCGAACTTTTTGGTCTCCCAATTATAAAAGAAAAACCACTCATCTTGTGGAAACCATACATGAATTCTCCAAAATGATGTTTCAATGTCTTCAATTTGTTCAAAATGAGTTTTTATTTTTTTTGGATTGTGGTTCCAAATATGTTATTCAATTCTTTTATAATAATATCACGATATGTATAACTTGTCAAAGTGCCACCCACTCGATTTTCCGTTTCATCTTCTCTAATTAAAAGATCATAGAGCATACTTTCCATCCTAATGGTCCATCGAATTTTGTCTAGGAGAACTAAAATATTGACTCAACACCGTTTCATCGTCTCTAATTTGTTTGGGATTGACAAATTTATTTCCCGCATCAAAACTTACATTAGGAAAAGAGCAAGTCAATTAGTCTAATTTATTACGATTACCCAAAATATCACATTTCAACATGCAATCAAATTCAAAGTAGCTTTTATGTACTGGTTAAACAAATAAAAAATACTTTTTTTGGTGGGGGAACAAATTTTCTTATGAGACGATCAAAAGCATAAATTGTGTGGGGGAGGGGGTAAGGGGAGAGAGCACTCGGGCTACTTTGTTGGGGAGTGAACAGAGCAGTCAAAAAGGAAAATGGGGGAAGAGAGGACATAAAACATAAAAAAGGAAAGGGAAAGAGGTGGTAGGTGAGTTTCGCTTTCCTACGTGCCTTTTACTAGACAGAGATGACAAAGTCAAGCCTGAAACAAGGAGGAATGAGAAAATGGGGATGAATTGGGGTTTGTATTTGATTCATTCATGTGAAAATGGGATTTTTAAAAGACTAGGGATAAACAAGTAATTTCAATTTTGTTTATAATATTAAGATTTTTTATTTTAAAAAGTCTCGAATTGAGTAATTTTTCTAGTTGGAAAGAGAATTCCTCCGAATTCCACGTTTAATCAGATAAAGCGTAAGTAAATTGGTATTTGAAACACCGATTTTGCTTGAGAAAAATCGATAATATCGGTGTTTCAAACACCGATTATCCTAATTTTTTTGGTAAAATTGCTCAAATGAAATCGACGTTTCAAACACCGATTTACGTGCATTAGTCAATAAATTTTAGAATTTACGATTCCGACTATCGCTATATTGGAACAAAACTCGAAGAGGAATGCACGAAACTTTTTAATTCGTTTTCTTTACGAGAGAAAATCATCGAGAGAAGAGTATGTGATGATTGGAGGGAAAAATGAGGTTGCCTTTTATAAATTAATTGACAAAAATAATATAAAATAATGTTTATTGCCGGTTACAGCCAGGATAGCCCTACTAGACTCCAGATATGTGAAGTATCAGTATGCGTGCATTGGAACCATAGAAACGACTCTCAATGCAGGAACAGTTTTTGTGACCATTTATCCTAACTTCTGCATGTCTCTACAGGACTCAAAGATCTTGACAGCATTGCAGGTTCATATCCAAATAGCTGGACTTCAGCAGGTCCCCACTCTATGTGAAGCAACACTTCACTACCAGATGTCTTATAGAGTGTAGAACCATTCACTAGATCTTTAAAGTTCCTGATGATGCTAATGATGCCTTAATCAATTTATGCTGATTATCACCATGCACAGGCTCCTACGTGTTACAATTATGCAATTATATATAAAATTAATTATTATGTCAGGTTTTAGGTTTTCGAGTTGGTTCTGATGTGAAAACCTGGAACTGTAATTGGTATCACCACTTCTTAAAAATTTAGAACCTAGAATATATGTAGTCTATTTGAGAATTCACCTATAGTACACACACATATATATAATTTTTAAACGGGTTAACCCGTATAATACGCTTATTAAATATGTTAGTTCCTCGGTTTTGCATTTTGAAACGATTAGGTAAATGGTTAGGTCCCATGTTTATAGTTGGAAAACACGAAGACATTGAGACCGGACACGGATTACATGAACTGCCACCCGTAACAAAGTATGTGTCTTATCACTTTATTGGAGATGCTTGTGTATATGTAGTGACCGTTAACCTTAGTTTTGATGATTCTTTTTAGTAACGTACTACATATGGTCGTATTATAGTTGTATGCTTATTTTTAGTGATGAGCTTGAGCAAAGTGTAGTTGAACCTCAGCAAGATTGAGTTGTACGTTTGCTACTCTACAGTAAATTGGTATTGTGATAAGCTTAAGCAAAGTGTTTTTGAGTCACAATTAGTATGAGTTATACGTTGCTAATCTACAGTACGTCATTCCTGTTTTGTACACTAGCTCACTGGAAATATGGAAAATAATATTTCCTTTTTATGTTGAAATATATTTTGAATTATTTCAAAAATTATTTAAAACAAATATTGCGATGTCTAAATATATTGGATAGGCCTTGGATTTTCCAAATCTTTTCATTAGGCAACTCAAAATCAAAATATTGTTTTCTAAATAAAGATAAATAATATATTTTTATTATGAAAGCTAATAATTATCTACAACAACGTTACGTTCTAAAGGACTAATTGTCAAATCAAATAATTTTTAAATTATGATTAGACTTCAATAATTGTACTAATAAAATTGTCGTTTGACCAATTATATATCTGTATGATATTTTAATCATCTCACTCGGATGAATTAAAATTAACTAAGGGAAGTTATCATTTGAGAACATTCCATCTCTGATGCAGCAACAGTTGAGCAGGTATCCACTCAAATTGGTCTTATCTGTTGAAATTTGGAAATAAATCAATGTGATTGCCAAATGAATCTGGACACTCTCTTATTATTTTCCTCCATATATCCAAGGCTTGGTTGCACGATCAAAGAACCTTTTTTCAGAGTCTGTGTGATCTATTTAAACCTCTAAGGCAGTATGATCTGTGTGATTTGGCGGAGAGCGGAAGGTGTTAAGTGATCGCATGGTTCTTACATCTCGCAACTGCGTGGGAGAGTGCTATGGGTTGTATGCTACCTTGGTCGTCCTGAGAGGGATTGTGTGTCCCAGTGCATTCAACGAGCGGCTGACGAATCGTCTAAGGAAAGCTAAGTGAATACCTGTTCTGATTACAATAACCAGTTGCTAACCCATCGGCAAAAAGCCGTTCTTGTCGTGTCTTTTCATAAGGAAGCCACGAACCTACGCAATTTATGTAGTTAGACACGCACTTGTGGGTACATGCCAGAAGTCTTGTACCTGCAAAGTAGAGCAAGAGTTGGGAACGCTGCCAGAGTGAAAAGATTTCCTCTCGAGCAGAGGGGTGCTTTACAAAAGTATCGACCTCCTAGAAGGACAGTAGAGTAGGTTACGTGGGAGCTGCCGAAGTTGAAAATTCTACCCTAGGCACTGGGTGTCCAATGCCCAGTGCTTGTCCGAATAGTGTGTAGGACGGATACCCCGACTTCACTATGTGAGAAGTTATGTTCTATTGTGTGATGAACCAACCAACCCCTTTTATTTCTCTATGTTCTAAGTGACTCTTTGTGGTTGTCTTTCTTTTGCTTATTGAGAGATTTTTATTAAGAAGAGATAAGTACTGTGTGGAAATCCTCTACCAAGCTAATAAGTACTGAAACATTCCTCTACTGTGAACTAGAAACAGGCTACTTTTTGAGAAGTCGTTATATCACTGTAAGGAATCATTTTGTGAGGATTTATATTCTAACTTCGACGTTGTCTTTGAGTTTTGATAGACAAACTTATGCTAAAGCGACAACGTGCTGTGTGAAAATCATTTGATCTACCAACTATTGAGCGCGAGTACCATCTGCTGGAAACGAGACGTTGTCCATTGAGCGATGAGCTGATCGTTGCCTTGGAAGGATCTTCAATTTCTTTAAGGATTCTAAATTTCACTTCATGTGAAAGCCTAATGCAAATGCATTTTGCACCCAATATATTATATAGTGGAATCACCTCATTGGTGAAAAGTGGACCTAGGTCGATTAAAGTTGAACCACTATAAACTGTTGTGTCCATTACGATCGCGTAAACACTCGTACACAAATCTACTCGATTAAATCGTAACACTTACAGTTGTTGCGGCGGGAACCGCCGGCACTGATGACGAAAGCGGAAAGCATATTGGGGGTCGATGTCCGACGCACAGATTTACGTTGTTTGGCCCAAACCGGCCTATGTCCACGGGGAGGTCCTCCCTGCGATTCTACTATAACCAACGAGTTACACGATTACAAGCCTCAAAAAAGTTTCACCCAGAGTCCCCGTAGAAAGCCCTCTACGCGATTCTCCGAACATTCTCACCGATCACCGTGTATCACCCGTTCCCAGTACAACGACTCACCGGAGACCACGGAGCACGACAACCCGTCGCCTCCCTTACCCTAGTTACAGAGTGTACATCGTACTAACACGTGGATCTCACATATTCGACTATCCTATTCGAACCTCTGGACAGTCCGTCTATTTATAATAGACAAAATAATCTTGGACGATATCTTTCTGATATCCCATAATATCACACGAAATCTTATGTGATATATATTACCTACCAAATTCTCCAAGATTTAAACATTGGATCACATTCCTAACAATCTCCACCTTGAGTCGAAGTCCCTGAAATCTTCGAGAACTCCTTCCTATATCTCCGAGGCTCCGAAAGGCTCCCTTTTCATCCGTCGCGTCTTCCTGAGCGTGTCATCACCATATGTGACAATCGCACTACATTCCACGTGATCGCAGCATTTGCGCTCCCGAGCAACCACTATGCACTGTGGCTCCAGCTTTCTCTTGCGCTCCGAACTCAGTACCTTCTTGGTACCCTGAGAAGTCCCACCTGTCGACCGTTGCCAGACATCTCCACTTGGAACTTTAAACCGTTCCACCTCACTATTGACTTCACCATCAATGTGAGCATCACCACCGAACTACCTCATCGGTTGTACCTACTTGACACCCACAAGCCTGTACAGAGTTCGTGTACCCGCGTTGCTAGCTAACGCTCCACCTGAAACTAGAAACCCGTTTCAGATAACTTGATCAAATTGTCATGCCCTTAAGAGCCTTGCCAACTCCCTTGACTCTAACCCCAAATTCCGCATGAACCTTCACTTGCGCCTTAGCACCCACGTAGCTTTCATTATCCGCGCTCTGCACACTTGATCATTAACCGGTGAACTCCACCTCACCGCAATAAGTTCAATCCTCAAACTTCTCTACCTCACAGCAAGAAGTTCAATACTCAAACTTCTTCACCTGGATCTAAAGAATCGTTCCCCTTGCTCTCAACGCGTCCGTCGATCCCGTAGGTATCCACGTCGAACCCAGTGTATTAAGTCCCTTCGACGTCCTCTCTTGGCTAGCCCATGCATATCTCTATGCATCCGTGCTTCTTCCAAGCTATCTTTTTACCAATCTGTATTCTCGTCGACATCTCGTCAACTACATTGTCGTCCTTCCCCTTATCAAGGCTCACCCCCTCTGAACTTCCGTCAAGGAAATCCACTGATCTTCACGACCTCGCTCTGATACTAATTGTTGGGACAAGAACCGCCGGCACTGATGACGAAAGCGGAAAGCATATTGGGGGTCGATGTCCGACGCACAGATTTACGTTGTTTGGCCCAAACCGGCCTATGTCCACGGGGAGGTCCTCCTTGAGATTCTACTATAACCAACGAGTTATACGATTACAAGCCCCGAGAAAGTTTCACCCCGAGTCCCCGTAGAAAATCCTCTACCCGACTCTCCTAACATTCTCACCGCTCACCGTGTATCACCCGTTCCCAATACAACGACTCACCAGAGATCCCGGAACGCGACAACCCGTCGCCTCCCTTACCCTAGTTACAGAGTCTACATTGCACTAACCCTTACCCTAGTTACAGAGTCTACATCGTCTGTCTTCCTACATGAAGTAAAATGAGCCATCTTTGAGAATTGATCCACAACAACCATGATTGAATCAATATTGTGTTTGACGCAACTAAGGGCAAATCCCAAGGCCTTCTATATAGGTGTTGGGGTTGGACATAACTCTTTGCGCATTGGCAGGTCGCGCATCGTCGAATCAGCATGTTGATGTCCTTATACATCTTGGGCCAATAGATGTGCTCTTATAACATATCAAGAGTCTTTTGGACTCCAAAGTGCCTTGCAAATCCTTTGTCATGCACCTCACAAATAAGCATTTCTCAAATGGAGATTCAAGGAATGCATAACCTGATTCTTCGAAATAGGAACCCGTCAAGCTGATGATAATGCTTATTGGGTTTCTCAGAGCATTCCTCTCAAAAATCTACATCAGTTAAGTACAACTCCTTCACCAACTTGAACCCGATCAACTTCGATTCCATCTTGATCATCAGAGTCGATTTTCGGGATAACATGTCTGCCACACATTCTTCACTTCAGATTTGTGCTTGAGTGCGAATGTTAATGATTGGAGAAATTCTACCTACTTCACATGTCATTGATTGAGTTTTGTTTGTCCATTGATATGCTCTAAGGCTTCATGATCAGTGTGAAGGATAAACTCCTTAGGTAATATATAGTGGCTCCAAGTTTCCAAAGCCCTGAAAATCGAGTAAAACTCTTTTTCGAAGATGGAGTTGTTTAGTCGAGCATTGCCTAGCTTTTCACTGAAATAGGCATGTCAGAGGAATCGAACTCGATGTCAAAAACCTTCTTAAAGTTAGGAAGTGCCAATATTAGTGCTTTACCCAGTTGATCCTTAAGAGCTACGAAGCAGGTTCAAGTCTCGAATAGTTTAGATGTTGCTATCACTAGCTCGAATGTCACCATTCGAGACGATGTAACCTAGGAAGACATGTTTGGGAGTCATAAACTACAACACTTGTTGTTTCCAGACAATCGTCATTCTCTCAACTTCTCGAACAATTGTTTGAGATGCTCCATGTGCTCGCTCTTGTTGCGACTATACATGAGAATGTTATCAAAATAAGCAACTACAAATTTACCTATGAATGGGCACAACACCTGGTTCATCAGTCACCTAAAGGTATTTGGCTCCTTCGAGAGGCTAAATGACCTAACCATCCACTCGTAGAGACTGGACTAGGTCTTACATTCTATTTTCCATTCATTTCCTTCCCTCATTCGGATCTGATGATGGCCGCTTCATATATCTCCCGCTTCATAAATTTATCTTTGAGAATACCATTGATCCATGCAGTTCATTGAGCATATCATCGAGTCGAGGAATGAGAAATATTTACTTGATGGTGATCCAGTTTATCACTCGACGTTGGACACAATCCACCTTAAGCCATCTTTCTTGGGGACCAAAATGGTTGGAACTGAACATAAGCTGAGGCTTTCTCGAACAAATCCCCTTTGCATGAGTTCGTTGACTAGTCGTTGAAGTTCCTTCGCTTCCTTCGAATTGCATTGATACGTAGGTTCATTCGGTAATGAAACTCCATGAATGAGACGGAGTCCTCCAAGCATCTCAAGAGAGGGAATCCTCCAGGCATCTCTTCAGTACGTCTTCGAACTCTTGAAGCGGCGATCGAACTTGAGGAGGCAGTCGATGCTTGTTCAGCTTCTTCCTCAAACATCATCAGCATGTAGACATACTTCTCTCCTTGTATCGATTGAGTTAACTCAACGAACTTCGAGTTGAGTTATTGCTCCTCTTATTAAGACATAGTCGATGCTAGTGTAAATTTAGTCGACGTTGGATCAATTAGAGTAAGGTTGATCATCTTCTAGTCGAAAGTGATAGAATATGTGTCCTTGAACTCATCATGAACTGCACGTCAATTATAGTGCCACAATCTTTCCAACAATAATGGCAAGCATCCATGAGTTATGTTTCAAAATAACGCTAGTTATGAAAATATTTTTAGCGAAATATGGTAAGCAGTTTCAAAATTCATTTAATAATGCTTTGAAATTGAGTTTCAAACTCCGACTTTGGTATTTAAGAAAATTAATATTTGTAAACCCAATTTCAGTTGAAAATTGTTAAAGTCAGAATTTTGGAACCCGATTTCATGGAGACGTGCAAGACACCATGAAATCGGGTTCTCTAAACTCAAGTTATTAACACTTGGGAGGAATAAAGGAAAAACGAAACCCAAGTTCACTTTTAGAAAACCCTTAAGGTAGTTGGGGTTGAGAAACCTGATTTTCTTAAGTAGTGAACTTAGTTTTTCTTATCCGAGTTTACTCTGACAGAGAAACAACGAAGTTTCTTCTTTTGTTTTTCCTCTCTAAGCGTAAAGAACTCGGGATTAAAAGCCCATTTTCCTTAATAGGTGAACCTAGGTTTCCTTTTTGCTATATTCCTCCCATGTGTTAAGTAATCAGGTCTAGAAACCCGATTTCATGGTGTTTCGTATAGTTTCGTGAAATCTGGTTTTAAAACTCCAATTATTTTTAAACTAGAATCGGGTTTCAAGCTCCGATTTAAGGATTGTAGTCGAAGTTTGGAACTCCAAGTTTAGGGCATTATTAGATGAATTTTAAAACTATCTGTCTTATTTCATTAAATATTTTCGCGACTACCATTATTTTGGAATAAAACTCAAGCATCCATAAGCACATCGTCACACTTCACTATGTCCTTATAGTTTTGACCAATGCTGATCGATACTGGAACTTGTTTAGTCACACAACCATTGAATCTTACTAATAGTTATGTAAAAAAAACAAAAAAGCCTTTAAATTGAAAAAAGGGTTTGAGATGTGAAGATGATTTGATCCTTACACCTCTCACATGCAAAGGCCATACACCCTACCATATGAGCGACATCCTCTTGCTTTTTATAATTTTTAGAGCGAGTTTATTAAAAATAATAAATAATAAAAAGGGCATGTAGATACCCAAAGTATTGAACTCTGTCTTGTTTAGCAACAGAATTTTGAGCCACATATTTCAGCCTCATCTGTGGATCAACGGTTCAGAATATAGGCTTAAAGTACGAGAAGCCCTGTAAGGAGGTAGCTGTGGAAACACACCAGGCGAATGCTTGCGGACGAAGCCGTAACTAAGCGATAGGGCTACCAGGAGACAAGGGTCAAAAAGGTGATCAAGCAACAATCAACTGGGTGAGCGAGGAAACTCTTCAGCGACGGCTAATGGGCGATCCGGTTGATAAGTAGCTGTTATGGGAAGATTTCAGACGGTTTTAAGACTTGGAAGGAAATTATTGCCAAGTATGCTCAAATGGAAAGAAGATATTTCACGAAGACTGGCATCAAGAACACGTATATATATGTACAATATTTCGTTACCGTATATACGTAGGGTTAATTTAGTATAAATAGTTGTTCTTACGCACTGTATAGAGACACCTCTCTACAGACGGACGTATTATCTTTTTATCTTCAAGCATTCCAGTGTTCAAGCTTTCTTTGTGCTTCTGCGTTCTTGCTTCCTTCCGAAGGCATCGTCGATGGCATCCGTAAGTGTTTCTGCTTAAGGGTGTCCGTCCCCTGCCTTCTCCCTTATTTCTTCATTCCTACAGCAACCACACATTTCAACGAACCTCCGAGCACCGGTTGCTCGTAGTACCAGAGATTTTCGATGTGTTTGGATTTGGCTTGTCCGCGGTCACTTTCGGAGTGAACACGTCTCTCCCATGCTAAGGAAGCACTCTACTATCTGAGTTTCGTCCTATTGCTTTGTTGCATTCTTTTAAGTTTAAGACAACTCAAGCTTCTACTTCTATATAAATTGTTATTTGTAATAGCAATTTATTGTTGTCGAGATAAACACATAAAGTCAATGTCACAAATAATGAATTTTTTACAATATTTGAATAATTTTAAAACTTATTATCATACACGTCAAATTATTTTGCATACTAACTGAAGCTCAATAATTTACTCTTACTTTTAGAATCAAAATTATTTATTAAACTAAATATTAGCATCCTGAATTTATGGAAAAAAGTGAGAGGAGATGGGCATTTCGTTATTTTATCGATAAATATGGGTTATATGATAAATCACATATTATCATAATACAATGATGACGTGTAATTAGAAATTAAAAGATAAAGCAAAAACGACATTTGGTCGGAAGATACCTCCGACAACCCATTTCCTGTCGCTCAGTGTTTTGCTTTCATCACAAAACTTTGGTATTTCAATAATAAGATACTTGCATTATGAATGGAAGAAATATGACGCTCAACGGAAGAATATAAGTTCATACGATTAAGTATAAATTTTTTTTGGGTCGAAAAACGAGTTTGAAAAATCGCCTACTATCATCTTAAAATCGTCATTTAAAGTAGTAACTTTATTGTTTCGCTACTTCTTTGTCTTGTAATCCTAGAGTCAATAATTAAAGTAATGATTTTGAACAAACACATTCTCAAGTTGGAAATTATGGTTTTTAGTCGCTAATTTAAGTAGACACTTCCTTTATGTGGGACAAGCTTTCCACGCTTGAAAAAAATACAATTTTTTCAACTTAAGGATGACTTCTATTTAAAGTTGTTACTTTTTTTTATCGGTATACGATCCGTAGTACTTCAAGTAAGAGGTTTGTGAAATACGACAAGAAGTTTGGAATTTCCTGGTTTACGGCCCTTAACTCGCTACTTGAAGTAACGAGTTTACTCCACAAAGGAACTTGTTACTTCAAGTAGTGATTTCTTTAGTCGCGGTCAAAATCGTTACTTGAATTAGCGAGTTGATGTCCATGTGCACAACTTCTCATGAAATCGCCACTTCAAGCAGTTTTTTTCTAAGCTACGAAGGAAATCACTATTTGAAGTAGGGAGAATTACAAAGGAAGTCGCTATTTGAAGTAGCGATTTCCTTCTTATACGAATAAAAGGGAAAATTAATTTGCTAGTGAAAACTGCAAGGGATATTTTTTAAAGAAAGTCGCGATTTCCTTTCGGTTAAAATAATGGACAAATAAAATTTTAAAAAAATCTAAGATTTATATTTTCGTAGCTAGCCATTTCCTTCTTGGATATTTAAATTAATGAGGTAAATAACCTTACAAGTTTTATTTTCTAAAAGAAAATCGTTACTTAAAGTAGCGACTTTCTTTTTCAGAAAAATAATTCTTAGATTTTTCCCTTCCAAAATTTCACCGAAGGAGAAATTTGCCATTTATCGCTAGCGATTTTCTTCGTAGCTCGGGACCTGGCTGCTTGAAGTAGAGATTATGGGAAATTGTGCACACAATATCAACTTACTACTTAAAATAGCGATTTTAATTGGGACTAAGAAAATTCATACTTGAAGCCGCGAGTTCCTTCCAAGGTAAACTCGCTGCGAGTGACATTTCAAAGTTGTCGTTGTATTTGATAAATTTTTTAAAAAACTACAGGGAGTGACAAACCTCCTTCATGTAGCTCACGCTAAAGTTGATACTTTGAAAAATGACTTACGGAACCAAACAAAATCGCTACATGCCTCAAGGCGTTAATCGGAAGATTTTTTAAACTCGTTTGGCAATTTTTTTTAATAACTATACGTCGGCGGCGCTCGATGTACGTACTTCTTTTCTTCTCTCAGATTCAATTTTTACCTAATTTTCATTTATCTGCCCCGGCCAAGTTTTCGATCTTCCTGCCGACCACAGATGGCTGTGGGGAAGGAGGAATTCGTTGAGATCGTGAAACCTCGTTCCGACAAGAGGGAGTACCGGCGTGTCGTCCTCAAGAATTCCCTCCAAGTTCTCCTCATCAGCGACCCTGATACAGACAAGGTTTCTTGTTACTTTCCCAATCTTAATGATCTTTCGTGTGGAAACGGTGTGTACCTGCTTATGATCGGATTCAATATTGGGTTTTGTTGCGATTTTGATATCGAATTCTGGAATTTATAGGCCGCGGGTTTTGATGGTTTTTTTTGGGTTGTATTGTATGATTACGGCCTTTGTTTGTTGATTTGTTTCTTAGATTGATGTTTGTTGGTGCAGTGCGCAGCTTCCATGAATGTCAGCGTGGGTTCGTACTTGGACCCGGAAGGCCTTGAGGGGCTCGCCCATTTCCTGGGTAATTATGCTTTCACACCGCGCGTTTGTTCTTGTTTCGTTGTTCTGGCCGTAACAGTTTTCCTGTACGAAAGGATGCTCGTCCAAAGTCACGGGTTCGTGGCTATTTGATATGCAGTAATTGTAACATAAGTAGCTTTGTGATAATTGGTTTGTGATGGCGGTGCTGGTGCATAAAGTGGTGGGGTAGAGATTAATACACAGGAGTAAGGTTGACAGTTCTGGACTGTCATACGAGATGAAAGGAATGAGTACACCGTACTCCCCTATCCATAGTACAACGGTGGTGTGATTGGACGGTCTGCACTTTTGACAGATTGTTGAAATACTTAAAATCTAAATTGCTCCTCTTATAATGAGTGAGACTTGTTTTTATCAATTTGCATCTGAGCGAGACTTGATTTTATCAAATTGCGTCTGGGTAGAATATTTATTTTATCAAATTGCACCTGGGTAGGGATTTTCAGTTTTGTGATTTCAACTTTCCCCTGCTCTCTTCAGAATACTATGTCAGGAGAATCTGATCTTTGTACTAGAACTACTTTAAGCAATGTCGGATTCTATGTATAACAGTTGGATTCTTCTTCCCAAACATCTCTCTTAATTTCTGAATCTTCTGTCGATTTCCAGAACACATGCTATTTTACGCTAGTAAAAAGTATCCAGAGGAGGATAGCTACATGAAATTTATTTCAGAGGTACCCCCATTCTCGGCCTCTTGTAGAATTCTCTATTCATGTAATGTATTTTACACAAATCTGGGGCTTAGATATTTCAAATCATTTTTTTGACCATGCTCATTGGGCCGGTGCTCCATACAGAATCTGCCATTATATATTCAAACCAGAATTAAATGTGCATTTATGATATGTTCTTACCCATGAAAGCGTTTTACGAGGTCATAGAGGGAACTACAGTATGTCATTTGGTTTGCAGCGATGTAAGTTACGTTTTTAGCATTGCTGCTTGAACTTGGTAAAAAGTAATCCATCTTCCTCGAAGATCTCATTAAGATGCTATTTTCTAAATAGGAAAATGGAAGAAAACTTATATAGGATGCCTTGATCTTTGATGGCTCTGGTCACTAAGTGTTTAAGCAATTTAACAAATTTCATTTTGTCTTCTCTTAACAACTCCTTGAAATATTTTGGATCACTCAACCTAGTGGAGGATTGAATTAACATCAGCTAATTTTCTCGGAAGCCGAAGAATGTAATGGCAATCTTTTGTTGCCCTTCAATTGTTATTCCATGGTATCTAATGTGATGGACTGGATACATATCCTGTGAGTAACTCTACTTTTAGCGTTAGGTATTAGATGCTTATCGTATATCGTAATTTTGGTACTACTTCGTGTTTTTACTGCATAAATGTTAAATATATAACAAATAAAGTTATAAGATTATTATTTAACAGCACATCATTCATTGAAAGGTTATTTATTTTAATTTTTTTGCAATGATAAAATATGTTGTTTTCCTGTATAGAACAACAGGATTTTGAGATTTGAAGTACGTTCTCATGCTTCCAAACCAACCTTTTCTTCCACCTCTGTCTTGACCTTTTCCCTTCATGTGTTATGGTCTTATTAGACAGACTCTTTCTAGGGTATACTAAGTTCATTGCTTCTTCTGGATTTCATATTGTTTCTCTTCTCGTGACTGCTGCTGGTAGGAGAACTGTTCCATTTGCCCAATACTGTTTAAGATTAGCATTTTTAACTTCGGGATGGGAATTGCTCTGCACATTACGGAAATGTGGAGATGTTTTGGTGGCAATCGCTAATTTCGCAAATCTGGAGTTACCTTTATTTTGTATTCTCATAAGTGATTGGGAAAACACAATTTATTTTCCTGCATATTGTGGAATATCCAGATGATACCTTATGTCTGCTCCATTTGGCTAGATAACCGTGGTTTTAACTCCTCAAAAGAGGCTCTTATGTAGGTTAATTTATGCAAACAACCCACAATGTGTTACATTCATAAGCCCAAAAAAAGTTCAGTCCAAGGGGTGGATTTGCATTCCAAGGGGTTCATTTCTTCGAAAAAATGCACTTCTTACTTTACAGAGATTACTCTGTCGTTTATGATGATTTCTAGTTTTTCACCAAAAAGATTAAAAAATTTTAGCTTTATGATATATACTGTGTTTTTATAGTTTTTTTTATCTTTGTGTAGCATGGAGGCAGCACAAATGCCTTTACAGCGTCTGAGCGCACGAACTATTTTTTCGATGTAAATGTCGATGGCTTTGAGGAGGCACTAGATAGGTGCAGACTTGAATAGTTCTTTTGTCTAGAAGATTTATATTTGTACAACATTCCTGATGCTCTGTATATTTTGTGAATTTCTTTTCCTGGGATAGATTTGCTCAATTTTTCATCAAACCCCTAATGTCCCCGGATGCCACGATGAGGGAAATTAAAGCTGTGGACTCTGGTTAGATGCTTTATTGGCAGTTATCGTCCTTCAAACTCTTTCCTTTTTTGAAAAGTTTCTTGATTAGCTTCAATGAGAAAATTTGACCTCACTTCAATGTTGATACAGAAAATCAAAAGAATCTATTGTCTGATACATGGCGAATGCACCAGGTTTGAGCTTATATGTTGTCTAACTATCAGATGCATTAGTGGTGCTACTGATACTTTAAATGGTTTGACCTACGAGAGATTTTTTAGTAAATGTGAGATGCAAATGAACTTGCGGATTAGATATTGAAGATGTTTTTTGCCGTCCATTTTGCAAACTAAACCTGCATGGATAACATTAAATAAACCAAAATTGATTGGAGAAAAAGGAGATACCTTTGTCAAATATTGGTGGAGGACGAGGCAAAAGTTGTTGGAAGAAGTTAGCAAATGCTTAAAAATTGATTTGTAAAATAATAAAAATCAACTGTTTGCTGGCTAATTCTTCATGTCAAAGTGCACCTGACATCCCCCACAATTGGAGGAAAATAACTACAAGAGCATGTGGATGTTGTAATTGCTTAAAGATGGCTGGCTTGCCTCTGTTATATCTTGATTTTTCTTATCATTGAAATGGTGAGCTTTCTGGGGGCAATGGGCTTGATTTTGGTGCGGTTGTTTGAAGATCTGGACACATATAATTGCTTTGAAATTATAACTTGAAATTAAACGGCTTAACCGGAACTTGAGTATTACCTCGAGGATTGCATTATGTTTCTTCGTAATTAATATTTTAAAGTAGCTATAAAGTTGTAGCAAAAAGCAATAATTGTGGGAGGCCATTTAATTTACAATCATGGGTGAAGATTTGGAGCTTATTTTCTTAGTAATGGAATTAAAAGAGGCATGAGGAGCTATTTCTATGTTTGAGGTCAATGGAAGAAGATATTTGCTCTTAAAAATGCCTTTTTTCTGGAATGAAATTAGATTATCGCTCTTTGTGACACTTGCATTGATGCAGCTCCAAAAACACTTGAGCAATAAAGGACATCCATTCCATAAATTTAGTACTGGTAAGTTTGCCTTTCCATTTTGTACATGTAATTATTGATAAAGCTTTTCTTTCCATTTGTTGTATTTTTCTTGAAAACATGTACAACAATGTGCATGATACCCTTTCGTTTATCTCGGCTAAAAATATATTCAAGAATGCAACCTATTATTCGATGTGCTTCTGTGGCGACTTGTTGGCAAAGGTTCGGCATTTTTAAACAACCTATTTGTGATTTTCCAAGGTTAAGGCTTACTGGGTGTATCTGTCCGTCCTCTCTTCACCTGAATTAGCCGGGAGTTTTCTGCACAATATTGGTGTCTTCTTCCATTTTATTTTATAATCTGAGCAAAAGAGGATGGAAGCTATGTGTAGGGAGGAAGTAAGATAAAGTATAAATTGTTTGACGAATGTTCCTAATGGGCAGGAAATTGGGAGACATTGGAGGTTTTGCCAAGAGCCAAAGGATTGGACACTCGAGATGAGCTCATCAAATTTTATGAAGACCATTACTCGTCTAATCTCATGCATTTGGTTATATATGCAAAGGGTATGTTTATGCTCTTTTTCCTGGTATGATTAACAATGCATATGTAGAAGCTCAAGTTTTCCCTCATTGGGGCATGTTGTAAATTAAGAGAACATTAATATCATTGTGATTACTAGGGAAGACAGAAGAAGTTTTTTCACAGACTCTACCTCATAAAATGTATCTCCTAGTCTGATTTCATTCCTCCCCCCTTGTGTCGGAAAGAATGAAGTCAAATAAATTGAAATTCAAGAAAAAGAAAGAAAGCTCATTGAAGCAATGTTATGCTTCGTGCTCATATTTTACTCCCGTTATAAGGGATGATATGATATTTCACTTTTTATTTTTTGGTAGAAATAGGATTCGTTAGAAAATCTTAGTTACATTCCCCATGTTCATCCAAACTATACAAAAGAATAATAACATCATGAGGATATTCAAAAGGAACAAAATCTTCCTCATGTTGCATTGCCATCTTTGCCGTTTTTCCACCACCTGATTTCCTTTCCTCCTCCCCCCTAGTATGGCTGATTATAGTCAAGCCGAAGTTACATTATCATTATAGTAGCTGCTTTTTCAATATATGGGAGCATGAGATTTTGACAAGTTGGCTCACCATTCAAGCATTTGATGATAAGCTTGGCATTGAATTGGATGCCTATGGAGATATCACAAGCTTCATGGCCTCATAGATGATAAATTCCTGGCCATTCAAAATACAGATGGAAATCATGTGCTTTCACTTTCTGTTGCCATTTTTTTACCATGAGAGCCAAAATGCATTTTCCAAAATCAAGTGGCAAGTTGATAATTAAATATTGAGCAGTTCGGATTGATATAGTATAGTGTACCTAATTCAGGGGCCTTGCTTATGCAGATGACCTCAACAAGCTTCATGCCCTTGTAGATGAAAAATTCCAGGCTATTCAAAATACAGATCGGAATCAAGTACTTTTTCCAGGGCAACCTTGCGGATCAGAGCATCTCCAGGTGTTCTATGATATTGAAATGTTTATGGCTAGTTCATCTTGGGTCAGAATTGTGAGTATTTTCCATTGTGATATCTATCAACTGGATACTGCAATGATATATTTATCTTTTTAGATTCTTGTGAAATCCGTCCCTATAAAAGAGGGTCACAAATTGAAAGTAACTTGGCCAATCATTCCCGAGATTCGCCATTACAAGGAAGGCCCTTGCAGATATCTTGGCCATCTTATTGGTCATGAAGGAGAAGGTTCTTTGTTCCATGTCTTGAAAACTTTGGGTGAGTGACTCTTCTCCTTTCTAAAAATTATTTTTCTTTGTTTCATGTGATTATCAGGTTCTTCTGTTATATTTGTTGGGAGAGGTGATGTAGTTGAAAATTTAAACAAAACTGGAATATGTACTGATGATTGCAGAGTGAATATTATTGTCTTCATATGATTGTGCCACTGCGTGATGATTCATGTCCTTTAGACAGTACATATTTGCGTTTTCAGCAAAAGACTATAATAATGCCCAGGCGACTTAAATTAATTTTTGGAGTTTAATATGTTTGGATTGCATTCCCTTTGCTAGGAGCATGTACAACTTGTTACTTCTCTTTTATTTTGTCGTTTCATTTAGCCGGGATCGAATAAAGTTTGTCTAGAGCTTACTCATGGAAATCTTGTACAGAGGAGAATAGAAACTAATAAAATCTGAATATTTACACAACCTTGTGCCCACGCTGAGAAATTTCGATGATCAATATACATGAAACTATCATGGATTAGAATGAAAATCATCTTTAGAAACTTGTCCTAATATTTTGTGGAGTTCTACTCCAAGATGCTGCTGGTTTATGTGATAATATCTTTACCGGACCACAAAAATTTGGTCTGTTGAAAATAATATTTTTTATTTGTTTCCATCTTATGATGAAGGATATTGATATCTGCAGTCTTTATTTGTTCTTCGACATAATGTTTCACATTGTGTTTTGCAGGATGGGCTTCGGGATTGTATGCAGGTGAAAGTGATTGGAGCATGGAGTATGCTTTTTTTAAAGTTGGTATTGATCTTACTGACGCCGGTCATGGTAAGTTTTTGAATACCTTCTCCCCTTAGCATTTGTCCACATGTTTGTTTCTCTCGTACTGATGGAGTAGCGTAGCGGAAATAGGAGAAATAACAGAAAAACTAGGAGAAAACGAATAGGATGAAGGATAGAGAATTCTAGGATTTGTAAGAAAACCTCAAGAAATTCTTAAAATCAGATAATAGGGTAAAAATAACAACTGTCATCCTTAAAAAACTTAAGGCTTTATTTATACTAGAAAAGAAATCTAATATGATATTCCTAAAATACCCCTAATATTATAAAATCTAAAAATAATAATATGCTCATGCATCAATCTCCAACCCGGCGCGAAAACTTCGACGATCTCAGCATAAATCTCAGGTTCAATCTTCTTCAACTCTTCTTCAGCTATCCAGGTACTTTCCGTTGCTGGCTTTCCCAACTATTTCACCAAGAACCCCTGTATTGATTTTCTCTCCTTGACTTAGCCTCCTTCACATCTAGAACATCTTCAATAACATCATTTGTGACCTTTGGAAGCTCTTTGATATGATCTTGGACAACATAACCTTCATTTGCTCCCACAAACTCATACAAATTTGAGACATTAAAGACCAGACTGATCTGTAGCTCAGGAGGTAGTTCTATTACATAAGCATTCGAACTTATCTTCTTCAACATCTTATAAGGTCCGAATTTCCTCGCTTTCAGCTCTCTTTCTTCAAGTGCACCATGACCAGATCTCCAACATTAAAATCTTTCACTCGGCGATGCTCATTAGCTGTGGTAGCATAGGTCTCATTGTTTGCCTTCAAAGCACTTCGGACATCTTCGTGAATCCGTCGCACATGCTCAGCAAAAGCTTCACCATCATGACTTACTCGAGCCTCCTCTGAAGTTGAACTAGGTCGACAACATGTTGGGGTCGCAATCCATATGCAGCTTCAAAAAGAGTCTTCTTTATGCTCCTATTCACTGAATTATTGTAAGCAAACTCAGCTTGAGGAATCACAAAATCCCAACTCTTCACATTATTACTAACAAGTTACCCAAGCTCCTGTTTACAACTTCGGTCTGCCTATCTGTTTGAGGATGACAAGTGCTGGAATATTTTAACTCCTTGTCGAACTTCCTCCACAATGTCCTCCAAATGTGACTCATAAACTTAACGTCTCGGTCAGAAACAATAGACGTCGATATGCCATGTAATCTCACTTCTCTAAAAAATAAATCAACGATGTGAGTTGCACCACTTGTCTTCGAGCAAGGTATAAAATGCACCATCTTCAAAAAACGGTCTACCACAACAAAAAATGAGTAATATCTCTTCGCTGTCTTTGGAAGTCCTAAGAGAAAATCCATACTTAGGTGAACCCACGAAGCTTCAAGAATGGGCAGCAGTGTATATAGTCCCGTGTTTTCTGATGTCCCCTTGCCAAGCTGACAAGCAGTACATCTTTGAATAATATTGCCCACATCACGATACATCTTCGGCCATAAATACTGTTCAGCCACCATTGCCATGGTCTTATCTCTGCCAAAGTGTCCTCCAAGCCCACTACCATGTAGCTCTCGAATGACTTGCTCACGCAAAGAATAGTTAGGAATGCAAAGTTGGTTGCCCTTGAACAAATAACCATAATGTAACATATAAGGTAACAACTCTCTGTCTGGACCTCCCTGTAACTTTGTGAATATGGAACCGAAAAAGTCGTCTGTCTGATATTGGTTATTGAGCTCCTCAAAACCAAGAGTCGGAGCACTCATAATCGTTATAACAAAGGGTCGACGACTCAAGGCATCAGCTACTGTATTCAACTGTCCCGACTTATACTTCATAGTAAAATTAAATTCATTTAAGAATGAACTCCACTTGGCATACTTCCCGCTCAATGTCTTCTGGGAGTGTAGATAATGCAATGCCTGATGATCGGAGTATACAACGAATTCATGATAAGCCAAATAATGCTGCCAGTGCTGAATGGAACGTACCAACGCATAAAACTCTAAATCATTAGTTGAATAGCGTTGTTTTGCATCGGATAGTTTCTCACTGAAGAACTCAATTGGCTTCTCATCTTGAGTAAGGACAACCCATACCTTTCTGAGATGCATCACACTCTAAAACAAAGAGTTTGTCAAAATCAGGCAATGCAAGAATTGGAGCTCTGCTCATCAAGGACTCCACATAATCAAAAGCTTTGGCTGCTAATGAGGTCCACTCAAAATTTTCCTTCTTCAAACATTTCGTTATTGGGCTCATGACAGAACTAAAGTTCTTGATAAACCTTCTATAGAAAGATGCCAATCCATGAAAACACCGCACTTCTTTAATAGACGTAGGTGCTGGCCACTCTATTATCGCGCACACCTTTTTCTGATCAGGAGCCAAACCTTTATCAGAAATAATGAACACGAGAAAAATGACATCACGCTTCATAAACGAACACTTCTTAAATTGATGTAGAGCTTTTCTTGTGAAAGAACATCCAACACATGGTGCAAGTGAATCAAATGATCTTCTGTTTTGCTGTTAATCAGGATGTCATCAAAGTAAACGACAATAAAAGTTTCCAGAAAAGGCTTGAGTACATCTGTCGTGACACGCATAAACGTGCTAGGAGCATTAGACAACCCGAAAGGCATCACCATCCACTCATAGAGTGCATCTGGTGTCTTGAATGCTGTTTTCCATTCATCACCAGCCCTTAACCTTATCTTCTGATAGTCGCTTCCTAAATCAATCTTGGAAAATACCTTCGTGTCGACCAACTGATCAAGCATATCACCCAAATGTGGGATTGGAAAACGATACTTGACGGTTATCTTGTTTATTGCTTGACTATCCACGCACATCCTCCAAGAACCATTTTTCTTTGGCATATGTAAAGTTGGACATGCACATGGGCTTTTACTCTTGCGCATCAGCCCCTTCGATATGAGTTCCTCCACCTGTATTTGCATTTCAGTTTGAAAATAGCAGAAAAACTAGGAGAAGACGAATAAGATGAAGGGAACGATAGAGAATTGTAGGATTTGTAAGAAAACTTCAAGAAATTCTTAAAATCAGATAATTTAGTAAAAATAACAATTATCCTCCTTAGAAAACCTAAGACCTTATTTATACTAGAAAAAAAATCTAATGTGATATTCGTAAAATACCTCTAAAAATAATAATATGCTCCTGCATCACATACACCCAAATGTCTGCTTCTCTCATACTCCCAATAGTTGACCCTTATATGTTGGAAATTCACAGCATATTTAGAATTTTCTATTATCTGCAATGTATGAGAGCCCACCTAGTGAAATAAAAGCTTGAGACTGTTGTTGATTGAGCCCTTTAAATTTTAGGGTCTTCTATACCAAACTTCTATGATGTAATGATTTCACAAGAAGTATGGTTTCCTGTAGCTAATATGTAATCTGCAGAGTTATGGTTACCAAATTTCAAAATCTTCCATCTCAAAAAATGATTTTAGGATTCCTTTTTATACAGAGTTCAATACGGAAAAATTGGATTGTCTTTACAATTAATTTGATAGATTGAATGGCATTCAATGCCAAAGCTTATTTGTCATTGTTAGTGCATTCCTAACGACTTTTGATGCACGTAACTGTATATGTTCATCACTTGACATTCCTTAATTGTGTTATATAATCAAAGACTTATATCGTGTGCTGGTTTACTGATTTTTGTCATTGCAGAACATATGCAAGATATAGTGGGTTTGCTGTTCAAATATATATCGCTTTTACAAATGTCCGGTGTATGCGAATGGATATTTCAGGAGGTATGTAGAACCCAAATTTAAAGTGCTATCATTTGCAAATTTTAAGGTTTGGGACATATCACCTCCTAACACAGCACCTGGTAGTTTTGTTCTGTTTGAGTATGTCCAGAAGTGTATAGCATGTTTCTGGCATCATGCTTCAATTAATGTTTTCTCCTGAAAAGAAATTCACGTAATAATTAGGCTTGTGTTATTGGTGTTCTCACTCTTGTTACTAAATATGAAGTTAAACACTTGTATCTGAAGGGTTGTAGAAAATTCCAAGGTTTTTAGGGGGTTTTGACTTTCTTGGTGATTAATAGTGAGAAATGCATCTTTTATGCTTTTGCATGTCTTCATCTACCTATTGGTTATGGTCTTGATATATAGCCCTTCGCCATTGATATGGACGACGATTTATTTGTCCCAATGAAGTTACCTTGTTTCATGTGTTGATGTGCCATTTATCTTCATATTAACATGAGATGTTTAGACAGTGCTTTGTGATTATAACCTGTTGACATGTTGTTGAAGCTTTCATCTATTTGTGAGACTAAGTTTCATTACCAAGACAAGATCGCTCCAATAGACTATGTGGTCCATATCTCTTCAAATATGGAGGTAAGTTTTACAAGAGTAAATGAGTTCATGGGATTTTTTATTGGGATGACATTGAGAGAATAGTTTTACACAAAAAGTAAGAAAATACAGGAAGGGCCACTATGGTTATGTATGCCCCAAACTGTAGGAAATGACAAAAACTGGAAGTGAAAGGCAGACCACATCTTAGTTTCCCTAAAGTCTGGTTCACTGTAATTTCATCTCTTTAGAGCTTGGAAGGCGATGATAAATTCAGATAAGAAATTATTGTTTTCCCTTATTTATTCATTTTAGATGAATTGACTACCATTAGCATGAATATAAATAGGATATCTAATAGTACAATATTTGCCATGTATTGTATTTGAAAATTATTACCTATGGTTGTTTAGATATACCCACCGGAAGATTGGATTGTTGGGTCATCCTTGCCATGCCAGTTCAATGCCCAAATCATTCGGAAGGTGTTGGATAAGCTCACCCCTGATAACGTCCGGTAAGCTTAAGACATTATGGGAGTATAACTTTGAGTTGCTTTGCCTTCATCATAGTAACATTTAATAATTGATATGATGTCTCTTATTAACAGAAATTCAAATAAAGAGATATGAGGATGAATCTTATTATAAGTTCATGAGTGGGAACAACTTGCTATTTTATTTTCATAGTAAAGTTGCATATACACATGCCAATCCCCTATCATCATTAGTTAATTTTAATGTCATTCGAGTCCACGGCTATAGTTTTACCCGATGGCAATGAACAAAGAGTGTAAATGATGTGCCATCCCCTGATTTATGAAATCAAACCTGATTATAATTCAATACTATGGAAGTCTTTGAATAGGAACAAAAGAAACAAATTATTCGGGGGTAGGGGGTCTCCAATCTTATTTTCGTGAAAAAGTTGATAAGGGTTCATGGCATCAAATTATTCCTTTGCAATTTTTGAAAGAGTAAGATTGCATACGTGTAAGTTGATCTTCCTCTACCATGTGAATTGGGGAACCCGTTTTTGTTAAGTAATTGGGGAAGCCTTTGCTCAATGAGTATGTTAATGTAATGCATACTTCCTTTCCGATGTGCTCTAGTTGGAATTGGATCTATGCCTCTTAGATGCAGTATTCGATGCATACAGAATGCCTTAATAATCCCGTCTTTGCTTACTAGATATTACAAATAGATTTTTGTGCTTTGGGTTGGTCCTGAACTTACTATGAAGATATATTTAGACAATGGTGAACAATACTAGGGAAAACTTTTCTAGTGCCATTTGACTATGAAATAAGAGAAAATGGTCTTTGAGTAGATGAGGTGGTGAGGATGTCATACTCGGGCGACAAAAATTATTTGCTTATTTGTATTATGTCTTTTGAATTTCATCAAACTCTTTATCCTATAGGATTTTTTGGGAGTCCAAGAATTTTCAAGGATCTACAGATATGGTTGAACCATGGTATGGGACTGCATTCTCGGTGGAGAAGATCTCTAGCTCTAAAATTAAGGTGCGTGTGTTGCTGTTAAAAGTTCTCCGATGGTGTCCTATAATGTTATTACAGTTGTTTCAATTGACATATTCTATTGACTTGTGGTCCAATAATTTCTGAAGCCATTCTTGATACTTAGAGATGCTCCCCAGTAAATGATGACGATCTGCTGATCGTCTTTGGCATAGTAATTTGTATTTCCCCATTTTATTGAAGGATGCCTGCTAGGGAATGGCTTAAACTTATCATACAATTGTTTCTTTTCTTTTCTTTTTTATGTTTTGGTCCGTTGGGGGGAAGGGGGGTGGTGCGGGTATTAAATTAAGAAGAAGATGCTTCCTCAGATAAAGTTATTCATTAGTTTCAGCAGGAATGCCATTATTTTCCTAGTAAACGGCCCATTTTCATCACCATGAGTAATTTTGAGGGCAATAGAGAGGAGGTTTGTCCCTCCGTATAGTTAGTTGGGAAAAAAATTGTAAAATACTTTTCGACTTTCCAAAATTACCCGAATACCGCGCCTAAGTCGTTATCTCAAACGACGATTTTGAATTTACAAAGAAGTCGTTGTTTGAGACAGCTACTTTGGTTAAAATTAGTAAAATCGTTGTCCCAAACATCAACTTTGAGTGTCTTAAAAATTTTTTGGTGTTAGAACAAAGTCACTGTTTGAAATAGCGTCTTTGCCCCAAACACCAAAAAATCTGAAAAGTTTCCAAGTCAGACAACCACTTTGCCTATTTTAGCCAAGGTCGCTGTCTCAAACGGCGATTTCTTTGTAAATTCAAAGTCGTTGTTTGAGATAACGATTTAGGGGCGGTATTCAGGTAATTTTGGAAACTTCAACTGTATTTCGTAATTTTTTTGCGAACTAACCGTAGTTAGGTAGAATCTTTCAATAGAGAGTACTACGAATCTAATGGGGTGCTGGTACTGCTCCTTTTCTGGCTAAGGAAAAGGCTTAGTATTATCTTCCATGATAAAATTGAGCCTATCAGTTGCTTCCTGCCTCCCCCTACCCCGTGGCATTTGAGATCACTCAAAAACACGATGTTGCACTGGTGATCCTAGGGCCACAGGTTTGTAATTGTAATAAAAAGCATAGTGAGTAGAGCCCATCGATATTTTTGGCATTTTCTTTTGCTTACTGTCTGCATTTTTATGTTTGGGTTTCTAGTTGTGTGAGTTGTCTCCTTATTTCTGTATTGTGAATGTTGGTCTGTTACTGTTAAATATGATATATTTGAGTTTGCATGGTCAGGGGTGGGAAATAGGCATATGAATAGGGTTGATAGGGGTCAGTTTTTACTTTTGCATTTTAATCTTCAAAGAGATCGTCATTTCTATTGTGCAATGCACATGACAATTCGAGTCATCTTGCATGAGCACATGAACCTCAAAATGATTACTAATAATTTTGATAGCATGGAGTTACTGACGCTTTTGGGATCTGCATGAAACTCTAGGAATGGATGGCATCTTCTCCTAATGAAGATTTGCATCTGCCAGAACCCAATATATTCATTCCCACAGACTTGTCACTAAAAAATGCTGAAGATAAGGTATATCGAATTCGGTTTTCAGTTATTTTGTGTACCTTTTCTTTATGTTGAGATAATTTCGTAAAACCTTCTCCAAACAGATCAAGCATCCAGTATTGCTGAGAAAGTCCCCATACTCAAATTTATGGTTTAAGCCTGATACAACCTTCTCCACTCCTAAAGCATATTTGAAGATCGATTTCAGCTGCCCCTATGCTAGCGAATCTTCTGAAGCTGAAGTGATGACTGATCTATTCACACGACTATTGATGGACTGCTTGAATGAATATGGTGAGATAGTTGTAATCATATCCTTTTGCTATGCATTTTCCCCTTATGGTGCATTTGGTTTGCGGAATAAGGGAAGAAATAAAATGGAATGATCATTTCATTCTGCATGAGTTAAGGTCAACCAAACAAAGAAATGATCCATTCCATGTATTCATTTCGGATGGAATGACCATTCATTGGGTAAGGAAAGTGAAGGTTCATTGCCTTCCTCATTTCATTTCCCCTCTCATTCCATTTCATTTCCTCCATAATTCCGCAAACCAAACACCCATTAGTTTCTTTTTCTTTTTATTTACTTATAAAAAATTCTCTTCTTTACAGCTTACCATGCTCAAGTTGCTGGGCTTCATTATGGGGTGAACCATACTAATACTGGTTTTCAGGTATGTTTTGTTATAAATTTTTCAAATGTATACAAAATTGTCTCAGAAAGTGAAACAGCTTTGCAAACAATGATACTGCAAGGACTTTTTGTATTGCTTAGTAGTTCCCCATCAGAGCTGTACTTAACTGATGGTATCCTTTTCTCAGCCTTCTTGGAATTAGTTCTTTTGTTTATGCTTGAGCAGTTATGAAGAAATGCTGCTTGCTACGCTATTTTTTATACAACTATTATTGTTGAATGTCTATACTTCATTCCATGTATATCGATGTACTTCTCATATTATGTTAGGCTTTCAGGTAACTATTGTGGGTTACAATCACAAATTGAAGATCCTGTTGGAAACTGTCATTGCAAAGATTGCAAAATTTGAAGTGAGGCCCGATAGGTTTGATGTTATCCAGGTTAGTGCCTTTTACGTGTTGAAGATCTTCCCATCCTTTATGCGTTGTTTGCATGCAATCCCAAGGGATGGGAGGTAATCTTTGTAAACTTCTTATGTGACAATCTTATTTTTATAAAATTCTATAATTTCTTGTCAAAATTTTTGAACTCTATCCAAATCCCTTGAACTCACCCCTAATCTCCCCCAAATCCCTTTTTTATCCAGACAGCTATAGGGCATGCATATTACTATTTTATAAGTAAACTTGTTTTTATCTGCGTGGACAGTAAAGATTGCTCTCTCAGGCAACAAAATGTGACATTCAATTATCGCTTTTTGTTTGAAAATGCTTTATATGCTTGCCATATCAAAATGTTGTACATATTATAAAAGGGCATCCATTCGCAGTCTTCTTCTTTAGTGCGGGAGTGCTTTCTCCCAATAGTGCTGTAAGTTTTTTATCTAATGTCTTACAAATATAGCCTTGTTACAAAATAATATTCGTCAGAAAAATATTTCGCAAAATAGAGCATCAACTTTAAAAATTTGTCAAATAATGTCCCTAACTCGGTGTTAAAAACATCGAGTTCGCCTATGAAAAATTGAGAACTCGATGTTTCAAATATCGAGTTCAATCCTCATAGAGGGAAGTTGGTGTTTGGAGCACCGAGTTCTTCATTTTGTGAAGGAAAAAAATCCTAACCCGGTGTTTTTAACATTGATTTAAGGGCATAATTTGACAAATTTTGAAAGTTGATGCCTTATTTCGTGAAATATTTTTCTGCGAACGGTATTTTGGAACAAGGTGTAGTTTACCTGTTTTCAAGGCAAATGGAATACAAAAGAATTCTGTAAACCAAACATGCCTAAGGCTTTTTTAAAGTCTCTTATAATGGGAAGAAGCTTACTGATGACCTATCATTTATTCGCAGGAAGTGGTGTTGAAAGATTATCAAAACATGAAATTTCAACAGCCATATCAGCAGGCTATGTATTATTGTTCACTGATGCTTCAAGAGAACACTTGGCCTTGGACGGAACAATTGGAAGTCCTACCTCATATACTTTCTGAAGATCTTAGTCGATTTATTCCTACAATGCTTTCAAGGACCTTCTTGGAGTGTTATGTGGCAGGTTTATGATCAATTGTACATGGGCTGAAGCCTGTTCTAGGTTATGATAATTATACTCTGAATCCGAGTCTAAATCTTCCCATGTACTACATTTACAGGAAATATTGAACGTGGGGAAGCAGAATTAATGGTCAAGCAGATTGAAACTATTCTTTTTGAGGGCCAACCACCTATTTGCCGACCATTATACCCATCCCAACATTTGTCAAGTAGAGTTGTTAAACTTCAAACTGGTGCAAATTACTTGTTTTCTACTGAAGGCCTTAATCCAAATGATGAGAACTCTGCGCTGGTGCATTATATCCAGGTAACTGTGTGTAGTATGCCAATCGAAAACTTTTGCTATTCTGTCTGAGTTGAATTTGTTGGTACTTCCTAAAACCCGTTTTCTTTTAGCTCATCGTACATCTGTTTTTTCACCGCTATCAGCTATTTTTTGGGAATTGGACTTATCTTTTACCATATTTATAGAGAATGTTCTTTTATGTACTTAATATTTGCAAAATAGCTAGAATTTTTTTTTTTTTTGGTTGCCCGCCCGATTTCCGGAGCTTCGCTCCGACTAACCCGGACTCGACCAGGGTAGGACACCTGACTTTGGTGGGTGAGTCTACCAACAGGGGTGGCTGCGTACGGTAGGTTTCGAACCCGAGACCTCCTTAAGCGAATCCAAGCTCCTTACCACTTGGACCAACCCCATGTTGGTAGCTGGAAAATTATTTTCACTGTTGCTTCAAACAATCTCTCTCCTGAGAAGTGTAAGAATTCATTTCCTTGCAAGTGAACAGATTTGATGTTTGGGGAATGTTTTCTACATTTGTGTTTGATAAGTGTCACGTGTTTTTTTTACTAGTACCTGTTATTTTAGTGCCATGAGCTTCATTAATATAAAATGGGTGCTAGTTATTTCAAAATTGCTTTCTAAATCCTGTTGGGCATATGTATTTGGTCGTGATTTGCTGGGTGCAAGTGAAGTGGAAATTGATTAAGGTCAATGCGAGTCTAAGTAAATGGCTTGCAGGTTCACCAAGACGACTTCTTGATGAATGTGAAACTTCAACTTTTTGCTTTGACTGCCAAGCAACCCGCTTTCCACCAGCTTAGGTCTGTTGAGCAACTTGGCTACATCACTGTCCTCATGCAAAGGTACCCAGAAGGAAATTTTCAGAAACTTAAATGCCTCATTTTCTTCAAATTTATTCATTATTCTATCTTTTCAGGAATGATTTTGGAGTGCGTGGACTGCAGTTTATTATCCAATCCTCTGTGAAGGTGAGATAATATTTGTTTAGTATCTATTCCTTGGATGTCTGAGCATCCTTTGTGTTGTACTTTGTTAATTTCAGGGTCCTGGGCACATTGATTCACGGGTTGAAGAGTTTCTGAAAATGTTTGAGAGCAAACTATATGAGATGACAAATGAAGAATTTGATGTAAGTACACTTAAGGTTGTTGAAAGACGACAGTTTAATTGATTCCTGTTATAGGCATGTGGTTCTGGAATCTGCAGCGATACCAAATTGTTTTCATTCCCCTTGCTTTGCCATCTTGTGTGTTGCTATAGAACTGAATGACTCGCACTTGAGCAGGATTCTGGTCTGTAGAGTTTATGAAATACATCTGCACATCTCAAATATTTGAGACTAGGCCTTTAAGGAGCGTAAGGGAGAACTTCTCAACATAGCCTCCAACTTTATTGCTCTTTTCTCCAAATAATTTACACTAGCTGGTTGTCTCTACTCTGCTGTCATTTAGGTAGTCCACGCTAGTAGTAGGATGCCCATGGATGGCATTGGCTTCTGCTAGTAGGCTATTCACTGAGGAGATGTGCGTGGTGAAGCCTGTGATCCAGTGACCCTCTGTGCTCCTAATGACACCATCTAGGCCAAGCATCTGTGTTGTGGGTGAAGGGTTTGTCCATAGATGGCATACATTTAGATGAATATTGGGTGGCTGGTGCACATTTTGTTGACTCTGCTTTCTCCTTTTTATGTATAAATTATTCAAAGGACTGTTGCAAGGAACATATCCTCGTTAAGTCTTTACCAAAGGCCAGTTGGTGTGATCCTCTCAGAGGAGGGTCAGACCCGATAGCTGTAGCCAATTTTACTCGAAAAAATAGAGATGCTGTAGGAAGTGAAAACAGAATATTTCACCCAATCAGCCACAAAAAAACAAACATAATTGAATAGAGCGATAACAGGTTTGTAGGTTTGTGAAAAACCACAATGAAGTCTTAGAATACGAAAATAAAAAGAATAGAATAATCGTCCCGTGATCCTAAAATAAGTATATTATGCTCCTGCATCAAATACCCTCTTTTTTTTGTTGCCGCCTGGTATTCAGAGCTTTGCTCCAACTAATCCGGACTTGACCCGGGTAGGACACTACCCTCTTTAATGGGGAAAAATTATGTCTTGCCTAATTGAGTGCATTTTCCTCTTAATGTCTGACTCGCAATTAAATTATCCTAGAGGCACATTTTTGCTCTGATTTCAGCATTTAATTCATGACATGCTGAAGCGGAAAAGTGGGGAGTCTCTCTGTGACTCATCCTCTCTGCATAGTACAGGGGACCAGAAGGCTGTTTCATTATTGTAATATCGTCCAGCTGGGTGTGATTTAGTAGTTTGAAGATGGATATCGTGTTGATAACGGTACCACATTGATATATCATTTGCCCGCAAAGGACCTTCAGTTTCTCAAAGCAAATTGTTTTCTACATTTTAATGTGTTAGGTTTTCAAAAAACAAAATGTGCAGTGAATTGAAACTTTCTTCTAGTTAGAATACGATGTGTCTTTTGATTGTGAGCAATTATAGGGTTTTATCGTGCCCTTGGCCGTTTTGTAAATTTGGTCCGTGAATCTTGGGACAAACATTTCTGGTCATAAGAAGCAGAAGACGAAAGAAGCCAGTCTGTTCGTGAATATGTTGATAATCTGCCCCCTTGTTACTGTGCATTAGCTGGAACTCCTATTCTTGGGTACCTTCGAACTGTCTCAACAGAGAGAGGTGTTATCCAATTTTTGGTAGATGTAATGGGAAGTTTCTTGGATGATGTCTATTGCTATAGTTTCTGGCATCATTATGGAAAATGTCCCCTGATTTCAACATTGATCTTGCTTTTGCAGAATAATGTGAATGCACTGATCGATATGAAGCTCGAGAAGCACAAAAATCTTAGGGAGGAATCTCAATTTTACTGGAGAGAAATTTCGGATGGGACTCTGAAGTTTGGTAGGAGGGAGTCAGAGGTATGATTAGCTCGCAACTCAGTGAACATGGAATTTTTGTTTCCAGTGACCATGAAAAGAAAACTTTGTTAACCTTGAAATGATCCCATAATATTTTTTTTGCTCTTGGGGTCCATTTTTGAAATCATACGTGACTTTATAAGAATGCTCTCTGTTTTAGCTGGTAGCTCTGAGACCATGAATTTGTGGAACAGGTTTCAATGTTGAGACAGCTAAAGAAACACGACTTGTTGGATTTCTTCGATGAATACGTTAAGGTGGGGGGACCTAAGAAGAGGATGTTGTCGGTACGTGTTTTTGGGAACAAACATTTGTCGGACTATGAAGCAGAGAAGAATCAGGCACAGGATCTGTCCTGTGTCCGAATAAGCGATATATTTGCTTTCCGGAGGTCTCAGCCTCTGTTTGGTTCACTGAAGGGAGTTAACGGGTGGATGAAGTTATAAGGAATTTGCAAATGAAAGCAGATTATAAATTCAAGCTTGTTTCAGTACTACTACTATTTTTCCCTTTTGCTAGGTTAAATGATTAATAATTGTTGTAAATATATTAAGGATATAAATTGCAAATTGTTATCAAGACAGTCGGTTTCTGCAAGTAGCTTTGTACGAAAATTACCGTTATAAAAAAAAATTTGTGAAATACTAAAATTACGGGAATATCGTCCTTTTGCCGTGGTCACGGCCGAAGACCCCCTGCTCCTCGATTTACAAGGATAACCAGGCAATGACGAGATCTGAAACCCCCTCTTTATGTTAATGTTAGGAGATTCATCTCATTTTTCTTTATGTTATGTTCGGAGATTCATGTCATTTTTCACGTCTTAATCAATGATGCGTTTTCAGCCCCCCCATTCAAATACTTGTTGACATTATGTCAACTTCAAGAGTTCGACTCTTGTTGCTAAAAGCATTTAGGGGTGATAGTTTAGATATTTTGAAAATTAACCCGTATTTGTGTATCTTTCGCTAAGTCCGTGACAACTTCGAAAACTGAGGTATGTACCATAACATTCGGCGGGAAAATATTTCATATAATAGGAGAATAACTTTTAATATTTTACTCTTAATTTAATGTTAGAAAAACCGAATTCAATTTGAAAAATTGAAAAATTTTATATTTAAACATCGATTTCAACCATAAAAAAGGAATTCAACATTTGAAATAAATTTTTGAGTGGCATTATTTCACAATTTTTAATGTAAGTCATCCAATGTCTCTCAAATGGTGGAGAAGTTCTGTCGCATTGTACCGGGGATTGACATTTTTTCAAAGAAAACAAAATATATAAACCAAATACCCTTCCATTCATTATTCTTCTATTCATTTGGACTCGTTTGGATGCATTGCATCGTGGGAAAATGCTTTCTCGCGGGAACCATGGGGTGCTTCACTCTTATCTTCTCAATGTATTGCGGGGAGCCACATGCTGCTTCGCTCTTCATTTTTATCAATTTCGAAGCCCAGTTTTATTAAAATTATATCGTAAAAATATCCAACACCATTTGGGAATACGATAGGTCGACTTTAACTTTAAAAAAGGTCGACTTGGGGGAGGAAGAAGTGCTGGAGTGGGATCAGCAGGCACACAAGCTTGGACTTGTTAGTCAGCACATTACATAGCTTTCTTTCGAGTTATATAGTTGGGCTTACGATAAAATGATGTAAGATCTAGTATATTTTATATATAAGCGGTAGAGTCTCGAGTTTTGTTCCATAATGATGCTAGTCCGTAAAATATTTTACGAAATAGCATCATAAGTTTATAATTTTCTTAATTAGTGTTAAAAAATTTACCATTGTAACGTCGACTTCACTGTAGAAGAAAGTCGGTGCTACAAAGTTCGATTTTAATTGTATTATCGAGAAGTCGGTCTTAGACCGACCACGTAAGACTTGTAAAAGAAAATTTACCAATTTAGAAAAAGTAGAACCTCGTAAAACCGACCTCGGAAGGAACTCACCGTGGGAGGATTCCTTCATTCCCTTATTCATTTTACATTGGGGCTTATTGTGTGAGCTGGGCGTGTTGTGGGTTGTAGACGCATGGCGGGCTTTGGGAACGGGGGTTTGGATGTTTGTGGGCGGCGGAGGGAGTCGGGTTCTAATCTAAGTCAGCGTTTGCTTTTCCTTCGTATTTTTTTAATGGTTTTACACACACACACACAGTTAGTACGGGACAAGCGAAGCGATTGCCGTCCCCCTCTCCCCGACAAATGGTTGGATTTTAAGCAAGGAATGGACAGCCGTCCATTCATTTGTTTGGATTGTTGAGAGGACGGAGGAAGTGTTTGCTTTGCCGCTTCCCCTTTCTGTAAGATGCCGAGGGCCGACGACCGAAAGTGAATACGCATGCCTGTCATGGGGAATATGCCCTTCCCCTCCCTTCTTATGGTCTGGCGGTATTACAAAGGTCGAATTTCAAGATGGTAAATTCTTTTTTTACAAGTTCATCGTAGTTGGTCTTTGTAAGACTCGCTTTATAGGAATAAACATGGGATGCAACAAAAGTCGATGTCATAGGGATGCAACTAAAATCGGACTTTGTAATGTCCATCTTTTTATGGTGAAGTCGAGGTCGACTTTGTGACACTAGTCAAGAAAGTTACCGGACTAAACATCATTGTAGAAAAAAAAAACTCGTAGAGCCTACCGTCAAAGATAAGAAAAGTATCTCTCTCCAATTGCTGGTGTGCTCCGGCCATCTTGCCCTTCGATGGCAGTATTCACACAAAATCAGGGGCTTAGGCATTTCAGATGCTCGTTTTGCCATGTTCTTGATCTTGCCTTTTAAATACACGGCCAAAAGCTGTGTTGCTTACTACTTTTGCTCATTAGGCTTATACTCTGCACAGAATCTCCCATTATTATATGCGAAACATAATTCAGTGTGCAATTATGTTATGTTCTCACCAATGAAAGTCTCCTACGAGTCGACAGAGGGAAGGGAATACTACACATCGCGAATTAAATCATACTGATTTTAGCTATGCTGCGTTCGGTTTCAGAATTGCCACATGAACTCGGTAAAAAAGTAATCCATTTTCCTTGAACTGCTCATTTAAAATGCTTCAGTCTAAATAGGGTGGAAGGAAGAAAACATGCATAGGATATCTCGTTCTCGACCTTTGATGCTCCGGCCATAATGGGATTTAGCAATTTAAGAGGCACCGCTGTGTACTCTCTTAATCACTCCTTAAAATATTTTGGTAGCACTCAACCGAGTGGAGGACTGAAATAACATTAGCTAGCTTTCTAAGAAGCTGGAGAACATGATGGTAGTCTTCTATTGCCCTTCAATTATTATCCCGTGGTATCTAACATCTTGGACTTGAGAACGTGGCCGGAGAGTTACCCCGTTTTTGGGCATTGGGTATTAGACGATGAGCGTGTACCCAGAATTTGAGGATACTTCATGTTGTTACTGCATATGTATTTAATATATAATGAATAAAAAGTTACCGGTAAGATATATACTTCTGTGCTCTCAGGAGGATTCAAAGGAATATTTCTTACAATTATAATAGAGTGTATCAACCATGTTGTTTATTTCTAGCTTTTCATGAAAAAGAATAAAAAGTTTGATAGTATTCCTCTTCACCTTTATGTAGCATGGAGGCAGCACCAATGTCTTTCCATCATCTGAGAACACAAATTACTATTTTGATGTCAATATCGATGGCTTAGAAGAGGAACCAGAAAGGTACGGACTTCAAATATTTTCTTTTTGTCAAGAAAAATTATCATATTTGTAAAAAAAAAAGTCCTGATGCCATGCATATTTTTTGTGATTTTGTTATGTTATTTTTGGAATAGATATGTTGAAAAGTTTAATTCATGATCACAAGAGCATTGAAGAAGGTTGACTATCTAGAGAATGAAGATTCATTCATGAACACAGCAACCACTGCAGCCCCTTTATATAGTCAGAAGTTGAGAGCAAGATTAGATCCAACAATTTATATGGCAACAAAAAATGGAGGACATATCAGTTCACGATTCTCTTCTCCAGTCGGTGCGATTCGACAATCCTTTCTTTCACCTCGTCATCTCTGCCCTCCTCTTCTTCCTTGTTTCAGCGTGCTTCTACAAACGTTCATCCACCCTGTTTTCCAAAATGAGACTGCCCCCGGGGCCTAAACCATTGCCGGTTCTGGGAAACATGCTCCAACTAGCCCGATCGCCCATTCATGTTGTCCTGTATGACCTGGCAAAAACTTACAGTCCCATTTGCCATCTTAAAGTTTGGCGAATTTCGCTTGCGTAAGTGACCTCCCCCGAAGCAGCCAAGGAAATCCTCAAGAATCAAGAACACAGGTTTGCACAGAGGCTCAAACTTCCACTTTTTGAAATGACAAGCTTCGATCATGGGAGCATGGCGTTCATTCCTTATGGAGAGTACTGGAAGAAAATACAGAAAATTTGCATGATGGAGTTGTTTAGTCCTAGTCGAATCAGACGCTTCAGATCTCTAAGGGAACAGGAAATCTCTAATCTGGTAGAAGCTGTCAGGTGCACTTCGGGGCTGCCTTTCAATATCAGTGAGATGGTATCAGCCAGTTCCAACAGTGTGCTGGCGAAGGCAACATTTGGCGAGAAATGCAAAAGACAGGATGAGTTCATATCGACGGTCGAGGAACAGCTAAGGCTTGCCAGCCAATTTTCCCTTCCGGAGGTTTTTCCTTCCCTGCAGTTCTTGCATCGTCTCAACGGGAAAAAAGCAAAAATGAGCCGTATCCGGGAGGTTTACGATGATGTTTTGGGTAGCATCATTGCCAACCGCAGGGTTAGAGCGAAATCCCACGAATATTCACCCTCTTATGAAGAAAACTTGGTTGATGTCCTTCTTGGACTACAAGAATCCGCCGAGACTGAAATTCCCCTGACTGATAACACAATAAAGGACATAATCTTGATAAGTGTTGCTACTCGAAAATATCCTTATTGTCTTTAAGTTTGAACCCATATTATACTGAAAACGGGATGGCTTCCGCTTTAAGCTCTTTAAGTAATGATTGATCTTTCGTGTTTACTTCATTGAGATTCTTCGACCAACAGGACATGCTCGGTGGAGGAACCGATACTTCGCCATCAGCTGTAGAGTGGGCGCTTTCTGAGATGCTGAAGAATCCAGAGGTCATGAAGAAAGCACAGACCGAACTGCGAGATGCTTTGAAGGGGAAGGTCGTCCTAGAGGAAGCGGATCTCGAGAAAATTCAGTACTCGAAGCTGATCTTCAAGGAAACATTTAGGCTACATCCCCCGGCTGCTATCATCCCACGTGTTTCAGGAGAAGACTGTGTTGTTCATGGCTATGATATTCCGAAGGCCTCAATGTAGTAATCAACACCTGGTCTCTGGGAAGAGACCCAAATCGCTGGCAGAATCCAGAGAAGTTCAAGCCGGAGAGATTTCTTAGTTCTTCCACAGACTATGTCCGGAGCCATTTGGACTTTCTCCCGTTTGGTTCGGGAAGGAGGGCTGGTGCAGGATTCGCATTAGCAAGTATCGAGTTCATGCTGGCCAATCTGATCTACTTTGACTGGAAACTGGCAAATGGCATGGCCCCCGACGAACTCGACATGGCAGAGGCTTCTGGGGTGGTAATCAAAAGGTTGAATCCACTGTTTGTCATTGCTACTCCACACTTCTATGCAGCTTGAACAGGAACATCCCAAAAATAATTTCAAACTGCAACAATTTCCTGCTTGGATAAATTATCTTCAATTTTTGTTCACATCGAATAAAGTTTTGAAGCTATCTCTTAACTACAATGGACAATTTGTAAAAGCAACTAACTTCAAATTTATTGATGAAGTCAGTAAATGACGTTCGACATACTAAACACTCTCTTTAAAAGATTAGTTTTTCTCCACAGTGGAGAGGTTGAACCCTTTCATGTCGAGCATTTTTTTACTCTTTTCATACCATATGGTTTTTTCTACATGTAGCAACATTATTAATTTCATGTATAAACAGTATATATAACTACTCTTACATCGGGATGAGTTAACTAATATACATTATGTGACATTATCCTTTGACCAAAATAATTTTAAAAAAATTGTTTTGAAATACGAATCAGGTATGTATCAGCCCCTCTCCTTTTATCTGCGTCGTCTGCATCATGTTGAAGCAGCGCCACCCTTACAATGTCTTTGCCATGTTCGTCGAGTCCCTTTGTCTGTGTGTCTAAGGATTCCAACCCCCGCTGGAATATTATCAGAATGATTGCTGCAGGTGCACGCGAAACTGAAAGACCACCCACATTATGGCCACTTCTCGTCATTCTAGGGACATCCAATCAACTCGAGTTGATCCTTTGAAGACGAATCAAGCTTAAGAAAACCCAATGAAACTTATTACCAATAACAATATCTCAAATGACATTACCAAAATGTAGAAAATTTTAAAATAAATCGATTAGAAGAGGCAAAGCAGTAAAAAAGCATTCATAAGTCATTATTTATACAAGTATACATGGTTCGTATATGTAAGAGAACTATTAATATTATCAGAAAAAATGTCCTTACACGAGAAAAATGCGAGTACCTGAACGGAAGTGTCCTTGCAAAAAAGTTAAATCGGATCGTGATTGTTCATGAAAACGGCGTCGCGGAGATCATTCAGATATGAATTCTGCTCGTTCCTGTCTGAAACAATATCCTCCATTTTTCTGACGCCTCGGATCCATGTAGAAAGCAATAGATTAATCCATCTATGCTTGCATGGAACGAAAGACGAGACACACAAATCAATGCAATATCGAGAAGTCAACTCTACCACGATTCATTTTGTGTTTCCAATGATGAAATATTATGCAACAAGAAATCATCCTCTACGGCGATTCATTTGGTGCCGCCCCCGATGATGAACTAGTCGCTGGCCTAAAGTAGCTTTCCGGTGATTTCTTGGAAAGAATATATTGAATAGGTTTTGATGATGTGCCTTGACCTTCTGTGACACAAAAGTCAAACATCTACGCTACATAAGCTACTCACGTTAAGAACTTTCTGTAAGAAATATTTTTGTAATTAAATGATTATTTAATTACGAAATAAAAATGATTTGATCAAGATATTAATTTGATCAAATTGAATGGATCACGTTTCTAAATAATCCAAATAAGAATTATATTTCCCATGGAAGAAAATATAATCTTTTATTTATGGTAAGGTTCTGCAAGGTTGTCTACAACCTTCTGTGGATTCATCCGACCACCAAATGACCGTTATTTGGGATGTTTATCATTATTATCTGTCTAGATACATTCATTTAAGTGTCCTGAACAGAGTAATATCGGTGTTAATCAATTTAGAAGTTAATCATTGATTATTTCCATTTGCAGAAGGTTGCTGCCAGATTCAACCAGAATCTTCTGTAACATAGTGTTCATGAGAACTTTAAAACTTGATATGATTTGGTTATCTAAACGAATATATGCATTGGTGTGACGATTTTGTAAATTATATATTGTATTATTATATAATCTTTCGGTTTCCTTGTTTTGCATAAGGCTGATTGTGCAATTACCTTCTACATTTTCACTTAGACTATTTGTGTATAAATAGAGAGACTCAGCCACGTTTTTGGAAATTAATTTGTGTATCAGTCATTGTTGTAAAAATCCAGAGAGCGCGTGCTGAGAGCTTGTATCCGTTCGTTTCGTTTGAGTTAGTCACACACGAGGAGCGTTAGCTGCAGAAGGCTGCATCGTTGGTGAAGTCTTCTGGGAGGGTGACTTGGGGGCTACGAGGGACTTAGTTGGAAGTTGCAGGTGACGTCGGTGGGAAGCGTACGGCAGGTTGCTGGCGTGACCAACGTGCAGTGGGTCGGAGAGAAGGGCAGATACCCCAAGAGCACAGAAGGTGAGGGACTGACCAGCTTCTATAGTGTAACGTTCTGTGTGTGCAGGTTAACCTTGGGCAGGGATTCTGTGTCTGCTTAGCCATAGTCTCGAAGGACCACGTAGGAGAACCTTGGGCAAGGGTTTTGTGTTTGCTTAGTCGAGATCTCGAGGGATCGCGCAAGGGAAGTCGCAGTGGGTTGCTGTGCAGGTGAAGACGCCGCCGGAGTGAAAGGTCTCGGAGGAAGTCATGGTAGGTTGCTGTGCAGGAGATGACACCGCCTGAGAGAAACATCCAATAGAAGGTTACCTTTGTTAGTCACATTAACGTGTGCACCGAGTCACTGTGGAACAGAACCTTTCGGTCTGTGCTTTAAAAACAAGTCACCTGAAGTACAGAACCTTACGGTCTGTGCTTTAAAAACAAGTAACCTGTAGTACAGAACCTTACGGTTTGTGCTGTAGAGGGTTGACATCTTATGTACAGAACCTTACGGTCTGTGCTCTAAAATCAAGTCACCTTTGGTACAGAACCTTCTAGTCTGTGTAGTAGAGGGTTGACATCTTTAGTACAGAATCTTACGATCTGTGCTGTGAAACCAAGTCACCTTTGGTATAAAACCTTTTGGTCTGAGCTGTAGAGGGTTGACACATTTGGTACAGAACCTTCTAGTCTGTATTGTGCAACTCAGTTACTCTAGTACAAAACCTTATGGTCTGTACTATGCAACTCAGTCACTCTAGTACGGAACCTTATGGTCTGTACTATGCAACTCAGTCACTCTAGTACGGAACCTTCTGGTCTGTACTTTACAACTCAGTCTTCTTAGTTTGTGCAATAATGGATTCCCGATGAGATATGTGGCCTTCTGACCGACTTTTCTTCACCTGTTACCGACTGGCTACATGATTCTGTAGTTGATATAAACAAATCAGCTACAATTGGACTTTAACACTAATCCACCCCCCTCTTAGTGTAATAATTGGTATCAGAGCGGGTTCCAACAGTAGTTTAACCGCTTGTTGTAGATTCACAGAAGTTCATGCCAGCTACACGTTCTACTCTGTAGAAGCTGTTGGCTCTGTAAAATTCATTGGCTACTATTCTGTGGAAGCTTACGCTCTATTAGAATCTAATTGCTGTTCCACAGAAGCTTTAAGCTCTGTGAAACTCCATTTGCTACTATTCTGTAGAAGCTTACGCTCTATCAGAATCCAGTTGTTGTTCCACAGAAGCTTTAAGCTCTGTGAAAATGCATTTGCTACTACTCTGTAGAAACTTACGCTCTATCAGAATCTAATTGCGATTCAACAGAAGCTTACGCTCCATTTGAATACAACATCTGGTATAAGGTTTCTGTCCAACAGATGCGTAATCGCCTGTTGAGATCTTACAGAAGCTTTGATCTGCAGTATTCTCTTCTTCGGTTGGCATCGTAGTTTTGTTCTGCAGAAGCCTGTTGCTCTGCAAGAATTCAACAACTGCTATCAGAAAGAAATTTTAGATTTTTCATATTGACACTCGTGCTCTAGTTGACAGAGGCTTGATTGTTGGCTTGACAACTGATCTCTACCCAACAAAAGCTTTTTGCTTGTTGAGGTTCTATACTATAATCATCACCGTTCTGTTCTGTAGAAGCGTAACACTCCATACGAATTGAACTAATGGCTGATAACTACCATGTACCAAAACCACATGTTGGGAATCCTCCCATTTTTTATGGTAAGAATTTTGCCTATTGGAAAATTCGAATGAGTGCATTCGTAGATGCTATTACAATGACTTCTCGTCCTATATAGAAGATGATCTACCCTCTATACCAGAGAACCAACAAAATGATCGAAATGGTGGTCCCACACGGGAATACCTCAAGATCAACGACTCACTAAGACGACAAAGTACTTAATGTTTTATGCTATGTTTGAAAGTGAATTCGTGAAAGTTTCTACTTGCACTTCGGGATAGAAAATCTGGGATAAGCTTGTCACCATGTACGTTGGGATAGACCATATAAGAGAAACTAAGATGAATTTCTTAATTCATCAATACGAAAATTTTACTATGAAGGTTGATGAATCTGTAGAACAGATGTTCCAGAGACTTAACCTCCTAGTTGATGCCTTAATACACTTAGGCAAACTCTATACAAATACTGAGCTAGTTCGAAATGTTCTGCGTACTCGACCCAAATCTTGGGAAGCCAAGAAAACCGCTATAGAGGAAGCTAAAGATCTTTCTACTCTTCGGCTAGATCAATTAATGAGCTCCTTAATATCATATGAGATGGAAAGATCCTCTCAGTCTGTTATAAAGAGAGCAGTAGCTTTCAGAGCATCGGAAAAACCAACAGAAGGTTCTGATGATGAAGCAGAAGCTGCCTCGGATGATGAACTCGCTATGATAGCTAAACGTCTAATGTGGTTCGCCTCCAAGAAACGCTTCAAAGAGAAGCCACAATCGTGATAAGCAAATTGATCCTAAATTGGTCATATGCTTTGAATGAAAAAAGAAAGGGCCCTATAGAATAGAATGTCCTTTACTTAAAGAGAAGGGAAAACTTTCTTCACAGTGTAAGTCCAAGAAAGCAATGGCTGCTTGGGCAGATCTTGATGATTCTGATGATAAGGAAGAAGAAGCACTAATATGCTTCACTACTCACATAGAAACTCAAAATGAAATCCATACATGCTTTCATACAGAAGCTGTTGAAAGGGAATGGTATATGGATAGCGGATGCTCTAGGCACATGATCGGAGATCCATCAAAATTTTCTCAACTGACTCTACGGAATGGAGGGTCTATTTAATTTGGCGATAATAGCAAAGGCACTGTCATTGGTAAAGGTAATTTTGGAAGTCCTGACTCCAAGGTCATAGATGAAGTTCTGTTAGTTACTTATAAAAAAAAAGTTCTATTAGTCACAGAATTCAAGCATAATTTGTTGAGCATTAGCAAGCCTTTTGACAATGGATATACAATAACCTTTGATCAAGATAAGTTTTCTGGTATCATAGACAATGAAGTTCGCTTCATTAGAAATCGGAAAAGGAACATCTACACCTTGACACAGAAGAGCTTCTGTATTCAGAAAACTGCTTTCTGTCAGTCAAAGATGAGAGCCATCTGTGGCATAGAAGGTTGGGACATTCCAACTTTCAATTGTCATCCAAGCTTGCGAGAAAAGAGTTGGTGAAAGGTTTACCTAACATCAGATTCGAGCAAGACAGCTTCTATGAAGCATGTTCACTTGGAAAACAAACCAAATCTTCATTCAAGTCTAAGAATGAAGTTTCTACTAAACAACCACTTGAACTTCTACATATGGATCTTTTCGGACCTACAAGAGTTCAAAGTATTGGTGGTAGAAGATACTGTCTAGTTGTAGTGGATGACTACTCTAGATATACATGGGTTAAATTTCTAACTCACAATAGTGATGCTTTTGAAAGTTTCATAAAGCTCGTTAAGAAATTACGTAATGAAATTGGATCTTCTGTAAAAGCTATAAAGATGGATCATGGTATTAAGTTTGAAAACCATGTATTCGCTACCTTTTTTGATGAATATGGTATCGATCACAACTTCTGCACCATATACTCCTCAACAGAATGGAGTAGCAGAAAAGAAAAATCGAACACTTATAGACATGGCTAGAACCATGATTTGTGAGAGCAATGCTCCACAGAACCTTTTAGGGTTGGTCCAAGTGGTAAGGAGTTGGATTCGCTTAAGGAGGTTTCGGGTTCGAAACCTATCATACGCAGCCACCCATATTGGAAGACTCACCCACCATTGCCAGGTGTCCTACCCGGGCCGAGTCCGGATTAGTCGGAGCGAAGTTCCGGAAACCGGGCGAGCAACCAAAACACTCCATAGAACCTTTGGGCAGAACCTGTTAATACAGCCTGTTACATCTCTAATAGTGTTCTACTTAGACCCATACTAGAGAAAACTCCATATCAACTATACAAGGGGAGGAAACCAAACATTTCCTATTTTCATGCCTTTGGAAGTCCATGTTTTATCTTGAGATGAGGGTAAGACAAAAGGACATCTATTATAGAGGAGTCCATTAATGTAAAAATTAACGACTTACCTATAAGAGATGCTACAGGAAATGTAATATCTCAAGAACCAACAGAAGGTTCTCTAGAACATCCACCTTCTATGAAAGATATGGATGAACCATCTGTTCATGAATCTAAAAATGATCTTGAACAAACAAATGAAAATTCTGAAGAATTTTCTCAAAATAATCAAAATGAAGTTAGAGCACCTGCTCTATATCAAAAACGGCATCCTATTGACCAAGTCATAGGAGACCTTAATAGAGGCATTCAGACAAGACATTCTGTAAACGCTTTTTATGAACACTCTGCTTTTCTTTCACAGAAAAAACCAGAGGGAATCGATGAAGCTCTTAATGATCCAGATTGGATTCTTGCTATGCAAGATGAGCTTAATCAATACAAAAGGTACAAAGTATGGACACTTGTTCCTATACCTGAAAACCGTTCCATCACTGGGACTAAATGGGTTTTCAGAAACAAGCTCAACGAGTCCAGCGCTATTGTAAGAAACAAAGCACGACTTGTAGCCAAAGGGTACTCTTAAGAAGAGGGTATTGACTTTGACGGGAAATTTGCTCCTGTAGCACGTCTAGAGGATAAAACTTTTATCAGCCTATGCTTGCTACAACAACTTTAAGTTGTATCAAATGAACGTAAAGAGTGCATTTTTCAATGGAGAAATTAAAAAAAAGAGGTATACATAAGTCAACCTCCTGGATTCGAGGATCCGCAGCACAAAAACTATGTCTATAAACTTTCCAAGGCTCTGTATGGCCTTAAACAGGCTCCTAGAGCATGGTATGAAAGACTTAGCTCCTTCCTTGTTGAAAAGGCCACAAAAGAGGAAGAGTAGAGACCACTCTCCCAAGCACAAAAGCAATCATCTCATTGTTGTCCAGATTTATGTCGATGACATTATCTTCGGATCAACTGATGAAATGCTTTGTAATGAATTCTCCAAACTCATGACAAGTGAGTTTGAGATGACTATGATGGGAGAACTCACGTTCTTCCTCGATTTACAAATTCAACAAACTGCAGAAAGTACATTTTTGCATCAAGAAAAGTACACTAAGTAACTTTCGAAGAAATTCGGCCTAGAAGGAACGAAACCTTTGTCTGCTTTAATGGGTATGAATACCCTAATAGACAAAGATGAAAATGGTAAAGAAGTGGATAGTAAGCTCTACAGAAGCATGATAGGTTCTTTTCTGTATCTTACAGCTTCTAGACCTGACATACTATTCTGTGTATGTCTCTGTGCTAGATTTCAATCAGGACCTAAAAAATCTCACATGACAGCAGTCAAGAGAATCTTTAGATATCTACAGGGTTCTATGAACCTTGGCATATGGTATTTAAAAGAATCAAACTTTGATCTTATTGGATATTCAGATGCAGACTTCGCAGGATGTAAGGTTGACAGAAAAAGTACAAGTGGTACATGTCAGCTTATGGGAAACATGTTGATCTCATGGTTCTACAAGAAGGAGATTTTTGTTGCCCTCTCCACTGCAGAAGCCAAGTATATAGCAGCCGCAAGCTGTTGTGCTCAACTTCTGTGGATGAAACAACAATTTGAGAACTATGGTCACTCATTTACAAAAATTTCGATCAATTGTGATAATACTAGTGCGATAAGCCAGCTAAGAATCCAGTATATCACTCTAGATCGAAGCACATTGAACTCATACATCATTTTTTGAGGGATAATGTACAACAGGGTTCTATAAGTGTAGAATACATTAATACAGAACACCAATTGACTGATATCTTCACTAAACCTCTGGATAAAGAAAAGTTTTTCTTTTTCAGAAGTGAATTAGGAATCTGTCATCCCTTATAACGTCTTACATAAGACAAAAGAAAGTAAGTGAGTAGAAACTTACTACAGAAGGTACAAACATCTATACACTTCACTACAGAAGGTAGAATACGTTGTATGCAACACAACAGAAGGTACACATATCTGTACACTTCAACAGATGTTACACTTCTATCTACACTTCATTACAGAAGGTACACATATCTGTACACTTCATCAAAGAAGATAGAATTCTACATTATACTACACAGAAGGTATAACGAAATATATACCTCAATCCGAACTTATTAAATCTGGAAATATAATATATTATCCAAGAAAATCGTTCTAGAGATACTCTCTTTGGAAGCTACGCGCAAAGAAAAAATCATTTTGTTACTACTTGAAACGAATAAATATTTGTTTCAGTTGGAAATGCTTTCCTAAATTGATCTTTGGTGGGCAGAAAAAGGGATGTCTTATTTTATATATATATATTTTTAAAATTTTTCTAGTTGATCCAAATTGCTGGTTTGCATTTAATACGACAGTTTTGTATTCATTTAGTACATCCACAAAAAAGAAAGGACAGCAAGTTGGCCACTCTGTCCCATTTAATAATGCCTTTGAAACGTTAAATAAAAATATATATATTATTATCTGTAAATTAAGATTCAGTATTTATTTATGTATTCCTTATTATTTTGTTAACAACAGCCTCTCCGATATATCCATCGAACTAGAGAGAAAAAGGGTTTGGTGTTATTGGATTTGATGGATGATAGAGATGTCAGCGGGGTTCTTCAAATATTTTTTTTGGCCTTGGGCATTGGGAAAGATTCAAAATACATGAACGCTTAAAATACTAAAACAATGATTGAATGAACGCGGTCGGTGACACCTGTCATGATGTTAAATTAATCGATCCTAACGCGAAAGACAAATAAGAAACAATCAGTCCATAAGCCGACAAAACTAGAACAAGTAGAGTGGCTACCAAAGGTTATTAATTAATTAATAATAAAAAAACGTGTGTAAAACAAGTGACATTATTAACATGTCAACCTAACATTGTGTACATCAAACAAGAGTTCATGTAATATCATCGGGTGTATCCGGATGCCAAGTGGGAAAGAAAGAAAGAAAGAGAGGATATACTGTTATGAATCACGGATAAGACCATAAAATTAATTATCAATACTAAAAAGTTACTCCGAATTATTTGATATAATATTCTTTTGTTTATAGATAGGAAAGGAAAGGTCGTGGAATGGAACGCAGTCTGAATCTAATGAATCCCATCTCATTTCCAGCACAGCTCCACTCTGCCTGCTTCGGTTCCCAATTCCCTCCTTAAAACCCTTGGATTGTGACGGTGACGACATCTTCCGCCGAGCCTTTTGAATATTCAGACAAAATGTATCATTTTGCTCGAGTTTTGAGCTCGTTCTCGGTTTGACATTCTCCTTCGAAGGTTTGTTTATGTGGAAGTTCTGTAATAAGTTGATGATGCTTTACAATCGAAATTGTCAAGCTTGCGAGATACAATGTACTCATTCTCTCGGGCATAGTGGAGGTCAAGTGTTTATGAGAAACCATTATGGGGGGACTGTCATTGAAAAGGGGGGCATTGTCTTTGAGAGAAAATGCAATCAAGTATTAGACCACTTGTAATGTTAAGGTTTAAAACAACTATTCCCAAGTTTCTTCTTGATAGAAGAATTAGGAAATATTAGGAGAAGTGCGAACCTTATAAAAGTGTCGGAATGAGTACAAAAGGATTTGGACAAATTTAGAAGTTAAAATAAATTAGAAAATAATATGATATTGGGAAACGTTTCCAGAAATTTAGAATTTAAAATAAATTAAAATATCGTCATATGATAATGGGAAATGTTAGGAGAAATTTAGAATTTAAAATAAATAAGAATATTAGAATGTGATATTTGGAAACATAAAAAAAAAGTTCTAAAGGATCGATCGCAACCATACATGTAGTTTAATCCCAACAATTAAGTAAGGAGTTTACTTATGTAAAAAAAGACTAATGCCTCATTTTTCAGTAAAGTGAATGTTACTTAGGTAAAGTGTTGAATCTTCCTCTCAGCGATCTCATTATGTTGCGGAGTTTATGCACAGGAGAGTTCCCTCCTTATGTTAGTCCTTCTGCAAAACAAGTTAAATTTATTCAAGCAGAATTCTTCTCTGTTGTCAGTCCGTAATAATCGAGTTTTCTTGCCTTATTCTCCTTCCACAGTCTCTTTGAACTCGAGAAATTTGGATAATACTTCTGAATTTTCTTTCACGAAGTACACCCATGTGAACCAGGAAAAGTCATCAACGAGCAACAACATCTAGGTGCATCCCGAGTATGACGTAGTTCGAGTTGGTCCCATCAAGTCGCTGTGAACTTAATCCAAAGGAACCCTACTTCACAAGACCGAGTTGGCGAAAGGTAGTTTATGGGCCTTCCCATACTAACATACCTTGATCACGCTTACTTCCTCGATTCTCAAATCTTCTGACGAAACGTCGACAAGGTTCTTTCGAGACATGACACTCAACTTAGTCATATTAAGGTGCCAGAGTCTCGCATGCCACAAGGATGAGTTGCCCCTGTCGCTCACTTCTAATGTTTGAATATGAGGCCAAAAGGAAGAACAAGTCCTTCAATCGAGTTCCAATATGAACTACATCCAACTTGATCTCCTTCACGTTCCATTGGAACTTCACATCCTTTGGACTGAATAACACCGGATTTCCCGCGTCCACTTCATTTGCTATGGAGAATATATTCTACCGAATTCCTGGGATATGATACACATTCTTCAGAGTAATTGACTCTCCCTTGTCGTTGTCAATTACAACTGATCCTTCTTTCTGGACTTTGTGTATCGAGTTGTCTGCTGTGACGATACCGCCACCCCCATTGTGAACTCTAATCAACGAAAACACCAAGTCGTCTCCTGTGACATGACGGTGTGTTTGTCAGACCTCACGAGCAGATCCATAATCGATAACGTGTTCAAACAAACTGTGAGAGATTGATCTCTTCAACATGAATTATGCCTTCGCAATGAGTTCCCTTCATTTCTTCAACGCATCTGCATTAGTAGCGGCTTTCTCCCTAGCCGCATCAACATCGTCCCTTATGACATCCCACAAGTCTTCCTCGACCAAGTAGAACTCCATGCAAGTCTTCCAATAGTTTGACTGATTCAACAACTCCAAACCTTGACTGACAACATGATCGTCACCTTCCACATCTCCGAGTGCATTGTGACTTTCCGCACGAACTTTACCTATGCTCTGATACCATGAAAAGAAAACACCGATCATTCATTTCCAAGAAGAATCAAGAAGGATTTTTCTAGAAGCTTACATGTATAATTGCTTCAAAGTACAATACACTAAAATCGGCTAAAGCTAATTTAAACTAACAATTAACAACTAACTAATAACTGCACCTAAGGTGCCCAGGAGAGAGAAAAAAAGTAGAAAATGGAGAGTGCAAGAAGCTGATGATGGCCCCCTTGCCCGTTTACGATGCAACCCAAAAAGGGTGCCGGCTTGTGGGCTCGTATGTGGGTCGTGTGTGGTCGGTTCAACCCAAAAAGGGTGCCGGCTTATGAGCCCATATATGGGCTTGGGTTTGAGGGGGCGTGTTGAAAAGGGTTACTATATAGTAAACCCAATCCCACATCGGATAGAGAAATGAGTCCGGCCTAGTATATATAGCTTAGCGGGCTACTCCCTCTACAGCCAATTGGTTTTAGAGTGAACCCCCGCTAAGCTTGTATGTTGGGCTCGGCATGTGGGCCGGTCCGATATTTTAACACCCTCCGCATTCAACAGGATGGTTTAGATGTCGGTTTCATGATGCTTAATGCTTGCATGAACTACCCTGACATGGGGATGACGACCAAGCTGCGGGCAGCTGTTGGAGACCATCCCGAAGATGTAGATGGCGGTCCAACCAGCAAGAAGGTTGTGAGAACTATATGTACGCCTGTTTACATAGTAAACGTCATTTTGGCTCTCTTCGATGGGCTTTGGATGAAACCAAGATCGGTACTTCTTGGAAGATTGCTCGATCAACGATGCGATGCCCGACGTAGCTGTCAAGGATCGAGGCTAGTAGAGGAGCATATCGACGAACTGAGGATCGATGATAAAGATGACGATGGAGCGAAAGCCGATTGTAACACTCCATTGAAGACTTCCAGTAACAAAGAAGGACGGTAAGGATTAAGGTCAATGCTCGAAGGGCCGATGTTCACGAAGTGTCGATGATCGAGTCATCCCTCTAATTAGATGATAGTTAGTTTTAGATTCATTAGCACGTGTTAAATGTGCATCGGTCGATAGTTATTAGTTAGCGTCTATAAATAAGTCAGCACTGGTCAATTGTGAATACATCACAATCATTCCATGACCCGAATGGCTTCTTGATTGTCAACTTATCTGTTCGTAATCGCTTCAAGTGTTGTACAATGGCTGTAAGTCTTTCCTTTTACACTTAGTGAATGTTTGTTCGTTCTTCCATTCACTTACTTTCATTGGCGACCATATTTACTTTCAACACTTTGAGTCCCCGATATATCACGACGTGTTTCACCCGCAAACACGTTTTTGGCGATCACAGTGGGAGTCGAAAGTGAGTTTTGTGCGATTGTACGGAATGCCAACAACCCGAAGTGCGGCTAACAGAATGGTTGATACTCATGTTGATTCGGAGACCAATTCTGGGCAAGGCCAAACTGGTAACAATGGCCAGATCCGTCGGAACGGGCAACAAAATGCCCAGAACGTTGGATAACCAAATGTCCAGACGCAGGAGCGAGGGCCTTCCCCTGTGTCGAACGTCCTGCTTAATGTATCGGAGACAGTTCCCTTGGACGTGTTTCTGCAAATGCAGGCCATATATCAGGAGAACTTCTTGGAGTTACAGAAACAACTCCAAGGAATAAACGCCAGGATCGATGCTGAAATTTTCCCCTATACTGCGGCGCGAAGGGCTGCTATTCGTGATGGGAAAAGCAGGGTAAGGTTCGATCATGAGACCACCCATGATCATGTCCATTTAACTCGGGACTATCGACGGACTGAACCAAGTAGGTCACGTTTTGTTTCTGATGATCGAGGCGAGTTTGTCATACCTGATCGATTGAATCGCTATAATGTGTTCGTCAATCTTGATGATGATGTGCAGGATCCCTATCGACCACAGGCATACACACCTCCTCATCGTCGAAGGGAAAACCAGTATACGCGATCCACTATCGATAACCCTGTCCGCGGACCACCTGTAGAAGGTCAACTCCCAAAGTGATACCTTTTCGGTGATGTCCCTAGGGATGTGCCTACTTTCGATAGGGAAGCTGACAGAAATCCGTTGGAAAGGGAAGTCCCCAGAGTTCCTCTGAGGCTTGTCGATCATGTTGATTACATAGATGTGATTACTCGAATAGTTGAGCAAATGGTCCCAGGTGCGGCGCGTCGAGAAGAGGTTAGCCTTTACAAGACACCTTATCCTGAGTTCATCGATCGAGATTATCCTTATCCTAGGGGTTACAACATCCCCGATTTCACTCACTTTTCTGGTGAAGATGAGATGACACCGATGGAGCATATAGCTCGATTTACTCATCAAACGGGTGAGGCATTGAACAATGACCATTGGAAGCTTCGGCTCTTCCCTAATTCACTTATTGTACCAGCGTTTAATTTGTACATCCATATCCCTTACAACTTAGTGCAGAATTGGCAGGATATATAAACGCAGTTCAAGCAAGCCTTCACTACTCTTGATTCGACCATTTCTCTTGTCAAACTCAATAAGATGCGACGGCAGCTTGGAGAACTTGCAGCGAATTTCCTGCAGCGATTCCGAAAGGCTCGACTAAGATGTAAAACATCAGTCAGTGAAGATGAGGTGGTCAACGTGGCCCAGGATGTTTTGGATATTCGTATTTGAAAGAAAATCCAGGGAGAAAAGTTTAGAGACCTCTACGAACTTGCTCTGAGAGCTACTAATTATGAAAATCTACTCAGAGAAGAGTCGAGAAAACGCTCGGCATATCATCTTGAGCCCACATTTGTCAGGTCGATATGGCTGAATTTGTCAAAGGTAAAGCCACTATTTGTGATCCTTTGTCGAAGAAGAATTTTAAAGCTAAGGCATCTCAATAGTCGAACGAAGAGCGAAAGTACTCTTTCGATGTTGAAAAAGCCGATGAGATCTTTGATTGGCTCCATAAGCGAGATCGAATCAAGCTAAAACCTGGCCATCTACTTCCCCAAACTGACAGAGAGAAGAAGAAGAGCTATTGCAAATGGCATGGGTCTATTACTCACGCCACGGGTGATTGTCTGACTTTTATAAATCTTATTCAGGATGTTATTGAATCAAAGATTCTTTGCTGTAAAGAGTCTGAGGAGTCGTCATCCGTCGATCAAAAACCATTTGCTGGTTGTGAAGTTCATACGTTTGGCATTAACATGGTTGATGTTGTTCGACGTGTTTTTCAGGAATCCAACGTTTCTGGGGAGACTTATGTGATCAACAAGCTGTTCAAGAGGCTTCTCGACAAAAGAGTTGTCTTGTGCCCTGTGATTGCTTCGAGGCTCTAGAATGAAGTTTGCTGGTGACATATGGATGAGACTCACACTACTGACAAGTGCTTCACTTTCAGGAAGTTTCTCCAGTCTCACCAGACAGAGGAGTGATTCAATCTATCACCAGTCGAGAAGGCTGCAATTGGGATTCATCGCAAGGAACCTTCGAAGGCGTTTAATCGAAACCCCGGAGGAACTGGATCTGCCCCCGATGCTCACAAAGTCTTTCCTAATAAGGGGCATGTTGTCAAGAAAGCAAAGGCAGCACCTCTTTGTCTCGAGACTCAATCTATCGTGCTGGCTGTCAACAGCGATGGGGATTCCTCTGCCAAGTCGAGCGACCTGCCAAGGAAACTGTCAAGAGAGGCGATCTTAAGGATCGACTTCGACCTTCCCCCGCCTTGATGAACAAGCCATCGAAGATGGACCTCCTATTGCACAATTCCTTGAGAAAGCTGATACTTGTAATCGATGCAGGCCTATTCTAAGGCACAATATACTAATCTCTCAGCTATGTCGCCCATGCTCGTACAATTACTTACATAAGCTTATCGTCGTGTCCTCGGCAAATAAATTCGACAACATTCTGGTCGACAAACCGATCCACGGTATGATCGAAACAAACTCATTGTATTGCATGCCTGTTTTTGTTGAAAAAGAAAATGTAGGGCAAGTCCAAGGATACGATCCTCAGAAAGGACAGCATGTTCAGGTATATCCTCATAAAGAAGTTGTTCGATGCTGGATATATAAGAACATCTCGATACACAAAGTGGATTTCTTCCATTGTTCCTGTAAAGACGAAAAATGAAAAAATTCGAGTTTGTATCGATTTTAGAGACGTTAACGAAGCGACTCCAAAGGATGAATATCCGATGCCAATAGTCGATGAACTCATCCATAAGACATCTGGACATAAACTTATGTTCTTTATGGATGACTATTCTTGTTATAACCAAATCTTCATCGCCGAAGATGATATACATAAAACAGCATTCCCTTACCCCTTTGGAATTTTCGAATGGGTTGTGATACTTTTGGATTAAAGAACGCTGGCGCAACCTATCAAAGTGCAATGAATCTCATCTTTAACCCATTGATTGATCATCGTCGAGGTCTATATCAATGATATCATCGTAAAATCTTTGGCAGATCATTACCATGTTGAAGATCTTAAAAAAGCTTTTCTTCAGATGAGAAAGCATAAGTTGAAGTTGAATCCCATGAAATGTGCCTTCGGTGTTCGCGCTAGACAATTTTTGGAATTTCTAGTTCATCATCGAGGGATAGAGATTGATCCGGGCATGATTAAAGCTATACAGGATGTACCTCCTCCATCGACTAAAAAACAGCTTCAAGCTTTCTTGAGAATAGTTAATTATTTGCGACGATTTATAGGAAATCTTGCCGGTCGAACGACGACATTCTCTAATTTGTTAAGAGGACAAAATAGTTTTGAATGGACTGATAGTCATCAAGAATCCTTCTAAGCTATTAAGAAATACCTCATCAATCCACCTGTCTTAGATCGACCCTTCTCACTGTATATCGCTGCGGGTGATGAAGTCATCGAATCGATGTTGGTGCAAGAAAATAACCAACATAAGGAACGAGTCATTTGTTACTTATCCTGAATCCTTACTCCTGTCGAATATAGATGTACTAATAATGAGAAGCTATGCTTATCATTATATTATGCGATCATGAAAGTTCGACATTACATTGGGAGTAATACGGCGTATGTGGTTTCGAATGCTCCAGTATTAAAAATACTGTTCGACAGTGCTATGCTATCAGGTAGGCTTAGTAAATGGAGCTTTATTCTTTCTCCATTTGAACTTCGATATCGATCACAAGCATCGATCAAGGGGCAGGTTTTAGCCGACTTTTTAGCCCAATATACAGATTCCAGGTTAATTAGTTCTCAAGATCCGAAAGAATTTTGGGAAGTTTGGTTCGATGGATCCGTGTCTAGAGAAGGGGTCGGAGTAGGAGATTATGTTCTATCTCCTCTGAAGGTGAAACGTAAAATAGCTTATAGAATCGATGATATGATAACAAATAATTTCGTCGAATATGAGGCTTCGATCATAGCATTGCAGACTTTGATCGATCTTCAAGTACCATATGTGATTGTTCGAGGGGCTTCGCAGCTCGTCATCAATCATGTCAAAGGTTCGAGTATGTATACCTTCGATCACCTTCGGCGATACTTGGATAAAGTACACTAATTGTCTTCTTTCTTTAAGGAGGTTCGATTTGAACATCTTCCTAGGGAGAATAATGCCATGGCAAACGAATTGGCACAACATGCTTCTGGTTTCAAAATAAGTAATCGATTGATGCAAGAAATTGGAGGACAAATACAGAAAACAATATATTCTACTTTGCACAACGATTCTACACAAGTGCAAGTCATCAGTATTTTCCGATCGGTAATTGATTAGAGAAAACCATTCCTGAAATTCTTCTCCAATCCTGGGAAGGGGGCAACTCGTCAAGTAAAGTTGTTGGCGCAATTCTATACTGTAATCGATGATGTGCTTTATCGGAAACAGACAGATGGTGTTCTCTTAAGGTGTGTCGATATGGATGAAGCCATCCCTGTCATGTTAGAAGCATACCAAGGTCTTTGTGGTCTTCATCATTCTAGACCCAGTATGTGCTGGTCGATCAAGAGGCATGGCTTCTTTTGGCCTTCAATGATGAAAGATTGCATCAATATGGCCAAGGGATGTGAAAAATGTCAAAAGCATGGACCCATATCACTTGCACCGGCAACTCATCTACATCATGTGGTCAAACCTTGGCCATTTCGATCTTGGACTATGGATATTATTGAAGAAATAAGACCAAGCTCGAGTAACAGAGATTCTTATTTACTTGTAGCTACCGACTATTTTACGAAATGGGTTGAAGAAAAGGCTTATAAGAGTATTACACAAAGCGAAGTGTTCGACTTCCTTTGATCTGACATTATATATAGATACGGCATTTCCCAGAATGTAGTGGTCAATAATGCTAATGTTTTCAATGGCAGCTTGATTAAGGAGTTTTGCTTGTGAATAATAAATTCCTCTCCTTACTATGCACAGTCGAATGGACAAGCTGAATCTACCAATAAGATTATAAAAAAACGCTATTTAGAAGATGATCGATGATAACCCTCGATCTTGGCACACTTTGTTGATCGATGTGCTTTAGACTTTACGCGTTACTAAACGAGAAAGCATCGGGCAGACTCCATACAGCTTAGTCTATGGACATGACGCTATACTACCCACTGAAGTTCGATATAAATCGCTGCGATTTATCGAGAAGGTTGTCCCGTCGATTATCAAGAATCGATGCACATTGAATTAGAAAATTTAGAGGCGATATGCTTTCAAGCTCTGAATCGAATTCAAGTCTAAAAAGAAAGGGTCGCTCGAAGTTATAATAAGAAGGTCATATTGGAAAATGATCCTTCCGATTGGGAAGAGAGATTACTTCCTAGGAAAATGATCTCCTACTTGGGATGGTCCTTTTAAGGTCGATAAGGTGTATCCAAAAAAAGCTTACCATTTGTCATACTTAAACGGTGAACCTCACACTTTAAATGTAAATGGCAAGCATTTGAATCTCCATCGACCAACGTTATGTGATTTACATTCCAAAGAAATTCAGCATCGATGTCCAAATTGTGGTCGCAATTAATAGGGATAGTCGACATTGCGGAAAATAATTAATCATAAACAGAGTCGATTCACTATGAAACGTTACAAATACAAGTGGATCGATACATATGAAATAGAATAAAGCTATACATTCCTTCAATATTACACACATCGATTGTCGATTGTTGCAGGCACAGTTGTCGTCACCAAGATCGATTGTTGCAGTCATTGGAGTCTTCATTCCAGTCTTCCTCCGTTTGGAGAGCATCCGCGCGTACGATTGCCATCAATGTCCCCTGCTTCTTTTGCTCCAGACCTACCTCGAAAGTCTACCAGTATTGGGGCTTTAACAACAAGCAATATTTGGAAAGGATATTCGAGGAGGCCAGGAAGGCCTCATGGCCAGACACCATGAAGCGGCGTTTGCAACCTGGGCAAACTTTATGTCGCTTGGCTCAAGCTGATACTTGAGCCATGGTGTCGAGCGATGGAAGTGAACCCTCTACCTAAGGTTGAGGACTTAGGCTTTCATGGGGCCTAAGATTGAGAACCTAGACTCTGTGTTTAGAGGGAAAGTTGATAAGGTAGGAAAGAAAGCTTCTCGGCGGGACATTGTAGTTGGGATTGTTTATGAATAAGTGAACTTGTGGTCCCACGATTCTGCTATTTATAGGCAGAAGCATTAGGCTGATCTCAACAACCTCATTAAATTGATTTATATTCTCGATCGTCGCATTTAATTGACCTAAATGTGTTTCGATTAGGAGTTTGGAGATATGACTCAGTCGAAGGGAAATTGTTCGAACATATTATCCATTCGATTCAAAATACATAGACCGAGGGGAAACAAAGAAAAATGACAAATCCATCGATGGCTCAACATCGATAACGATCAGGGGTCTGGGGTGAAAAGAATAGTAGATCGACGAAGTAGGCTCGGGTGTTGTTCTTCACATTGAGCATATTCACAGCCTTCTAGAATGAGATCAGGTTGTTCGTCTCGTATGTGGGAATAAGACTTGCTTCGACTGCTGTCTGGGCCTCTGCTAGTTCCCTCTCACGAACAACCACCTCGGTTTCACCCTTTTCCAGCTTCGACGACAACTCCGCTATTTCGGCCTTCAGTCGTTGATTCTCTTCGATCAAACGATGATGCTCAGCAGCGATTGCCATCACTTTGTGCTGAGCAGACTCGAAATCATTCAGCTTCGTAGAGAAATTCTTCCACTTCCTGTCGTCTGCAATAACCTTCTCCCAATCTTCCCATGATTTCCAAAATGTTTCCTTGAAGCATTGACAAATGCCTAGCAGGTTGATGGGTGCTTTGGCATGTCTCTCTATAGCTTCGATAGCTTTCATGATCTCATCGAAGTTGGATTTCGATGGTTCTTCGCGACGTAGTACCTCGAGCAACTTCAAGGCGAGCAAAGTGGGGTCGCTTTGATCGACACTCACTTGGTTCATGTTGCTTGATGAAGCAACATGGCTGGTGCTCGCTAGGACCTTCATTGGTGAAATTCTATGTTTTGCTGTTAGAGATGATACATATTTTAGTTTACATTTTCTAAATTAAAACATACAGTGAAACTCATTACCCGAAGTTGGTCGAAGAACTCGACTAAGACGGGATCTTTCAGGCCCCTAGTCGTTTCTGGTGTTCGACACTCTCCTTCGATGTTCTCGGCGGGTGCTACATTTTGTGGAAGAGGCATTATGTTTGTCGAGGGGGGAACCTCTACCTACAAAGGCATTTTCGGATATGAGTTAACGAGGACATCGTCACATTCGAACGATGTGGCGTGTTTGGTTCGCTCGGAATGGATTCCTCGATAGTTGGGTTAGAAGAGAGTGAAACGACCAGCGTATGCGAAAAGTCAATTAAAATCTAGGTTCGCTTGATGTAAGTTCAAGGGAAATACCTCTACATCTCGTTCCAGATCCACATCTTACGGGACAATCTCTTCGGCATTCTCAGCAGCTCCGTCAGTCGAACCTTCCTCAGAAATATTTTTCCTTGTCTCTTCGGGCATACCTTCGACGATGGGAGGAATATCTTCTGCTGGAGGTGACAGGGGAGTGAATGAATCTTCATATTCGACCTATGTGTATATTGCGTGTTAGAATCTAGACTTGTAATCATTAGCAAAGCAATTTTCATTTTACCATGTCGAACGCTTGATCTTTCTCTTTCGATTCTGAGGGGACTTTTTCTTCTCTAACGATCGAAGGACCAGCAGTTGAAGGATTAGCTGTTGGAGGATCGATTTCACATATGTCACCCTCATGCAGAGTATGTTCCTCCACAATGGGAGCGAACTTGGTCATTCTAGAACGCTGTTGGAGGTTCGTATTTTCCTCTTCTGCAGTTTCGTCAGACAACTCGCATTTGCTTGTCGATGCAGCCCGAGTGTTGGGTTTCTTCGATGTAGCTACTGGCGGTGCCCGTTCCCTTTCCAGTCTCCCTTTCTCAGTAGTTGCCACAGGAATTACGTTATCTAATGCTCCTATGAACATCAACCTTCATTAGAATTGACATGAATCAATGTCGAAACGTTCACGAATAGCACCTGGCATCAACGATCTCTCTTGCTTCCCAATAAGGCCGCTAAGGAAATCGTCTTTTTCCAATAGCGATTCTGCACCTTCGCTGTTATCTTTTTCCAAATTCTCTTCCAAAAAAAATCGAACGCCTTGGTTGTGTTGTATCCTTGTAACTTCTCCGAAAACATGACTTTGGAGATGGATCGATTCAGGATAGCAAAGTGCTACAAAAGCAAAGAGAGTTAGTCGTTGGAAAATGTCATTTTTTACCTCGTACTATTAGACTTACCATGTCAGCATATGCATCGACGATACTGATGCGCTCTTCTAGGTTGGTATTGAAGGAGTCAATGAAAGGGAAAGGACAGCTTTGAGCGAATCCTAATTGTCGTGCCTCAAATTGCGGGTTGTAAACTTCGACCAAAAGCCCTTTAGTGTCGCTACCGACTAGGTCTTTTGGAGTTAACACTTGGTCCCAAAACGGGTGGGGCTCCAAGGATCGTCGAAGCTTGCAAAAATTGACGCTGTCAAAGCAAGGCTACCAACGGGGTTTGATCGAATATAGGAGTCAATTGAGATACCCTGTGGTGGAGTCTTTTCCCCAATTCTCGTACCGAAAGAAACGAATGATCTCTAAACCTTCAAAACCTTCATCACTTGTGGGAAGTTTGAAGTGGTGCATACCTGGAAAGTATAAGTGTGCCCAGGCGCAAGTAATCCACAAGGGACATGCTGGTCTAATAGGGAATGCAACTGGATTCCTTGGATCGACTGCAACAACTTCGAAATGAGCTCGGTATATCAAGCCGAGGATGAACGAAGTCATTGCTACTGGTCTTGTTGCTTTCAGGAGAGAGTTCGCTACAGGTGCCATGTGCTTTAGTGATTGTTTGTTGCGACTGCAATAGATGTATTTCGCAAGCCATTCGATCATGAATTGGGATTCTTCTTCATCGCCCCAGTCTTTTGGATTTCTCTTCAGATGCGCTTCGATGATCGAACCAAGACGTTGCCCTTTCTCGAACTTGAAATCGTCATCCTTCTCGATCAACCTAACGGGCTCTCCGATGGAATAACAGCCTGTTAGGAAAGTTATCGGGAATGGTCACGACCATGGGTCCTTCTCGAAGGTAGAAGCAGTTGGTCGAAGTATTCCACAGAGACAAGAGAGTTGCGACCGATCGATGGTTGCACCTCATCGGCTCTGTCGACACTTTGATCAAATGGTATATCCCTATCTTCTTCCATTTCTTACGACGAACCTTAGTCCACGAGTTTGTCCACTCAGGAAGCCTATCCACACCCATAGTAGGAAATCCATATAGGACCTGGCTAATTAGTTTTAGATTAATTAGCACGTGTTAAATGTGCATCGGTCGATAGTTATTAGTTAGCATCTATAAATAAGTCAGCCATGGTCAATTGTAAATACATGACAATCATTCCATGACTCCGAAGGGCTGCTTGATTGTCAACTTATTTGTTCGTAATCGCTTCAAGTGTTGAACAATGGCTGTAAGATCCTTTTACACTTAGTGAATCTTTGTTCGTTCTTCCTTTCATTTACTTTCATTGGCGACCATATTTACTTTCATCACTTTGAGTCCCCAATATAACGCAATGTGTTTCGCCCGCAAACAACTCCGACGCTTGCGATCCTCAAGCCCCTGATGTTTCAAGCACTCGAAAGCTTCTGCAAGTTCGAACCAACCCCTTGTTACAAACTTCAGCTGCAAAATACTTACCATGTGAGTCTATATATCATATCCTCAATGTTCAGTGGAAAATACTATTCTTACATATTTAGTAATCAAGGGAACACGAGAAGTAAATGATTGTCACATAATTTGTTTCATATATTTTGTTACAATGGTGTCGCTCTGATTTCCAATCAATGAGAGACACGATTCTCACAGTCAGAGGCATCTGAAATCGAAGTTCAAAACTTTCTAATAGCTGGGAGACTGACTACTCGTCTTGCTTTGGCATGCGTGCCCCTATTCCTGTTCCTAGGTAATCCATTAGCAACCACACATGGCTTATGAGCTCCCCTCCTTCCCTCAGCGACCGATCTTGCTGAATTTCCTTTCTTATTTTTCTCGTCCTGATCAATGTTGTAGCAGATTTCGGTGGCAATATGCCAGGTCAAGAATCCCTTGTCGATCTCGAAATCCTTCACGTAATGCAACAGCTGGTCGCAGCCGCTTTCCAGAAGGAACAAGTCGCCTCTCGATTCGTAAACCTCCCTCATATTCTCCTCATTGTTAGGAACCAATGCTCTTCCGCTCAATTTCTCAAATATTAACTTCCAGAGTTCCTCGTCAAAGTCATTCTGCTTTGTGTATTTCATCTTATCGAGCTTTTCTACCAGGCCGCATTTCCAGATGGTGAAATCTGATCATGACAGACGACAGTTGGGAAGCCAAAATTCACTGAGTTATGATAATATCAGAAAAGAAGGAAGTTTTACCAATGACTTGGTTACAACATTTGGCTGCATAGCTCGACTTATATACCGGCATCCCCATCCGATGTGGGACTTTTATCGGGACGAACCTGATTTTTACAATACTATTACTTCCCAGAAAAATATATCATGCTTAATACACAAGCACTCTTTCTTCCTTCCTTATTCTGGTCTTTTTTTCTCTTAAAAATAGAAATCATTCAGGAACATTTTGCTAACTCGTCGAGCCTCGAGTATACATAGTCTTTCTCATTTTAATTAGAAGTATTTTTTTTACACATAACTTCAACATAAATAGCAACCACATTAATTCGATGATATATTCTTCGCGATTCGTCGATCAAGGCCTCAAGGTTGTTTTTTTTATCACATTCTTTCTTGGGTGTCCACCAAACCAAGGATGGCTTCGGATTTTGTTAGGCGGGAACCGCTGGCGCCGATGACGAAATTGAAAAATAACGGGGACGATGTCCGACGCACATATTTACGTGATTCGGCCCAAACTGGTCTACGTCCATTGGGAGATCCTCCTTGAGATTCCACTATAACAAACGAGTTACACAAATACAACCCCTGAGAACGTTTCACATCAAGTCCCCGTAGAAAACCCTCTTCCCGACTCTCCGAATATTCTTTCCGAACATTCTCACCGTTCCACGCGATCACAGCACTTGCACTGTGGCTCCAGCTCTTTCTTGCACTCCGCACTTAGTACCTCTTGGTACCCCGAGAAGTCCCACTTGCTTGACACTCTCAAGCCCGTACACATAGTCCCTGTACCGGCGTTGCTAGCTAACCTGATCAAATTCTCATGCCCTTAAGAGCCTTGCCAACTCCCTTGACTCCAACCTCAAATTCCGCATGAACCTGCACTTGCGTCTTAGCACCCACGTGTCTTTCACTATCCGCGCTCCGCAGACCTGATCATTAACCGGTGAACTCCACCTCACCTCAAGAAGTTCAATCCTCAAACTTCTCCACCTGGAACTAAATAATCGTTCCTCTTGCTCTCAACGCGTCCGTCGATCCCGCAGGTATCTACGTCGAACCCAGTGCACTAACTCATATCGACGTCCTTTCTTGGCTCAAAGTCCATGAGCTCATGCTTATCTCTATGCATCCGTGCTTCTTCCAAGCACTCTTTTTTTAAAATTTGCATTCTCGTCGACATCTTGTCCACTGCATCGTCATCCTTCGTCTTATCAAGGCCCGCTCCCTCTGAACTTCCGTCGAGGAAATCCACCGATCTTCACAACCTTGCTCTGATACCAATTGTTGGGTGGAAACCGCCGTCACCGATGACGAAATCGAAAAATAACGGGGACGATGTCCGACGCACAGATTTACATGGTTTGGCCCAAACCAGCCTACATCCACGGGGAGGTCCTCCTTGAGATTCTAGTATAATAAACGAGTTACACGATTACAAGCCACGAGAAAGTTTCACCTCGAGTCCCCGTAGAAAACCCTCTACTCGACTCTCCGAACATTCTCACCACTCACCGTGTATCACCCGTTCCCAGTACAACGACTCACCAGAGACCTCAGAGCGCGGCAATCCGTCGCCTCTCTTACCCTAGTTATAGAGTCTACATCGCACTAAGCCATGGATCTCACCTATCCGACTCTCCTATTCGAAGCTCTGGACAATCCATCTATTTATAATAGACAGTAGAATCTAGGACAATATCTTTCCGATATCCCATAATATCACACGAAATCTTATAGGAAATCACTTACCAGATTCTCCATGATTTCAACTTCAAATTACATTCCTAACAAATTTCAATACAATCTTTTAAGCATGACGGTGTTCCCCTCCTCCCCATTGCCATCACTCCCGACCCATGATTTTGTTTGTTTTAGAATTAATTGTAACATTTTTTTCTTAAGCTTAGTGATTTTCGAGTGATCGTAACAGTTGCCAGAAACGAAACACAAGTGCAGGAAAATGACCATCGTTTTTGTATTTGGGCGGCGGAGATTGTAACGACCTGACTTTTTGTAGTTTAAAACTATGTATATGACATATACTTGAAGGTGGAATGAGCATTGTGTATGAGTATTTAAGTATAAGCGATGTGTGAGTAGGAGTATGTACGGTAGGTATGGTGCGAACCAGGTAGGGGTGCTCCGGACGTCGAAATCGAAGGTTCTCGGATCAACGTGGGACTTACACGGGGTGATTGGACATGAAATGATTAAAGTGAGTGTCGGAATTTGGATATCGGCCCTAGATCGGGTCGTCCGAGGGTCGGCACGGGTTGAGGTCAAGGTGATGGCAGCTGACCCAAAGAGCTGCAGCCGCTGACCCTGACACGCCCAAACGCGCTACGGTGAAGAGAGAGAAGCGCCATGACCCTCAACCGTGAAGAGAGAGAAACACGATCCTAGGGTGCCTTCAGAGGGTCGATGGGGAGGCACTCCCCAATGCCTTAGGATGATGGAGGTTTCGATAGAGAGTGACGGCCGATGCCCCTAGGCATGCCCAGACGCTAGGGAGGCTCCCCGGGGTCGTTTCGGCCGAAAAATGGCTCGACCCAGAATCGAAATTAAACGCTTTGGAAGTCTTAATTAGGTCATTAAGAGGTGTTTAGTGGGGATTAGTTTTTCGAGATGACCCTTAGTTCATAAGATAATCGCAGCCGAAGGTGGTAGCGGCGAGACATGTGAGGGTCGACGCGGATTGAGCTGGGGTCGACGGCCGCTGACCCCCACACGCCCAGATGGTCATCCGTGAAGAGAGAGAAGCGACCGGAGGCCAAACCGTGAAGAGAGAGACCGTCCCCTCTTATGAGAGAGGCTTATGTGTCTCTTAAAACCCTCTCCCTCCTTGATCTTGATGACATGGAAGGACACTGAAACGCCATTCTTGGCCCTTGGATCTAGATGAGGAAAGACCCTTGGTTGAGTGAGTCTCTCCATGATTTAATATGGACCTTAGGATGAGGAAGGTCATGGATAAAACTCCATCCTTGGATCAAGATTGACTAATCAACTAGTCAAGGGGACACACTCCCTTAAATCACTCACATGGGGAATTAATTGAAAGGAATGACATAAAGGGATGGATGTGACTTAAAACTTAATAAAATATGGGAATCTCATCCCCTTCCCCAAGGAGGCTGGTCGAACTCCCCATTACACACACCCACACTCATTCCACCACCATCACGAAGAGAAGAAAAGGGAGGAAGGGCAGCGGCCGGAGGAAACACCCGTGGACGAGGAAGTGAAAAGAACGCCACCATGGATCCCCGAACGAGAAGAGCTCGACGCCGCTTTAGCCAAAGGTTAAGGACCAAGGGATGGCAGCCTTCAAATGCGGAGATCGTCCGACGGAGAAAGGAACTAGCCCGGTTGTGCTTGGAAGCTAACGGGGGGTATGCTCCGCAACCCTTCTCCAATTCTTCTCCGTTTTGCTCCTTATTTGTTGAGATTTTGCTGCTGTGAATGTGATGTTCTTCGTGAGTTCAAATGGGTCAAGGGGGTGGCCGGACCCTGGGGGAGGAAAGGGAAGTCGCCCTAGACCCATCTCGGTTAGTGTTCGTAGTTATATTTCTTGGATCGTCGTTATGACGGAATGTTCGATTGGATAAGTGTAAGGTCGACCCTTGGAGGTCGAAACTCGGTCCTTCAGGGCTAGAAACAATGGAACTAAAGATGTGAAGAGGAGTGTCGAACCTCATAATGGAGACGTGAGAAAGAAGTAAATGAAGAAGAACATTGAATAGTTTAAGGATTCTCGATCATTTCCTCTTTTGGCTCGATTATAATCTCCTTGTTCAATAAGAATATCTGACAAGACTTTTGTATGAACTTCCCGTTTACCAATTCAAAGAATCGTCTCTCCGGTTGGTATAATAATCCACGACGAACAAAGCGATCCATTCTCATTTTGTGTAGTAGCTAGGGGACAGAAACGTCTAACACTTACAAATTTTGTGCTTTTGAGAACTCCATGTAGACGAGCAAAGCTAGTGTGTTGAGAAGACAAACACGTGGGAAATCAAAGGTTCAATCACAGAGACCTTTTCTTTTCTTTTTTGCCCACAGGCGAGAAATCAATGTTTATGAGAAATCGCTAGGTCGATACTAATGAGATGTACTCTCATACGTGCACGTACTACACTTGAGAATATTTCTTATCGATGTATTAGGGTTTTTTCTTATCAGGTAGATAGATATTTGCACGTGCTACAATTCTTGGTTATTTGTTTACAACCACTCGATTTCATCTTCGACCTATTTGGTTGGAAGTTCGAGGTCAACTTTACTGGCCATAGTATTGTCTGCTACCAACGACTTAGGATAAAAGAAACGTTAAGCGTGATTTGCGAGTCGCGACCCATTGAAAAATGAAAAGCTAAAGCGACGTTCTTCTATTATCTCCTAATTACTTATATGTTTTTTATTTGGAGATCTCTAGAAGGCTAAACAGGTCGCCAGAGAGGAAAGTTAAAATTTCTTTTTCATCATAAATCACACGCAAACCTACTTGAGTAAAATGTAGAAAAGAAGAAAGTTGTGACTTTTGAAGGGTTGAATATGATATGACTTTGAGGCTGAGGGACATTTTTGGTAAATATGACTGAAGATTTAATTTAAGGATGCTCCTTTGTAATGATAATGTTGGGGAGGTCGGGAACGATGCCAATCGGCTTGAATTTGCACGAGTTGTGAAGTGTTTGGAACATCCGGAGCTTGTTGTTCCACGCTTTTTCTTTTATCTTGTTTGACTACACATATTTGATTGCATCAAGAGAATTCATGAATGAATATCGGTTGAAACTAACGATATTTATCTATCAATAAGTCACTATGTGGGAAATGAATGTCATTCTTGGTGCCTACTTTGTTAAGATCTCGGTAATCTATTCATACTCGAACTTTTCCATTCTTCTTTATGGCTAGTACAATGCTGATTAATCATTTTGAATAATTTACAACCTCAATAAAACTTACCTTGAGAAGCTTATCAACATCTTCTTTAATTGCAAGAGCTAGCTCAAGTTTGTATTCGAGTTGCTTCTACTTTATTTGAGGAATTGCTGGATTAGTCGAGATTTTGTGTTCCACAAACTCCGAGTCAAGTCTTGGCATATCCGTGTAATCCAAGCGAACATGCCATATTACTCTTTGAATAGTTTAGTGATGCTTTCAGCTTCATCTGTCGGGAGGTCAGCGTAGCTCATTAGGCTAATATCTATTCTAATGTAATGTGATCTCATTTAATTCCTCATGTTGTTGAAGACTTCTCTTTACGTCGTGGTAGTCATCAAGAGATTGTGGATCACACATCACATCTTCTTGTTCACTAGTTTTCTTGGGTATGTCAAAAGTACGAATCCAGTGCAAAAGAATCAACCTAGTTCTATGAAAATATTGAAATTGTGATATTATAGATCATGCGCTCTAAAGAAAAAAGATGTGCAATATGATCAAGACTCATGGGATTCGTATGGGGTTCGATGTGCCCATGATCATCCTTAACACGATGTTATCCCACATACACTCCAAACACTAATTGAGTTGTGTTACATATAAACATCTTTATCAATTTGTGACTAGAATATAACAAGGAATTTAACCAGAAGACTCATTAACATGTAGAGACGTAGAGTTATAACGTTTCACCATTCGAAAGCCATGGTTTACCCAATCAGATTCGATGCTTATCTCTTTTGCGATAACTTTGACTTCTTCGAGCTCTTGCACCTTGATTTGCATTTCTTCAATTTGTTGGAAAAGTTGTTCTCCATCCATCCTTTTTCCTGACGAGGGAAAAAAAGTCATAGATAATTGGCATCCAAAACACAGGTCGTCGAATGTCGACTTCGGTCTCTTGGGCGATTTTCCTTCTGATGCCAAAGCACGCATCCCTGGTTGAATAGATTTCTCGACTGGTCGACGATTACTGGAGCTTAGTTCCAATTTAGCGTTGGTTGTAAAAAATTTTCGCATTTTAGGGCACGCACTTTTGAAATTCCTAAAATAATGTCCCGAACTCGGCTTTTATAAAGTCGAGTTCGCCTTCACAAATATCTTGAACTCGCCTTTTAAAAAGCTTAGTCCAATAAGAAGTGAACTCGACTTTTAAGAAGCTACGTTCTTTGAGAAATAATAAAGGGCCAACTCATTTTAAATAGTTGAAGTCCCTCGAACTCGGCTTTTAAACATTCGAGTTTAATCCTTAACCCTAAACCCTAAATCCTAACCCCTAAACCACCGTGGACACGCAGCAGACAGTTGGAGTCCTAGTGGACCGCTTCGAGGGAAGAAGGGATGCAGAGGAAGATAGTGTGATTGGGATCTTGTTGGTTTGAGGGTTTGCTTTTGATGAACTCTGATGACGCCATATCTTCTTGCATGACTTAGATTTCATTGGAGGTTTGTATGTTTCCTTGGTCGTGTTTTGTGTTTTTGTCCTGCATGGTCTTATAGGTTGTGTTAGTTAGACCAGGTGCATTGTGGGATTCTGACGGGTCATGTACTCATTTTCTATTCTCTATTTATTAACCTTACCAAAAAAAAAACCCTAAACCCTTCAGGAACTTACTTTTGGACATTATTTTAGGAATTTTGAATGTAGGTGTCCTATATCGCGAAATATTTTCGCGACTAATCCTAATTATGAACAAAATTCACGATTACCTTGACCTCAGAGCCAAGTCCCTGACCAAGCTAGTAGCCATGTTAGATAAATTGTCGTGCCATTTTAATGTTTCCTCAACCTATCAGCTGATCAAAATTAAAATCTCTTCAGATCATTCCAACCATCCCGAAAATTTGTGTTGTTGATGGTTCGCCAAATGGTTCACCAACACAAGACATCGTGATCTCGTTGAAGAGCTCGATTGCATGCTCTCCTTTGACCGTAACAAGTTTGCCTTCAAAGAGAAATCATACCATATGGTGTAATGTCGATGAAATTGCCCTGGCCAGATGGATTCATGACGTTCCAACAACATGTTAAGGGAATTAACAATTTTGTGGATATAAAATACGGAGGCAAAGAGAGTGGGTCCCACCTTGACCTCCTCTTTGTGGGCTTAACATCTTGAGCCATCAAAAGGCCAAATGGTCAAGTTGGATGGATTGAGCATTTCTATATTGGGGTTATGTCTCATGTTCACGACTAGGGGGATAATCCTAATTTACCATCAGTGAAAAACTCGAACGTTGTGGTATCAGGACAGTTCAGTATGCTGAGCAAGGGATTATGATCATGTCCCTCTTCTTACAAATTGTCCTCAAAAAAGGTAATGGCATTCTTTTCCAACATACTACTCATGAATGAATCAAGTGCATTCACTTCAGTTTGTTCTAGAACTTGTACACCGGCTAGAAATTTCTATAACATCGCTTGATGCTTATCAGGAGAGTGGATTAGGCTAAACAGCGAAATCCGAGCTAGTTACTTCTGTAACTATTCAATATTAAATATGTTTGTATAATGTCTAAAAGAACACTCTTTTGTAATTGTAGCAACGTGTCGTTTTTCTTCACATATCTAAAGGTCGGTATATCCCACGTAGTAACTGTTGTTGAATTTTAAAATGATACTCGTCGCTCGTAGACTCACTCGAAGGCATTGCTCGTAGACTTACCGTGGGTTTACTCATACACTCAAGTCTACAATTGTCAAGCCTCTTGTACTCTCCATTTTCTACTTTTTTTTCTCTCTCCTGGGCACCTTAGGTGCAGTTATTAGTTAGTTGTTAATTGTTTGTTTAAATTAGCTTTAGCCGATTTAAGTGTATTGTACTTTGAAGAAATTATACATGTAAGCTTCTAGAAAAATCCTTCTTGAGTCTTCTTGGAAATGGATGGTCGGTGTTTTCTTTTCATGGTATCAGAGCTTAAGTAAAGTTTGTGCGGAAAGTCACAATACACTCGGAGATGTGGAAGGTGGCGATCATGTTGTCGATCAAGGTTTGGAGTTGTTGAATCAGTCTAACTATCAGAATTGGAAGACTTGCATGGAGTTCTACTTGGTCGAGGAAGACTTGTGGGATGTCGTAAGGGACGACGTTAATGAGGCTCCGGAGAACGTCGCTACTAATGCAGATGCATTGAAGAAATGGAGGCAACTCAATGCGAAGGCATAATTCATGTAGAAGAGATCAATCTCCCACAGTTTGTTTGAACACGATATCGATTGTGGATCTGCTCGTGAGGTCTGACAAACACACCATCATGTCACAGGAGACGACTTGGTGTTCTTGTTGATTAGAGTTCACAATGGGGGTGGCGGTATCGTCACAGCAGACGACTCGATACACAAAGTCCAGCAAGAAGGATCAGTTGTAATTGACAATGACTAGGGAGAGTCGATTACTCTAAAGAATGTGTATCACGTCCCAGGAATTCGTTAGAATCTATTTTCCATAGCAAATGAAGTGGACGCGGGAAATCTGGTGCTATCCAGTCCAAAGGATGTGAAGTTCCAATGGAACGTGAAGGAGATCAAGTTGGATGTAGTTCATATTGGAACTCGATTGAAGGACTTGTTCTTCCTTTTGGCCTCATATTCAAACATTAGAAGTGAGCGACAGGGGCAACTGGTTCTTATGGCATGCGAGACTCTGGCACGTTAATATGACTAGGTTGAGTGTCATGTCTCGAAAGAATCTTGTTGACATTCTGCGAGAAGATTAGAGAATCAAGGAAGGAAGTGCGTTCGAGGGATGTTAGTATGGGAAGGCCCATAGACTACATTTCGACAGCTCGGTTTCGTGAAGTAAGGCTCCCTTGGATTAAGCTCTCAAAGACATGATGGGACCAACTCGAACTACTTCATACTCGGGATGCACCTAGATGCTATTGCTTGTTATGACTTTTCCTGGTTCACATGGGTGTACTTCGTGAAAGAAAATTCAGAAGTATTATCCAAATTTCTCGAGTTCAAAGAGACTGTAGAAGGAGAATAAGGCAAGAAAATTCGATTATTGTGGACTGACAACAGAGAAGAATTCTGCTCGAATAAATTTAACTTGTTTTGCAGAAGGACTGACATAAGGAGGGAACTCTCCTGTGCATAAACTCCGCAACATAATGAGATCGCTGAGAGGAAGATTCAACACTTTACCTAAGTAACATTCACTTTACCGAAAGATGTAACTCATTTATTTAAATTTTGAGAAGGTTACAAATGAGGCATTAGTCTTTTTTTACATAAGTAAACTCCTTACTTAATTGTTGGGATTAAACTACATGTATGGCTGCGATCGATCCTTTAGAACTTTTTTTTTTATGTTTCCAAACATCATATTCTAATATTCTTATTTATTTTAAATTCTAAATTTCTCCTAGCATTTCCCATTATCATATTACGATATTTTAATTTATTTTAAATTCTAAATTTCTGGAAACGTTTCCCAATATCATATTATTTTCTAATTTATTTTAACTTCTAAATTTGTCCAAATCCTTTTGTACTCATTCCGACACTTTTAAAAGGTTCGCACTTCTCCTAATATTTCCTAATTCTTCTATCAAGAAGAAACTTAGGAATAGTTGTTTTAAACCTTAACATTACAAGTGGTCTAATACTTGATTGCATTTTCTCTCAAAGACAATGCCCCCCTTTTCAATGATAGTCCCCCCATAATGGTTTCTCATAAACACTTGACCTCCACTATGCCCGAGAGAACGAGTGCAATGTAACTCGCAAGCTTGACAATTTCGATTGTAAAGCATCATCAACTTATTACAGAACTTCCACAGAAACAAACCTTCGAAGGAGAATGTCAAACCGAGAACGAGCTCAAAACTCCAGCAAAATGATATATTTCGTCTGAATATTCAAAAGGCTCGGCGGAAGATGTCATCACCGTCACAATCCAAGGGTTTTAAGGAGGGAATTGTGAACCGAAGCAGGTCAGAGTGGAGCTGTGCTGGAAATAAGATGGGATTCATTAGATTCAGACTGCATTCCATTCCACGACCTTTCCTTTCCTATCTATAACCAAATGAACATTATATCAAATGATTCGGAGTAACTTTTTAGTATTGGTAATTAATTTTATGGTCTTATCCGTGATTCATAACAGTATATCCTCTCTTTCTTTCTTTCTTTCCCACTTAGCATCCGAATACACCCGATGATATTACATGAACTCTTGTTTGATGTACACAAGGTTAGGTTGACATGTCAATAATGTCACTTGTTTTACACACGTTTTTTTATTATTAATTAATTAATAACCTTTGGTAGCCACTCTACTTGTTCTAGTTTTGTCGGCTTATGGACTGATTGTTTCTTATTTGTCTTTCGCGTTAGGATCGATTAATTTAACATCATGACAGGTGTCGCCGACCACGTTCATCCAATCATGGTTTTAGTATTTTAAGCGTTGATGTATTTTGAATCTTTCCCAATGCCCAAGGCCAAAAAAAAGCTTTGAAGATAGGGAGGCCTTTAGTTGGAGAGGAGAGTAGCCATGGCGATTGGAGTGACCTTGCAGAAGCTATGGAATGCCTGGAACATTCGGGGATTAATATTACTTAGCCTCTCCATACATATCATCCTCGCTTTTGCTGCTCCACTCCGTCGTCAGACCTCCAAGACCTTTACCGTAGTCCTCATTTGGTCGACCTACCTCCTCACGGACTGGGCAGCCATCTATGTCTTCGGCATCATCTCCAACACCGTCCGCTCCTCCTCTGTCACCCCCTCCGAAGTCAACCAGGGCGTGCTCGCCCTGTGGGCATCTTTCCTGCTTATCCACATGGGTGGGCCTGACACAATCACGGCCTACTCCCTCGAGGACAATGCCCTGTGGTTGCGCCACCTGACGGCCCTCGTGGTCAAGCTCTGCGTCTTTGGTTACATCTTCATGAAATCGTTCCCTGGGAACGATCTCGTGGCTCCGACCGTTCTTGTGCTCGTGCCGGGGGTTATAAAGTACGGGGAAAGGACGAGAGCGTTGTTCCTCGCGAGCTTGGACAGCCTCAAGGGCTCTGTCGGCAGGCGGAAATTCGATAAACTGCCGGAGGATTTCAAGCTCCAGGATAATTACTTCTTTGAGAGGTTTGTGGGGATGATTGTGGATATAATGCCCAGCTATTCCGAGCTGACCGAGAGTCGTGAATTCTTCATAAAGCAAGAAGCCAGTGCCGCGCTCCAGTTGATTTCAGGAGAGCTTAACCTGATGTACGAAATTCTGTACACAAAAATCATTGCAGCATATTCGACTTGGGGGGTATTCAGCCGCTGCACCTTCCTGATCAACATGGTGGCCGCACTTGTGTTGTTCTGCTTGTCAAAGAAGGATAAAATCGAAGGAGTTGATGTTAAGATTACTTACGGGTTACTGGTTGGGGCATTCTTGGTCGACGTAAGCAGGAGAAGGATGGTCATAAAATCGGACTGGGCTCACATGAGTCCTGAAAATTTCGGGACATGTTTGATTTTGCTGGATGGGGTTTACCTACTCTTTGACATATTGCCGTTCTTCGTGACAGAAATCTTCCTTAATTGTTGTCTAAGGATCAAGGATAAGTTATGGTCGGAAACCATAGCCTCGTTCAATCTATTGGAGTATTGCTTCCAAAAGCATTGCCCAAAGAAGAACTCGAATGGAGTGGCTCAATGTTCTGGTAATTTTGTCAGTAAAATTTCCTTCTCTGTTTTGCTTTGGTTTCATTATGCTCTGTAACTTCTCTCGCTGGTCAAAATCTGAATTGGTGCTTCAATGGATTCTTGATATTGTCTGAACTCGGCAGACTTTCGGCAGCTTAACGTTCATATTTCTGAAGTAGATTCCATCATCCAGAAGGTTGGCCTAGCCGAAAAGCTCGATAAGATGAAGTACGTTACACGGAATGAGTTCAACAAGGATCTCTGGAAGTTCATATTCGAAACATTTAAGACAAGACCATCCATTCTCGACGACAAGGTGAAAGCATGGGAAGTTTACGAATCTAGAGGTGATTTGGTCCTTCGCGAAAATGGCTGCGATGAACTGATGCATTACGTAAAAGACTTTGAGTTCGACAGGGAGCTCTTGACATGGCACATCGCAACTGGAATCTGCTATGGCATTGATCCACATGGGAACAATGAGAACCGGGAGTTCAGCAAGATCTTGTCTAATTACATGATGTATCTTCTCATACAACAGCCAAAGATGATGTCCCCCATCGCGGGCATTGGACATTCGAGGTACTCTGACACGTGCAATCAGATTAATAAAATTGTAGCTGATTCAGGAGCCGAAAAACTGGTGGACTTCTGCACCAAAGTCCTGGAAGATCTGACTAAGGCTGAACCCGCCCATGACAAGGACAGTGGAAGCAAATCCGTGATGCTTGATGCGTGAGTCCTGGCACAAACACTTGAGAAAAACTCGAAGAAGTGGGAGGTAATTCTTGGGGTTTGGGTGGAGATGTTGTCGTACACGGCGAGTCATTGCAGGGCAGATGCACACGCCCGGGCACTTAGCGGAGGCGGGGAACTCATAAGCCATGTGTGGTTGTTGATGGCTCACTTGGGGGTAGGACCACACAGGCCAAAGGAAGAGGAATAGTCCAATAAGTCGGCAAGCCTCGAACTCCTTTGACTGTATAGGAACCCCGTGAATCTTGGTCGCGCGCGTGTGAGGGGCTGGGGGTCATATAGCCTCGCCATGCACAGTTCGCATACTTCCTCTGGCTTTCATTTCTTGGTTGATAAGAGTAGAATGAGGATGCACCGAACTGGTGCTGTTGGTTTCGACCGATCTATTTCACTTGAGGTTGGTGTTGTTCATGTCTTGAAATGGGAAGGATGCTCGATGTATCTTGTTTTTCAAATTATTGGTTGAAAAAGAAAAGAATGTTGTAGTTGCATGAAATTTCCCTAATATGCATACAATAGCAATAAACGTTTATTAAAATCTCAAACATAGTATAATTTATCCGAGTAAGAATACGAATACGGTGAGAGTTCAAATTAATCGCACGATAGAACTTTCATATTTTCCATAAAAGATGATTGCCCATCGGCCTCATAATTCTACGAAAGCCACACCCTCGTATCTCTGACAGATGAAACATGAAACATGCGATTTCCACCTAGCGTGACGAAGCAAGGCCAGATCATCTAGCTTTTGGCAAGTTTCCAAATGTTCTTGGTGGCCCTCTCCCCAAGTTCAAATAGTTGAAGCTAAATTTAACAAAGATCAGTCGGTCCCATAAATGCACATTATGGTCATTGACCTTACGTAATATCCGCAAAAAAGCTCAATCTTTAAAAGTATTGTGCGCATTTTCCTATACTCAATACTCCTCTGCTTCCGCTTGGACTCTACTTTTGAACCTGAAAAAAAAAATATTCTCCAAATGAGATTAGTAAAAGGGCAAATTATCGATATTTGGCCCCATCAATAGGCCAACTTTACGTTTTGGCATATCGTTTAAAAAGTTTTGAATTTGGCCTTATTTCGATTTTATTTTTGGATTTGGCCCTATTCGTAACGTTCGTTGCCCGTAGCTGACATGTCTGTGACGATTCTTTTGATTGTCTTAGGTGATCTGACGTGTCTTTAACGTCACCTTTTTTTTGCGTACGTGGACAGAGTAATAAACGAAAGAAAAAAAGGGGTTAGGGTTTGGGTTGTTGTACTCAGGTGTTCCTCCTTTATTAGCTCACAGCTTGTTGCTTCTGCCCTTGGGTTTTTGTTCCTCTTCATCAATTCCTTCATTATTTTTCGTTCCTTTTGTTGGTGTTGTTTGTTCCTTCCTGTTCCCCAATTTCTTTCCTTCCTTAGGCTGTTTCTTGATTATGTATGGGTTCCTGGGTCGGATTTTCTGAGTGGGATGTTTGTATGGTATTTTCTAAGTGGGATTTTATAACCCTGACTGGTTTTAATCAGTGTTGTTTTAATCAGCGTTATTTTAATCAGACATACACCTCCATATATAAGTTCAGTCATACACCTCCAAACTCAAAAGGATCATCCATACATAAGTTCAGACATACATCTCCATACACTAATTCAAAAGATTAGCCCTACATTTCCATACAAACAGAATATATAATCAAAATAAGGGCTGTCCAATCTCATCCATTCAGCTTTGTCCGAGCTCAGGGATCATGTCTCCAGTTTCAACTACTGTACTCGAACCTTCACCCCTTCTCTTGATGTAAGACCTCCTATTATGTCCTTCTTTGCCACACAACTTACACTTCACTCTCCAGTGATGTCCAGAACCTATAATACAGAGTATATTCAATGTTTAGAAGAATGTCAAAACATATAATAAGGGTTGTTATTTCATACCATAATCCGGATAGATGAGTGTTGCTTCTGTGGCTTCTACAGCTTCTACAGCTTTTGTGGTTTGCGATTTGCCTGGTTGTGATGATGGTTGTCTTCTGCAGGTTCTCCTGTTGTGTCCTCAGTTGCCACACAGTTTACATGTCATACCCAGTCCCTTCCTACTCAACTAACCTGAACCTGTCTTTGGGTCCTCCTCTTTGCTTTTCTTTCTGTTTTGTTTCCTAGGTCTTCCAGGTAATTTCTTATAGGGAGGTAGCCTAATTGGATTGCCATCTACCTCTTGCCAGAATTTACTGCCTTCTAGTGGTTCTAGAACATGCATGTACGCTTGTCGATATGTTTCCATCTTGAAATAGGGATCAACATAATCCTCTACCCTTCTCTTCATGCACAAAATACTAGACAATGCATGTGTACACGGAATGCCATGTAATTCCCAAAATCTACAACTACTACTTCCAGCCCTTAGGTCAACTAAGAACCTATCTGATTCGGCTAAAGGCATTGACACTTCAAATTTTTCAGTGATGGATGGTTTCACCACATGTCTAGCTGCAAGTTCTTTCATGCTCTCTATGTCTTCCCTGGCATGTTGTGTCTCTAAATCAATTCTCTTAGCAGCAGCCTTCTTCTTCTCTACTTGCCTCACCATTAAAAGATGTCTAATGCGCTCTAACATATCAATTAAAGGTAATCTTCTAGCGGCAACAATATAAGAGTTGAATGTTTCACACATGTTGTTACTATGTGTACCGTACTTGCTGGAAATGTTGAAAAAAGCCTTACAGAAATGATGGGGACCTTGTTTCTGGAAATCTTCAGCAGCTTGGAGGGACCCGGGGACACCATCTCTTCCAAATTTCATTTCCCTTATGGCAATGTTGAAGTCAACTTCGTTTGTTGCCTTTACGGCTTTGTAGAAACAACTCTTCAGGAATAGACCTCTGTGCTTCACTTTCCAATTTTGATAGATGTGTCTTGAATAGTTCCTTGACTCGGCATCAGGTGCAAGAGTGCTAATGGCGTTCAACAAACCCTAAAAGAGAATAACTCATCATTAGAAACAGTTATTTAAAATACTGAATAGATATAGAGTGCTAAACAGACCTTTTGTTGGTCGCTAATGAAAGTCCAACCATGCCCACTTCCAACACTCAATTCTTTGAAAAGTATTTCAAGGAATCACTGCCATGAATTCTGGTTTTCTCCCTCCACCACAGCCCATACAATTGGGTACATGCCATCGTTCCCGTCACGTCCGACAGCAAACAATAAGATTCCTCCAACTTTTGTTTTTATGAAAGTTCCATCGAATCCCACTAACATGTCTGCACTCTATAAGGAACCCCTTAATCAAAGCCTCAAATCCTATGAATAATCTCCTAAAAGTAGTGTGTAATCCTGTGGATAATGTTAACTCACAAGACAGCTCAAAACAGCTCCCCGGATATCTGTTCTTCAGAGCAGCTAAATATGGTCGGAGCTTCTTGAAGTGATCATCCATTGAACCAACCATCAATCCATCTGCAATACAGCATTCCTTGTAACACTTCATCAGTCCAACTTCAATCGTGTACTTCTTCATTATCTCCTCTTGAATTTCTTTTGCCGTGGCACCAACTCTTCTTACATTACCTTCCACGAACTGCTGAGCTAACCATGTGGTAGTAGCTTGCCTATTTTGTATGTTACGTGCACATGTGTGACTGTTCAACACATTTTTTATAGCAAATGACCCATCCTTCTTCAACCAAGATCCATAAACTCTCCAGGGACAGCCAGGTTCACATACAGCCTCCTGCTTCACTTTAGAACTTTGCCTCTACCGTAAATTGAAACCATTAGCCATGGCATACCTCTGTATAGCATTATGCATCTGGCTTGGTGTCTCAAACCACATTCCAGGTTTGAACTTTATCTGCTTATGATCACAATGTGGATATCAGTTGAGATTTCAAGTGCTTCTTCTTGGATCCTATTATGGCGGTACCATCGTCTAGAAGTATATCCTCATCTGACTTCTCATATTCAGATTCTTCTACCTCATCAGGTTCAACTACATTATTAACAGAACCTTCTATGTCCACATTAACAGCACCACTAACCTCTGTAATTTCAGGATAAAGTCTAGCCATCCTCTCCTGGACATCCACGTCATGCAAATCTAAGTCATGTTGTGGCTCTGAGCTACCCACATCTACTTCATCATTGTCAAAAAGCCTAACACTAATATCCCCATCACTGTCAGAAAGACTTACTGAAATATCAAGACTGGTGTTCTCATCCAATAGTTCATTGTCAGATCTATTCTCTATCATCGTCCCTTCACAATAAATACTCACAGTCGAACCATCAGTCCAACTATCGCACATCTCTACAACTTCCTTGTCACTTAAAATTTCCTTCACACTATCATCTGGAAGAGCATACCACATCTTCCTCACACTACAACCAGAATCGCCAACGAAGGCTACCAAGGTGAAATAGCCCATCAGATTGCAGTCTATGGTACCATATTTGAACACCCTACCACCAACATACTCAAATCTTCTCCCCTGCGACACAACCACCTACATGCATGTCCATCGAAAGGCGCTTCATTCTGACCTGTCCACGATCAAGAACAGTTAGGTATGCGCAACAATCCCTTACATCAACCGAAGCAAACCAAGTTAAGAACCACTTCAGAAGGAAGCACAATGAAGGAATAACAAAAACAACACAATCAACTTACTGGGAGGAAGCACAACGAAGGAATCAAGGAATGACAACCACTCCGCCTGGAATCGTAGAAGAATCGATTACTCCCAAATCACCATCGTAGAAGAACCCTAACCCTAAACCCCCCTTGATTTATTTCGTCCCTAATGCCTGATAGTCCACGTAGGAATAACAAAAAAAAACAAATTAATGACACGTCAGATAATCTGTGGTTTAACGTCGACGGAATAACAGTCGTTACGAATAGAGCCAAATCCAAAAATAAAATCGAAATAAGGTCAAATTCAAAACTTTTTAAACGATATGCCAAAACGTAAAGTTGGCCTATTGATGGGGCCAAATATCAATAATTTGCCAAGTAAAAACACTAAATATATCCGCAACATGTCATCTAGCAAAAACGAATGTGTCGGCAGTCCTAGGGACTAAAACGAATTTATTCTCAGCCTTTGAAAACGGTCTACATGTATCTAGACTAAATTCGAGACCCCACAATGTTCTTCAAGTCTGGTGAACACAATGATCCCGACATGTCACACAACCGGATCCCGACATGTCATACAATATGATTCGTCATGTCAGGCATGACTTGACATGTCAAAACTAATCACACTCGCACCCGACGCAATCCCGACGTCTCTCACTTTCAACACTTCAAATTACACTCAATAAGTCATCTCATGCATCCAATCGTAGTTTGTTTTCTATCCCAAGGCCACAACATATTTTTTTCCCTCATTATCATTATCAGCAATGCAGCATCCGACGACTAAATGCAATACATTAATTAAAACCATATGCAAAGCGTCAAACACAAACAAGTGCAGCGCAATGCAATGATCATGAATGCATGTAATGCAACTCCACTTTCCAAATTTTTCCTTTATTCCCATCGCAACTCCACATCCGTAACGGGCAACTCGTCCCACATCGGACGCCCCACCAAACTCCTCCATTGCAAGATCGCCCTCCAACACCATGGCAAACCTCCAACGAGGCTCCTTCAGCATTAACCGGAAACTCGTACATATACTTTCGTACACAAGACTCGTGACTAATATCAACCATGTGCTCCTGCACTTAGATGTAGAGAAAAAGATAGTTTCTATGTGAAACCAAAATTAATGATAAGGGGATGTCGAGATCAACGCAGACTGTCATGTCAGCACCTTTTCTAGACTTTAGGAATCAAATTGCCCAAATGATAGTACGTGCATCGTATGTTCATTGTTTGCAGCCTTCGGTATGTGCAGACTATGTTCAAATTGCCATTGAGTTGCGTCAAGGAGATATTGCCAATGAGACAAAAAAAAAGAAAGTGTTAATTACTTGATGAAAAACATCGTCTTGCTCGAGAAAGTTAACAAATGTGGTATGTGTTCATGGTCGAGTTAGGCGGACATTCTAAGTAATGCACAAAAAAACGGGAATTGAGAGATTTTTTCTAGATGAACTCGAATGAAATACAACCGTGTGATTGTTTTATTAGAATATCGAGGAAATTCAAATAATCGATTGATGTTAAATGGCATATCCGAATGATTGAGCGAGATTTGACAGAAATTTTGTTGAATGCAGCGGATCAAACCACCGAACTCGATGGAGGAAATGAGAGACAAAACCTCAGTTGAGAAAATTATGGACATTCATTTAAGTTCGAGCTCATTTGTGCATTATTGAGAGGGACAATATGTTGACACCTCAAAATTATAGGCCTTTGTTCGAGATCGACATCTCCCTTTGCCAACTCAAAGGGGCAGACGGGGCTGCCCTCGCCCCTGGGAGAGACACTCTCAAAGGTCGATCTCCACCCAATGTTCAGCCTTCATCTCGCCTGACCTCTATCTCGACAATAATTTCCAAATCGAGTTATCCCATCGCAAACTTGAAGGTGCCGAAGGAGAGACCCACGCTCCTGGAAGAGCCATTCTCGAGATGCCCACGATTTGTGGTAGCTCACGTCCCCATCCCACGCCCTCTAGGAGTTTTCTTATATCCCCCACTATCTTTGGCGATTCTCTAAGTTGTCTTAATGGAATTAATAATTTCTTTTGGTATAAATAGGTGATGTTTCATTCGTTGAAAGATACGATCAATCATGAGTCAAAAAGGCAGTTGATTACTCTTACTCTTTGCTATCTCCATCCTCTTTCCTTCCTATTATCTCAAGAAGTCCCCAGAAAGCTTCCCTGTCATTCGTCGGCTTTATTGAAAGTAACTTCCTACATAAGAGGTTATCGTAGCTGGTGCTGCAGTAACCAGTTCAAGCCATCCTCGTTCGATGTAATTTTTCTTTCTGTGAATTCGTAATGTTTGTAAGTATATGGTCTGTTGTAAGTCATATGTGCATGTAAATTGTTCTGTTGTGTTAACTATAAATTCAACTTCGCTGAAATTCTTTTCACAACCACTTTCTAAAACACCAATCTTTATCACACAATTCGATATGAGTTACATAATACGTAACATGTGTAAAAGGAATTTCAAAGGAATATTTGTCTTTTTTTCATATTACAAATCATTTACAAATTCTACGATGGTATTAATAGAATATCTTCATTTTCTAATACTTTGGTCATGTTATGATTTGAGTCAAATTTACAATTATATTTATTGCAATAAGCATTTCTTTCGAAAACTTCCAATAAATTTTATAAAATTACATTAAAATTATTTATTTTAAAATTCCAAAATAAGTCATAATATATGAAGTTAATAATTTTAAAAAATAGATTTTATATAGCTTTGCAACTAATTATATCAATAAGAATTTTTTTAGTTAAAAATTAAAATTTAGACCATCTACGGCAAAATCTAAACTTCTGAATTGACTAATTAGATTGATATTTCATTACCGGATTGATGAAGTTATAGAATTTTTACATTTACTCAAACAACCTTAGTTCAATTTTAAAATTTTTTATGAAAAATTTATTATGAAAAATTTTTTGACCTTAAACCAACCTTAAATTTTTTTAACATTTACTCAAACTGCTGCGACACGGCGAACTGCTGGTCTTTCTCTGACTCACTTTTCTCTCTTTTCTCTCTTCCATCATTTGGAGATTACTTCTCCTTTTATAGAATCCTAGAAAAGATCTAGAACAAGCATTTACTTTACCCTAGTTTCTAGGTCATTAGCTCTCTTCTAGTTCCTAGGCCATTAACATCATTCGACTTTCAAAACCACTAACACACTTAATGAGATTACAAATTATTATGACATTTAACACCCCTTCTTAATTTGTAATCTTCAGAAACTTCTTGAACAACTCGAGCTTCTCAAAATTCACGGCCTTGGTTAGAACATCAGCAGGCTAGTCCTGGGTATGAATAAACTACATAACAATCTCGTTCTTCATCACAAATTTCTGATAAAGTGGTGGCGCAATTCAATGTGTTTTGACCTTGCATGAAACACGGGATTCTTCGTCATAGCAATGGCTGACTGATTATCACAAAATATTGTTAATGGATGAGTAACCTTATGCTGTAACTTCAGCAATAATCTTCTTAATCATACTGCTTCATGAATTGCTTCATTTGCTACAGCAAATATTCTGCTTCAGCAGATGATAACGCTACAGTAGCTTGCTTCTTCGAACTCCAGGAGATGGGTTTTGTTCCAAGACAGAAAAGATATCTTGACGTGCTTCTTCGTCATCAATACTTCCTGTCATTCTAGTACTTCGCATACTTGAGAGAAGTCTAGTGATTAGGCAATCTTTACGCATCAATTTTGCTTCATTAACTCTTGCTGTACGAGTGAACTTCCCAGTGAAATCAACTCGGGACTGTTGTGAGTAACCCTTTGCTACGAGACGAGCTTTATGCTTCTGCACACTTCCATCTTCATTGAACTTTGTTTTGAATCCCCATTTATGCCAATTGCTTTTTTTCTTTTGGGAAGGTCTAATAGGGACCAAGTATCATTCTTCTCGATACTAAACATCTCTTCTTTTTAACTTATCAAAAAAAAACATCTCTTCTTTCATTGCAGTTCTCCACTTTTATTCTTTTTGTAGCCCTTGCTCGTAAACTTCAATTAATAAACGATACCTCCTTGGTTGTATATCATCATCATAATCTTCATTCTCTTAATTTACTCTTGAGGAACTAGCTGCTGTTGTATCAGTGCGATTTGATGAAGGCACTACTAACACTGGCTAAGTCTGAGAAGAATCGTTCTCCCACTTTCACGCTGCATTCTCATTGAAAATAACATCTCTTGAAATCACAAGATTGTTAGTCTTTGGGTCAAACAACCGATAACCTTTAGATTCCTCACTATAACCAATAAAGATTAGCTTCTCACTCTTCTCATCAAACTTCTCCTTCTTCTTCGTCAAAAGAGCGTATGCTACACATCCAAATACCTTCAGTGATCAACCACGGGTTTCCTCTTTTGACATGCTTCGTAAGGCATCTTGTTTTGAATAGCTTTCGTCGGTGATCGATTGAGAATGTAAGCCGTTGTATTCACAGCTTCGGCCCACAATGAATTTGGAAGACCCTTGCCTTTGAGCATACTTCGAGCCATCTCAACAATGTCAGTTCTTCCTCTCAGCAATGCCATTTTGCTGAGGTGAGTACTTCACAGTAAGCTATCATTGTATGCGTTGCTGCTTGCAATAATCCAGAAACGACTTGTAAACGAATTCTCCTCCACGATTTGTCCTCAAAGTTTTTATTTAATATCCACTTTGCTTCTCTACATTGGCTTTGAAACTCAAAAAAGTAGTGAAAGCCTCCAATTTCTTTTCAAGAAAGTATACCCATATCATACGAGTGTAATCATCAACAAATAAGAGAAAGTATCTCATGTTACCAATCGTTGGAGTTTGGGTTGGACCACAGATATCAACATGCACCAACTCAAGTGGGGCTTTAGCTCTCCTAGAGGTATTGGGATAAGGAAGACGATGTTGCTTCCCATACACACATCCTTCACAGACACATGTTGCTGTTGGTTAGATTTTTGGAAGACCTATCACCATATTCCTCTTTCTCAACAACGTTATGCCCTTGTGATTCAAATGTCCATACCACATATGCCATAATTGAGCCTCATCAAAAACTTCACTCTTTAATGCAACATTCAAGAACGAATTCATCTTTAATGGAAATAAGTTATTCGTTGTCACTTCACTATAGTGATCCTCTTCTCATTTTTGTCAACGATCTCACATTGACCATCAGTAAAGGTAACCTTATAACCTTTATTCACCATTTGTCCTATGCTCAAAGATTCTGAGAAATGCCTGGAGAATAAAACACATCATTAATCCGCTTTTCTTCATCATTTGCTCCTCTCACAGCAATCATTTCCTTTCCTTCAATCCTTATCTTTTTGTTGTCTTCAAGCTCTAACAGTGAGTTGTAGTTAGTGTTGATCTCCACAAAGTTTTTCTTATTTCCTGTCGCATGATTGCTACAATCACTATCAAAAGCCACACTTCATTCATATCTTTCATTGCATTGAAACAAGAATAGAATGCTTGCTTCTATTCTTCTTGTTTTGAAAAACTTACCGAATTTTGAGAAACATGTTTTTGCGGCTGCTGCTGCTTGTCTTTAAAATAACAATCTCGTTCTGAATGATTTGGAAATCGGCATCAATTACACCTGAAATACAATCATTTGACTCATGTCCAGCTTTTGCTAAAAATATAGCAACTACCTTGTAATCTTCCATATCTACTCCAGGAATGGTGTTCTCTACTACGGAACTGGCTTGTTGTTCGTCCTCTGCCTTTTCCTCGAGAACGGGCTCCACGTCCACGGCCATAATACTCTATGCTGTTGTTGACAATGCCCTCCTTATGCTCCGACTTCTTTTCTGAAACATTTAACTTCATTTGAAATGCTTAATCAACGGGAGTTGAGTACTTACTTACTCTTCTTTCGTGGGCTTCAAGAGAACCCATTAGCTCATACACGAAAATTTCTCTCAAATTCTTCGTTTCTTCAATCACAGCAACAACATGCTCAAACTTCAACGGCAGGCTTCTCAACACTTCCTTCACAACCTTCTTGTTAGGAACTTCATCACCGCAACATTTGATTTATTCATGATTTCAACCACTCTCGAGAAGAAATCTTTCGTCGTTTCGGACTACTTCATGGCCAAGTTGTCGAAATCCCGCCACAAGCCTTGAAGCTTGATGGAAATCACTTTCTCCGAGCCTTGAAACTCTTTCTTTAATACGCTCCATGCTTCTTTCGCCTTTTTAGACCATAAAGCCTCGGATAAATCTTCTTACTTACGGCTCGTTGCAAGATTCGCAGCGCCATCGCATTATTCATCACGTTTAATTTTGCCTTCTTTTCTTGTGCTCCAGCACCTTCTTCATCAGTCGTCATCTTCTTCAAAGCCTTCATCAATGATTCTTCACAAATTTTATGAGAGAATGATAGTCTCCATTTGCGAACTCCAATAATCATAGTCTTCTCCATCAAAGTTCGGGATTTAGCAGGGCAAGTAGGAAAAAAACATGATGCTGGAAGACTTAGCCATGACCTGCTACGCTCTGATACCAAAATTTTTTTGGGTTGTTTGGAAAGCCGTGCTTTGATGTATCACAGGAAGGGTTTGCGGAACTGCTGCGACACAGCGAAGTGTTCCTGGAAATAAGGAATAAGGAAATTTGGAAATGATAAACTACGGAGCTTTTTTTTATGACCATAATGCTTTCTTGGTCTTTCTCTTACTCACTTTTCTCTATTTTCTCTCTCTTCCATCATTTGGAGATTGCTTCTCATTTTATAGAGTTCTAGGAAAGTCTAGAGCAAACATTTACTCTACCATAGTTCTTAGGTCATTAACCCTCTTCTAATTCCTAGGTCATTAACATCACCCAACTTCCAAAACCACTGACACACTTAATGAGATTACAAACCACTAACACCCATCTCAAAGCGGTTGCAATCGACGTTAACTAGGTATTGAGGTCTCGCAGCATGATATCGTATCATAACACCACCTTTCAATGACGATAACAAGACTTACACTCGTTGACTTCGAAGAACACAATTTAAGCACTCTTGCCAAAACTCCCATCAACTGATATAGAGAAATGTAAGGTGTGTGGAATGGACTTCTACGATCATTGGCAATTGAAGAAGACAAAGAACGAGAGAAGCATTTATCGAAACCAGAATTCGATCGAATCCTTAATTCATAGGTCGAATATGCAGAACCCACTTGAGAAAAAGTAGTGCTTACAAGGAAAGCTAAAAGATTGTTACATTGACTTCTCCTTTTCTGTTTGTGCATTCCAACTCCCTGTAACTACTTGTACCCATTTTAACATGTTTTTTGTTAGTGAAATCCTTCTTCTCCCGCTCTTTCCTTGCTCTTTACTTCATTTCTTCTCAACTTCTCCATTCACATTTTCATAAAATGCATCACCTAACAATCCATCCCCCTTACAATATAGCTTGTCCTCAAGCTATTCACCCAGACAACCTTTCTCACATGATAATCCATCCCCCTTACAATATAGCTTGTCCTCAAGCTATCCACCTAGACAATCCAGTTTCCTGCAATCAGAGCTGAACAAGATATGTGGGATTACAATCTCCTGCTACTCCAAATCAGGAAATCTCTTGATGATGTCCGCATATGATTCCTAAGTAGCATCATTTACATCTCCATTGGACCATTGACTCAGAACATATACAACAGCTTAATTCCCTTCTTGCATCCTTTTCCTATCCAATATTGCAATTGGTCGAGCTGTCAATCGGTGATGATCATCCACTTCAACATACCACTTGTGGAACTCCTTCATGTTTCTTTAACAAAGATATATGGAATACATGATGGATCTTTGCTTCTAGTGGCAACTGCAATCTATATGCCACAGCTCCTATTCTTGCAATAATAGGGAAAGGTCCAAAATATCGTGGAGATACCTTAGCTGAAGTTCTGTAAGCCATAGCCTTTTGCCTAATTTTAAGAAAACCAACTACAACTACTTTTGAAGAAGGAATCACCGTTAGTCTACATGATCATCATTGAGTGTTTCAACTGCAATCCATATTTGAACCAACATACTCTCTGGTGATCATGAGCCTGAACCTTTGATCATCAACTTTCGACCTTTGACCTTTAATCGTTGACAGCTCTTGGTTTTCAATTCTTGATGTTCGATTGCAAGCTTATATCTTCGATAGGAACGCTTTTTACCATCATATTCGATTACAACAACCGAGCTAAGCAGCACATTCGACTGCGAGAACTTATGAGCTTAAGCTTATTGACCCAGAATTGGTTTACTTTGTAAACAGGCGTAATGTTATAATCTACATAGTACAGCATGATGACCCTGGTTACATCCAAGCACTTGTCGTGGTTCTCCAACCACATGACCGGGGGTGGGGCAGACGGGACAAGGCTAAAGTTACATCATGGATACTTACATCGAGTACGAAATTTTCTTACTGTTTCGTACTAAACTTAGAAATACTGGCATTTTTTCATACTTTATTATTAACTGTTTCATATAGCACGAACTCATATTGTACGAAACGGTTCATACTTTAATACGAAGAAATTTCATACTGTAAAACGAAAAACGGTTCGTACTAAGGTATGAAGAAATTTTACTTGATACAAGGATTCTTGGATCACCACCCCAAAAGCTAGCCTGAGGGGTGAGAGTGCCCTTCCTCCTTATATACCACATCGGTTTTTCCATGCATCAATCCACCACGCTTTCGAACCCGACGCCCACGCGGGCAGGTTGGGCGCTAGCTTAACCTAGCACCGGCACTACTCTCGTCCACCATTACCGGCCTCTCCAGCTAGCCAGACCTCTCGTCGGCGTCATCCGCTGTGCCGCACAATTGCATTCGGAAGGGTGAGGATCGACTCTAATACCACTTGATACAAGAATTCCGGAAATGGGTGGGAGTGCACTTTCTCCTTATATACCATATCGGTTCTTAAAAATTTCTATTTTAGAAATAATCATCTCTTTAAAAGAATTTTGCACTCTTCTGTATAGGAGAAGCTTATAACAGAAAGGATGATGCTTTACCTTCTACTCGACCCTTTGCAGCAAAACCATTTGCAGTATAGAGACGGCCCAAATCTTCGGATGAAGCGTCTCTCCCCTTGGTCCAACTCGCTCTCCTCAAAGATCTTCAGCAGCAAGCTGTAGCAAATGGGAAAGACATCCGCGTCCTCCAGCGTCTGGTCATGGGCTTGACTCGCATGGGAATGCCAAGAAAAGCTTCTTTGCGACAACATTGAAGAGGTCTCTTCTGATGATGCAGAGTGATTTCATGTGTTGCTTGAACTTTTTGTTCCTTAGACCAAAAACTAATTTTCAAGGTCTAAAGGTTTTGTTGTAATAAGTACCATTCGTTGACACATGCCTTTGCAGTTTGGTCTTGAACTTTCTGTCGTACCTTCTGCACTATCTAAACCTACCTTCTGGATAATGGTTTTGAACGTATTGTCATACCTTCTGCAGAAATCGACTCTTCTCTATCATTTTTCTCTCACTTATATTTTTGATGTTACAAAAAGGGGTAGAAATTGTGTTGAGGGGGAGTACCTTCCCCAGTATTGAGTTATAGAAAAATCTTTGATATTCTATACCTTCAAGGGTGTAGAAGGCTATGAGACTTATAGTTCATAATCAACCTTCTGCAGGGTATACGAATCGTGATCGTATATAGTCACCTTTGCTAGGAGTACAAAAGTGAAAACTCATCATTTTTTTCGGGCTAAAATGCAGAAGCTTCATGCTCTGTACACATCACAAAAGCTTTGTGCTCTGTCAACAACTAGATTTTACAACAGAAGCTTCAATGCTCTGTTAAATAGAAAGCATGTGGTTCTGTAAAATGTAAGACTCGTACTCACACCTATTTAGGGGGAGTAAGGAGGAGTTACTTGCAAAAATATTTCCCTCAACGATGAATGTTTTGTCATCATCAAAAAGGAGGAGATTGTTGAATAGGTTTTGATGATGAGCCTTGACCTTCTGTGATACAGAAGTCAAACATCTACACTACAGAAGCTACTCACGTTAAGAACATTCTGTAAGAAATATTTTTGTAATTAAATAATTATTTAATGATTATTTAATAATGAAATAAAAAGGATTTGACCAAGATATTAATCTGATCAAATTGAATGGATTACGTTTCCAAATAATCCCTATAGGAATTACATTTCTCATGGATGGAAATATAATCTTCTATTTATGGTAAGGTTCTACAAGGTTATCTACAACCTTCTGTGGCTTATCCGACCACCAAAGGACCGTTATTTGGGATGTTTCATTATCATCTGTCTAGATACATTTATTTAAGTGTCCTGAACAGAGTGATATCAGTGTTAATCAATTTGGAAGTTAATCATTGATTATTTCCATTTGCACAAGGTTGCTGACCAGATTCAACCAGAACCTTCTGTAACGTAGTATACATGGGAACATTATAATATCTTTATTCTATTTGATATGATTTGGTTATCTAACCGAATATAAGCATGGGAGTGACGATTTTGTAAATTATATATTGTATTATTATCTAATCTTTCGCTTTCCTCGTTTTGCAGAAAGTTGATCGTGCAATTACCTTCTACATTTTCACTTAGACTATTTGTGTATAAATAGAGAGACTCAGCCACGTTTTGAAAATCAATTTGTGTATGAGTCATTGTTGTAAATATCTAGAGAGCGTGTGCTGAGAGCTTGTATCCTTTCGTTTCGTTTGAGTTAGTCACACACGAGGAGCGTTAGCTGCAGAAAGCTGCATCGTTGGTGAAGTCTTCTGGGATGGTGACTTGAGGGCCACGAGGGACTCGGTTGGAAGCTGCAGGAGACGTTGGTGGGAAGCGTGCGGTAGGTTGCTGGCGAGGGACTGCAGGTGAGGGACTGACTAGCTTATGCAATGGACCGGAGAGAAGGTGCTGTAGTGGGCCGGAGAGAAGGGTAGATACCCCGGGAGCACAGAAGGTGAGGGACTGACCAGCTGCTGTGGTGTAACGTTCTGTGTGTGCAGGTTAACCTTGGGCAGGGGTTCTGTGTCTGCTTAGCCGTAGCCTCGAGGGACCACGCAGGAGATCCTTAGGCAATGGTTTTGTGTTTGCTCAGTCGAGATCTCGAGGGATCCCGTAATGGAAGTCCCAGCAGGTTGCTATGTAGGTGGAGACACTGCCGGAGTGAAAAGTCTCGGAAGAAGTCACGGCAGGTTGCTGTGCAGGAGAGGACACCGCCTGAGAGAAACGTCCGACAGAAGGTTACCTTTGTTAGTTATATTAACGTGTGCACCGAGTCACTGTGGTACAGAACCTTTCGGTCTGTGCTTTAAAAACAAGTCACCTGTAGTACAAAACTTTACGGTCTGTACTGTAGAGGGTTGGTATCTTTGGTACAGAACCTTACGGTCTGTACTCTAAAATCAAGTCACATTTGGTACAGAACCTTTTGGTTTGAGCAGTAGAGAGTTGACATCTTTAGTACAAAATCTTACATCGCTCCAATTTTTCTTGCTACGGAGCCCGAAAAGGGGTTGTGGATACGGCTGTACGAACCTCGGATGCGGGATATCTTACGCGCCGACTTGTTGAAGTAGTTCAACACATTGTTGTGATCTGTGCTGTGAATCCAAGTCACATTTGGTGCAGAACCTTTTGGTCTATGTTGTAGAGGGTTGACACTTTTGGAACAAAATCTTTGGATCTGTGATGTACAAGGTTGACACATTTGGTTCAGAACCTTCTGGTTTGTAATGTGCAACTCAGTCACTCTAGTACAAAACCTTCTAGTCTGTACTGTACAACTCAGTCACTCTAGTACAAAATATTATGTTTTGTACTGTGCAAGTCAGTCACTCTATTACAAAATCTTCCGGTCTGTATTGTGCAACTCAGTTACTCTAGTAACAGAACCTTCTGGTCTGTATTTTGCAACTCAGTCTTCTGTGGTGCAGAACCTTCTGGCTTCTGCTATAAAAGATCTATTGTGTATCACTTTCTGTAATTGTTGTTAAGTTACGATTGAGTGAAAAACATCCTAATTTTGGGTGAAGAGTGGATGTAGGCAAATTGCCGAACCACTAAAAAAGTCTTGTGTGAATCAAACAAATTGCAATCACATTCGTACATTCTGTCTTACAGAAACCTGTCTCTAAGGTTCTGTTTTACAGAAGCTTTCTTCTGTTGCAGGGTTTGTCGAAAAGGAGTTAAAAAATCTTAATTGGACTTTAACACTAATTCACCCCTTCTTAGTGTAACAGAATCAAATGCAAGGCTTATCTTCCATCCATATCCCTTCTGTTGGTTGGGCAAACCAAGTGTTCAGTGTTTCACGTTGACAGATTACGAAGGAAAAGAAGAAAGATAAGGAAACAGAGGACAGGAGCACCAGCCACATGCCCCACTAAAGTATAGCCATTGCATGAAATGTGGATATCCATCCTGGGAAAGATACAATTTCTGAGTTTCAACTCCAAATCCTTATTAGTTTATGCAATAAGGATTCCCGATGAGATCTGTGGCTTTCTGACCGAGTTTTCTTCATCTGTTATCGACTGGCTACATGATTCTGCAGTTGATATAAACAAATCAGCTACTACGTCTCTCTGTATGCTCTTAGCTTGTGAAGACTAAACGCATATTTTATCAAACAATGTGTTTGCACATGAAAATGCTAGTCAACGAACACGGGTCGGAGTGCAGGACAACTCACATTGAAATATGTTGGGATGTAAAGAGATCAACTCACCCCGGAACTCGTCGAATGACTTTCTTAAGACTAAAACATAATGCTCACAGCGAAAAGAAGCAAATAACAAGTAACAACACTAGATTTTAACGTGTAAACCTCCTCAATGTGAGAGTAAAACCATGGCCCGAGGCACCACCTAAACTTCCACTAAATTAACAATGAAGTGGGTACACAAGTGTTCTTCTTAAACCATCAACAATTGGCACATAAATCTCTTTTTTCCTCAGCTTAATATCAAGAACCCATCGTGGTAATCATACGCCTAACAACACGAAGAGAAGAAGATGAAATAGAATCTGGCCGTTTCAGAAATAGGGAAAACCCACTTGCTGCGAAACTCTTATCGCAATCTCCACCGTACAGAATGACGTACTCCAAGTAAAAACAATTCCTGAAGATCCAACGGTGTAATTGGCGAAAAAACCCGATTTACTGAACCTACGCAGGCTGGAATGAAGCTGAGGCGGAATCGGAAATCACCTCTTCTTTTCAGCTATGTCCCCATTCTAAGCTGCGTTTTTTTCTTCTTCTTATCATCTGAAGGTAACTCTAGCTGACCCCTATTGGCGATGGCCAGCTCCAGGCCTCATCCGTGTAAGATATCATAGGCTTGAACCGCTACTACATAGGAGAAAATAGCTTAACAAAATATGGCCACCAAAATAATAAAAAACAAATAAAAGCAACGAAGAAACAATTATTCTTTCATTACCTATTGAAATGTACTTACACCTATCGCTTTGGTCACAAAGAGATGTAAAAAGCAAAACGCAAAATCAATGGAAAGGAAGGAGGCATATGACAAAAAAAAAATGCCTTTGTGAGGGGTACTTGTCTGTGTCTTACAATTAGGGGTGAGCAGGTTTCAGGATGGCAAGGTACCGGACGTGGAACCTGGAACCTACTCTGTAATGGCCGGTTTCTTATTTTTAGAATCTAGAACCTACCTTGTGGCTCAAAGAACCACCTAAGAACTAACCCACCGGTTCTGGTACCGGTTCCGGTTCCATGTCCTTATGGGACACTTCTACGTTAAATCCACCACATTACTCTAATTAATCTAAAAAAACCTTAAGCATTAGTCTAATCAATCTAAAAAAACTTCAAGTATTACTCCAATCAATCTAAAAATACCTAAGCGAACTGGTCAATGCCTCGCGAAGAGGGTAAGGACAAGGGGATGGCGAGTTCGGGTTGTCAGCAACCATATAAATGTGCGCAAAATTGCTAAATTTAAATAAAAAAATATTTGCCATTTTAAAATAAAAATTATTTATATAAATAGGGAATGAAAATTATATAAAGATATTATATATATATTATATATTAAAATATATTATGTCAGGTTCCAGGTTCTCCAGGTTGGTTCCGAGGTGAGAACTTGGAATCATACTTGGTACTGCCAGTTTTCAAAAATTTAGAATCTAGAACATACCCCGTCGATTCGAGAACCTGATACCAACCATATGGTACCGATTCCGACCGGTTCCTGATAAACCAGGAACCCATGCTCACCCCTACTTACAATGTAGAAGAAGAAACCTATTTATAATAGACTAAACATAACTAACAGGATATCGTGGGAAGGGCTGCCGAAGATCATTGATGATGCCAGGAAACCGACCAAGAACTTGGAAGACAAAAGTTATTTCTTAGTGGTCGTGTCTCTGTAGAGTCCTCGAGCTCGACTAAATGGCCATGTCTTGGTAATATCGTTACTTCTCGATTCAATCTCCAAGTTCCTCAAGTTCAGCTGCGTCGTCCTGTCTTGTTAGCGTCGTTCCTTCTCGACTCGATCTCCAAGGTCCTCGAGCTTGAATGTGAAATTCTCATCTCTTCATTTTGATCCGTTCTCAGATTGTAATCTCTTCGTCTCAATCTCGATCTGGTAATAATCTTTTCTAGTTCGTCACAATCTCGATCTAGTTCTCGATCTGGTAATAGACTGCTGGTGTTCCCTTGAGCTAAAGGTTGTACAGCTTCACTTGATTGAATGTCACGACTCTTCATATCCATGATGTTCCCTTGAGTCAAGCTGTGCGTTTTTGTTCGGGACCTGTCTCTCCTCATGTTACTAACAGCTTTTCGTGGACGTGAGTCGTTTTTATAGCCCCAATATTTTATGTATAAACATTTTCACTCTCTTTTAGAACTCAAATATCGTCTTGCACATTTGAAAACTTGCAAAACAAAATTCAAACGTCCCTCGGAACCCATAAACTGCAAAAAAAATCCCTTTTCTCTCAAGATATCCAAGTTTTCACCTTTTGTTTCTATTCATCTAAAGATTATCCTTTTGAAGTATGTCTCGTTCCAAGGCCAATATTTGTCTTATGGTGAACACACCACCGAATTGGGAATGGTAAAAACTTTGCCTTTCTACATGAGTTGAGGAACAAGGGAACTTTTGCCACCAGGACTGACTTCGTCCCGGCTACTCAAGATGGTAAAACCACCCTGGGTTCCTGTATTGCCTCCTCCTACTAAGCCTTTTAACACTAACTAGCGTCGGGAAGTAAGCAACCCGAATAAATCACCTTTAAGATGATGTTTACCACTGCTGAGAGTATAAGTTCCACCTGTTGTATCAGGATAAAGAATGGTTCGCTGAATGGACTACCCAACTTCGAGACAAGTGAAAGTATCTTGGGATTTATTTCTTGATTGAGGCGTCTGTTGCCCCAAAGAAATGCAACACCACAGTGTGTGCAACATTCTTGTCTTTCTGGAATCAATCGGTTAACTGCTTCTACTTCGAGAAGGCCTTATGACCATCACTTTGGAAGACGTCTGAGTTTTTTACCAACTGCCTCCCTCATTGACTAGCCCTTCAATTTCATGACCTCGAAGGAGATCTCTCTTATGAAGAGTCCACCGTCGCCAAGACTGTCGTCCCGCACACCCAGAGCAGACGGTTAAATAATCACAATAATGCTGTTTGGTGTCGCTACATTTTGTACACATCCTTATGAGTTGCCGCCATGTATCTAAGATCGCCAGTAAAATTGAATGATAAATCAATCCCTCGTGATTTTCAATACACTTAACATACTAAATAAATTTCCTGGCTATACAGCTCAAATGCCCACCAAACATAAAATTCTTATTTCTATGAGTTTACAAACAAATATATAAAATATTTTTTGTTAAAATATTTCAACTACGAACGTTTCTTTTTGTGTACCAATGGAGTTTTACGACGAACTAGGAAACTACGCATGCTTAGGATAAGCCAGCTCCAAGATAACAATATGTTCAGGTTCATATGTGTAGTACTGCCAAATTGACAAAGCTCCTGAAAAAAATTATCTGATTAATTTTGACGCAGGGAAGTGCACAACGATATACGTAAAACCTTTGGCGTTGCTGTATGCTGTCCTAAACCTTATGAGTTGCCATATCTCTAAATCGCCAGTAAAATGGAAAGCAAAATTAATACCTCGTGATTCTAAACTATGAAACACATCTACTAAATCATCAAAACAGCAGTAATATGATGGGAAACAATTCCGAAGGATTTAGTTTATCCTTTTCGAGTATAGAAAGTTTATGTCTATATTTTCCACATCATTCTCATTCTCTTTTTTAAAAAAAAAAACCTCGAAAATGTTGAAGGTAATATATGATCCAATTCAATGCAATATTAGTAACGAAAATGTCGTTTAAGTTGGTCATTAAGTAGATTATTAAATATGTCGGTTTCTGTTGTCATTTGTTTCCTACTCCTCTCTATATATAAAGGGACGTGTAGACATTTTATGTAAGAAAAAGAAAAAGTTTTAAGAAAGAGAAATCATTTCCGTAGCCAAAACGCTCTAATATACATTCGTCATTTGTACAGCAGCTCTATAGAGGTTTCCTCTATCCTACAGAAGGTCGTCGGCAGTACAGAAAAAAAGTTATGCTAGCACTTTCTCCCTTCACATGATGCTTTCCAAGAGAACCTGCACATTTCTAGATTGTAACAATAAACTCTAAAACTTGAAATTAGTTAGAATCCACAATTCTCACGATGGATGCGCGGATCAGTGCGTGTGTGCATCGCGGTCCAATATATGATTCCACCATTTATTCAAATGTGACGCAAATCTAGCAGTCCAACCTAAGGCGAAACCTAAACTGGTTTTCCGAGTTCGCTCGTGTTACTATATCAAGCTAATTGATGGCCGGTCAATTAATCGCTTTTCAACTAAAAATACTAGGTTCCATTAGAACCCCAGAAAATTAATTAATTGGATGGTTCCATCAGGCTCATTCTCCACGGCCGTGAGCATACCCCTCTGAGCTACAACTACAGTCGTGCCTAGATCCCAAACACCCATTGGTTATCCTCAAATGATCGAGATATGTAAAGATTGCGATCCAAGATCTCTTGATTCCGATAACAGTGGAGTTAAGGCCCAGAGCGATCGTTCTAGATTCCTCCATATTAAGACGAGATCGTCGAGCAAAGACGGACGCTTGAAAGGATTTTTAATCCTACTTCTACAAGTGCTATGACACTTGCCGTTTGATATTGATAAATAAAATTAATGTTTTCCGCAATATCTATTCTCAAAATTCTTCTACCTTTCTCTTTTTGATGTGAAAAAAAAGAGAGAGAGATTTTATTGAGGGGGAGTGAACTCGTTAAAGTTGATACTCTTTAAAGCTTAACGCCCTGTGTTTATTTAATTGGTCATATAAGCTTTGTTAAGCTCATGTTGCTAACATTCTTCTCCAGGGTATGCAAGAGTTAATCACTTTTGTTGGGAGTGTAGAATTTGAAATACCATCATCTTCTAACGAGCTAAATACAGAAGCTGTAGGCTTTGTAACTTATAACCCAATATGTTCTGTAAGGAAGCTTCTATGCTCCGAACACAACATTCAGATGTTTTATATTGCCTAAAGACTATATGTCTGGGTATAGGAGCTATTGTGCTTCAAACTTTGACATAGAAACCTAAAGGTTCAGTTCAAAGGAGCAAGACTCATACTCGCACCTATTTAGGGGGAGTTAAAAAGTACCTTGCAAAAATAATTTCCCTCAATGAGACAAGGTTTTGTCATCATCAAAAATGGGGAGATTGTTAATATGGTTTTGATGATGAACCATATAGAATATTACCTCTATATTCTATAGAAGCATGTCTGATACGCTACAGAAGGTGCTCATGTCTTATGTTATAGAAAGTTACTGTAATGAATGTTCTGTAAGTAAAATCATTACCTTAATTAAAGGAATTATGTGCAAAAGTGTTTTTGCAATGCCAAAAGACTAAGTACATATTTTGGTAAATCAAAGATTAGGAAATAAATCAACTAGATTAGGAAATAGATTAAGGATTTTTTCCTTTTACAGAAGGTTACACGCCTGCATCTGTTACTTGCTGGGGATGAAATTAATCAATCTTTGATTGATTCCTAACAGTAACATGATAGACGTTATGCTATCATAATATGGAAGTAATCTCATGTGATTTATATGATTATTATACTAACAGATCATATCTTTTGTTGCAGCAAGATACTTTCCATCTACAGCAGCCCGACGTCCTGTAAACTATTAGCCTAATCTAGATTCATGTGTATAACTACAAATAGATTAATTCGACATTGTTAGTAAGTTGGTTGGTTGAGTGACTGAGTACATCAGAGTAAAATAGTTGATTTTGCTTTGAGTGTATTGTTCGTGTTCTTGACACACCACGGGAGGAGCGTGAGTTATAGAAGGTAGTATCGTCAGTTAATCTTCTGGGAAAGTGACCTGGGGAGCACGACGAACTTCGGTTGGAGGCTGTGGATAGCGTTGGAGGGGCGTGCAGCAAGATCTAGGGGAGGATTGCTGGCTGTGTACGAGCCAACGTGCAGCGACGGAAGTAAAGGCTAGAACTCTAGGAGCACAGAAGGTGAGAACTGACTTGGTTCTGTAACTATGTTATGTTGTCATTGTATGCAGAAACGTTTACTCGGTGAGGAGCCGAGGGGAAGTCTTCACGAGGAGTGGAGCATTCTTGGTGAGGAGCCAAGGGATTACTTGGTGAAGAGCTGAGGGGATGTCGCAGCAGGTTGCTGTGCATGCTTGGTGAGGAGTCAAGGGATTACTTGGTGAGGAGTTGAGGGGAAGCCGCAGCGGGTAGCTGTGCAACTGGCGAGGAGACCGTCCGAGCAGGAGAACGTCCAAACACCTGGTTAGTATTGTTAGTCACACTAATTCGTGCAAACTTGTAAAAGTGCAGTACCTGCTGGTGCATGTGTTATAGAGGATTAATCATGTATCACCTTCTACATCACTGATACGTTCCGATTAGTGATAACCACTCTACATTTTGGGTGAGAGTGGACGTAGGTAGTCTCTACCGAACCACTATAAACTTGTGTCTCATTTACTTTTTTTTTTTTTTGCTAATCATTTCACAAATGTTAATCGTATAGAAGCCGCAAACAGAAGGATAACCGCGCAGATACATAAGGTTGACTGACGAGTTACAGGAGGTGGCGCTACACTACTTCTATTCTATACGTCCGTTTAAACTTAAACCTCTAAGGTTTTGAAAGTTGTCAAAAATCATTTCATTGGTCTGATTGACGACGTAAACAACATATTACTTCGGGTTCTGTTCGATTGCCTCTGTAGCAAACAGAAACCTCACACGGGTTCTATTCTTACAGGAGGTCTAGTCTTCCGTTGTTGGGGATTCTGTGAAAAAGTTAAAAAGTGACCCTTTGAGCATTAATACTAATTCATCCCCCTCTTAGTTTTAATCACCGGGCCAACAGAATCCTATACCTACATACCTCAGGCAAGTTGGAGAAATCGACTGAGTACCATTCCATAGTTGTGATCTTTATGATGGATGGCATCATGCTTTTGGCAATGTCTACGCGTACTTCCACGAATCATGTAACACTTACTTCCAAATGATGTGTGCGGAAATTGATTCACGAGATACTAATTTATAGAAGGATTGTTGACCGATAGTTGCACTATGAGTATGCCTCATGGAGGTCCGGTACATATGTCTTGTAACCGCTAGTTTTCTCTTCAAAATTTTAATCAAGTTGCCTATGCGGGAGTTGCAAAATGATGAAAAGAGTCTCGAGAACCCTTCTGTTTTTTGCATTCTATCCCGTCGATCACCTCCTTCGAGAAGATCTCAATTCCGATGTCCGATAATTTTCATTCATCGAATGACAGGTAGAAATCGGTAAAAACAATACAAAAGTTGTGGTTGTTTCAGCAAAGGCCTCTATTTCTTTATGTTCATATGTATTGTTATCCGCGGGACAAAGTATTTGGAGTTCGTATTCGCCAAAGGTGTACAGATTTGAAGTTATCAGATTGAGGCGTAAACCTCAAGGTCATTGACTTTATAAATGATAATCAATCAACGCTACTCTTCTTAACCAAAATATCATAAAATTCGATCTAACAATGGAGGCATCGATCCAAATTATGTTCATCCTGTTCGTCTCACTGTTTTGTGCATGCAGGATGACGATGGCGAAATAATGCATGTCCCCTACACTTGTCTGCTTGCTTGTCATGCCCATGCCTCCGATCATCACTTGATCTTTATATTTGTGCGTGCCTGTGTAATACAGTTTGCTTTAAGAACAAGGGTACCAGATAAGATTGGAATGGTACAATATTTCAACCAACAACGCTTCTTTTTTTGTGAAAGGAGTTTTACGACAAACCCGGAAACTAACTAAGGATGAGCCAGAAGCTCCACGATAGCAGAGCTTGCAGTTCTGCCGTAGTCGCCTTTCCCGACGAATTCATCAAGTTATCCAGGTGAATCCTCCCCGGTCAAAACATAATCAAATTAGCTACATGAAAATTGACAAGATTATTCCCAACGCATTCTTTAACATGTTTATGTAACAGCTTCGTAATTAAGAATACATTAATTGTAATTAATCCCTTAATTACTTTTAATAATGTCTTTAAGCATTTTTAATTGCTTATACTCACACGTGTGCTTACAAATCAAGTTCATTCCCAGATAAGGCTCAATCTCATACATATGGACATAGCCTTCGAGTTGATCAATTCAATGATCTGAAGCAATATTTCATTTGTTTTTAAAATTAATCACGTTTAGCACATTCATTAACACCAAAGTCATATAATTTAAATCCAAGGTCATAAATATGGAATCGGGCATTCAAATGTGATATTTAATTTGGTCAGGTCTAACGAAAACCCCATTAGAATAATTAACTAAGAAGAAAGACAAAAAGTTGTGTTTTTTCTCCGTTTTTGCAAGTAACCCAAAGCATCATTAGGTCATCATACATTAATACTTTATTACACATGCTTAAGTAAGCAAAGGCCCCATTTCTAGAGCTGTTAACCTTAGTTTTGATGATGAGCTTGAAAAGTTATGATATTGTCACACTACACTTATCTTTAAGGATGAGTTCGAGGAGTATGCTGCTAGGTTACAGTAAGACCTTATTGTATTACTACGCTCCAAATATTATCTCTTACCTTTTATTAATAATGTGTTGGATTAATTCGATGTATATATATCGAAAATAATTCAAATTATCCGGATTCATTTTATTGGAGTCTAAATTATCTTAATCGAATAAGCTCAATTAAGTAATGGATATTCCAAATAATTGGAAATAAATCTTCATATCCCGACGTTTCATAGGGATATATGGTCAAGTCAAATCATTTTGATTTTGATTTGATAAGTTAATCTGTAAGTCTTTATTAGGTTAACTATTTTTTAAATATGGAAGTTAATTATTCAATCGGATAGAAATGAATATTTCTAAAAAGTTACAGTTTAAGGACTTTCCTTCTCAGACGCAGCGACCGTGAGGAGCTATCTACTCAGATGAATATGGTCAGTTTTTTTTCTAAAGAAGGAAACAAATCAAGAAGATTGTCTCAATGAATCTGGACAACTTTCACGATTACATTTTCCATAAAATCAGACAAGGCTCATACATTCAATGTGTACTGATAGTATTGTATGATTTGTGTGAGATCTTGTATGTGTGATCTGTGTGATTGAGTGAGGAACGAAAAGTGGTAAGTGATCTCTTGGTTCCTACCTCTCAGAACTACGTGTGAGAGTGCCAAAGGCTGTGTGATGCCTTGGTCATCCTGAGAGTGATTGTGTGTCCCCGTTGCATTCAACGAGCGAATGGAGAATTGTCTTCGAAAAGCTAAGTGAATCGTTATTGTAGAAACCAGTTGCTAACCCATTAGTAGGAAGTTGTTCCTATTGTGTCTCTTCGTAGGGAAGTCACGAACCGACAGAGTTTGTGCTAACCCATTAGTAGGAAGTTGTTCCTATTGTGTCTCTTCGTAGGGAAGTCACGAACCGACAGAGTTTGTGCAGTTAGACATGCACTTGCGGGTGAGTGCCCGAAGTCTCATGCTTGCATGGTACAGTAGGAGTTGAGAACGCCATCGGAGTGAAAAGAGGTCCTCCCGAGCAGAGGGGTGTTGTGCAGAAGTCTCGACCTCCTGGAAGGACAGTGGAGCAGGTTGCATGGAAGCCGTCGGAGTTGAAAATTCCATCCTAGGCATTGGGTGTGCAGTGCAGTGAGTCATGACTATGATAATCATGCACGTCCGAACTGTATGTAAGACGGATACCCCGACTTCACTGTATGAGAAGTACGGTTCCGTTGTGTAAGGAAGCAAATCATGTTTCTCTATGTTCTAAGTAACTCTTCGTGGTTGTCTCTCTTGTGCTTATAGACATGTTCTTATTGAGAGGAGACAAAAGCTACATGAAAATCCTTTGCTGAACGGTTAAGTGCGGAAGCATTCATTTGTTGTGAACCAGAAACGGGCTACTCCTAGAGAAGCCCTTTTGTCACTATAAGGAATCATTCTGTGAGGACTTATATTACTTTGATTTCTACGTTGTCTTCATACTTTGATAGACAGGCTTAGGTCGCTATCTGGAAAATCCTTTGGCCTATCCACTAGAGAATGTGAGCATCATCCTAGTAGAAATGAGAATATATCCGCTGATTGATTGTCTAGAAGAAGATTTCATATTTTGTTAAGGATTAAAGAGGAACTCAGCCTTGTACAAAATCATTTTACACCTATTATATTATACAGTGAAATCAGCACAATTAGCACAGTGGACGTAGAACCCAAACCACAATAAAACTACTGTGTATTTTAAATCTTGAAAAAGAAAGGGAAGTGTAGGAGAGTGGAAAGCTTGTAACCCGTGTGGGTAGATGTCTGTGCTGAAACGCTCTCCAATTGACACTCGGGGCTTCTCAACTCCACGTCTTCCCGTTTTTCAAACTTCTTGATGTTTTGAATATTATGGGGAGGGTCCGATCAAAATTAATTGATTTTTTAAACAAACTTTTCGAGCTCACTATCCTATAAAACCGTCATCAATCAAAGATTTACATCTAAATATTTATGAATTAATTATGCAATACTAAGCGAATCTTTGAAAAATCTTCCATTTTCCCCTTCCAAGAATCTCTGGAGGGAAAGTCTTAGTTACTGGCAAAAATCTTTACTTGAGAATATTTAGTTGAATATATTGATATCCTTTCCATTAGAAAATTTTAATCAAAAGGATATACAAAAAGGAAGTTATTAGATTGAAACGTAAAACTCAAAGTTGTTGGCTTTATAAATCATGTTCAAGACTGCTCATGTCATCAAGAACATCATACAGTCAATCCATCAATGGAGGCATCAATTTCTGTTCATCACTCTATTTTGTGCAAGCAAGATGATTCCCGTCCAAGTGATCAGGGTGACTTTACAATGTTGGGTGGCGATTTCTGTGGTATAAAACAAACATCAACGAACGGTGGTTCACTTGAAGGTGTCTGGACCTACCGGTGATCAAATTTAAAATATTCCAACCAAGAACATTTTTTTTTAATTCCTATTAAAAGAAGAATAAAAATGTTTCAGCTAAAGCCTATCGATTAGTGGGAAAGATTACTGCAGTGACTACGGATTTAACTAATTGTCCACCATTTTCAAATGTGATTTATATGTTATGTGTGACCGTAGCTAATTGGTTACGTAGATTTCTTCATTTTGATCTATCAAAACTTTTGTACTTGATAAGATCTCAATTGTAGCATTCACTATTTCGTCTTGATTGGTAATTACCATCATATTTTAGATGAGAGTGAAAGTGTGTAAACTTTGTTGAACTACTATAATTGCTTACTCTTGTCTACTAATCGTTTTACTAGAGTTCGACGTGCAAAATGTTCAAATAGAAGGTCAGCTCGCTACCGCACATAAGAAGTAACCAACCAATTCTAAGAAACCAGCTCAATTTCAATATCTACTTCATCTTCTCTTCTCTATAGAAATCTTTAGGCTTTTTCTACTAAGTGTTGGATAAATCATTTTGGGATTTGTTCATTCCATTTTTGTCTTGGATAAACCCAAAATATTCTGTTTAACAGAACAACTCTGCTGTTGTTTTGGCTTATATCAAAAGAATTTAAGAACCCTCTATTGGATTCTAACACTAATCCATCCCACAACATTAAATTTACTTTCAGGGCGCTAGCAAGCAATCATTTGGTTGATAAATGAATCTAAATTGTAGTAAAGTTAAGAAAATGTCCGAAACTCTTTCTTTCGAACTGATTCGGCACTTCATGCATGGCTATGATCTACTTTGAACTTGAATAGTAATGATCTAGTGAATTTGCAATAGCTTAATACTATTCGGTTCATTTTGAGAATGGCATGACAAAATATTCACATAAGAGATTCACAAAATGTTGAGTCTGTACATGATTCTGTTATCCCCCAAAGACTTGGTCTCCCATCGATGGATGCTTCATGGGCAATGAAGAAACCTTTTCTAGAAACCATATTAATTGTTCATGTGGCGGAGGGAATGAGAAGCGTATCACATGATGCCAATTGTTGCAGTTTCTGGAATGATTAAGGAAAATGACCTTTGATTTCAACACTAATCTTTGCCTTATGCAGAATAATGTGAACGCACTGATCGACATGAAGCTCAATAGGCATGAAAATCTTAGGGAAGAATCTCGAGTTTACCTGGGAGAAATTTCAGATGGAACTTGGAAGTTCGATAGGAGGGAGTCAGGGTCAGAGGTATGATTAGGTCACTGACTTGGTTAACCTGTAATTATCCCATAATAAATTAGTCATCCTCATATTCCCATTTCGGGAAATCATCCGCGACTTGATGCGAAGGCTCTAGTTTTTATTAGCTAACAGAGATCGGAAACTCTAAGACCATTATTTCGTGGAACAGGTTACAATGTTGAGACAGCTGAAGAAGCAAGACTTGTTGAATTTCTTCGACGAATGCATTAAGGTGGGGGGGGAGAAGCGGAGAAGAATCGGGTGCCAGATCCGTCCTCGGTCCAGATAGCGGATATATTTGCTTTTCGGAGGTTTCGGCCTCTGTGTGGTTCACTTCTGGGTAGTGAATGGCCGGATGAAGTCGTAAGGAGCTGCAAATAAAGTAAACCATGCATTAATATCTATCCCATCTTTAGCATGTTATAAATGCAAGCACGTTGCAGTAGTAATTTGTGTTTTTCTTTTCTTTTGGCTAGTTTCAATGATTAAACAATTGTCGTAAACATATTCGGATAAATATGTAAGAGGATTGACATATGCTGGGGGTGATTACAATGAAATAATTCACCGTGAATCATAAATATAATATACATTAGTTTTGGGCAGTACGAGGATGCAGAAGAACTCATCCCAGAGCACTGCTGTTTCTTGTATCCCCTCCTTCATCCGACTGAAGAAAGGACAAGCGCCGACATGTCTGTTCCTGGTGGCCACTTTGCATCACTGACGACGGTCGTACCCTGGCCATGGTCACCCGGGCCGGGGTGGCTGGGGGCACTCGTGGAGGTGGTTACAGGATGGTGATGATATAACCGAGCTGTCTGAGGACAGGGAGAATGGAACCTCGCCGCAACATCCAAACTTGGCATTTCTCTCCTTTCAGGTAGCTTCTGTTTCCAACTTTCTGAGATTGTTGAAATCTTGTTTTTCTTTTTCTCTTTTTCCCTCCCAATTCATCTTCCTATAAAATAGATAAACCCATGTAACAGGAATTGCCTAAATAAATTTTAGGATGCTTATGCTCTGAAGATACAACAACGTGGGTTTCGCCATTTGTTTTGTTTTATTGTGACCCATGTGAGATTGCTTCAAATGCATATTGGAGCTGTTAGATAACTGAATATGGCTGTAATTGGATCATTTGAGAATACAGCAGAGGTGTGACATTCCTCTGCCTACCGGATGCACCAGGCCAGCCAACCAATGTGTTCCTCAATCCATCCTCTTTGACGATAAAATCGTGCTGCAGATGAGCAAATGGATCTACGATTACCACTACGAACCTAATTAGGCAAGCCCTGGAGGTAAAACAGCGGGACACAGCCCACATTTAGGCCGAACAGTAGTTTCCCGGTGCCTGTTCCATTGGAAATGTGCCTAAAACTTAACAAACAACTAAATCCTTATATTCACTTCCATATAAGACATAGTTACGCATCCTGTACAAAGATAAGTGTCAGTCTCCTCTTGGATCTATAGGTTAAGAAATTCTCTATCAAGTATGAACAACTTTTTCGACGACTGGAAATGTTCATCCTTCTCCCCCACCACGAGCACTTTATCAACAATGACCACTGTTAAAAGAAACACTATTTTTGTATTTGTATTAGACTGCTTATATCATTGCAGCTCTTCCTGGAGTTAATCCTATGGAAATGTATACCATTATATCTTTCTATATTGTCAGTATGATGCCACCACCTGTATGATTGTTAGGTTTACTTTAATCTGCGGAAATGCGCAACTCCCTTTGCGCAATCTACAGAGAGGCACGAGCACATGGTTATTTGGTTGAAAAATGAATTCAGATTGCAGTAAAGTTAACTGAGGCAGAAGAGAAAACGGACTTGTACCGTGTAAATAAATGGATTGCGGCGTCCCCCATTCCCCGATCGCTTGACCTCTTCCAGCTTGAGCAGTCTGCAGAAAAAGAAGTAGCTTGACGTTTTTCCTCAATTTTCACATTATCAAGATTCAACTTTGGACCAGCAGCATGATTAACAAAAGTAAGGAACAATGAGTCCTGACTACTCGACTCACATTCGAAGGGCTTTGCTTGTGTCAGGGCTGTCGCCGAGTTCCTTTCGGATCCTAGTTTCATGGGCACTCCCTTCGGACAGTAATTTCAATATCGCCTCGGCACGGAGAGCTATGTGAGCCGATCTTATGCGATGCTTTCCACAAGCAGACTCCAGTTTATTATTGACCCTAGTGAAAGAGCCAGTTTCTGCAACTGTACTGCCGCTGGAGGTGCTGGTCGAACTCAAAGTTGGCTTCATGAAAGAATTCCCTGAGGAGGCAGAGTCGTTCTTGCCGGGACTCAGCTTGGTGATAAAACTTACCTTAGAGCGAGCTCTCCTTGACACCTGTGGTGAGGTATCAGATTGATAAATAAGGACAAACATCGATTCTTCATATTATTACCAAAAAGGAAGAAAGAAGTTTGACAAAATCACTACTAATAGCATCGAGTTTGAGAAAATAAAAGGCAAGTCATAGAGAGAGAAATCAGTATAAACAATTCCGTGTTAGTGCAATGTATAAGAAGATCTGCAAACATATGAGGACTTCCTCACGCCAGCTGCCAAAGCTAGTAGGAAGGATAAGTAGTGTCGAGATTTCAGGAGATTGATCTCAATCAGACAACATATTAGACCTAGAAGTCACTGAAACGCTGCACCGCCTCCAAAAGCAGAACGAGGAAGCCAATGAATAGCGCATCACACTGATGAATTCAAATCAGCAAAACCAGAAGGAGATTGGTCGTGTTAAGATGCATGAAACAACTAAAACAGAAAGAATCAGGGAGCAAAAGATCAGACCCAGAGTTTGAGCAAAAATCAGCCGAAAGAGCAAGAGATCGGTCATGTGAAGGCACAGCCTCAAAACAAAAAGGTAACCAAAATGGCAAGAATCAAGGAAACGAGAGGAACAGACCTGGAGTTTCCCTCGCAGCCTAGCAGTGATCACTCTGATCTTACGAGAGTGCGATCCGGCGGAAGAGACACTGCTGGTCAGGGAAGAGGAGTCCGACTTCGAGTCAGCAGATTCAGAGGACGCCGAGCTGCGACCGCTCCCATCTTTGGCCGGAATCACGTCCAAGCAAGTATTCCTAGCATAACAACACAAGCATAAGATAAGTAAGGATGATCGACCACTAGGAGAAGAAGAAGAAGAAGAAGTAGAAGAAGAGATGATGCAGGAGCGGAGACCTTACTTGGAGGAGAGGGTAGGGGAACGAGGGAGTGCGGCAGCTTCATCACCGGAACCGGAGAGGAGGAGGAGAGCAGAGGCTGCGATGGTTTCCAGTGGGGAGGGGAACGCGGCCACCTCCTCCTTCACTCTCATCCTGGCTGTTTTCTCTCGTTTTTTCTGGCTTTTGTTTCCTTTCCGAATTTGGAAAATGGCGCGCTTCCTCTTCCACTTTTTCAGACTCTTGGTTCTCTTTTTATTTTATTTTTTTAAATATTTTCCCTCTCGCCCGTCTCTCTCTCTCTCGGGAGCAGAAGTTGGGCTCCAGTTGGGCCTTGTAGTAATAGCCCAATGGGCTTTCATGATATTGATTTCAGCGGGCCAGGCGATTTCCCATCTTCCCATTGCAAACCCTAAACCCTAATGCAAAATCAGTTTCCATACTGGGACGCACGTAATCTTTATTTATTCATGAAAAGAATAAAGTAACAAACAATAACGACCAAGCAGGGGCCTTTGTCTCCCAGTAATGAAATGCAACCTTGTCTAATTCTAGTGATAATTTATAGGGGATATTATAATTCGAGTTAAGAAACAAAGGTTTGTATATTTATACATGGTTAGTTTAAAAGAATTTTCCAAAATACAAGTACGCACCTTTAATTTTATTAAAAAAATACGTGTTTTAAAAACACACTCCAAAAAGTTGATTTTAAGGAAAGGGGTATTGTCGGTCGAATTCCCTGTATAGGATGAATGACTGACGTATTTTCAAATCGTGTCTTTTGATAGTGCAAAACCCACCTTCCAAAATGACAAAGACTATATTGGTTGGAAGGCGAGTTATGAGAGTTTTGTTTCTAAATAACGTTGGTTCGGAAACTATCTTGTCAAATAAGATCGTAACTTTCGAAATTTATTGACTAATGTAGCGAAATCGGCCTTACAAAGGCCGACTTCGATAATGAAGAAAGTCGACATTTGTAATGCCGATTTCATCCTACCTGAAGCGAAGTCGGCCTTACAAAAGCCGACTTCATGAGGATGGTATTCCATACATGAAGTCGAGAAGACCGACTTCAGTAAAAAAAATTTTTAAAAAATTATAACATTTGAAGTTGGCCTTTGTAAGGCTGACTTCCTTAGTGTCTTGAGAAGTCGACCTTATAAAGGTCGATTACATTAAACTTGTAAAAAAAAGAAGGGGGAAGAGGGAGAAGTAGAGGGACAGAGCGTAAAAAAAAAGAGAGGAGAAGGGGGACAGAGGAGGAGGCGTGATTTAAAAAAATAAAAGAAAAACAAGGGGAGAGGGGAGGGGTGAGAGGAAGAGACGTGATTTAAAAACAAAAGAAAAGTAATAAGAAGGGAGAAGAAGAGAGGGGGTCGGGAGGGAGAATGAACGGGGAGCACGAGGAAGTCGGTCTTTGTAAGGCCGACTTTTTTATTGTCTTATGAAAGTCGGTCTTGCAATGACTGACTTTAAGAAAATATTTTATTTTATGTTTAAGTGTTGATAAGTCGGACTTACAAAAGCCGACTTCATACGGATGGGATGAATGACATGAAATCGGTCTTGGTAAGACCGAATTCGGTTGAAGATTATGAAATCAGTCTTACGAAGGCCGACTTCCTTCATGATCGAAGTCGGCCTTTGTAAGGTCGATTTCGTTACCTTAGTCAAAAAATTTCTAAACTTTCGACGGCATTTAACGAGATAATTTTCAGAGCAACGTTATTTAGTAACAAACTCCGAGTTCCGAAGACTTTTCTTGTACCACCAATTAGGGGAATTTATTTTTCACAACCCCATCTTCTTTGTATAATTAATTGTACGTTTTGAAGTACGTGGCCGCGGGGAAGCGGCTAACGGTACGTGCACGTAACCGTTACGTTGTTTACTAAAATCGATTTTTTTTTAGTAAAGTTTACTAAAAATCGATGTTTTTTAGTAAAATCGTTAGTAAATTACTAAAAAACATTAGTAATCCGTTACTAATTTTTCACTGTTTGACCATTAGGAAAGTTACTAAACTAGGTTTAGTAAATCTGCGGAAAAATTTACTAAACTTTTTAGTAACCGATTACTAAAAATAACGTTGGTTTGACAGTTTTTTTTAGTAATCATTACTAAAATTTCACTGTTCAACTTTAGTAATCGGTTGGTTACTAAAAAGTTTAGTAATTTTTTTCGCCGATTTACTAAACCTAGTTTAGTAACTTTCCTAATGGTCAAACAGTGAAAAATTAGTAACGGTTACTAATTTTTTGTAATAAAATTTGTAATATTAGTAATTTTCCAGGTAGGCCGTCCGGAGATTTTAGTAATGATTTACTAATTTTGTAAGAGAAATTAGTAAATTATTGTGTAACATGGTAAAGTCGTTAGTAAATTACTAAAGTCGTCCTTTTTTTTTCGTAATCGTTTACTATTTTTTGAACGAAATTTAGTAATCGATTACTAAAATTTTTTGTAATTTACTAAATAGGACAGTACATTCCGAACCTAAAACCGAACCTACTTTCAGTGTGAAATTACCATTTTACCCCTGCAGTAAAATTATAAATAGGTTCGGTTTTAGGTTCGGACTGAAAATTCGTAAACGATTTTGTAATTTATCGCAGGGGTAAAATGGTAATTTCACACTGAAAACAGGTTCAGTTTTAGGTTCGGAATGTACTGTTCAGTTTAGTAAATTACTAAAAAGTTTAGTAATCGATTACTGAATTTTGTTCAAAAGGTAGTAAACGATTACGAAAAAAAAATTAAAAATTTAGTAATTTACTAACGACTTTACTATGTTACATAGTAATTTACTAATTTCGGTTACAAAATTAGTAAATTATTACTAAAATCTCCGGACGGCCTACCTGGAAAATTACTAGTATTACAAATTTTACTACAAAAAATTAGTAACCATTACTAATTTTTCACTGTTTGACCATTCGGAAAGTTACTAAACCAGGTTTAGTAAATCGGCGGAAAAAATTACTAAACTTTTTAGTAACCGATTACTAAAGTTGAACAGTGAAATTTTAGTAACGATTACTAAAAAAAACTGTCAAACCAACGTTATTTTTAGTAATCGATTACTAACAAGTTTAGTAAATTTTTCGGTCGATTTACTAAACGTAGTTTAGTAACTTTTCGAATGGTCAAATAGTGAAAAATTAGTAACCGATTACTAACTTTTTTTTAGTAATTTACTAATTATTTTACTAAAAAAAGTTGATTTTTAGTAATGATTACTAAAATTTTGGTCGAATTTAATAAAGCACGTATTAATTTAGTAATTCCGCATCCCTCCTCTGCTTTCAGCGCTCCGCCACCCAGTCTCAGCAGTCCCTCCAGATCCCCCTTGTCGACTGGGGCGCCATCCGTCCCCTCCCTGCGTCCGTCTCTCAGTTGCAGAGCTTCCGCACCGAGAAGTGGATCGTCGCGTCCGTCTCGGAATACCCGAGCGAGGAGCTCAGGAGCTTGGTCCGTCTCAGGGGCTGGCAGGTGTTGGCGGTTGGCAACTCGAGGACCCCAGCCGACTGGAGCCTTAAGGGTGCCATCTTTCTCTCGCTGGAGCAGCAGGCTTCCCTCAACTTTAGGGTTACCGGGTTCTTGCCCTATAACAGCTTCGTTAGGAAGACCATTGGGTACTTGTTCGCCATACAGTATGGGGCAAAGAAAATTTACGTTGCGGATGATAGAGGGGAGGTGATTGGCGGTGACCTGGGGAAGCATTTCGATGTGGAGTTGGTTGGCGAGGGTGCTCGGCAGGAGATCTTGTTGCAGTATAGTCACGAGAATGTCAACCGTATGGTGATCAATCCTTACAAGAGGAATTCTACACGGAGATCTTTAGTGGGAAGCAGTTTATTCAGCAGGGCATTTCGAATGGCTTGCCCCATGTAGACTCGGTGTTCTATTTTACCAGGAAGTCCGGGTTGGAGTCGTTTGATATCAGGTTCGATGAGCATGCTCCCAAGGTCGCATTACCCCAGGGTGTCATGGTTCTCGTGAATTCTTTCAATACTCTGTTCCATTCGCCGGCATTCTGGGGATTGATGCTCCCGGTGTCGGTTAGTTCGATGGCTTCTGATGTATTGAGGGGTTATTGGGCGCAGAGGTTACTGTGGGAGATTGGCGGATATGTTGTTGTGTATCCACCCACTGTGCATAGATATGATAGGGTTGAGGCCTACCCCTTTTCTGAGGAAAATGACCTTCACGTGAATGTCGGGAGGTTAACTAAGTTTTTGGTGTCATGGAGGTTGAATGAGCATTGGCTGTTTGAGAAGATATTGGAGTTGAGTTTTCACATGGCCGAAGAAGGGTTTTGGATGGAGAAGGACGTGAAGTTTACCGCTGCTTGGCTGCAGGATTTGCTCGCTGTCGGATACCTGCAGCCGAGATTGATGTCGCTGGAATTGGATAGGGCTCGAGCAGTAATTGGAGATGGTGATAAAAAGGAGTTTGTTCCACGGAAGCTGCCCTCGGTTCATCTAGGTGTTCTTCCCCATTCAGCAATGTCTTCCAGAATGTCTGAGGTGAAAGTGCTGCTTGGGTTCCTGTTTACACGTAAATTTTCAAGGCTGGGCTTGTTCAAGAAAAGCTCATTCACTTAAAAAAGTTCATAGCAAGTTACACGGTGTCTCATGATTATTCGATATATACAATCAATTTGCCCCAAGGAAGCCCAGTAATTCAGGGTGCGAATGTCAGTAAGTCAAGTAGCAAAAGCTTGAGAAGGATTTCTGTCCATTAAAGGAATTTAAAGATGAAAAGGGAGTCGAGAACGAGATGAAATGTCAATAACAGTAGGGTTTTGTTGGACTATTGGAGAATGGTGGCCCAAGCTTAGTCCAAAGAGAATGAAAGAGGAAGCTCAGTTATGGAGTCTGCCCGCCCTTCCGCAGATTAATTACACAGTAAAGACAAAAGACGTTATGGAGGGATTGGCAGCAGAAACAACCAGCAAGGAATCTCACGCGGGGGTTGTTATTAAGATATTTTGTAATATAGTTGCACTATATATATATATACAATGAGATAATGTAATACGTTTAAGGCTTATCAATATAATAATTTTGGGCTTCCCCAGAGTCCTCTTTCTGGGAATCTCATCTCCTTCCTTCTTCCATTTCTTCTGCTTCTCTGGTGTTCGGTCTTAGCTCTTGAATCTCTCCTACCTTTCTTCAAACGAGAAAGCTGGAGTTGGAAGACGACGGTGGTTTTGGCATTTCACCGAACAATTTATGGGTACACTTTTACTTTCATCATGCGATTCTACCTTTCACTTTCGTCACGTCATTTTATTACAAACGAAGAAAATAAGATATAATAAAACGATTAAAAGAATTTTAAAAACAGATTGACAGTCAGTTGGCCCTTTAAAATTCTTAGCGCACTAAAATAATAAATATTTTTATTATTATTATAAAGAAAAAATCGAAGAATGCAAATGCAAGGGACTTTCGTGGGCTTTATCTTAGCCATGACACAATTCAGGGTTTCGCAATTTTCTTTTTTTTTTTTTAAGTATTTAATTTTATTTCTAGATTGGCGTTGGTGGGATTTTGAGAAATCTACCGAAGCCAATCCTCCCCCCTCCTCCTCGTCCTCCTCCAATTATAGTGTTGTATGTAATTGTGGGGTTCCCTGATTGTTCCCCCCACCGGCATGACAATTGCAATCTTCTTCTTCTTCTTCTTCTTTTTCTACATTAACAGGCCTTCCCAACCACAACCTCCTGATGTTGTCAGTTAAGTCTTTGCCATTTTTCTCTTCTGCGGCTCTCAGTCCACCACCCCCCGATTTATTAATACCGAAAAATACGTGGGGGGCATGTTTTATTCTAATACAAATAGTAATTACTACAACTTAGCAGTCGGTGTAAGTTTCCGCTGCATCGGACGAACATATTAACCTCCAAATCTCCCCGTATTCATTATTCTCAACCCTTAACAAGAACAAATTGTTATTATTATTATTATTATTATATCTACTAATATTACTACTGTTATTACCAAACCTGGTTAATTCCAGCGAGGCAGCCACGTCATCGTCTTCCACTTTCAAGTCAATGTTCTTCGTTCCCAACTCCTTGCCCACGAGCTTGCTCATCACCCGGGTCTCCGTGATGGCAGCTGTGCTCGCTGCTGTTCGCTCTCCACCCTTCCTTCGCCCCCCTCGTCGCTGCTGCGTTCGCATGGCCGTGGTCACTATCCCTATCTGCATTGCCTCTGCCATCTTCCTCACCCCTCGCATCCCTCCAACCAGTATCCCCGTGTTCAACCTCTTCGACTCCGGAGGCTGCGCCCTGAATTCCCTCCTCCCTTGCTGGTTGTTCTTTCCGTTTCCGGGATTGTCCCTGGCCCATAACATGACCGTTTCTGAGCTCTGGTTTTGCATCCTGACGAACAGGTCATTGACTATGATCCAGTCCTTGGCGTCGACTAGCATCACATGCTTGAAGTTCCTCCTCAGTCGCCCGAGCAGCATCGGGTAGCACGACCACCTCCGCAGGCTCATATGCACACGATCCAGGAACCCGGACAGCAATCTCTCAGGATCAAGCTCACCCGCCTTGAAGCTCACTATTGAGCCGTAACTCCAATGACCACTTACCTTTGCAGAGTTGCTCCTCCTCCGCTTCCCCCAAGGCGGCTCCCCTGCATCCTTATCCCTCACCGGTGTCCTAACAAAACGACCGGAATCAAAACTCAGGAAATTCCCAGCGGACATATCCCTCTGAGCAGCCTTGTGATTCCCTGGACGGTGATCATGACGATCCAGGAGCCTGAGGAAGGCGTGGTTCTCCTGCCGAATCATCCGGTCAAGATCATCCGCTGAGGAGCCATCTGGCACCAAAAGGACGACATCTGACCTCACAGTGATGCCAGAACGATGCAACGCACGGAGGAAAACACGCAGCCCATCGTCGGTTGAATCCTCGGGGACGTGAACAACAATGAGGTGGGGCATAGAACGGGTGCCACGGCGGTGGAGGAAACCCAACCCCTGGAGAGCGAAAGGGGGTGGAGACTTGACAACTAGGAAACCAGGAGCTCCTTTGTTGCGAGCGTCGGTCAACAATGATCCCCATCTCAGGACGAGGAGGGAGGTGGAAGTTGAGGGGGTGAAGAAGAAGAGGATGATGATGATGAGGAGGATGGTGAGGAGGAAGAGGAGGGAAGCCCTGGTGAGGAGGAGGCGACGGAATGAGGTGGGGAGGTGGAGGTGGCGGTGGCGGTGGTGATGATGAGGGAAGAAGACGAGGAGGAGACTGTTGGAGACCTTCCCCTTCTTACCCCCCATTATCATATCAAATCGTTTACATTGTACCTCCAACACCATCCAAATATTACCAAAAAAGAACAAGAAAGAGGGAAGTCATCAAAAGACAAGTGCCATGAGATGGATTTTGGTCCCAATGGAGTTATGGAGGAAGGTCGAATGGTGGGGCTTTTGTTTTGGGGATTTGTTCATGTGGTCAAAAAGACTGGATTAATATTTAGATTAGGCTTTTAAATGATGACAATACGTGACAACTTGTAATTGACCTTCCGTTTTCTTCCAAATCCATGGATGATGTGATATGATGATGATGATCCCCTGCGCCGACAGCTATGCAAGTTCGGGGCTGCCTCCAGAGAAGGCTCCAGCACAAGCTGTCCGAAGGTCCCCCCACCCCCAACCCCAAATGCCATTCTATTCTATAGCGACTGCATTTTGTCCGAACATAAGTTAGGAGGGCCCAGCCCCAGACAATGTCTCCTGCTCTTGATTTCAATGCACAAAGGGCGTCGTGTTACCGCTGTTCGTGTCGGTGGCGTCGTAGACGGTCTCTGCCTCCGTTATCGGGAAAGAACTGAATCCTTTTATTCCCCCCCTCCCCCCCAGCTCCTCCATGTACATTACGGCTGCAACCACAAGCCAGAAGCCAACTCCCGGAGATGTATCCACCTGTTTTGGAGATACATGAGGAGGTAAGAATGAGTAGATGAAAGGGAAGATCAACTATCTGTCCAAAATTCCTAACAATGCCCGCTCAACGGCTAAAACATTTTACTTGTCAAAAGGCAACAATGCACAACCACCCTCTTTCATTTATTTCACCTTCATCATCATGACCTCAGATCATAAATCTTCCGTGATACATCTAACAGTTTCTGTAATGATGCAAAAAAAAAAAAAAATTATGGGGTTTGATGGGTTCAAGTCATATTCTCATTACCACACAGGCAGGTGGATAAGCCGGCAGCGCTTGTTCAAGGTGTCCTGGCTGACTGGTCGACGAAGAATTGAGCGACCCTTTCAACTGAAAAAGGTAAAGTTGTGCCTAAAAAGACGCATCATGTTCCATTTATCCATGAGATTCTTCGGCTGGCCCATATTCAGCTATACACTCCTGTGGTCGGAGGAGGGATTCCGAGGGTCTGGACAACAGAGCTTCCAGGTCATACCCACAAGCCTGCATTTTGGAAATTATATTGCACAGCTGTTTCCTCCTGCCACAGCTGAGATGTAATTTTCCAGGGCACTTTGTTACAAATCTTCCTTCTCAGCTTGTACTCCTTGAGAGTATAATTAAAAACATCATAGGTTGCATCTACATTTATCTGAGCCGGAAAAACCGTCAATCAACTTCACGCAACTCCCGGCGTTAACCTGGACTTGGAACCTTTTCATAAGCAAGAACAGAGTGAAAGCTTCATCAAATTTCCCTTGCTGAAATAATTCCATCAGCATAATGCTGAATGGCTCAGAGTACTGCTTCTTAGAATGTACTTCCATGCTTAGGATTTCGGCAACAGCAGCTTCGATATTCCCTTTTCTTGAATTGCACCTCCACAGCTCTGGTCATTTCATCTGTGAATCTCAACAGGTACTTCAAGTATTCCATCGAAAGCTGAAAGGCTACAGCAATCTTGCCCTTTCGACTCGACCAGCTCATCCAAGATTTATAGGCCGAGGACCCCTGAATCAGGCCATCATTCTCCATCCGAGCAAGAAAGCCAGATAATTCATCTTCCAGGTTAGCCCTACGTAGACCGTCGATTATGGTACCATTGGTGACAGAATGTGTTTTAAGGTCGAGGCCCCGCAGCTGATCTAAGAAACAGACTGCAACCTTGATAGCTCCCGCCTCACTGTATCCGTCTATTAAGGTATTACGTCCCCCGTTAGCAAGTTTGTTGATAATGCTATACGCTTTAGCATACAAAACCCGCTCACATAACTGATCAACCGTTTTCTCCATGGATTTTTCAAACTGACCAGAACGCAGAGAAAAATGAGTAACACCGACTGATTCCTACAGACATCCATCCTGGACAGCAATACAAGAGCCTCACGAAGCTTGCCTGCCTTACACAGCCCAGTCCTTTAATCATCACAGCATACAACTGCACATCAGGTTTGACACCCTCACTGCACATCCTCCAATACCACGACATTGCTTCATCAATCCTTCTTGCTTCCAGCAACCATCTGAAACAGCTCGTATAACCCTGTTTTCCCAACACAACACCATCCTTCTCAAGCATGTGCATCGCCTCGTAAGCCCCATCAAAGTCGCCCACCCTGCAAAACCCATCGACCACATCACCAAGTGTGATTGCATCGGGATCACACCCATTCTGCCTCATCCTGTAGAAAAGGTTGGGTGCGTCTCTTATACGCCCCACACCACACAATCCCATAATCATCGCCATGTAGATGGCCTTACTTGGCAAGACCCCTCTTTGGTTCATTTCGTCGAACACCTGGAGTGCTTCCTCGATCTTCCCACCCTTCAAAAGACCGGAAGTGCCCTGATTCCGCACGCAGGCAGACTTACTCATCTTACTGAGCGCGACCCAAGCAACCGGGGAATGCCTCCTTGACCAACACATTCAGTATCTTGTAATAGTTATGAACACTGGGCTCACAATTATACTCCGGCATCTTCCCGAACGCCTCCACCGCCTTACCGGAAAACCCAGAAGGAATCAGAATGGATATCGGCTCCTCTCCCCCCGCATCTCATCGAGGACCTCCCAGCACCCGCGCAACAAATCCACCTCGTCTCCGACTTTCTCGTCCTTGGCGCCACCGCGAGCCCGGGCACCGGCCGTTTCCACCAGGGAATCGACGAAGTGATCGTAGCTCGCCAAGGAGGAAGAGGAAGGGGAAGAAAGAATCGGGGAACAGGCGAAGGACGCTCTCTGGGGGGAAACCAGGGGGGGATACGGTCGAGGGAGTCAAGAACGGCTTAGGGGCAGCCTTCCTCGTGTTTCCGAAGGAAGCGTCGAGGGAAGAGAGGGAGGCGCCGTCGCATCTCATGCTGGATATCCCCGTGTTACAGGTAAAACACCCAGCATGGAGATGCAGGGGAGGCAGAGGACACTAGGGAGATCCTCAAGTGTGCCGCTGCATTCAGGTCGAACTGGGCTGCTGATGGAGATGGGACTATATCTGAAGGAGGAGTTGGGCCGCAGTTGCTCTAAGTGTGATGAACAGGCCGGGTTGGAGGCACGAACTGGGCTGAATGCATTTATAGCGGAGGAAGAACAGGACGAAATTGAAGAAGAAGAGGGAATACAAGGACCAAGGAAGGAGAAATCAACAATGGACAACCTAAATTGCAGATGAAGAAATAAATAATAGGGAAGAGAGAATGGCCTTAAGAAGAAGATAAGAATGAAACTAGAATGGAGTGGAAGATGAGTGAGGGGTTGTTGGGTGCGTCTGGGAAGTGGTCCACGTAATTAAGTGAGGGTTGGAAGTGGCTAATTCCTCCGGCTTATGGAGGCGTTCCCGAGAGAATTTGACGACAGAATTCATCCACAAAGTCTCAAACCACATCAATGAGTTTCAATACCGGTAACTCGGCTCCTTTATTCTGCACCGTTGCAAGAAACACTTCACATCTCATTCTCAAAAGGTGGTGCACCTGTATTACTGAAACCATCAAAAGTCGGCCGCATCCCCCATGGCCTATGTACTCGCGTGGTTCTTCACCAGCTACATCGATCAAAAGGCGTTTTTTCTCGCAGTCCACTTGAGCATGACTAGAAGCCAAATTACAGCATACATCATTAATGATAAACTCAGCACCCGTAGGTAACACAATCATCATATGCCAACTCTTTCTATCGGCCAGCCATACTTTTCCACACATTCATACGATATAAATGAGTGTGTAGCACCTGTATCAAACAACGCATGCACCAGAATACTTTCTAACCGTACCTGAAATCACTCTGCGGGATGCAGTCGCATCCACCTCGGTGGCAATATTTAGTCTCCCTGTCTCCGAAAGCCCACTCACGGACCCCCTTAATGTCAACATAGTAGGTGTGGGTCTCATGCTTCCACTCGGCCTGGCATGCTCGAACCCGCTATACTAGTTCCCATCATCCCTGCTCCTAGAGGGTAATTCTTTCTTTTATGACCAGGTCGGCCACACCGGTAACACACCCCATCTCATTCGTGGCACATGCAAACCCAAAGTGATGTTCGTTGCACCGGTAACAAAGGGGCTGTCCACCGGACTGAGATCCTTGACTATCCCTGCGGAAGAAGCTTCTTACAGTGTAGGAGCACGAGGAGGACATGCCACAAATGATCGTGGGGCTGAAAATGAACCCCTGGCTTGAATTTCCTTCGAATGGGCAGCCCGCTCCCCATAATCCTCTTAGAACTCTCCGCTTCTCCCTTGGCGTTTACCGCCATCAATGCAATCTCCGTGTTTTGTGCCCGACGGTAAATTTCTTCATAAGATGTGAGCATAAGTGGGGCTACTTGTAGTCGGATCTCCGAATCTAACCCTAACTCGAACTTCCTCGCTTTGCTCTCCGCTTCCATATTCGGCCCATAGCGGGATAACACGGCAAACTTCCCTTCATACTCATCCACCGTCATCCTTTCTTACTTCAAGTTAGCAAACTCAAGTGCTTTATCTTCACAATAAGAGAAAGGAAAGTACTTCCCAAGGAAAGCTTTCTTGAACACCGTCCACACATCTCCGGTTTAAATGATTCTGGCGCAATCCTTACTCGTTTTCCACCATGCCTCCGCACCTCTTTGGAGAGAATACTCAACCACAAGTAACTTCTCATCGGTAATACATCCAAGAACATTGAAAATCTTCCACCACGTCGGGTCCCTCATCTTCCTTGAACTTTGGCGGCTCAAGCTTTTGAAATTATCCAATAAGGGTCACCTTCCTCTTCCGTGGAATCTCATCCTCCTTTTCCGGGGACACATGCACCCCCAACCTTGTGCTTTCCTCGGCCATTTCACTGTCAAACAACAAACAATTGATTAGTCGTGCTCAACCTCAATCTTGTATCATAAGGGCATATTCATCACATACCCAAAAGACGCCTACCATAAAAAAAAATCCATCAATGGTACATATTTTCAACCACAATAAGACACCATTACAATACTCAAAATATCTCATTTACACATGTTGATCCTTAAGATGATTCTTTGGCATTACATCACAATGTACGCATAAATTTCGGCCATTTTACACACAATACTTGCTCAATCCGTCCCTCATGGAGAAAGTATTCTCACACCCCACCTCAGGACAGCCATAACATAGACTTATTCAGCCACAATACACGCAGCTACGCACTTCTTTTAGCTAACAAAATCAACACCATATCACGTCAGAATTCATACACCTCAAACATACATACGGCCGCACAAATTCAGCCATCATCAAGCACATTCAAGGCAGCCACAACCCGCCTTCATAATGTCCAAGTATCCCGAACAATAGCATGTTCGTACTACACATTCCCATCACAAAATTTCCCGGCACTTCCGGCCCATCACATGTCCGTACTACACATTCCCATGTCCATAACACGCCCAATTCATTTTTATTTCCATATCTCAACGTCCACAAATAATTCGGAAAAACAAACCACGTTTCGAGTAACTCTTTTCATTCAAAGCATTCAGCAAAACACTCACAATACACTTTCAAAAACCTCACTCGCATGCATATGTATATAACCCCATGTTCAAAACAAAAACTAACATGTTTTCCTCCGAAAACACATCCTTATCACTCCGAGCTTAACCCAAGCTCTGACACCACAAGAAAGGATCTACAGATTCGTAAAAGAAAACTCATCGACTATTTCAATAAATAGTTAGAAAATATTACACAATTATATTACAATTGAGTTATAAAAATTTATCCAACGAAACTTTTCTATCGAACATGAAAATAAGTATACATAGATCACTTCTATGACCTGCCAAAAACACACAGTAATGTTAGTCCAATAACTAGGCACGGCAGCTCGAGCACACGCAACCAATCTCCCATAACATCCCGTGACGTATCTAAAATCGAGACCTCATCTCAAAAATCCGACATGCACCATTGCGTTTCCAAATCCTTAAGGATCGCAACTAAGTTGTTTCCAGCGGCATCCGCGAACGTCGCATTTTCAGCCTACACACGCCCCATAAAAGCCTCATGTTCATGTACTTTCAGCTGCACAACATCCCGCTACCACGGATCAACCCATCTAGGTGTGTAAAACCACGGAACTTACCTCTGTACCTTAGTTTTTCGCCCATCTTTTTCAGCCAACTAGCCTGTCCAATACACCATTCCGAGGGTGGATTCCTTTTGTCCAAACCCTCCTCATATCCGCCTCATAAGGCAGTCCCATAGGTGTTTCAAGGTATCGTCATAAACTTCCATTCTACCTGCGATACGTAGGTCGTTCAATCACTTTCATTTATCAGTGTCTTCCGCACTTAATAAACCCTCCTCTCATCGAAGAGTATCAACTCCGGACCAGCTATGAATGACCATAACAAGTCCCCTTTCCAGCCCATGTTTATTTAGTAACATTGTTCAATATTCGTAAGTTCGCATCCACGAATATTCGTGCTTGTCCGTAGCCGTCTCATTCGGAGTTTCGTTCTTTCCTTTTCTCAATACCGACGAACCAGCCCGTCCATCCCCATTTGCCCTATTCTCTGGCCTCATATATATGCCAAGGTATAAACTCCGAATGGGCAGCCACGTACCCGCACGAACACACACAAAACAATCCATTTTTCAGCCCAATGCACACACACAAACCGAGAAATTCGCTCTCGAACAACCCATAATCACCATGAGCATCTATTCATAATTCAATACAACATTCACCTCATGCATACGGACGAGTTCCCGCATGGCCAGCCCCCACACGATTGTCATCCGACTCACACGCTCAATCGCGAACCACCGACCAGCCCACATGCGGTGAGAATCCGCACATCCGTCGCATAACCAAGGGTCCAGGGTGCCATCATCTACCATTCCAAGGGTCTTGCAAAACCCTTTTCCTCATCAAACAACACATTCACAGCAAGCAAAACTCAAGGCTAACGAGTTTTATGGTTGTTTCACAAGAAGAAAAACGAAAGCGATTGAGTATCGTACCTTTCTTCTTCTCCGGAGCAAAACCGCTCCAATTCCTTCCTTCTCCGAGCGACCTCTCCACGGAGGGGCCTCCTCATGCTCTTCTTTATTGCTAGCCCTTCCGTTTTGCTCCTTGCTTTGTTAGCCGAATCAGCCCACCGGACCAGCCCCTTCTTCTTTTTTCTTCTTCCCCCTTCCCCCTCCCCCCCCCTATTCCTCTTTACCTCCCCCTTATGGACGTCCATAGCCCCTTTCTCCTCTTTTTTTCTGGCCTTCTAGCCTTCTTATGAGTGTCCCTAAATGATGAAAAGTGGGCCCCACCATCCATGGCTTATGGAAGAAGTCATGGGCCCCGATTAGCCCTAATTAATCACGCTTAATTAGCTTTAATAATCTAGCTTAAGTAACCTTAATTAATCTAACTCCTTAAGCATTATTTTGTCTTATTTGACCAGCTTTTTCGTGATTCCAACCTTGTAGGATTTGCAGCTAAATTTCAGCCATAAATCCACACGAAAGTGGGCTCTCCGTGGGCGACGTCGAGGTGGATTCGGGGCAACCCTACGTGCCGTTCGACTACCCCTTTCTCCGCTCCATATTGATCACATTTCATTCACCTTTGGGGCTGAAATTATCTCTAATTTTTCTGTTCTAACCAATTCGATTTTCAATTTCGAAGATAAATACGTTTTAACCACAACAACCCCAAGCTTATCGTCATAACAATGAAAATGTCAACTCGTCGTTCACACAGATACTTTCAAGTATTACTCCCTCACGTAGGAGGCTATCCATATTGCTCATGGAAGTGTCCTTGAACAATTGACATCATCCTTGAATATTATTCGCACCAACTCATGCTTACATATTCGATAAATCCTTTCACCGTTTCGAATTCACTCTTACAATATCATAAAATTTTCTTTTCATTACACATTCATACCATATGTGCCACCACATTTACATTCATAACCAGAAAAATTATGGATACAGCTGGTGCGATTGGCAAATCAAATGTTGACTGGTGTAAATCTCGTAGGTGAGAGACTATTCGCACGAATGTTGTGGGTACACTAACGGGTGCAGATGTTTACGGAGATAATGGTAATTTGGTGATGAACTATGCTATTGGATGCAAATTCGAGCATGATGAGAAGTCTCTGGTTTTGGGCATATAATTCAAAGATGAAGACATGTTTAACTTCATCAGTTCATTCTATTTCACGACCAATGATGATGTCAATGCGAAGTTTAATGGCCTTGATGCTATTGTTAATTCCCTTGTATAAGGGGTGAGGCACCTCCTTCCTCGAGTATGCGATACCATTAAGCGGTTAATCACCAATAAGAGTGTGAAGAAGCAAGCTGCAGATCTTATTTATAAAACCGTCACCGTCAAGAAGCAATACCAGGAGGAGCACCTGATTAGTCATCTTTGGAAGGTGTTCTTTGAACACATGGGAGACCGCTACCCTGAAGTATTGAAACTGATAGTGGGTGCTCTAAAGGTTATTGCTAAGATGATCGGTATGACAAAGACAACACTTCCTAATAAGGAATTGTTTTCCCTATTGATAACTATTAAGAAGAATGAGCATGGGAAGGTCCAGGAAAATTGTTTTAATCTTGTTCGTTGTGTTGACGGCTGTGGAGCCGAGTGTGTTCTTGCTAGAGAGTGGATATAGATATGTTTGGAGCCCCTCGACATGGCCAAGGCAATCAAGAAGGTGACTTTCCAGTTGGAGCATATTGTCATGTCTATAGGCAGACAACAACATCTGCAGTCAAGCATACGGCAATGGGAGTTTGCGGCTTTAGGTTGCAAGAAAACGCTCATTCATCTACTTAACTACGAGCTGTTTTATCAGGCAAGAGTGCTCATGTTTCCAAATGTCACCCTTGAGGACAATGGTAATTTCGAGGGGAAGGCATTGTTATAGGAAAAACACCCAGCAGATGGAGATGCAGGGGAGGCAAAGGACACTAGAGAGATCCTCAAGTGTGCCAGCGCATTTAGGTTGAGCTGGGCTACTGATGGAGATGGGATTACAGCTGAAGGAGGAGTTGGGCCGCAATTGCTCTAAGTGTGATGAACAGTTCGGGTCGGAGGCACAAGCTGGGCAGAATGCATTTATAGTGGAGGAAGAACTTGAAGATGAAATTGCAAAAGAAGAGGAAATGCAAGGGCTAAGGAAGGAGGAATGAGAAATCAACAGTGGAACAACCAAAATTGCAGATAAAGAAATAAGGAAGGGAGAAAGGCCTGAAGAAGAAGATAAGAATGAAAATAGAATGGAGGGGAAGGTGAGTGAGGGGTTGTCGGGTGTGTCTGGGAAGTGGTCGGTGTAATTAACTGAGGGTTAGATGGAGTGGCTAATTCCTCCGGCTTGTGGAGGTGTTCCCGAGAAAATCGACGACAGTTGGTGTTGTGTTCCTTTTCATTTTGCTTAATATGATGTCCAGCTTTGTTGTGGAGGTTTGGCGTACGAGTTCTACGCATTACCCCGCAACAAAGGGGTTGTTTGTCTATGGAGAACTAATTAACCAAAAGAAAGCGAGGAAGTCAATGGTTTTGGAACTGAGGTTTGTCTTTCTCTAAATAATTCTGATTTTCCAAACGCGAGGATTGTATGAAATATGGTTCGTCAAATATAGTTTCAGTTCTAAAAATACTTAAAATATCATCTTTGTTGTTGTGAACCGCGACACTTAAAATACAAAAAAAATAGCGATTGAGAACTACGACATTGAATAAATTTAGTAGTGGTTCTCAGCCGCGACATTATGTAAGGTGAATCACATGACAAAATATCGCGGTTGAGAACCGTGACACGGTTGGATTTAATGAGTAGCGTGATTTTCAACCACGGCATTACTTATATACAAATTAAAACGTTCCAAAATCCACAAAATGTAAGGATAGCCCAGCTCGTCTAAGGTGACTCCTAGTATTGCGCTTCGGAGAGGTCTTAAGATCGATTCCTATTGTAGGCAAGGTGACTCCTAGTATTTTTCCTCGGAGAGCTCTTGAGCTCGATTCCAATTGTAGGCGGAAACCTCCTATGAACCTGATACAAACACCATCACTTTGACCAACTTAGCCATCTTCACCTTTGACAATTTGTTTTTATATATCTAGTCAGTGTCTCAGTTGGTAATCGCGCTACTCAACAAAATCTTGTAGTGTTGCGATTCTCAACCGCGATATTATGTCATGTCATTCACGTCACATAGTTTTCGAGGTTGAGAACGACGACAATGCTAAATTTTTTGAATGTCACAGTTCGCAACCATAATTTTTTGGTATTTTGAATGTCACGATCTACAACCGCGACATAAGGACGGTATTTTGGGTATTTGAAACTAAAATCGTATTTTATATTTTTTTTAAATACTAACTGTATATTTGTACATTTCTCGTCCAAATATTTCTTTAATCAATCTTTCATTCTTATATTCATTTTTGGAGTGGTCCATGTAGTCATGTGTAAGGGTTGTAATTTTGGACACGACACGATAACACGACCCGTAATTTTAGTGTCTGGGTCAGATCTTAACGGGTTTGTATCGTTATCGGGTCGACCCATTATATCCGGTATGTTAACGGGTTGTTTTGTGTTTACCCGATACTACCCGTTAAGACCCGTTTAAACAAGATGCTTTTTGTATGACTTTCTCTTTATGTGCATGAGATAGTTTTTGGAGACCCTTCTTGGTACCAAAAGTTGAATTTTAAAATTGAAAGGTAACATTTATTTTGGCCCAAATATTTAATTCATAACTAATCTATGAAATGTATGCTTTCACCCAAATATCAGAAGGTGCTCGTGTTGAGAGTGAAGAACATCTACAACTCGAGGAACTTACTAAAGATATTGTTAGGTTATATGTGAATAACAAAGACGTCACTCAATCTACAAGTTCAACAAATATTGATTAGTTGGTTTCTTTATGTCATCATTTTTTTATAAATTTATTTTTAATATTTATATAAATATAAATATTCTTGCAGGAAATGGAAATCCATCTACAAGTGCACATCATGATAGATATTCAAATTTTTTTGTTAATTTACTATAAACACCAAATTATTTATATTTCATAATTTTATCATGGATTTGTTATGGAGTTATTGTATTTTTCACTTGTTGAATTATCATGTAGTTCATATATTAGACCTATTTTAGATTGAATTTTTTTTCGTGTCTAACGGGTCGTTTCATGTCTACTCGTTATAAAACAGTTCAGGTTTGGATCTACTATGATGATACGAAAAACTTAACGTGTCATGTTTGGGTTGACGTGTTTCGTGTCGCGTCTAATCGTGTCTGGACACAAACCTGATCCGTTTACCCGTTTTGCCACCCTTAGTCATGTAGTCATGGATTATCCTAAATCTTCTTCTCTTCTATATATAAAGCTAAATTATCAAATATAATTTGATAAAGGGAATGGATAGAAGCTGAGGAGGCCTAGACTATTAGGATTACAATGAGAGTTTATGTTCTTTGATTTGGAAAAACGTGGGAGGAATTAGAGATTTCTATATGAAAAAAGTATCAAACAGTAGCGCTGGTGAAGTTAAAAGCTATGTCAGCGCCACGTAATCCTCTATCAGTGGGGAAGACTAACGGATAGCATAATTAATTTGACAAACTTCCGTTGGAATGTATATAAATATTTTTGAAATGTTAGAATACATCGAAAAAAAAAACTGACAAAGTTTAGGCAAAATATACATTTATGGCCTCAACTTTGAGCCAACTTTTTGTTTTGTCATTAACTTAGTTTGTTGTATAATTTTGTCACAAACTTTTGTTTTTATTTTGATTTTGGCCAATTTTGAATTTCTTCTAGCAAAATCCAAACAAGGCCTTAATATAGTCTCACTCGAATCCTATAATAGTGGAGTTTCGACCTCTCATTCATTCGTCTCATAATCCACTTTATCCGTAGTAACAGCCCCCTAATAGAACATCATCCGGCCATCATCGATTTTGCATATTTTTTAACAGCATTAGTAACTATCGTTAATTTCGGCTTCCAATTCACTTAATTTGTCCATCAAAATTTTAAAATAAAAAAACACATGAAAGTTTTCAATCTTATTTCCCATTTTTTTTTAATTTTTTTCCTTTTTAGTCGATAAATGAAAATTATTTATTAAGATTTGTTTGGCTTACGCGCGATAAAATTCAAAATTGGTCAAAATAAAAATAAAAATAAAAGTTGATGACAAAATTATATAATAAACTAATTTATCGGCAAAACAGAAAGTTGGCTCAAAGTTGTGATCATAAATTAATATTTTGCCCAAAGTTTAATGATATATTTAATAATTTGGCACGTAGCATCAACAGCTTCTCTATGATATCCGATGGTTCAGGAACGAAGCCAAGAGGGACCTGCTATCTGTTTCGTGTATATTCATTTTCATATATATCTAATGTCACGTGACCACTAATGAAAGGAAAGGAAACATTAGAAAAGAAAAGAAAAGGAAAGGAAAGGAGGATCGGGATTCCTAAGTAGGGACGACTCCCTTTAAGGACATAACATTAATCCCATAACTTTGCTACTTGCTGTACAAGATTTAAAAGTCATGTAGATTTAATGAGGATAACTTGCGTGTATGTAGGGGGTAGTTATTCATTAAACTTTCGATTGTAGCAACACTGGCATGTTTGAGCAAGGAAGATGGCCCGTCTCCCTCCTTCCTTCCCCGTTACTATCCCAAGTAGTAGATGACGACGACGAGGTCGACAAGGACAAGCTCCCATTTCCAGGAACACCCCATAACCTCACCCCGACCAGTTTTGGCCCTTCTTCTTGTTGTTTGTTAATCACATTGCCCGCGTCCTGATGCGTGTACTGAGCGACCAGCTCAGTTAGCTTCATGTACTTTTGTTTCATGCTCTTCAGCTCCGCATTTAGCGTCCCATTCTCCCTCTTCAGGCACTTGTTCTCCTGAACGTGGTTCCTGTGCTCCGACGCAGACGATGCTGACTGCGATGACTTCCCGTATTCCCCAGAAGGTCGGCCCATCTGCTGGGGGGTTGGGGATCGTAGAGGAGGGTTCTCCCGCATTCGTTGCTGCCTTTTATCGTTACCTCGTGCCTTCCTTCGACGGATCTCGCAAAGTAGTTCCCTTGCTCCCCTTCGGAAGTTGTCGTTGCAAAACTCCCACCGTCCTGTCCCCGACTTGCGGAATCCCTGTCGTCATCAGAATACGGAAAACCTTTCTAATGTTTTGGGGATGAAACTATAATCTCAGATTAACAAACAATGTACACTTTTAAAGAAGGGGAGTTATCTTGAAAATATCCCCAAAAAGTTAGAAATGGCAAGCTACCGAAGAACGTTATAACAACGTCATGGGGTTGATCATGTAGTAAATTATGTAGTGATAAAATCAATCACAGCTGAAACAATTCTCGTCTTAAAGGATCATTGACATTCACGCGTTCCCCACAAATTCAATGAATTAATGTTTCTAGATTCGAACTATGAGACACGCCAACTCGAATATCGGTGTTAGCGTGTAAAACTGGACGAACCCAGAAATCTAAGAAGTGATCGACCCTTGACGAAACCTTTGATTAAACCCCCTGTAACAAAAGATGGTCAATCTTCATCTCGCTAGCTAGTTGGAATATGCATATAGTCCACAGCTAACTACGATTTCTGCTAGCGAAACATTTCAGGTCGAATGAAGTCGAAAGGATTTAGAGTTTGGGAATTTGAGATGCTAGCGGCGGAGGTGATGATCACTCCATTTCATAAACTCACGTAAGTGTTGAGCTGGCGGACGAAGCTGGAGAAATTGCAGTGCTTGAAGAGGGTGGGGAGGAGATCTCGGGAGAAGTCGTCCAGCTGCCACACCACGAAGGCCGTCCCGTCGTCATTCCACGAGATGACCTCGTCGGTTGCGGGGTCTTCAACGAGCATGTAAGTCTTGAGGAGGAAAGGAGGAAGGGTGGACAGCGACTTCTTCCGGACGTGCTTCTTAGACGAAGCATCCATAAATGAGCTAGATGCGGCGGAGGGGAAGCGGATATAGAAATGGGAGGAGTCGGGGGGAGGATAGTTTAAGAACTCCAGTCCAAACACAGACCAACACGACTCGTCCTGTGGAAAACGGGAGGGGAGGGGGGGGGGGGGGGGGGGGGGTGGTCATGAGAAAGAAACGCGAATGGGAGCAGGAGCAGCCTCTCTTCTCCCCTTTTTAAGAAACCTGGTCGACTTTAACACATGCATAAATTACACGTTCCTTTCTTTCTTCCCTCCTTCCTTAATGGAATTGTTGTCGTGTCTGTGTCTCTCTGAATATGTTTTGCCCACACGACAATATTAAAAGCGAGCACGCACGCACGTGGAGAGGAGACGTTCTTTCCGCAAAAAGAAAGAAGAGAGGATCAACAACATTCGATGCCACCTTTCGCATGGCCGCGTGGACAGAATTGAGTAGTCCCAAATCTTGACGGACTTATCAATCCATACGCATACATACATTGACTGCATTATTAGAAATCGACACTACTTGTCGTTTGAGAAACATTATTGATAATATGACGTCGACCGGGTAAGAACCACGTGGCGCAGCATTTTCCGAGCAAGTCATCGCCTTATAAATCTTGACCGATGATTTAGTTGGCGTGCGTATATGACTAGAAACCCTGTCATTTGCAAGAGGATAATTTACGACATAGAATACGAGAATGAGTTACATTAAACAACTTGACTTTTACCCTAAATCGATAGGAACGCCAAGATACATTTGCAAAACATCTCCGATGACTTATAAGTTATCCCCTCACACATCAACATGTCCTTAAAAATGAACCTATGATATATGATATATTTTTCGACTATAGACTCGAAGATAATTTTATGACTTTTTTTTTTAATTAAGAAGTTATGATTCGCTACAAAGTTTTTACCTGAAATCATTTTAAATACATTCAAAGAGAAAAAACACAAATATCAGTTTAAATCACAAACATGTTAAAACTAACCATGTCAGTTGAAATAATTAAGCATTATGCACAGTGGTTGATGTATTTATATATTTTTCATACAGTCCCTTGGTGCACCGTCAAAGGCATTTAGCTTTGTTTTAGTGCTGCTGTTTATAAAATTGTATTTTAATTATCTTAGTGTTTATAGACAAAACCCTAAATTGTCTCATCTACCATTATTAATATAATTCCAGTGGAATTTTAAATGATAATTTACCGACCTGAGAGGTTGCTTCCTTTTTTTAATAAAGTAACTCTTTAAAATATTTTACGAAATAAGTCGGTCAAAATAATATTTTGTCAACTAATTCTAAGAAATCAATATTATAACTACCCAGTTCCATTTGCAAAGAATTCAGTATTTCAAACATTGAGTTTAATTAATTTTTCAAGCTAACACTGAGTTCTTTGTAAATAGAACTCGGTGTTTATAACGCTGATTTCCTGAGATTAGTCAACGAAATATTAATTTGATAGATTTATTTCGTAAAATATTTTGGGGAGAATATATGTCGTTGAGCAACGTTCCTCCTCTTGCTTAACTGTTGCGATATATTTTTTCGACTTCATTTTGCTTATTTACAAATTTCTCATTGGTTTTGCCTTTTTCTAGTAGCAACTAGGGAATAATTTATTAGAGAAAAATTATAAATTGTTAATAGGTTCAATGATTTAATGAGAAAGTTATGCAAACCGGACTTTTCTTGTGAAAAGTACAATTTTTGTGAGTAAGGATTGTCATTAAAAAATCAGAGATATTTCTTATCGGGTTTTTTTTTTCCAAGGATGATCGCAATCCTTGAGAATTTTTCCTAGTAATCGGACAATCATAGCAAGATCGAGGTTGTATTTTTCTTCTTATGAGAAGTTGGACTTTTCGATTCAACGAATTCTTTAGGTGATTTAACACGAGACAACTGTGAAACACGACCTTGTTTCTTCTCTTTCCTTGCTAAAATGAATTCAATGCAATCCTTTGAATTATTGTCTATGACAAGGGATGAGGACAAAAAATTTTGAAGTATGCATACAAGAAAGATGAAAGTAGGGAAGAAGTTCTTTTATTTGGTCTCTTCTATGTTTTGATTTGTTGATATAATCTGGTTTGATGATGACAAAGGTTATGTATTGTTAATGTACTATTTAAGTGTACAGAAGAACGAGTCTTCGAGTGTAGAAGCTGGTCTCTGTTATTTGTGCAATACGTAAAAGAGTTATGTGGAGAACTTCAATGGGGGAAACGATCTAGCCATCAAAAATGGTGTTCTGAGGACGATCTACAATCGAGTCCACTATCTCTATTACAGAGATGAGCATCTGTGTCACAGTTGCTATAACTCTCTTTGCCGGAGTATCTACTACAGTTTATAGAATGGTATTTCTGTGAATGACCATTTCCTTATTAGAGATTGTTCAATATGTGAGCACGTGAGATATTTATCTCATACGTCCTTAAGTTAATTCTTATTGAATTAACTTTGGCATCAGGTCTAGGTTTGGACCTTGAGTTGTTTTGGAAAGATTTATTTCCTGAACTAACGTGATCCCATAATTATGGAATTTGACTACAATCTAATCAGGTTGAAATCTCCCTTATATGGTGAGAATATTTTACAATGGGAATGTTTTGATATTATGGAAACAAATCAATCCCAATGCCAAATTCGTATAAGGAAAAGTGCTGATTCTACTATCGTAGAAAACAACTTCTGAGCAGAAAACATTATCTCTTATTGGGTGATTAATCTGGTTTTTTATTATCTGATATTACTAAGGATAATGTTTTGTGTTCTTGGAAGTTTTCCCACAGGATCGTATCATGGAAAAAATGGCAAGTGGATCAACTAGCACTTGGTGATTGATTGGGAAACTCCTTTCCATGGACAAGCTTAAATACAAGAGTGAAGCCACAGTTTCAACTTGTCGTTCTACCTGAAAACTTACCAGAATCCTTGTGCCTTCACCGTTGCAAAAGCTGAGAGCGTCCGTCGTGCATTCACCGAGCCGATCACCTCTGAGAGATAGCGTCTTTTGTAGCTGCAGACTATTGGTATTATAGTTGCTAATTCTGTTTTGTGCAGGTTGTTAGTCACACAGGTTGTGTGCAAGGGCAGGTGATAGCCGTTAAGCTGCGTTGGCAGGTGGTAGCCGTTAAGCTGCGTTGGCAGGTGGTAGCCGTTAAGCCACGATGACAGGTGGTAGCCGTCAAGCCACGGGCTCAGTGAGGAGTCGGAGTCAGACACGTTGCGTGCGGGTTGAGTTAGTCACGTGTGTACGTGCAACTTGTTAGTCACATTTCTGACAGAAGTGTGCATCTGTAAAGTCCCTTTGTTCTAAATATAGTGAATACGCCCTAATTGGGGTGAGCACTGGGAGAGTGAACGTAGGCATTGTTTGTCGAACCACTATAAATCTTTGTGTCACACACATAAGATAACCAATCTCAGAACTGGGAATCTGTCCAGCAGATCCAGTCTCTGTAATCTGACAGAACCACGCTTATGTGATCGAAAAAGTGTTAAAACTCTTAAGGCACTAATTTAACCTCTTCTTAGTGCATTCTTATACCAACATGATTGGATTACAAAGTAAGTTCCCACAAGAAATGGTTATTAAATTTATTTTGTTTGGAGCTATTATGGGCAGACTATATGATTTGGTCGTACACTTCTTCGTAACTGAGTCAACAATCAATGAATGGATAATGAAGATATGCAATCATCTGTCTATGTCTTGTAACCTGATTCCATTACATTTTAAGAAGTTGTGTAACAACGTGTGTTGCTGTCAGATTAGTTTCAGTTATTATTGTTTTATTTGACTCATACTTTTATTTTGATCTTGTTGGTCCCATCAAAAAGACAATGTCAATGGACCAATAGATGGCCCTAAACATGAAGCTCACGTAAAATGTCTAAACATCTTAAGTAACGTATCATTGAGGAACTGTTCATTTTAGGCATTTCCTGAAGATATAATTATAAATATCCGCCAAATGAAGTATTGTTGATCATATTCAACTTGTATGAAAATATCATTTTTTTAAAAATTCTCCGAATACGATCGAAGTTTCAAAATTAACGCATTTATCGTCCTTACGATGAGGTTTCAAAAAAAGTCTTACTTATTTTTTTATTAAAGAATTTTCAAAATCCGTCTTTATGTTGGGTGTGAAAAATTCACCCAAAACGGTTTTGAAAACTCATTTTGATAGTAAAAATGGAAAAAAAAAAAAGTCTCCAAAACCTGTCTTTTGAAACACTTAGACAATGCTGGTTATGATGGCCTAAATAGTCAAATTTGTCTCCTTAAACTATAAAAGGGCAGGTGTATGAATCCTAATGTCGACATATTTGCTTTGCTTTTTGGATAAATACTTTTCAAAAATCGAACACAAAACCTCGCGCCCAAGGAGGAGTATAAACCTTCCAAAAATGAATTCTCAAAACCCATTCTTGTTGTGTTTCAAGGGTGGCTTTTTAACATCCGCCCCTTTTCGACTCCGAACTTATTTCTCTAAGTGTTGGGGTCGGATGTTGAAAGCCCGCCTTGATGGGATACAAGTCTTACCATCGGGTGAGTTTTGAATATCCATCCCAGGAGCTGTATCTTGGGGATTTTAGAAACTAAAACGATATTTAGCTAAGTTTTTTTACGAAAACATTACATCCGAACAAAACTCCGTATTCAGTACCGATATCTAAGCCCGGTTTCTAACCTTACGTTGGGGGAACGAGATTTTGAGCACAGGGTTTTGATTCTGCAACAAATAATTTGGATGCGGATAATGTTAAAAACAAGTCGTGGGGCGACTTCCGTAGGGACTTTTGTTGTTAGGCCAACAAAAATGTGATTGATCGATTGGTCTATCTGTGCTGTGGTATATTATATACTCCATGGGTCCAGGTTTTGGAACCGCCCTTGGGTTATTTTAACAATCGATCGTTCCTTCGTTTTGTCCTTTTTAAGTTTATGTCCCCCCCGTGGATGACCTCATCCCCAATCTTGGCCACATAAATATTTTAAGCATGATGGTCATTTCCACGACACAATACAAAAACAATATTTATGAATGGCCCTGGCCGCCATTGAAGTTTTTACCAAGCTTTTTTTTTTCCTTTTAATTAATCCGACGAATACACACGTCGACTTCTACATGCTATCTTCCATCTGCTTTCTTCTTTTCAAGTCATCGAGATTCAATTTTTTTATTTTTGATTTCCCCCAAATGTTTTCTTTGCTTTCCCAGAAGTTTTTTGCTTAGAAAAAAACCAAGGTAATTTACTTACTGTCGGATTTGCTATTAGTAATCAACAAATGCATCCGTGAACTCTTTCGAAGTTACATGAATACCAGCGAGATTGGGTGGATCCAATCTCTGGTCTGTCCCTCCGACGTTCTTACCCGACACATGTAAGGGACTCTAGCAATATCTTCTGATTTGAATAAGTCATGCAGAAAATATAATTTCATTTCCATAGAGCATATAGTAAAATTATCTAATAGAGAAGACAACCGCGTATGAATGAAATGAATGATTGATCGATCACGTCCCTGCAGGCATCCAGAACCCCTTCTTGTCTTTATATATAGACCCTTTTGTCTTCTGCCGTTTTTCTATTGACAGAACCACTGAACACTTCGACGACAAACAAATCTCACTGCCTATGGAATCCCGTAAATCCAACCTCCGAAGGATCAACTCCACCTCCACCTCCAAGAAAAGCAATTGGATCGTCGTCTCGTCCGGCAAGGAGAGTTCCGTCGACTCCCGGACGACCGTGAGCTACAGGCTCTCCTCCCTACTGAAAACCCTTCTCGTTCCACTCTCGTTCTCCCCCTGCAAGTGGCTCTCCCTCTCTTCATCCCGCTTCCTCTCACTCCCCGCCCATTCCTCCCTCGGCCGTAAGGTCACGGTGACCCTCTTCGGCTTCCGCCATGGCCCCGTCTCCTTCGCCATACAGGAGCAGCCCCGGGCAGACCCCTTCCTCGTCATCCAACTCGCCATCTCAACGTCCGCTTTAGCTCGGGAGATGTCCTCAGGACATTTGAGGATTGCCCTCGAGTGCGAGAAGCATGACGCGCAGCCGCCAAGCTCTTCCACGAGCCCAAAGTGGACCGTCTACTGCAACAGCCGCAAGTGTGGGTACGCAAACCCCCGGGAGAGCTCAAGGCTGGACCTCCACATGCTAAGTACAATACGGAATGTCTCGGTTGGCGCGGGGGTGATACCGATGATCGGCGATGGAGGGAAAAATGGGAAAGGGGGGTCCAGCGGGGAGCTGGTGTACATGAGGGCCAAGTTCGAACGAGTAGTCGGGAACCAGGATTCGGAGGCGTACTACATGCTGAACCCGGACGGCAAAGGGGGGCCGGAGCTAAGTATCTTCCTGCTTAGAATATGAAACGCTTATAGAGTAAGATCCCTAAATTTAATTAAAATATTGTGGTTTTGAGACAGCACATGACACATAACAACAACAACAAATTAAATGACATGATATGGTTTGACCCTTTTGTTTGTTTTGATAGGTGTGCGATGCATGCCGAGAGAGGTCAGCGACGAATGCATGTATATAGGAAGGAACAAATGCATTGCAACCAACTCCCTCTTTAAATTTCTCTTTACGGCTTATGAAACTGTCTGCGAATTAAACCGCAAACACGTGATCGTGGCAAACTCATTGAATTCAAAAAGAAAAGAAAAAGAAGAAAGGGAAGAAAGGAAGATTTTCATTGATGAATGATAAACATATTATACGAGAAAGTCCTAAAGATTGCCTACAGAGTATATGTATCTATCTTCAACTTTCATTTAGCAGTTATTTCCCGTTTCTACATTGTGTTATTCCCATGTAAAATCTTATCTACAGCATTATCCACGAGATTAGTTCTCCCAACAGACTGATTTGTCACTGGGTTAAATTTTCTCTAGGGAATCATCGACTAGGAGAATCCGAGACGATTAGATTTTTTCCTTTCAATCGACTATATTTTTTTAGTCGATTTTGCCAGGTTGATCGCACGCGACCTTCATATAGGAGGGATTTTTCTGGAAAGATTTCCTCCCATCACTACAAAGATTTGTTCTCGAATGTGACGACATTTTATATTAAAATAAGAAATTAATCGACTCTCGAATATCAATCAATAGATTGTCTTTTATTACAACCTTCCGAAAAATAGTCACGATGATAAATTAAAAATAGTGTAGGTGGTTCAAAATCACTACATTTCAAGGAAATTATTGTCCCTTGTTGATAAACTAAATTGTCATATACCAATTCATAATATATTTTTTCGAATAACGTAACGGTTTTAACCGGCTGAATTTTCGGAGCATCGCACATTACTCGATCACCCTTAACAATCATTTCTAGAATTTTACCGGCAATATGCGTTTTTATGCTTTCGAATGACATGACGAATTCACTCGACTATAATTTTGGATTATTTTCTTACGACTTAATTCTTAGAGCATCATGCACTAATTCATTATTCGCGAACATTTGTAGGGATGAAATGTCGAAGTCGTCGGAAAACAATCAAATATGTGTGTCGTGTTTATTATCCTCACGCCGCCTCGGCAGTTTGGATGTCATGAGACTGACCAAAAGCGATTCATCATTGGCTTTTTCTTCTTCTTTTTTTGTAAATGCATTTCATCGCGCCATCCCTTCATTTTTTTATCATAATTCATTGTTACCAAGACTTTATATATTTTATTCATGAAATTTCACATCGGTATCAACCATACCTTTTTAAAAAAATAAATGAAAAAAAAGGAGTCGGAATATAGAAAAATATAAAATTTTGTACTGAAATTTGTAGTAACAATCGTAATAGTTCACACTAACCAGATTTTAATCAGAGTATCTTTGCTAAGTGTTAAATAGTAAATTTAGAGAAAAACAATTGATGAACGAATAGAATATTCACTGATGTATAATCAGTGACTATTTAGGATTTAACTTTAGAAATATTTATGATCTTATGAATTAAAATTTCAATGTTTAGATTTATGTTTTTCAGAATATTTTTAGATCCGGGGCCTCTTTTAGATATATACAAAAGTTAAGTACAACTAGGCCCAATCTGATTAAACTCCATTAAAGCCCATGGCCCAAATTCAGAGGCCCAAGTCCAAGCAGACTCACAGTCACAACCCTATCGGCAACGGTCGGGGGATCTCCTATCCCTCCCAACCCAGGTGTCGCTTCACATTTTGAATTCAAACTGAACGTCCAAAATTGTAACGTTAGAATCAAACCAACCCTGAAAGAAAGAAAAAGAAAAAGAGACCATCAAATCAAGAATCATCAATCCAATCATCACCCAATCAAATCAATCCCTCCCCCCCATTCCCCACTTTCTCTCGCCATTTCTTCTCCCTCCGGGGCGATCGGGAATCGCTTTGCCGTGAAAACCTAAGACCAGAAGTGCAAGAGGGAGGCGGTGGCCTTCGCTCCGTTTTGGTCATATGGAGGGGAGGCATGACATGAGCATGGCCTCCAGGAAGGCCGAAGAATCAGGTTTACGGGAGCTTTTAATCCGATATTTCCTTGGCATCTTGTCTGTCTTTCATTTCTATCGTACTTTATCTTAGTGTTATTGATTTTGTGGGCATTGTTTGATTCTCTGGCGTGGCATTGGATGTGCAGCTAATAGGAGGTATCAGGCTGCTGAGTGGCTTGATGGACTGGTCGGCCCTTTAGGGATCTCGCTTCGGCCATCGGAGGGGGAGTTTTTGAGTTGCTTGAGGAACGGCCAAGTTCTTTGCAATGTCATCAATAGAATTAAGCCTGGATCAGTGCCTAAGGTATCTTTCATGGTTGTACGTTATGTGGTCTCGCTTTTGTTGTTGGTTAGAGATTTATTTTTTACATGAGAAGTTGAGGAGGTGTTATTCGGCATTGGTCAATTGACGTTTCTGTTTGGATTGCGAATGAGGTGGTGGAGAATAATCATACCCTGCAACCTGATGCTCGAGAACCGCAGCCACTGCCAGCTTTTCAGTATTTTGAGAATGTCCGGAATTTTCTGCGGGCAGTTGAAGAATTGAAGCTATCGGCTTTCGAAGCTTCTGATCTGGAAAGGGTAATATTTAGTGCAAAAGCAGGTTAGGAATAAAATTTTCTGCGATGTTCAATCAAATGAAAGCCGTTGTTTATCCTCTGGCAGGAGAGTCTCGATGCAGGCTCCGCTTCTAGAGTTGTGGATTGTGTTCTAGGAATGAAGGCATATCATGAGTGGAAGCAAATGTCTAATAGTAGTGCAAATCAGAAGTGTCTTAAATCTCCTTTGATCATGCGCTTGGCGAGTAAGATAAATTCCCAGAACTCCGCCACGAGTTCGGAGGACTCGTGCAGACGGTTGCTAGACATGTCCGATGCATGTGATAAACAGCAGCCTGGAGCCGTAAGTGGACGAGCTGGAGGTACGCCTCAGTTGTTATTTAGTTTTTAAGTTACAATTTCATGCAATCTTCACCAAAGATTTCAATTCCAACTTTAGAATTTGTGATCGCGGCTTATGATATATGGTGAAGGCAAATGGCATAGGACTGTTTGTTTTTCATCTCTGACCAGGACTTGTATTCAGCTAATGTCACAGATGCAATCATCAAATCACTAGTTGATGGCATGATCGAGGCAAAGGAAAACATTGGCAGCAATCTTTTCACTTCCATCTCCAAGCAGAAGATAGTGAGGATTTTGCTTTTTTTATCTTGTAACCAACCAAGCTCGAGGTTTTATTCGGTTTTTGACGTTGGTTTGCCCACTGGGTCTTTAATCGCTGGCAGGACATCGTCAAAGTCCTTGGCAATTTAATCTCAACCTGTATGTCTGCTCATGATCTAGGCAAGTACACTGAGGTCAGTAACATTAATACTAAACGAAAAAAGAAGCAACATTTACATCTATTACTGGCATCTTGGAAATGCCCTTTTCCAGACATGCCACCAAAAAAAGCAAGTTCATGCATTTCAAGTCACATTCTCGAAGAAGATGCACTACTGTTGACTTCTTTGCTCTGGAACTTCCTCGGAATTCCCTTATAACTTTTGCTGACTACTTACCAAAAAATGTTTTGCTGACCGGCATGTTTCTTGCAGCTTGTACTAGCTAGCTTTTTAAGTCGTCTTTTAAGTTGAATTCTGGTATGCACGTTAAGAATCTTCCATTGACTTGACTTTGAGTTGAATTATGTTCTGCATGTTGACTATTTGTCGCTGGACATACTTCTGACTTGATTCTTTGCATTATTTTTAGCTTGATCAAGTGTATGCCGAACTACTCAAAGCAAAAGGACAGGCAGTCTCCGCAACACATTTGCCTCTACAAGAAGTGTCAGAATCTGAGGTTAGTTCTTTCCGTTGTTATGATGAGTGAATTTCCTTAATTCCTTCTTTTAAAAAAAAATGATGTTCCTGCCAATACATTATTCCATTTGCTCATCTTTGCGCTCCATTGAATTCTAAAGATTTCTTGGTTTGTAGAGTTGTAGAATATGCTCAAAAAACAGTTTCTGCAATCACCGCAAAAAATTTGAATTGCAGAAGAAAGAGGTATTGGTAAGTACTACTGAACTGTTTTAAGCAATGTAGTTTTCTTTGTGATGTATCAAGATGCATTGCATGAACCATTTGATATTGATTTTTTCTTGCATGTTCTTTGTGAAGGATATAAAGATCCTGCTCTCAAAGACCAAGCAGGAGTTCAATGACTTGCAAACTTGCTTTCAGAAGGATCTTGCTGACCTTTGTAGGCCCCCCAGCCAAACCTCTTGCTGTTAAATGATGTATTTCTGGTTTCTGGTGTGTTGATACCAAATGATCTTTTTGGGACAGTAATCCTTATTCAAGAAATGTCCAGTGCTGCTATCGGTTACCATAAGGTGGTCAAGGAAAATAGGAACTTATACAACATGGTTCAGGATTTAAAAGGTTGTATACAGTAGAGGATTTCTTTTTGCCCAGTACTGGATAGCATATTTTTGGAAGTTTTTTTTTGACATGCCATGCTCTCTTCATGAATATCTTTGCAGGAAATATACGTGTATATTGCAGAATTCGGCCTGTTTTTAATGCCGAAGCAAAAAGTGTGATCAATTTTGTAGGACAAGATGGTTCAATAGTGGTTAGGGATACGACAAAACCTCAGAGAGAAGGAAGCAAGTTGTTTCAGTTCAACTACTGTTTTGGTCCATATGCTACTCAAGGTGCGCACCTTTTTAAGTTTCTGTTGAAGGATTTTGCTGGATTTCTTTGTACAAAGACTTGTTTCCTTCTTTCGTCCATTTGGAAGTTATGGATTTTGACATGTACTTTGATTGTAACCTCATTCAGATGATATTTACTTAGAAACTCAACCATTGATAAGATCAGTAATGGATGGATACAACGTGTGCATATTTGCCTATGGACAAACCGGATCTGGGAAAACATATACAATGGTAAATTTCTCCTATGGTGTAATGCATTGGAGAGTTCCTGATCTAATGAGGTTGACCAATGCATTAGCTGACTCGTTTCTTTCATTTAATAGAGTGGTCCATCAGGTGGCTCGTTGAAGGATGCTGGCATCAATTATCGAGCCCTTAATGACCTCTTTGAGATATCTAATAGAAGAAAGGATGTCACTGATTACTGCATCCAAGTGCAAATGGTTGAAATATATAATGAACAAGTCCGCGATCTCTTGACCGACAGTTCTTCAATGACAAAATATCCTTTGACATGTTTTTCCTGCAAATATAATGAAATATTTCTACGCATGGCAGCTATTTTCTTTTCGAGTTTCCTTGACAATCTACAAATTAGAAATCAGAGGCTGCTCAAATAGTTATGGCTTGTCTCTTCCAGATGCTACTTTGCATCAGGTAGAGTCTCCAACAGATGTCTTAAATCTAATGAAACTAGGTGAACTGAATCGTGCTGTCAGTTCCACGGCACTCAATGCCCAAAGTAGCCGCTCTCACAGGTCAAAGCAATCTGAGACTTGGAGACATTCTATTTATCAGGCTTCACACTTTTATTGTTTTATTATATATTTAGCCAACTGGTGAATCTTCTTGCAGTGTGTTGACAGTTCACGTTCAAGGAAAAGATGTCTACGGATCTAATCTTCGAAGTTGCTTGCATTTAGTGGATCTGGCTGGAAGCGAACGAGTTGATAAGTCAGAAGTGACTGGGGAGAGTTTAAGGGAGGCTCAGCACATCAACAGATCGCTATCTTGTTTAGCCGATGTTATATCGGCTTTGGCGCAGAAAAATTCCCACATACCTTACAGAAACAGCAAGCTAACCCTGCTTCTACAAGATTCTTTAGGTACCTAATCAGTTTTACGAATTCATGTTTCCCCTCCAAATTTAATTAGTCAAATTTCATAATTGCATACATATTGTTACACTTACCAACTCGTGCAATGTGGATATAGGGGGCCATGGAAAGACACTGATGTTCGCTCATGTTAACCCAGAAGAGGATTCATTCTTGGAGACAATCAGTACCCTTAAGTTCGCTCAGAGAGCTTCCTCGGTTGAACTCGGCACTGCTCGTCTGAATAAAGAGAGCAGTCAGGTTTTGCAGCTTAAAGAGCAGGTAATATAGTCAGTATTTTGTCGCCCTATTGGTTTTGGGATGCAATTTTTTCTAAAGAAGATTAGGAAATTCAACATTGGACTGATTTTGCTTTCTGAAAACAAACTTGCTTTTGGCACTGCAGGTTGAAAGCCTAAAGAAGGCGTTGGCAATCAAGGAAATGCGCAGAAGTGAGTTGAGCAACGTAAGGGAACCAAAGACTCCTCCAGGGATCGTCCAGATGTCACTACCCGAAAGGACTCCTCCTCCCTCTTCTAGGAGGAGGTCCAGCATGGAGAACTGTAAGACTGGAAAGGGGACAAATCCTGAAGGCAAAACAGAAAAAGTTCCAGCATCTTCTCGTGGGATAGGACTTGGTATAGAAGTACCAACAACTGGTGAGAAGTATAACTACTTGCATAGTGTCGCTGGCAACGGTTTAATCACGCCTCCCCTGGTTGAGATATCTTCACATCAGAAGTCGAAGCAAATTGGCAATAAAGACGTCCCGGGGTCTTGTGGGCATTTCGTGCAAAAGGAAAATTTGAAGGAAACATGTTCATCATCTTTGGACTATCCTCTAAGTCCGAAGTCTTCCAAGAAGGGGTTGATTCTAAAGAAAGATGAAAGACAGCAGTCATCTCCACTACGCTTCACAAAGTCTCCCGAACCATTTGGAAACGTCCGTACTACACAGACCGTGGCGCCGCCTGATTTAGCGGTCCAGAGCATAACTGCCAAGAAATCTCAAATTAGAAAATCCTTGCGCACTATTGGGAAGCTGATCAATGGACCCGAGAAGAGGTAGGAGTTGACGTTTCAGGGTATGATCATTTTTGCACCAAATACAAATGTACAAATCATTCAAATAACACAGCTTTTGTTCGCAGGAGCCGTGACAACTCTGCAGAAAGCTGTTCATCTGCCATCAAAGGCAAGAAAGGTGAGTGCTTCGAAAACTCAGAAGTCACAGCGAGCGCTAGATCATTGAGGAGGCGCTCGCTTACCGGAGGAATACAAGCATCTATTGCTGTAAACTCCTGCAGGTCATCTATCGGTGGCAAGTCGACAGACTCCAGTAAGTCAATGGACTGTGTAAAGAAGCGCCGCAACCATTTTACATTATTTATCTCTGATCTGCGCCTAAGCTTTTAATCGTCCTTTCATCTATCCAGGCACGAACACCGCAAGGAATGCAAGAACACCGCCTCCGGCTCACCCATCGTCTGTAGCAGCAAAGCGTTGGGTTTGATGTGTAGGACTTGGTTGATTGTAGGTTGCACGATGAGCTGAGTCCCTTGACTATGGGGACAAAGGCATGGGGACGGAAAATAAAACTCCGACTGTCATTGCATCATTGTGATGCCGATGCAGGTAGCTTTTAGCTCAGGGACATCTCAAATTATAAGCTGTAACTTCTCAAAAGCTTAAGTGATAACAACTTGGATCGATAATAATCCTAACATTTCACCGACACATTGAAAAATTAATGCACTCAAATTAATTAATTGAAAAATTGTGAAAAGAGAGAAGGGAAAGAAACCCCCCACCAGGTTGTAACCGCCACACCGTCCGGTCTGCCCGATCCGCCGGGAGATGGTGGACGCGTGGTGTGGCGACTGCAAACAGGTGGGTGACACCGTTTGCTCCGACTGCGGCCTCGTCCCTCGAGTGGCGTATCTTCGTCCAACGACAACGACCCCGTGTCGGCAGCCCCACCAATCCCCTCCTCACTGACGGTGGACTCTCCCGCATCATCACCACCGGAGAGTTCCTCACCTCCTCCCTCGGCCGTTGGCTGGGGCGAGGTTCTAACCCCGATAGCAGACTGATCGCAGCCTTTAAACCATCGCCACCATGTGCGATAGGTTTGCCAATCTGTTTTGGAAGCCTTTATTATGCCGTATGCTTGCATGCAATTGAACTGCCTATCCTAATCGGTGAGAACGGTTAGTTTTTAAAAGACTCTATTAAATATGGTTCGAATTTCGTAAAATACGATTATAAAGTCGAATGGGCGACTTTTCAAAATTTAGAACGCCGAGTTCATGGCACGATTATTTTTTATGAACTCAGGCTTTCGAACTCCGAATTCAGCCAAATTACAATAAATTCGGAGTTACAAAACTCGACTTCTTTAGTCATTATTTCAGTTAATTTAAAACATTTTGGCTTATTTTGGGAAATAATTTCCTCAATAACATTAATAAGTAACAAAGCTCATCGAGATTACACATCCATGCATCAAACTATCATTTTATTGTGTTTTTATAAACGTGTGAAAAAAGAGCAAATAATCACTCACATCACTTTCTACTATTTTTTTTTTACTTTTATTATTTTTTAAAATATATGTATTTTAATAAATTTTATTAAAAACTTCATAAATCGGACGTATCCTGGAGAGGATCCAACTCCAAATCAACTCTCCAAATGCAAAACTTATTCCTTCTCCTAACTTCTTTTTACCGAGTTTTGTTCTTTAATGACGTCATTTGGCAAAATATTTCGCCAAATGACGCCATCACTAAAATATTTCGCCAACTAACCCACCAAAGTCGGCCTTTGTAAGGCCGACTTCGGTCGAGGGGAATCAAAGTCGGCCTTACAAAGGCCGACTTTCATTGCCATAGACCGAAGTCGGCCTTTGTAAGACCGACTTCCTCAATGCGTAATTTTTTTTTTCTAAGTGCTGGAAGTCGGTCTTTGTAAGGCCGACTTTGCTCTGACCGCATTGAAGTCGGTCTTACAGAGGCCGACTTCCATAGCACTTAGAAAAAAAAAATTAAGACAGAGGAAGTCGGCCTTACAAAGGCCGACTTTCCTCAGAAGCGAAAAAAAAAAAGAAATTTCGATTGCGATCACACCTGTAATACAAATACTTCAACGCAAGTGTCTTCGGACCAACTAAACTCAACTAACTCAACTCAAGTCAAGTCCAGACAACTCAGTTCAATATAACAGTAACGCAACAAACTAAAAAGGAAATACATAGGAGAAGTCTATATAATCCTAATTTCTTCGGGAGCGCCTAGAGTAGAAGAATGATCCAAACCTCCTCCGAGACTCCATCTGTGTTAGCTGAGAAGAATCCTCTGCATCACGAGCGGGTGGTCGATTTCTCCTGCTCTTCCTTGGTGCCTCGGGAGTGGATGACGTAGAAGCATGTAATGCTGGAGTCGCATACGCATCCACCGGAGTTGGATCAATTACAAGAGACGGATATACCTCGTACTCCTGCGATTGCATCATGAAGGAATTGACGTCAAACATGTCAACGTCTCGATGCTGATCCGACACCGAGTCCTCCTGCTCCTCTTCCTCCTCCTGCTCCTCTTCCTCTTCTTCCTCCTCCTCTGCGTGAGGTTCATTGGGTGGATCAGCTTCGAACTCATCGTCATCCACCGGCCCTTCAGCACGTCCATACAAGCGCATCGGGGTAAACTCTCGCAAGAAGTTATGGCCCCTGCGAGAGATACCGGCGATGTGCTATAACTCGGAAGTCACCTCTCTCGGATCGGATGGAGATGCTCCTCATTTGTTGCATCTACGAAGAAAGTATATCAATACAATGATTTATACATTAATGAAGGTAAATAGTTATTGTACTTACCACTATGCTCAGCATGACGCCCGTGTGAGATAGATGTGGACGGGAGTGACGCATGTACCAGGTTATGTACTCCTCGTCTTGTTCCCAATGTAAAGGAACGATGTGGCTCGCCCGGTGATGCCATAGCTGGACGTACTTCTCGTGGATGTGCAACCAATTGTCGGATGACTTGCCACGCAATGAAAGTCGGCATTTGTAAGGCCGACTTCCTCAATGCGTCGTCCCCCACTTTTCCTTCGCGAAAATTATCCGAGTGTGGTGAAGTCGGCCTTTGTAAGGCCGACTTTGATTCCCCTCGACCGAAGTCGGCCTTACAAAGGCCGACTTCCTTGAGAACCAAAGTCGGCCTTACAAAGGCCGACTTCCTTGAGAACCAAAGTCGGCCTTACAAAGGCTGACATTGGTGGGTTAGTTGGCGAAATATTTTAGTGATGGCGTCATTTGGCGAAATATTTCGCCAAATGACGTCATTAAGGAATAAAACTCTCTTTTTACCTTCCCCCACTATAAATGGAAATGAGAGGATACCGAAGTTAAAGGGATAAGGCATTGACCAAAGCACTCGATATTAATCATCATCAAATTATTCCTATTCCTATTCCTATTCCTATTCCTATTCCTGTAAAATGAATCAGAAGTCCAGGATGGATAATCGTCTCCATCTCCATCTCTACATAAACACGAGTGGTTGTTCCTCATCCCATTTTTCCATTAATTTAGATTTTTTAAAAATCGTTCCAGAATATATACGGTGATTATCAACGAGATGGAGATAATAATAGGTAATATTTGTTTGACAAAATATCGAATTTTGGGCTGACTTACTTTTTTATCCTAACGTTTTAAAAGTTATGTTTCTAGCCTTAAATCAATATTATAAATCTTTCGTGGCCTAATTTAGACGTCATCATCAATTTAATTATCAGAAATAAAATAATTTCCAACTTAACTTGTTTTAGTTATTTTTCTTTATTTTACGTGGAGACAATATTATTTTTCGCTCAAATTTTGGGCCGACTTTCTTTTCTGTCGTAACATTTAACAATTTTTGTTGTGGTTTTAAATTAATATTATAAATTTGTGTGGCCTAATTTAAATGTCTTCATCGGTACCGACTTTAAAAAATTTCTGCGTGAGAGGCAATAATTTTTGTTGCATAATAATAACTCGCCCTGTAGAGGCACGAGAGGGAGGTTAAAGTTGGAAGGGCAAAATGTTTGTTCAGGGATAAAATGTATTTGTCAGAATCCTAAATCATAATGAAAGTTGTATTTTTGTCAAATATTAACGTAAAAAAAAAAAAAAAAACTAAAAGAGCTGGTATCAATAGTCTGTTAGCGATGAAGGCATTTCAATTAAGCCACAAAATTTGTAATATAAATTTAAGATCACCAAAGAAATATTATTAAATATTATAATAAAAAGAAAAAAGAAAAATAATTAAAATAAGTCACGTGAGAAATTATTTGATTTTCGTTACTAAAATTGACGACGAACGTTTCAATTCGGAAAAAAAAAATTATAATATTAATTTAAAATCAGAAACATAAAATTTCAAATATTAGGCTAAAAAAAAGTTGATTCAGAGCCACGGATATTTTGCCGATTTGTTTTTATATAACTCCAATCAGCCAGGAAACCCTAACCAGGAAAGGAGAGCAAGCGAGCTCTTTTCTTCCGCCGACCCCGTAAACCCAAATACCTGGAGATCGAATCGACGATGGCTCAGTACGACCTGACACCCCGGACGGCACCCAACCTCGACCGCCACCTCGTTTTCCCACTTCTGGAGTTCCTTCAGGAGCGCCAGCTTTACCCCGATGAGGAGATCCTCAAGTCCAAGATCCACCTCCTCAGCAAGACCAACATGGTCGATTACGCCATGGACATCCACAAGTCCCTCTACCACACCGAAGACGTCCCCGTTGACATGGTCGACCGCAGGTCTGATGTCGTCTCCCGTCTCAAGTCCCTCGAGGAAGCCGCCGCCCCCCTCGTCTCCTTCCTCCAGAACCCGTCCGCCCTCCACGAGCTCAAGGCCGACAAGACCTATAACCTTCACTTACTCCAAGATCGCTATCAGGTCCCCCGCCCCCCTTCTTCGAGGATTCCTCTCTGCCCATGTTTGTTTGTGCTTGTAGTGGTCTTGTGTTGCCCCCCCGCTTGCCGAATTTATTTTGTCGGCCTTAATTTATGTGGCAATTGATGTTTCTTAGATTCTCGTGCTGATTCTATGCGATTGATGTTTCCCAGATTGGTCCGGAGCAGATAGAGGCATTGTACCAGTATGCAAAGTTCCAGTTCGAATGTGGGAATTACTCTGGTGCTGCTGATTATTTGTATCAGTATAGGGCCTTGTGCACAAATAGTGATAGGAGTCTTAGTGCACTCTGGGGAAAGCTTGCCGCGGAGATTCTGATGCAGAACTGGGACATTGCTCTTGAGGAGCTTAACCGCTTGAAGGATATTATAGATTCAAAGGTTTTAACTGCCAGATTTCCTAATTTATTCTTACTTACGCTACTGAATTGTATGTAGACCTGCGCTCAACTGATCCCGTGGTTTCTTGTTATTTCCCCTGGGCAGAGTTTTTCATCACCTGTGAACCAGGTGCAGAGTCGGATATGGTTGATGCATTGGAGTTTATTTATCTTTTTTAATAACGACAATGGGAGGACCCAAATCATTGATCTTTTCAATCAGGACAAGTATGGCCTTTACCTTTCCTGCTTATGTTTTTTTTATCCCACCAGCATATTTATCTTTTCATTTCTCCATTTGACCCTGAAGTTTTCTTCATTGTAAACCATGCTGCTAAATTTTATGTAGCTTATATTCTGACTACAATGCACTGCTTAAGGTACCTCAATGCAATCCAAACAAATGCCCCTCACCTTTTACGCTATCTAGCCGCTGCATTTGTCGTTAACAAGAGGAGGAGGCCCCAGTTCAAAGATTTTATCAGAGTTGTTCAGCAAGAGCAGAATTCATATAAAGATCCTATCACCGAGTTCCTGGCATGTGTCTATGTCAATTATGACTTCGAGGGCGCACAAAAGAAGTTGAGGGAATGTGAGGAAGTAAGTGCATGATGTTTTACTTACCTGCAACTGTGTTTCTATGGCGATGATATCCCTAATTTCACTTTTATATCCATCTAGGTTATACTGAATGATCCTTTCCTTGGAAAACGGGTTGAGGAAGGCAATTACACGACTGTTCCACTGAGGGATGAGTTTCTTGAAAATGCTCGCCTCTTTATGTTCGAAACTTACTGCCGTATCCATCGGAGAATTGAAATGGGGTATGAATTTTTTGCTATACTCTTGCATCTTCATGATTTTGTTGCTGATGCATTTTGAAGTATGAGTCATCATAGCAGAATCAAAGGCGGGTTATGCGTTAGTGGGTTCTCTCTTATCGAATTTTATTACTAATAGGTCATTTTTTATGTGTTCATTCAACTCGATACACACCAATGACTCTGGTTATAGCGTTAATATGGAATTTCTCATTGTTTTTCTGAAGCGTGTGCATTTTGTAATAATAGTCCTTGGTCATGTACTTATGTGCTGGTTATGTATTTTGTGAGTGACGTTCGAACGATTAGATCTTATAGCTGATACTTTCTTTTGCAGAGTATTGGCTGAGAAATTAAATCTGAATTATGAAGAAGCTGAGAGATGGATTGTCAATCTCATCCGTACATCAAAACTGGAAGCGAGGATTGATTTGGAGTCAGGAACTGTCACCATGGAACCGAATACTCCGAATGTGTAAGTATCACATACCTTTCGTTTTCTCTATGCAGGACTGTCATTTGGCGTGTTTGTCCGTTAGCCCTTATTTTTATCATTTGGCAGCTATGAACAGTTGATAGACCACACTAAAACACTGTCGGGTCGCACCTACAAGCTAGTCAGTCAAGTCTTGGAGCACGGTCATGCACAGACCGCTCGATAATTTTTTTCTCATTCTTTTGACTCTATTTGCTCCGGCATCCTCGGGCTTTTTGCATTGCTAGATGTTTTGCTTTGAATTCGTCAGGGCGGAAATTTGAATTTATCTGCCCAACCTTGCTGTATTCTTTGCTTAACCACTTGTACTAGCTTATAATTAAGTCCCAATTTTGTTCTTGCTCTTTCGTCGGATTAGATTTATAGATTTGTGCAAGGGGGATTCTACCCCAGTGTCTTTGGTGCGCAACCACTGTACAATGAGATACTAAAGACGAGTTTCCGATACGTTGTTCGAATTATGTCCGCTATGAAGAATCCCAAAACTAAATCAAACTCAATCAAAACCAAGTAGCTCCGTGAGCACGACATAATCCCATAAGACATTTCTCTCCTGTGAATCCAGCAGGATATTCATCTATTCACCTCAAGCTGTGCTGTATTTGGCAGACTTCGGCTTTTCTGGTGGTTGGTTACCACCGGCAAGAATCACATAAGAGTAGAAGCCCAGCATTGAAGCACTATGAAAGACAAGGATGGAATGAAACAAAAACCGATACATCATTTGAGAAACCATAGCGGTATAAATGGCACATAATTTTGCTCTAAACCAAAGAATACTTGCCTGATGAGGATATAAAACAGTGCTGGGAAACCTTTCTTTGTCTGCATTCACATTTTGGAAAGCATCGTGTTAATCTGAGGAGTATATGAAGCACCATAAAGAAAAGCACGGTTGACCACCCAAGTAAATGTTGAAAGAGTAGAAAAGTACCAGCATATATGTATGAAAGTGCTTCCACACTAGTGTCGTGGAGAGTGCTGCAAACATTAAACAGAAAAGAAGTTACAACCTTCTCTATGATTCCCTTGAGCATAAGGGTCAAGGGAATTCACAAGTTTCGTCCCTAAAGTCATCATAGCTAAGTCAATGCTCCGAGCTTCCTCAGAACAGGAAAGGATCTATTCTATAGATATGAGCATGGGCATTCTTCAGAGTTTGAGAGAGACGATAAACTAATAATAAAATGACCCACTCTCGAGGCTGGCAGCACTCGTGCATCACTAACAAGTCATCTCACAAAATCCTTGTATCCATGCACTAGGTAATCTAACCGCACACATTAAACTGTAAACATAACCCACCTAGAACAAGTAGGACTAGTATCATCTCTCAAGCACATCTTCACTTCACCAAACTTAAGAAATATCAATCCTAACTAATACATCGAGAAAATTCAGGAAATGTGGAGATCTTCAACTGGTCAATACTTCTAAATAAAAAAAAAAATCCATAAAGAAACTCCCAAGATTTTTTTTTTTGATAAGTAACTCCCAAGAATTGTTCCTAGGTTGTGTCCTTGGCAAAAACCCAACAAATCAAGGTTAAGCTAAATAAACTTCACCAGAAAAGTACGACTTGTTCAAAGGCATGCATCCATAACAGGCAAAATTTTACCTATTTGTCCTAGTATGAACGGAAAACTTGATTTCCCACTCCTCCATACTTTCAGGCTCATTGTACTCAGTGCCAGAAGAGCACCTCCAATGAGAGCTTTGGTTTTCAGAGCTAGTAGGTTTCTGGAGAAAACAAATCCAAAGAGGCCACCACCAAAAATTAAGCCTCCTGCGAGCAAAACAAATTTATCTAAGTCACTCAATGGGAAAATGAGGTAACACTGCAAACAGGGAAAGAACCGGAAATCATTAAAAACTTAGAATACCTCCCACTACGAGAAATAGATTGTGCTTTTCTTACGTCATTAAGCTAACAGATTTATGAATGAATACTACACCCATAGGTCCCAGATTTTAGTTACAAGAGATCCCCATCAAACACTCTACATGTTTTCATGTTAAATCTCCTATGCTACAATTGCCAACCAAAATAAAAAATGAACTCGTCCGAACTTCCGGAAACCAGCTTTGGTTGTAGATGCCAAAAGAGCAGGACTCAGAAATTAATGCTTGACTGGTACTGAAGAATCTACTATAAGAAATACAACTCGGTGGTATAGGAAAGGCTTCAGCTTGAAATTTATATCCATACAGAAGACTGAGAGAATAAATTTACCAATATTCAATGAATGTGGAGTCACTAGGACTGCCGCAAGTTCAATTGGCTCTGAAAAACTTTTTGAATTGATTGAACTTACCGTATGGAATCCCGAGACAAAAATCGTGAATTATAGCGGCCCTCTTCTGTGGGGCTATTTCGCCTTGCTCCTCATATCCTTCCATCCCCATGCTCTGTGCACTTTTATCTTCCATGTAATGGTACAAATTAATGGTCACCATCCATGTATAAACGTGATGCATCGCCATGTCTGGAACTGCTTTTGGCTTCCGAAGTGCCCACATTCTTTTCCGTGCCTCCAAGACTCATCGTAAATACTGACGGCTACACTAAGCAAGGGCCAAGAGGTAAAAGTCAATGTGAAACGGAAAATCCAACGTGTTCCACAAAAGAATACTTGGCACATCCGAATCACAGACTGGATGGCCTAATCTGTTTATCTGAGATACAAAAATTCTTGAGGACGATTGTGAGAACATACTTGAGTAACGGGGGCACGTTTGCCCCTGGATGGATTTACCATTACTGACTCCTTGAAACACTAACAAAGGACGGATACGATCACGTTATGGTCAAACTACTACCATGCGGAAGCAAGAAATTCACGAGAATGTCGGCTCTAGCTACCGGTACAAACGAGTTAACAATCCAGATTTTCTCTATTCGACTCTTAAACCCCGAATTGGGTAGACAAAGCCAAACCTGGTTAAAAGGATTGGAGCCGCAAATACCTGCGACCGAGGACTACAGGGGGTAAGGATGGACATCCTGCGACGTAGAGGGAGAGAGGGGGAAAAGGTGGGGAGATGAGACAGAGCAGTGGACGCCATGGGATCAACCTGCTTCAGCTGTTTCCCACGATCCCAATTGAATCGTGAATCCAAACGACAAGGAAAGATTCGATCTTTTCCCACCAGAGGGGGTAGAGAGAGAGATGTTTGGATTGGGAAGTGGGGTGTTGTGTTGGGTTTTGAGTTTGACTTTCTTATTCGGAGTTTTATATGAAAAACGGTTAGTTTTTTAAAAAAATTGTGAATACGGTCTCAATTTCGTAAAATACGATTTTACCGTCGCTGGGGCGCGTTCTGAAAATACGCCCATTGGATTACAAAGAGGGTGTGCTTCGAAAACGCGCCCTCCGTGTGCTTATTGAGGGGTGGATTTTGGAAACCCGTCCCTCACTGAGCATACGGAGGGGTTATGCGTCAGACGGGGGGCAGCGAGGGACGAGTTTTCAAAACCCGCCCTTGCCTACCCTCCAGGGGCGGGTTTTGGAAACCCGTCAACTGAGGGACGGGTTTTTAAAACCCGCCCCTTCAATAAAACGATAAGGGGCGGGTTTCGGAACTCGCCCCTCCGACGAACGTAAACGCCGCAGTCGGGACGGAAACCCTATTCCGCCGACCCCAAATCCCCTAAATCGTCCGATTCTTCCGACCCTCGGCCCCCGAGCTCCATCCTCCTCGCCTCCGACCCCCGTTCGTGCCGTCCCCTGTCCTCCCCTTGTCCGGCCCGACGTCCTCCCCTCATCCGCCTGTTCGACCACCGACCTCCGACCTCCGCCCGTTCGACCACCGACCTCCGACCTCCGCCCGTTCAACTTCCGACCTCCGACGTCCGACCTCGACCCGTTCGACCTCCGATCTCCGCCCGTTCGACGTCCGATTATCATTCGTAAGTTCAATTATTTAAGTTAGATATTGTAGGTTAGAAAATTTAGGTTATAAAATTAGGTTAGTTAGAAATTTAGTTTTGAAATTTAGGTTAGATTTTTATGCTAGAACATTTGGTTAGAAATTTAGGATTGAATAATTAGTATATAAATTTATAAATTGATTTGATGATTTAGTATAGAAATTTATAAATTGTTTTTTGGTATTACAATTATGATGATTAATTATACGTTGTTTGAATTGTTGTAGGTATTATTAAGTTCGAGAGGGGAGCTAATTCACGTAAGTTTTCCCTTACGTTTGAATGGCGCAAGTTCATTTGTTATTGTATGGTCATGGGAAAGTTATTCATGGTAGTCAGGGAGTAGGTTATAATAGGGGTCCACTTAAACGTATAAAGATACCTGCTGATGTGGACTATGTCCAATTCGAAAGGGTCATTGCTAATGCAATGAGATTAAGCGAAGGAAATAAGCTGGAAATTTGTCATAGATATCCCGTTCCTTCGTATGGTCCTTCAGGCATAAATTTTGTGCTAATACCGATTGGTGATGATGAAGATGTTAGGTTGTTGTGTGAGTTTGCGATGTCAAATGGTGACCGCATTCAAGAAGTATATGTGATATAAGTTTCTGAGAATTCTAGCAATGAAGGGAGGCAGACAAATTCAAGAAGTAAGCACGGTAGTAACATGCAAGCCGTAGGAGTGAATGTGGATGAGGGTTTAAATGTTGTGCAAGAGCGAATGGAAAATTTCGAAGTTAGTAGAAATTTTCGTCGATTTGTACCGGTGAATGAAGGGTGTAGCGGATATGGTGGTAATGTGGGGAATGAGGAGGATGGTGATATGGATGGTGACGATGGTAATTATTACGGAGACGATTATGAAGAGGGTGATCCGTTTGAAGATTTAGAACGTGATGTGGGCGATGAGCAGCTGTAAACGAAACTATTTATCGGCGATATGAGAATCATATCGTTGATTCAATAGTGAATTCCGATGAGGCGAATACTGATGATGAAATGTTTAACGGTGTTGATTTAGGGAACGATGATAACAATGCGGGCGTTAATGAGGCTGGTCCTTCTAGGAAGAAACGGTTGGAGAAACCTCTACCATTCTATCTAGACAGTGGCGATACTGGGAAGGTCATTTTCGAGGATGACGAGAAAGTTAGGATGACGGACGATCCAGATGCTGTGGTTGAATTTCGTAAAGGGATGCGTTTCAAGCATAAGAACCATCTCATTCATACGGTTAATATGTTCCATATCAATAACCATTATAACTACGAAATTGTGGAGTCAGATAAGACGACATGGTCTGTGTTTTGTTCTGAGGTTGATTCTGGTTGCAAGTGGAGATTACGCGCGATTCAACGTGCTTGTGATGATGAGTTTGAAATAACCATCGTGGGTGAGGCGCATACATGTTTAAATGCAGTGCTTTCCGAAGATCATGATCGACTTGATTGCAACTTTATGGTTCCCTACTTCCGTACTTTTGTTAGAGAATCTCCTGAAGTGAAAGTTTCGTTCCTACGGAATGTAATAAAGGAGAGATTTGGGTACGAAGTATCTCGCCGACGAGTATGGGATGCAAAGAGGAAGGCAATTGAAGTTGAATATGGCGAATGGGATGAATCTTATAACGAGTTACCGCATCTAATGAATGCAATCAGAATTGCCAACCCCGGAACAATTGTTGATTGGGGTGCAACTTATAATCTTGGCGATGTGGAAGTATTACAGTTTCAGAGACTATTTTGGGCGTTTGGACAGTGTATTCAGGCATTTACTCATTGCCGGCCAGTTGTGAGTATAGATGGCACATTTTTATACGGTAAATATAGGCATAAACTCTTAATTGCCTGTGCTATGGATGGAGAGAACCATATTGTGCCGCTTGCATTTGCACTGGTTGATGAGGAAAGCTATGATTCTTGGAGTTGGTTCTTGAGATGTCTAAAGGGATATGTCGTTGGTGATAGGACGGAAGGAGTATGCTTGATTTCCGACAGACATGCAGGCATTCAGGCGGCTGTGAATGATCCGCAGGTTGGCTGGCAGCCGCCATTTGCGCATTGGCGGTTCTGTCTTCGACATGTGGCAAGCAATTTCAATACTAGATATAAAAATGTTGCTTGTAAAAGGAAGTTGATAGCCGCAGCGAGGAAATCGATGACTGTGAAGCAAAAAAACGTTATGAGAAGCTTGTTTGAATCAATGCCAGAAGCTGGTGAGTTCTTCGCCGAGATGAACGAAGAGCAGTGGTGCTTGAGTCGGGATGGCTTTTATAGATATGGTCTTATGACTACGAATTTGAGCGAGAGTTACAACGCCGTTATAAGAGGTGCCAGAAATCTTCCTGTTTCGGCTCTTGTTCGAAAAATATGGTATAATTGCGTGGCATACTGGATAGCCAGAAGGGATGATGCTGACTCCGCGTTGAGAATTGGCGAAAGTTTTACAAGTGTTTGTACAAATCGGTTGTTTAAATGTATGGAGAAGGCCAAACGGTATGAAGTAGTGCTTCTCGATCGACAGGAGGGTAGATTTGACGTGAAAACTAAAGGAAAACATCGACTGAAGTATGTGTTTCTTCAAGCGCGGAAATGCAGCTGTAAGAAGTGGCAAATCTATCGCATTCCGTGTTCGCACGCTTTGGCATGTTATGCACACATGCATGTAGATCATACCGCTGTGATTAGTTGTTTCTACTCATTCGAGTGTCAGAAGGCCGTGTATGCTTCGAAATGGCATTCTTTTGACTACAAAGAAGATTGGCCGGAATATCCTTTCCCGAGAGTCAATCCCGATCCTACAAGAGTCAGACCAAAAGGGCGTCCACGGTCATCCCGTATACGAAATGAAATGAACATCAAGGAGAAAACTCGGAAAACTAGCTGTGGGTTATGTAGAAAGGAAGGTCATAACCGACGTAGTTGTCCTAATAGGAATGTTTGTAAGTGTTGGTTCAATTGTTGAATAAGTTGTGAATTCTGATTGCCTTTGCTTAAGTTATTCTTCTTATTAACCGTTGTTGATATATTTTGTAACAGGAAGATGCGTCCAGGACCAAGAAAGACAAGTGTTCTTGATGCTCAAGCAGAGCATCGATCGACGGCTGTATGGGAAGCCGGATATAGCGTGGTATTTGAATTGGGCTTATATGTTTTACGTATTCGTATATTTTTTACTAACTCCTGTCTTATCTACAGAATCACGTTCTCACTTACCGTCGGGCTGAGAAATCGCTGAAGGGAGGTGCCACCGATCCCAGGATGGACGTATACCTCCGTCAAGCAGGATTCTATGGCGTGGCTAAACTTCCGTTCATATCATTGGACTTGGCCCTCATCACAGCATTGACGGAACGGTGGAGGCCGGAGACACACACCTTCCATATGTTGCACGGTGAGATGACTATCACCCTTCAGGATGTGGCAATTTAGCTAGGTTTGCCCGTAGATGGTGATGCGGTGATAGCAGATACATCCGTATCTAATGAGGCGGTGTGCTTAGAGTTATTGGGCCGGATACCTAGGGGTGACAACATCCGGTCTGGTCGTATTAGACTTAGCTGGTTGGCTGCGAATTTTGGTGAGATCCCTATAGATGCCCCTGAGGAGTTGGTGCAGATGCATACCAGGGCATATATTCTGCAGCTGATTGGTGGGATGTTGTTCACAACGAAGTCAGATAGTTTAGTGCATGTATTCTGGTTGCCTTTGCTAGCTAACTTTGAGAGGGCTGGCAATTATAGTTGGGGAAGTGCATGCCTAGCGTGGCTTTACAGGAGTTTGTGTAAGACAGCGCACCATAAGGCATCTCAGATAGAGGGTCCATTGATACTGCTACAGATTTGGGCATGGGATAGATTCCCTCATATAGCACCTCTGAGACTCCGTACCCCCTTTGTGGAAGATATGCCTTTGAGCCATAGATGGGCCGTTGTGAAGGATGTACGCACGGTGTCCACCCATGTTCTTTCCTCCTACAGAGAGGCATTCAATAGGCAGAGCATTGATCAAGTAAAGCACTATAGCTAACAAATTCATTTGGTCAAATCGAACTCTTCTCACACATTCACATTCATATATGCAGATTATTTGGCATCCTTACCCGGATGAGTTGGTAGCCATGCTTCCCGATTACTGCCGATCTGGTGAGGCTTTCTGGCGTGCAAGACTTCCCTTAATTTGCTTCTACATCGTGGAGTGGCAGTACCCGGATAGAGTGATTCGTCAATTTGGCGATCATCAACTGGTGCCGCAAGATTGTGACACAAGCAAGGCACTCAACAAGATAGATTTACGCGGGAAGACGATGAACAACTGGAGAGAGATCCACCGAGTGTTTGTGGACCAGTGGGAAGATCGTCTCAACATGGTCGTGCCGCTGTTTTGGGAGTCGACGATTAGATATTCAAAATGGTATGCGAAGCATACCAGGCAGCACATCTCGCACACCGGCTCCATGCTAGGCACATTGGTAAGTCCTTAATGAATATGACTATGTCATAACATGTTCTCATTCATTGTTCAACTTTAACCTATACTTCTGATGTAGTTGAAGAACTTACGAAAGATAAAGCTTCGGTCTGACCAGCCGAAACTCGTTACTCTTGCCGCGGAGTCCATGGAAATGATGCGGGAGTATGCACCGATGAGATTATATGGTCGACCCGGCGGATTGGAAGATCAACCTGCATACGATTTCATCCCACAAGGTGGACAACAAATGGAGGAGGAAGATCATATGGAGGAAGAAGATCCTCATCATATGGACGTTGCGGAAGATGATCATGATCATGGAGAGGAGCCACGGACATACGATGACCCCGTATTTGACGAGGAGGGCCATGAAGTGCGAGAAGGGATGCTCATCTCTCAAGTTTCTCATGTTTATGGTGATTACGCCACTCCTTACTACGAGGCTGGGACCAGTTCTACACCGGAGGCTCTGATTAAAGGCCCAAGAGAATTCGGGTAGGTCCTTCCATTTAAGATTCATTTAAACTTTCATAACTTAACTAATATAACTTCTTCAGGTACGACCATTTGCAACAAGGAGAAGGAACTTTCCAAATTACACAACCGTACCCGGATGTTCCATCTGAGCAGCCTGAAGTTCCAGAAGTCCCCGTCGTCAGGCCTTATGTTAGGAGGAAATCTACGAGGCGTAGGGGACATTACTGATTTGCAAATTTGGACGTTTAACTTTGTACGTTAGATGTTAGACGATATGAAATTTGGACGTTTCACTTTGTACGTTACATTGGCTTTGTTATTGAATGTTGGGTGTTAGATTGTTCCGAAGTTTGGTGTTCGATGTATGGATGTTACCTATGAATGAAATGTTTCTGTTTGTTGAAACAGGGTTGGTTTCTAAAGTTATTGATATGTGTGGTGCATTGCCAGACGGGGGGCGGGTTTCCAAAACCCGGCCCTTATGTTATTACAACAAGGGGCGCAGTCTCAAATCGCGCCCCTTGTATGCCACAGGAGGGGCGGGTTTAAACCCGCCCCTTGTAGGGGGACGGGGGGGCACAGGGGGGGCCGGGGGGGGGGGGGGAAGGCTCCTTCAAGGGGCGCGTTTTGAGATCGCGCCCCTTGAACACTTAACCTTTTCATCTCAGCATGCGTAAGGGGCGGGTTTTCAAACCCGCCCCTCAATAAGCACACGGAGGGCGCGTTTTCGGACAGCGCCCTCTTTGCAATTCAAGGGGTGCGTTTTCAAAACGCGCCCCATCGACGGTAAAACTGTATTTTACGAAATTTGGACCGTATTTCGTAAATTTTTTTTAAAACTAACCGTATTTCCATACAAAACTCCTCTTTTTTGCGGTAATTTGGAACAGAACCGACCACAACGCAATGCCGGTTGGTGCGAACACCTCTACAGCAAAGACACCGAAAAAAAAAATGGCGCTTTCCAACTTTTAAACCCTAAACTAAACGCAAATATATGATAACATGGCAGAAACGCCCCCCGCTTCTCTATCGGCGATGAAGATGTAAGAATGGCGTCCCTCACCCGCCAAGCAGCCGCCCTCTTCCGCTTTTCCTCTTCTTCTTCCCTTCAGGTTTTTCTTCTTCCTATTCTTTCTGTTTACAACTGTCTCTGGTGGGGGTTTATACTTGAATTTCTACTCACCTTTCCTTTCGTCTTCTTCTTCTGTGTTTGTCGTCCGCAGAAGGGCGTCGCTAGATATCCTGTCCACCTCCCCGTCTTGATGTTCGCTCGCTCGCTTTGTGCCCCAGGTACAAAACCCACCTCTAAGCCTTTTTCTTCTGGTTTGTTGTCTTGTCTTGGGTCGTAGTCCGGTTTAGAGTCTTCAACGGGGTGGTTGAAGAGTTGGGCTTTTAGCTGATTTCTCAACTCCGGTTGCTCTCCTTCTGCTTCTGTTGCTAGCTGAAGAGCTGGGATTCGAATGCGACGGCCTTCACAATCACGTTAAAGCATTAGAAAGAGAGAATGCCCTGCGCCAGGCTCTTTCACGTGTCTCGGGTGATCTCAGTAAAGAGCCGATGCTACGACTGAGGCGGTTCTTTAGCTCCAGGCGTCAACCCGTTATATCCACCGGCTCTTTACGGCTTGATTCGGCACTTGGTATCGGAGGATTACCTAGGGTGAGATACCCCCCACCCCCCCCCCCCCCCGCCCCCCCAAGATAGTGTTGCGAGTAGTCAACTACTTATTCGTCTGAAGCTTCGGCGTCTGTTTTAGTGGATTGTGGTCCTATTCATTTGGATTTCATGCAGTCCTACAGCTGTTGCCTGTCATTTCTATGTTTTAGTTGTCTAGGATGGCAGAAGCTTTAGATGATTAGTTAACTTTGGGTATGAGATGAATTGGGTTCTTCTTTCCTCCCCCAGGATTTCTTTTGCCTTGTGATATTTAAATCCTTTTCTGATATCTAGTAAACTTTCTATTCCATCAGAAATTTCATGTGTTCCTAATTTGGCTTCCTTTCTTATCCGTTCTCTTGATCCTCTTTTAAGAGTGACAAGAATCTTATGTATATGTAATGATGGCCTTTTAACACTTTTAGGGTAGAATTGTTGAGATATATGGAAAAGAGGCATCTGGAAAGACAACACTGGCCCTTCACATCATCAAAGAAGCTCAAAAGCTTGGAGGTACCATGGTGACGTTTGCCACTTTATTTAGCAGACTCATTTGATTTCCTTTTGTGAATGCAGATGGACTAATACATCACGATATTAGTATTGTTGGGCTCATTGGGTTTCTTATCTGTACGGAGCAGGTTGTTGTGCATACTTTGATGTAGAGAATACGATGGATCCTTCTCTTATGGAAGCAATGGGAATAGACACAGAAAATCTTCTTTTCCTGCGTCCAAGTTCTGCTGAAAATTTGCTTAGTGCAGTTGACACCCTCACGAAAAGTGGCTCTGTAGATGTAATTGTAGTTGATAGTGTAAGTTCCTGCTTCAGCTCTGTCTCTCACACTGTCTAGTGATATTTTGACCATGGCTTATTTGAATAACTTATAAATCCATGTCCAATTCCATGAGATTGTCTGTCTTGATTATGCTACTGAAGAGCTATTATTCTCTATTTTCACATTGTTTCTGGGACATGTTCATTTGAACCATCAAGTTTAGATTCAGTTGCTTTAGTTTGGTTATCAGTTTTGATCTCGTTTAAATACACCGAATTCTATCCTTTTTTTTTTCTCTATTTCAGGTTGCTGCTCTCATCCCCCAAATTGAGATCGACAATCCAGTAAGCAGCAATGAGAGGGATATGCAATCTGTAATTATGACTCAGGCTCTAAGAAAAATCCATAGCTCCCTCTCCCAATCAAGAGCACTCATCATTTTTGTGAATCAGGTTTCAGTAGTTGCATCTTATTTGCGTTTACTGTTCAAGTTTTGCTGGAGTAACAGAAAGCCCCTCACTAAAAATCTCGGTCCACATGCAGGTTAGGCATGGCCACAAATATGGTCAAAACCATTATCATCTTGAGGAGGTTACCTGTGGTGGGAATGCTTTAAAATTTTATGCTGCCATTCGGCTCAGACTTGTTAGGTTAGCTTTGATGAAGACAGAAGATAAGGTAAAAGCGTAACTATGTTAACTTCATGAAGCTCAATGACTGCTGAGGATTTGGTTCTTGCACTGATTGTTTGGAATGATTTGTACATGTCTAGTCTATTTTTATCTTATTGGAGAAGTTTGTTGAAGCCCTTTGGGGATCTCACTTGGTAAGGTCGCATAACTTTTTGTTTGTGCTCTATCGGAGACGTCGAAAGGTCTTCTTTGTTCAATTTACGGTCATCTTTATGCCTGGTGCCTTGCTTATTATAGGTAAGCTCAGTTCACTCCCGTCGCGGTAGATATATGTGACGTTGATCTGTATGGTACCTGAAGTCAGGTGTTCAATTCTGATGTGCAATAGCTTATGTTTCTTCTCATGTGCGCTTGCTGGGTCTAATCCAGGTCAACGGTCTTGGGATTTGTGTGGAAGTTGTGAAGAACAAACTAGCACCTGCCATGAACAAGACTGAACTGGGAATCGTGTTTGGTAAGGGATTGTACATTGCTTCAGAAGTTCTTGATTTGGCTTGTGAACACGGAATCATAGTGAGGGAAGGTACATGCTACTACATACACGGGAAGATTTTCCACGATAAGCGAGAGGCGGAGATGTACCTAGTTAGGCACGAGGAGATTCTGCAAAAGATTGTGATGACATTGAGGGAACTTTTGTTTGATGGAGTACAAGGAGACCCCTAAGTTGACCAATGAGCTTTGATAAAATGGCACATGACAAGTACCATACATTGGTCCGTCGGGCTTGATAAACGGCAATCACGTGCCAACCATGCTATGTGAATAGATTTGTCCTTCCAGTTCATTAGTAGGCATGGTGATTTAATTTAGCATGTACATTACTCGTGAAGAGTTTGTTGATCACTGTGGGGGCAATCGTTGAGGATGATTTGTCTGTGCTCTTCTGCGCAGACTATTTTCTTTTTCCGTTTCGCGCAGATGGGTTATGTTGAGACAATAGTTCAGGCTACCTTCTCCATGTTAAAGAAGAGAAGACATCCACAGCAAAAACAGAACCGTGTTTCCGAGATCTTAACACTAGTAATATGTTCCAGCGAAACCTTGAAGCTATGTCGACGGAATGTGGTATGAAGGGGCAAAGGGAGTTAATCCTAAACCAGTCTAATTAATATTTTCTCGACGCTGTTTACAAAACAGTCCTCATGCCCCCTGTGCGTGACTCTAATCCTTGGTCGAGGGAAGTAGCCATTCCTTCCGGAGCTTTTTCCAAATCTAGTTTATTGTAAAATAATTCTCAAAATAAGGTATAAAATTTTAAAATTGAGCAAATAATATCTTGAACTCGGTGTTACATGAGGTGTTTGTAATATTGAATTAGTTTTAATAGGGAAGGGGAAGTGGGAAAAAAAACCCAAGTAATGTGGAACTCAATGTTTAATATTACAAGAAACGCGATGTTATTAACACCGAGTTCATTGCTCAAATGATTAAGCCTCCTCTTCATCATAGGAGGAGTCTTGCGTTCAGTCCTCAACCTCTACCAAATAAATCAAATAGCTAAAGTATTACAAAACACTAACATGAAGTTCGTGATATTATTTATCCAATTTTAAAATTTCATGCTTTATTTTAGAAATTATTTTTCCGAAAGTTAATTAGGAACAAATCTCCATTCCTTCTGCTGGTCCATGAGTGCCAGTGGACCAAAAGATAAACTTACATCGTACTTACCTGCGACTTGTTAGTTGATGAAGAATATAATGTAATCAAATAAATCAATCGATTAGTATGATTAAAAGTTTCTTTCATCCAATTCATTTATTTAGTTTCTGAAATGGAAATTCAGTATGGGGTCGTGGCTATTCTACGGTGAATAGTAGATAACGGGAGTACGAAACAGTCCACTGTTTCGTACGAGTTACTGTTTCATACTCACGTTATCTACCGCCTACGGTAGAATAGCGGCGACCTCCGGTATGATAATCGCTACCCAGATATAATTAATTAATTTAATTACTCAAATGCTTTGATACTTAGAAGAGATCTTATTTCGCCGATTATCCCTAATAATGTCATATTTAACGGATTTTATATTACCTTGTTTCTTCTTTACAGTATATTGTTTTTACACCCCAACCCAAAGTCCAATAAGCTTTCTTTCATTGAAGGGACAAAGGAAACAATTGTCAATGGCGGACACGTTGAGCAGTCCACGACTTTCATGTTCGACCCATCGTCCGAGGACACAGTACGCATGGATTGTACCCATGTCATCGTGTCACACCAATCCTGATATAAGGAGTTCCGCTTCACTACTCAAAAAACTAGTCTAAGAGGTAGAATTGCCTCTTTTCTTATATATTAGTCGGGTAGACTTTCTCACCCAATGTGGGACTCCTCAACCACATATTAAACCTGCGGTCCGGCCCAGCAGACGGTGCTACTATGAACCTCTCCGTTCGCGCCGCACATTGCTAACAACTGACCGGGAGGACCTGTGGACTGGCTCTAATACCAACTGATACAAGGAGTTCCGCTTCACTACCCAAAAAGCTAGCCTCGTGGGAATAGCCTCTCTCCTTATATATTAGCCGGGTAGACTCTTCTCACCCGATGTGGGACTCGTCAACCACGTATCAAACCCGACTACAGCTTGTCATAACCCAATTTTTCTAGGAGGTAATAAAATCACCAAAAATCACTAAAAATAACTCTTACAATGTTATAATTAATCCCACTTCAAACCATATTCGAACAGTTTACTTCGTTTATTCGATATTTATGTAGGTATTCCAAGGGGGTGTGCCTTGCGGACAACCAAGGCACGCACCCCATTCAACGCATTCAAGTCAACGGAGTTATATATATTCGAGGGATTATTTGAATTCTCGAAGATCAAGACCCTCAAAAGATGGCTTCGTACTCACCAACGTACGGCATCAATAGCTCGCCAGGTTCGCCGTAAACATACTCTAAAACGACAAAGTGAGATATAAACGCTAACGGGGCGTTCTATAAAGAGCGAGAAATGGTACAAACACCCGGTTCTCCCTTGAATATATTTTGGCTTAGAAACTCTTAAGGGAATTAATCAATCTATGCTGCTTGTGTTTTTTTGGCCGAAATCAATTTAAAAAAAAATATATTTTCTTAAAAGTGATTCACATAGACATTTTTAGCGTTATTGAGCTTGAGATCATTTTTTTAAATGTCAAACAATGTCTTTTCTAAAAATCGAGCTCAAATAAATTTAAAAATCGGAAACACATGATAAAGGCTTCCCTTTTCTTTGTTATGCATGCGATTTAGTAATCCCTAATTCCCGCCCTTAACAAATCTCTATAGTTTTTCTAACTTGAACTTAAAATAAGTTAGTGGCGACTCCGACAAGTTTTCAAAATCCGAAGCCTTATCGTCATGGGAAGGATATCCATTTTAGATGGAACTGGAAACGGGATCCACCTGCGACAGATTTGGCGACTCCGCTGGGAAAACTTGGGCAATTTTCTAGAGAATTAGAGTTGAAAAATCGATTTCAAAATTGGCCTTGTGTGGAGTGTGTTTGCGCTTTACTTTTCTTATTGTCTCTACTATGCATACAGTGAGTTGTCCTAAAACCCAAGGACACCTAAGATTAGGGGTATACCTGCCATATGGGAGAGGTTGTCTATCTCTTTACCTACGGCATATACCAACTCACTCTTTTGTCCGAGGGTGAGTCAAAAGCCAGTCTAGATATGCATGTGTTTGAAGGCCATATAACATGTTATGACTCTAACCATTTGCTTTGGCTTTATCTAGCACGTTATTTCAGGCTCGGTCGGCAGGGCCTTTTCTTATTTCGTTTCACACTGCATGCATTCATATAGGTCCATATTTGGCATAATCGTAGCAAAACGACTAACCTTTTGCAAGTCCCAAAGATGTCTAATTACATTGGATTGAGGCTAGATCAACCTCCAATGAAGCCGTTGAGGGATTGGTTCAGTAGCCTTCCACCTAGCGAGAAAAGGTTCGTGGAGTCAAAACTAAAAGATATGATGGAACTCATCAAGGTGGAGCTAGATTGGGTTGTTCTACAAAATCTCCTAGCAAAATGGAACACAGACACACTTACCTTCCACTTCAACAATTTCGAGCTGGCTCCCACTTGAAGAGTACCTGCAGCTGACTGGCTTTAGCCATAAGCAGGGGATCCTTCCCCTTGTTTGGAGAAGATCAGTATGCGATGAGATGCCCTTGCTGTTCAGGACACATTCCAATAAAAAGGATCCTTACCTTTTGACATGCACCGTACTTCCAAGAAGAAGGTGACGGACAACCATCCGCAAGAGCATTCGTTCTCCTCTTTGCCGGAATGATCATTTACCCGGGCACCGAGCATTCAATAGGCATCCGGGCAGTCTACATTGCAAAGGCCATCTTAGAATATCGCCCTTTTCTACCAAACCTACTGGGAGAAACCTACTACAGATTGACTAAGATTGCCTCTCAAGCTTAGCGTGGAATCAGACACCACACCGCATCTTTCTGCCTGCCGCTATTGCAAACATGGTTCCTAACATATTTGGGAATCACCGAATACGCACTGCGTCCCAACCACGCTCCGAGTTTGATGCATTATATGGCCACCTACGCTATCTTCCCGAATAGGAACTTCCGTCAAGTCATGATTTCTTCGAAGCCCTTACAGAAGAAGATTTCTACCCCATGGCTCGCTGCTTCAAAATTGACAACGTACTTGTTCGCGTCGGAAATGGATCGCATTGAGAATATTTGGCACGAACACTCACAGCGGTTCGGATGTGGTCGTCAGTAATAAAAAGATGAATTGTATAAACAAATGATGTCGAACGATGCCTTATAAATAAAAGAAAAAGCTTACGGCCATGAAAAAGCAAAAAGATTGACGATGCGGATGGTGATGATGCCATAGACTTGCTGCCGACGCCTTGTGCTTGCGGACTGGAGCTGTGGAATCTGATTTTTGGACGGAGTGTGGACGGAATGTGGACAAAGGTAACAATGTATTTGGATATTAAGGGCCCTACGAGCTCACCCTAGTGACGGATTGAAGGTAGAATTTCATTGTCAAGGTTACGGTTGCTCACTCCGACGATGAAGTGATGGCGGAATTTGATTGTCAAGGCTACGGTTACTCACCCTGACGATGAAGTGAATACCAGGCTACGGTTGCTCACCCTGGTCTGGAAACCTGATAACTAAAACTAAAGAGGTTGACGATCAATGCACTGTTTGGCTCAAAATGATTGTCGTGCTTTGGGAAGAAAGATCTCTTTCATTTTATACTAAATTTTTACGTGCTTAGGATGTGTACCACGTTCCCAAAATATCTCTTCAGGTCGTGGCCCCCTTAACTAACTCCCCAGAATCTTGGTAACAGCTTGATCCTGGTAGACGTTGCTCTTACCCACATCTCCTATCAATTTGAACTCGCGTAGACTTAACAACTTTCCCTTCTTATATCAAATCAGATAACCAGAGATGTGTCCCCATATTTTTCTCCACCTGAAGATCACTCGAAACCGTGGGAACGCGACCCTATAACTACTTTCCCGAAATCTCGGGGTCAAGATCTTTTTTTATCTTCGTAAACTCTTACCCCGACGGTCATTCGTAGACTTAGTACTCTCCTAGCGGGCTCGCATAACGATGGGCTTGCAAACACTCTTACAGACCCCTGGCCTTGTGGGCTTCCCGTATAATGAAAATTTCTGTTATTGTCTTCGTAGACTTGTTGTGGGTCAGCGAAATAGCTTTGTGGGTTGCTCATAAAATGGCCTAGATTTATGGGCTTCTCATAATTAGGCACGAGATTTCTGCCATGTCAACAGTACTCATCGACTCCGCAAAGGGTGCATACATTCCAATACTAGGAATCGACGGGTCATCATATTACCCACCAGCTCTTGTTTCACATCAATTTGGAGGTAGTGCAGAAATACCTATTCCTCTAGAAGAGCTGCAACCACCAATCGAGTCAGATTTCCTATACCCAGGCAGGGGCATTGAAGACATGAAGATGAGATGGATCGTCAGCCTATGGTATTCTGGACAGATTAGTCATCCTTTCACTCCACCAGAAATCGAAGCGGAAAAGCTCGACGCGGAGGCCCGCTCGTTCAAGCGTCGCCGTTTTTGTTCTTGGCATAGGGTTATCTAGGTTTAGATGCTTGCACGCCACATAGGAATTCATTTTCTGAATTTTATAGGCTCACTTTATTAGGAATTCAATTGTGATTTTTTTAAACTTTGAATTAGTTTTCTTTGATTATGCCAAACATGGAATATGCATCACATCCAAAGCATTCATAAATCATCAAGCCATCTTCTTCTTACATTCTTTCTTTTCATCCGTTACAAGGTACCAAAATTAACCTCCCAAGGACACGACCGTTCGAGCTGCGAAGCCGGACGTTACACATGGCTAGCTCAGGATTCTCCCTTACTGACACAATGCTGCCTAATATAGGAATATCTACGGACTCCACTCCCGCTCTCATCAGACATTCGATGATCGATGACCACTAGTTGGGATCAGGTGCCGCTTTGAACAATTCATCAAGCAACAGGGGTCAGGAGCACACTTTAAATGCCCGTTTAGAAGCAAGAGTGGATATGCTCTGCAAGAACATGGCCCTATAGCAGCGCATGTTGAGTAATATGATCCACAGCAAGCAAGCAAGCTCCTCTACTGCAACGCTGACACCTCCTTTATCGGCAACAACAGCACCTCCGCTCTCATCATTTATACATCCAATGCCCACAGCACCAATGTCGTCGACCACGACTCCGTCAACAATTCCTTTTCTGCATCCGTCACAAGGCACTGCTTCGGGGTTAGCGCCTCCCCACCATGCATCATTCCATAACACGACGATTCACTCTAATGCCGACACCGAGGGGGTGCAACCATTTCGGTATCCCGAAACATTTCCTCAACTCGCCACGTTGCCTGAGGTCTGTGCTATTGGAACTGTCCCTCAAACACCAACACAACGAAATGCAGCCGCACTCAAAGAGTTATTTCCATTGCCTGAAGAAGAAGCTGACATCGACGCTAGAGTTGAAGCTAGTTTGCATCCTTACAAGAGGGCGAACAGAAATGCCTTGCCAGCCTTAAAGGTTGAATGCGGTCCAGGGGCATAACATCTACTCTCTTGAGGACTACGACATTCAAGTCCCACAGATCTCAGTCCTCCACAAATTCAAGCTACCGGACTTCGAGAAATTCAAGGGGATTGGTTGTCCGAAAATGCATCTGAAGCATTTTCTCCACAAGATGCCATTTACCCAAAGGATGACTTACTCCAAGTAGCTCTCTTTCAGGAAAGCCTCACTGGTACTGCACTTCACTGGTATCTGTCTTTGGACACCTCTAAGTATGTGTCATTCAAGGAGCTGATGCACGATTTTCGGAACCACTATAGCTTCAACATTGAAATGACGCCCACTATATCCGATCTGCAGAAACTCGAGAAATATCACAACAAGTCTATAAAGGAATTTGCTCGCTGAATCCGTGAAAAAGCGCTGCAAATCCAACCTCCACTCAAAGAGAGAGAACTGGTGGATGAATTCTCCTATCTCATCCCGAGAGATTTCTACCAGTATTTATTCACACAGCGCGGTTCCTCATACAGTCAAGTTGTATTAAATGCGGAGCAACTAGAACACGCTATACGGGACGATCAGATTACTGCTAGCTCGAATATCAAGTCAACACCACGTGGAAAAGGAAAGAGTGAAACTTCCGCAAGCATAGAGCAAAGTGCTAACATGCAAACATCCGCAAAGCCCAAGATGTATCGATCTTCGACTGCTCCTCCTAGCCCGAATGTGGATAGAAGACCTGCCGCTTCACAAGATCAGAGTTAAGCCACTAAGCCGGAGCAAAATGCTAGTTGTAGAAGAGTTGAGGATCTGACCCCTCTTCCTGATCCGTTAGATGTCATGTTTCGTCGCCGGCATGAGATGGGTTACATCACTCTGATCCCTCCAGAACGAGTTCATCCATCCGCTCGTGGTTACAACCCAAATGCATTTTGTTTGTATCACTCAGGGGGCATTGGTCACGTTACAAGGAATTGTTTTGCCCTTAGATTTAAAATAGGGTCGCTCCGTGATGACAAGGTAATAGCCTTCGAGAACTCAGTCAACCCCCCAAATATCCAGCAGATCTACTGCCAGAACATGTAAATATGATAGCAAGTGATGATTCCAAGACTGAGCTACCACTCCTTTTCCCTGCTACCGAGTCAGATTGGCCGCTACATGAAGAAGTTGTATGTGTTCTGCACTCGACACAGCCACGAAATTTGAGTGCAAAGCTTGTCATTTATATGCCACTTACAACGTCCGCTTTTGTCTACCGACCATCTGCCACGGTTTGGCCGTTCATCTATAAACCACGAGTTCATGCTTCGACGAACTCAATTACTAGTCCATCAAAAGAGAATGAAAATGAAACAAACATAATCACTCATTCTGGCCGAGGTATCCCTTCAACTGTGATGTTGAAGAGTCCTGAGTCTTCGAAGATAAGTAAGGTCCCGCTCGAAGAGGCTAAGAAAATTGTGAAGTACAGCAGAACAAGTCAGTATGACATTGTCGAACAAGTAAGAAAGCAACAAGCGCAGATCTCTCTTTTCGATCTCATCGACTCCTCAGATAAGCATCACGATGTCTTACAAAAGTTTCTCGTGGAAGTCCACGTGCCCACGCAAATCGAAGTTAATTGCTTGATGTATTCATGTCAAGTCTTCTCGCTCGGGACTCCATTATCTTCTCCGATGAAGACTTGCCAGAACCCGGGAAGGGCCACAACATGGCACTTTTCATCACAATCAAGTGTTGAGACAAGATGATTCCGCGAGTATTGATTGACGGTGGATCTGGGGTAAACATCGTCCCTCTCACTATCATGAAACAACTTCACATCGACGAGTCCGAATACCGAGCCAGTAACCTTATTGTTCGAGCCTTCGATGGAGCGAAACGCAAAGTGTTAGGAGAAATTCTTTTAGCCATCAGTGTAGGACCAGCCACATTTGAGACAACTTTCCACGTACTCGAAGCCGCAGGCGCGTTCAACATGCTGGTAGGGCGACCATGGATCCATGCGGCTGGCGCTGTTCCTTCTACCGTGCACCAGAGAGTCAAGTTCGTCGTTGGAGACAAGCTCATCACCGTCCAATGGGAATGCGATGTCCCTGTCGAAAATGAGATTAATTTTCCATGTATACCAGAGCCAGTAGAAGAATCAAGCACCACCCAATCTATTGAGATTATCCACATGGTGCGAAAAGAAGCTAGTAAGCTGGAAATCCTGCCCCCAGTACTCAATGCTGCTCGAATGCTAGTTTATTATGGCTATCAAACTGGGAAGGGCCTGGGCACTCACGGACAAGAAAGTCCGGAACCCCTCGCATTCCATATCAAGAGCCAAACTATCGGTTTAGGCTTTTGGTATTCCGGTCAACGGAAGCCCTATCGAGACGAAAATGGATCTCTAATTTGCCCACCGCTTCGAGAGACTTTCATTCCTGCCCCGAAGGATCTGGTTGACCTTGTCCCATCATTCGAAGACACGCGAACGCCATCATCCTCCATCGTCGCCGTACCAGTCGAAGGGTGACTCGTTCCGAGTCTTTTTCTACTCATTTACTTTTAGTATTTCCAATCGTGTATCGTTATGTCCGGCTTTTAGACACGCGAATGCGTCTTCGTTTAGTTCGAGTCACCTTTTTATATTTTTACCGTGGACTAGCAAGAAAGTCCAAAAATGTAATAAACACGGTATATTAGGAATTATCGAGTTGAAGTATGGGGGAAACAACGTTAGACGAATGACGAAAATGAACACTCACCCGGAATGGTTCATAGTTGTTCTGTGCTCACTGACACCTAATGCCCTCCCCACTTCATCTTTTTGTCACATTAAGTCAATCTTCATGGACTCACAAAAGAATCATTGCACCTTACAGGGATGGCGCTTCAGACGTAGATGAAAATTCATATGAAGAGCAACATGACGACTCAACCCATGACCAGAAGTTGCTTGATGACTACTACGGCCTTGAACAAGAACTCAAACGTCATGAAGAGCCCAAAGAAGTGACAATCCGCGAACCAATGGTCATTAACGTCGGAACTCTCGAGGAGTCAAAAGAACTGTTCATTGGCTCAGATCTTCCTCAAGATGAAGCTGATCAACTCATTTCCCTACTACGTGAATATTCGGACGTGTTCGCATGGAGCTACGCGGACATGCCCGGGCTCGAAATAGACATTGTGCAACACTACATTCCTACAGACCCATTGGTACCCCCTAAAAAGTAGAAGCAACGCCGATACAAACCTGAATTTGTGCTTGCTATCAAGGAAGAAGTGGACAAAATTACTGAGGGTGAACTTCATTGAGGTTGCCCGCTACCCTCAATGGGTTGCAAATATTATACCTGTGATGAAGAAAAACGGCAAAGTTCGCATCTGCGTCGACTATCACCACCTCAACAAAGTCAGCCCTAACGATGATTTTCCCTTACCACATATCGATGTTTTGGTAGATAATACAGCAGGATTTGATCGCTTTTCCTTTATGGACGGCTTCGCCGGCTACAATCAAATTCGTATGGCAGAGGAAGATAAGGAAAAGGCCACATTTACCACCCCTTGGGGAACGTTTTGCTATTAAGTAATGCCGTTTGGTTTGAACAACGCTGGGGCGACTTATCAACGAGCCATGGTAGCATTATTTCACAATATGATGCATAAAGAAATTGAATTGTACGTAGACGACATGATTTCTAAGTCGCGGGCAAAGAAAGACCATGTTACTATTCTCCGAAAACTATTTGAGCGGCTAAGGAAATTTAAACTCAGACTGAACCCAGCTAAGTGTGTATTCGGGGCAACGTTGGGCAAACTACTCGGTTTTGTCGTAAGTAACCGAGGTATCGAAGTCGATCCTGCCAAAGTTGATGCCATTCGGAATTTACCTCCACCAAAGATAGCTAAGGAAGTGCGAGGTTTCATGGGTCGATTGAATTACATCGCTCGTTTTATGTCAAATCTGTCTGAAACCTATAAATCCATATTCAAACTCCTCAAGAAGGATACCCCCGTTGAATGGAATATTGAATGCCAAGCCGCATTTGAACAGATCAAGCAATACTTCTCAAACCCTTCGGTACTACTCCCACCGAGGCATCCCCTAACGCTTTATCTCACCGTACAAGATGAGTCTCTAGGAGCCCTTTTGGCACAACAACCACGAGATGCCAAAGAACATGCTATTTATTATCTGAGCAAGAAATTCACATCCAGTGAAACCCGTTACATGATTTTGGAACGAACCTGCTGTGCATTGGTTTGTGTACTTCACCGCCTGAAGCAATATATCCTTTATTACGAAATACTTTTGGTATCAGAAAATGATCGTTTGAGGTATTTATTTAGCCGACCCACACTAATAGGGCGTATCTCGAAATAACAATTGCAATTGGCTGAATTCGACGTACGATACATTGCCACTAAGTCTATCAAGGGACATATTGCTGACTATCTGGGACCAGACATGTCTCCTTTGGATATCGAATTACCAGATGAGAATATCTTAATCGTAGACAATGATCAACGATGGACTATGTACTTTAATGGAACAGTCAACCTCAATGGGCAGGTGTTGGAGCTGTTGTGATATCCCCCACTGGTCACTATTATCCGGTCGTGTCGAAGGTTGTTTTTCCGTGCACCAACAACATTGCAGAATACGATGCATGCATTCTCAGTCTTCAACATGCTCTCGACCTGCGAATTCAAGGCATCAATGTTTTCGGAAACTAAGCACTCATTATCGCCCGAACAAACGGACAATGGCGTACTCGTGATGTGACACTCCTCCCATATCATGAATACCTTCAAGATATTATCAAACGCTTTCGTGACATTGAGTTAAACTACTTGCCTCAAACAGAGAATCACTTCGCAGATGCATTGGCAACATTGGCCTCGATGATCCCACTAGTTGGACAGATGAATATCGAGTCCCTGCAAATCGACATTTCTCATAACCCGAGGTGCGCTGCCATCACTGATGAACCAGACAACAAACCTTGGTACTTCGATGTCAAAGTTTACTTATAAACCAGCAACTTTCCTAAAGGATGCAGCGGTAAAGAGCGAAAATTCATACGACGGATCGCTCGGAACTACTTTTTAGACGCAGTTATCTTATATAAGAAGTCCTTTGCCGCAACCCTCCTGAGATGCGTTGACGCGAATGAAGCACAAGAAATCATTACTAAAATCCATGAAGGTGTATGCGGTCCACATATGAATGAATACGCCTTTGCACAGAAAATTATGCGACAAGGGTATAACTGGCTGACCATCGAAGCAGACTGCATTTCGTACGTGCGTCATTGCCATAAATACCAGATTTACAGTAACAAAGTTCATGTGCCTCTCACTAGATTGTACCCGTTATTTGAACCGTGGCCATTTTCAATGTGGGGGATGGACGTCATCGGCCCAATCAATCCAAAAGCTTCAAATGGTCATCTATTCATCTTAGTCTCCATTGATTATTTCACCAAATGGATAGAAGCTCAATCATTCAAAGGAGTTACAACAAAGAATGTGGCCCGATTTGTCGGCATCAATATAATTGCTCGATACGGAGTGCCCGAACTGTTTGTGACTGATAATGGGACCAACTTCAACAACAAGATTATTGATTCATTGTGTGAAGAATTCTGAATCAAACATCTCAACTCCTCCCCATATCGTCCGCAGATGAACGGTGCCGTGGAAGCTGGAAACAAGAATATAAAGAACATAATCCGGAAGATGGCACGACTGGCACGAAAATCTCTTATATTCATTACATGCCTATAGAACAATAACACGTACCTCAACTGGGGCGACTCCTTTTGAGTTAGTCTATGGAGCCCAGGAAGTTCTGCCTATCGAAGTTCAAATTCTTTCTTTCCAAGTCCTCCAAGAAGCAAATGTATCAGAGGATGATTATGTGCAACATCGTTTGTATCACTTGGATCTCATCGATGAGAAACGGCTCGTTGCTGCACATCATATGCAATGTCATCAAGAACGTGTGTCCCGAGCTTTCAACAAAAAGGTCAAACCGGTGACGTACAAGCCTGGTGACTTGGTTCTAAAATGGATTCTTCCGAACGTCAAAGACCCTCGTGGAAAATTCGCCCCCAATTACAACGGCCCGTATATTATCAAGCAAGCTTTCTCAGGAGGGGTCCTGAACTTAATGAAGATGGACGGGATTGTTCTACCCCAGCCAATTAACGCTGATTCACTTCGACGCTATTACACCTGAAGACAAAATATTGTACCCATGTTATTTCATTATTGGAGCAATTTTAAGTCAATTCATTTCAATGATATTTTCTTTTAACGTAACTCTCCTCGGAGACTTTTTAGGAGCAATGAAAACTTTCAAGGTTCACAAGCCATGCTGAAGAAACGGTGAAAGGAAGTGTCGTTCTGATTTAAATCACATGAAACCAGAAACTAATCATTTCCACCTTTCTTTTCAGATGTGTAACTGGGGCAACGATCAAGCATCATTAGGTAACCGATAAAGGAAAGTATCGTTCCAAGTTTAAAACTCCTCACATTGAACCTAATTATACTCCATCTCTTTCCCTATAGGGCCTTAATGTCAAAGCGAACATCATAGGTAAAGTTATCATGCTTATATTTTCATATTCTCATGCATCCTCAAAATTTGAAACACTTTTCCTAGCGGAACACTTGTGTGCTAAAGATAGAAAGGGAAGCCTATCCCCAAACACATACCCTTTTGAGAGTTGAATGCAAACACTTGTGAGGAATTCATACACGATAGCATCGGAGTGGGAAGGAAATCCCTTTGACGGAAAATGCCCTAGCTAGGATGACATCGAGTATTTTTTTTTTCTTATCCCCAAACACTTTACCATTGCTAGCCATTCCTAGCCAAAGTGGAAATTTTTCAAAACACAATGACCCTTTCAAGTCAAAGAGTCGCCTCACATCGAGGTAAAAGGAGTTCATGTAGCCTAGACTTCCGAACAGGACTCAGATGTAGATGCGTCACTTTCTCAAGTTTGAGTGTGAAGTACATCCGTAATGAATCTTGCAAGTCGACACAATACTCCTACCATCTTTTGATCATTTCAATACATTCTAAACAATTCCAGATAACTGAGTCTGTTGAATATTCAAAAAGAAAAAGAGCTATTAGCCTAACACCAAAAAAAAGCAAAGTTAGACACACGGGCCGAAACATGACTGTCGCAAAAGCAAAGTGTTAAAAAAAAGAGACAAAAGCTGACCCCAATAAAACAAAAGATCTTGATTGCTACTCTAGAACAAGTCACTTCAAGTTCAAAAGCCTTATTTCTTATAGAGAAAAAAAAAGAAAGAAAAATCATTCTTCAGCACCTTTCTCAACACACTCTTACCTCATATGTCATCATGCTCATACCCTCGAGTACTGTATCGATAAGCAAGTCCACATTGGGAGAACCACGTTAAAGGAGACGCCCTTGCATGTTGTGTCTTATTTGATGAGATTCTTTGATTGCTTTCTTCCTTAAAGATTAGACCTTCTATAAACATGGTCTTACACCAAACCCGCATTACAACCAAAATCAAAGCCTCTTTCGACTAGCCTCTGAGCATTCATTTCAAAGGAATTGAACTTCCCACTCTGATAGCATAGAAACATACTTTGAGTGAGCCTTGAGAGATGTAAGAAAGGCCTTTCTTTATTCTCAAATGCACAAGTGTTTCTCTTTTTGAAAAAATAAAATTTTTACGCATGCATCTAGAACATCCGCATTCATATCATCCGCAGTCAACATTTTAGCAAGAAGTGCACATGGGAGATGCAAACAATCTTAAGCATACTCCATGATTTCAAAACTCAGACTTTTATGTTAAGGTATGATCCTCTTCACTACCGTTAAGCACTCTTATGGTGTGAAAAAAATTTCCAAGTCAAGTTATCCATTTCTCAAGTTAATTTCGTCTAAGCGTTTACTAACAAACGCGACGTCATTTTCAATTCGATTGAGCGTTTACTAACAAACGCAATACAGTTTCCAACTCGGCTAAGCGTTTACTAACAAATGCGACGCCACACTCGACTGAGCGTTTACTAACAAACGCGACATCATTTCCAATTTGGTTAAAGCGTTTACTAACAAACGCGATACTTTTTTTCATCTGGCTAAGCGTTTACTAACAAACGCAGCGTCACTCGACTAAGCGTTTACTAACAAACGCAATGCCATCTTCAATTTGGTTAAAGCATTTACTAACGAACGCGATGTCACACTCGACTGAGCGTTTACTAACAAACGCGACGTCATTTGCAATTTGGTTAAAGCGTTTACTAACGAACGCGATGCCACACTCGACTGAGTGTTTACTAACAAACGCGACGTCATTTTCAATTTAGTTAAAGCGTTTACTAACAAACGCGATACCAGTTTCCATCTGGCTAAGCGTTTACTAACAAACGCAGCGCCATTCGACCGAGCATTTACTAACAAACGCGACGTCATTTTCAATTCGGTTAAAGCGGTTACTAACAAACGCCATACCATTTTTCCGCTATGGTTAAGCATTCACTAACAAATACAACACCATTCGGTAAAGCGTTTACGAACAAAGGCAATACCATCCAGTAAAACGTTTATTAACAAACGTTATGCCATTTTCAATTTAGTTAGGTGGAGCGTTTGCTAACAAACGTGACACCAACCTCCATTTTGGTTAAGCGTCTATTAACAGACGTGACACCATTTTAATTATCCAATTTGGTTAAGCGTTTCTCCAAACGCCGCACCATTCCAGTTCTCCATTTTGGTTAGGCGCTTACTAACAAGCGCACGCCACCTCTATCCTGGCTAAGTACTTACGAACAAGCGTGATACTACTCTTGGTCAAGCGTTTATTAACAAACGCGATGCTTTCACAAAATTGGGTTATCAATAAATCTTTGTTCGAATATTTTACCAAACATTCTCAGGGGCGCAACTATCATAACCCAATTTTTCTAGGAGGTAATAAAATCACCGAAAATCACTAAAAATCATCTAAAATCACCGAAAATCACTAAAAATAATAAAAAAATCCACACAAAATCAAATAAAAATAATTATATTTACATTCCGTAAAATCAAAATGAGGAAACGTAATATTCCATTACAAAATGAAAAGGGACAAAGAAACTATAAAAGGGACAGGCTTTAGACTAAAAAGAACACATGGTGCTTCTTGGGAGAAAAGAGCAGAGAAGGGAGAGTGGGGACTGACTATCAGTTTACGTTCCCTACGAAAAGTAGTTTTTCTTTTCTTCTTCTTTTGCATAACCTCTAGATCACGTTGCGTTTCCGGCCGACCGAGCCTCCCCCATACATCGATGTCGCAGTGGTCTCGGTTTGCTCCCCTTGATGGTTTCGATTTGTTTCCCCAATCTAATGCGATCGATTTCGGATAAACTCTTTCCTTCGCTCTTGTTTCAATTTTTGTTGATTTGTCTACTTTTGAATTTTTATTTTTCACCACCAGCAACTATGCTTGCGACACCTCGCATCAGTCCTCCTTTCCGGCTATTTTCATCGTGTCGAGCTTCAGAAGAAAAATCTCGGAATCGACCCCTCCCTATACTGTGCCTGACAACCGTCTGTTCAGGATCAGTGATCGCCGGTGACTTGGACTCCCAGTAATTCGACGGTCAATTCGACCTCGCACTTCAACTCCCGCGTACCAGCTCCTCTCCGCAGACGCAACAGCATACCCTTAGCTCGGCTCTCTTGCAGACAGAGCATAGCGACGGTGACTTCTGTCTCTTCCTACTGGTGGCCGACCTTTCCAACACCCTGTTCTCTGGTCTCCGAGTCCGTCGACCTTAGATTCGAAGCCAGCTATCCCCAACAATGCCTCGCAGCGGCATCTTTTTAACACCAGCAACAGCGGCGAAAATAACCTCCATCGTCGTCTTCAACAATCTGGATAGCGGCAAGATAACAACCCCCGGTGTCTCGTCTTCCTTTCCCCAGTCACGGCGGCTTCTGCAACACCAGGTCTGAATTAGCTCTCAACACTAGACGTTGCAGCAACCCCCATGGCCCACTCAACCGTTGACTTCCGCCGCCAACTGCCGACACTCCACTGGCGGGGTTTCTCCTGTCAACCGTGACGTCGCTCCTCCTTCTCGGTCTCCCACTCCCCGCCCTTTTCGGGGACAACAACGGCGTGTACAACCCCTGCTCCGACGCCACCATGCAGAGATCCGACGGTTTCAACTTCGGCACCGCCTTCGCGTCAAGATCTTCCTTCTTCTTAAACAACAACAACAGCCTCCAGCTTTCCCCTTGCGACAGCAGGCTCTCCCTCTATGGATCGAACTCTCAGCTCTCTGTCTTCAGGCTTGAGGCCGACGAGATCTCCCTCCTCACCATAGCCGACCCCTGGTATCAGCCCACCCCCCATCCTCAACAGACTCCAACTCCAAGTCTCGTCGTCCATATCCAGCCACAGTGGCCAAAATCCAACGCTCAGCCACGGCGGCCAAAATCCAACGCTTAGCCACCGGCCTTTCTTCCCGGCATATCATATTCGGAGCCTCAAACCCTAGCGCACCATGTCAGTCGCCTGGGTCCCTTGTACTTAAGGCCTGTCTTCGACTCTTGGCTCTCGGTGGAAGTCTCGGACCCCTAGTCTTGAAACCCCAAAGGTAATATCCTACGTGGTGAAGCCTCATAATTCAGATGTGGAAAAGACCTCTGTCCTCGTTGCCCGGCCCCAAATTGAAATAAAGAAACACGAGGAACCCTAATTGTTCAACATTGAGGAAATTCGAGAAGGCGAAGACGAAGACGAATGGCGCGAAGGGGAAGACGGAAGACGATCCTGTGTGTGAGTGAAAGAAGGCGACCCTGTGAAGGCTGAAGAAGGCGAAGGCGAAGACGGAAGACCACCCTGTGTGTGACTGAAGAAGACGAAGGCGAAGGGCGAAGACGACCCTCTGTGTGGCTGAAGAAGACAAAGGCGAAGGGCGAAGAGGACCCTATGTGTGACTGAAAGAAGGCGACCTTGTGTGTGACTGAAGAAGGCGACCCTGTGTGTGATTGAAAGAAGACCAGGTATGTTGGCAAACCCTTGTTGGCTTCACTGTTCGCTGTCGTGATTAGGTAGGTTATTAAGTAGGCAATTTTGGTGTTGTTTGGCTGAACTAACAGATACAATGAAGCGGCTGAATCTGAATATGCATATTGGTGGTAGGATGTGTTTATCTGGGTTGTGCTCATATACAGGAGGCACGGTAGTTAAGTTTGGTGGGGTGGATGCTGACCTTTTAGGTTATTTCACCTTGGTAGCTCTCGCCAAAGATTATGGGATAAGTAGGGTGTTGAAAATGTGGTATGGGCATCCCGGTCATAGCTTGTCATTGGTTAGGGAAATTATAGGAGACAAGGAGGTTATGAAAATGATAGAAGAATGTCAGGAAGGTGGAACAGTGGATATATACTATGATGGAGAGGGTGATAGTGTGGCTAATGACTTAGAAGTCGAAGAAGACCCTCATGAGGAGACTGATGAGTTAGATTTAGAAGAAGATCCTCATGAGGAGACTGAGGAATTAGAATTAGAGGATGATCCTATTGAGGAGACTGAGAAGGTGGATAATGAGGATGAGGTTAGAAGTGAGATGGTTGAGAGTGATAAGGAGGAGGAGTTGGATGTTCCTCGGCCTAACCCAGCTGATATTGATAATGACATGCCTGTTAAGCCGCCGAGCACGGAAATTGTGCAAGGCATATTTACCAAAACTGGAAAGTGAAGCATAGAGGGTTATTCCTGAAGAGCTGCTTTTATAAGATTGTGAAGAGTACCAATGAGACTCACTATGCAATAGCTTTGAAAGAGATGCGAGAGGGCCGTGATGGAATACCTGGTTCAATATAGGTAGCTGATGATTTCCTTAAGCAAGGGCCGCAACATTTCTGCCAAGCATTTTTCAGCACATCAAGTAAGTGTGGCACTATTACAAACAATATGTGTGAGACCTTCAATTCATATATTGTTGCTGCACGGCGAATGCCTCTTATTGATATGCTTACGACAATGTGACAAGAGAAAGATTGCTGACAGAAGCCACGATAGCTTGTGTCCAAACATAAGGAAGGAGGTTGAATTACTCAAAGAAAGTGCTGGAAGGTATGTCGTGAAACCCTCATTAGCAGAGAAGTTTGAGGTGTCTCTGGCTAATAATGAGAATGACAGGTATTTGGTAGATTTCACTAGACGTGCTTGTAGCTGTCGTTTCTGGGACTTGAATCCTCTGCCTTGCTCCCATGCAATAGCTTGCATCAATTTCATGAAAAGGCGAGTAGAAGATTATGTGCATCGTAGCATCAAAATTCTGTCATATAAGAAAGCATATGGTCATGTATTAGAACCTTTAGATGGAGTGAAATTCTGGCCGCGTGAGAACTTAGAAGTTATAAGGCCACCGCCTTATAAAAAGGTCCCTGGTCGACCAAAGAAGCACAAAAGGAGAGTTTCTAAGGAGGAGGAACCAAAGGATTCATCACAGCCCACTGGAGCATCAAAGCTGTCCAAAAGAGGAACAGGTATGAAGTGTCTTACTTGTGGTGTTTTTGGACACAATAAAAGGACATGCAAGGGTGAAGCCTCTTCGCAGCAAGCTTCAACTCCAGTTCAGCCAATGGATGAACAAACATCTGAAGGCTCAGGTATAATAAGATTACCTATTACTAATGAACACAACATAAAAACTCAGTTAACTCTTCTTTGTTGCATTACAGGCAGGAGGAATATGCGCATGACTTGTCAGAACTGTGGAGGACATGGGCATAACAAGAGAACGTGCAAAGTTACTCCTGCACAACGAACACCTTGGTAGCTCTCGCCAAAGATTATGGGATAAGTAGGGTGTTGAAAATGTGGTATGGGCATCCCGGTCATAGCTTGTCATTGGTTAGGGAAATTATAGGAGACAAGGAGGATATGAAAATGATATAAGAATGTTAGGAAGGTGGAACAGTGGATATATACTGTGATGGAGAGGGTGATAGTGTGGCTAATGACTTAGAAGTCGTAGAAGACCCTCATGAGGAGACTGATGAGTTAGATTTAGAAGAAGGTCCTCATGAGGAGACTGAGGAATTAGAATTAGAGGATGATCCTATTGAGGAGACTGAGAAGGTGGATAATGAGGATGAGGTTAGAAGTGAGATGGTTGAGAGTGATAAGGAGGAGGAGTTGGATGTTCCTCGGCCTAACCCAGCTGATATTGATAATGACATGCCTGTTAAGCCGCCGAGCACGGAAATTGTGCAAGGCATATTTACCAAAACTGGAAAGTGAAGCATAGAGGGTTATTCCTGAAGAGCTGCTTTTATAAGATTGTGAAGAGTACCAATGAGACTCACTATGCAATAGCTTTGAAAGAGATGCGAGAGGGCCGTGATGGAATACCTGGTTCAATATAGGTAGCTGATGATTTCCTTAAGCAAGGGCCGCAACATTTCTGCCAAGCATTTTTCAGCACATCAAGTAAGTGTGGCACTATTACAAACAATATGTGTGAGACCTTCAATTCATATATTGTTGCTGCACGGCGAATGCCTCTTATTGATATGCTTGAGAGAATTCGTCGACTCTTGATGGTACGACAATGTGACAAGAGAAAGATTGCTGAAAGAAGCCACGATAGCTTGTGTTCAAACATAAGGAAGGAGGTTGAATTACTCAAAGAAAGTGCTGGAAGGTATGTCGTGAAACCCTCATTAGCAGAGAAGTTTGAGGTGTCTCTGGCTAATAATGAGAATGACAGGTATTTGGTAGATTTCACTAGACGTGCTTGTAGCTGTCGTTTCTGGGACTTGAATCCTCTGCCTTGCTCCCATGCAATAGCTTGCATCAATTTCATGAAAAGGCGAGTAGAAGATTATGTGCATCGTAGCATCAAAATTCTGTCATATAAGAAAGCATATGGTCATGTATTAGAACCTTTAGATGGAGTGAAATTCTGGCCGCGTGAGAACTTAGAAGTTATAAGGCCACCGCCTTATAAAAAGGTCCCTGGTCGACCAAAGAAGCACAAAAGGAGAGTTTCTAAGGAGGAGGAACCAAAGGATTCATCACAGCCCACTGGAGCATCAAAGCTGTCCAAAAGAGGAACAGGTATGAAGTGTCTTACTTGTGGTGTTTTTGGACACAATAAAAGGACATGCAAGGGTGAAGCCTCTTCGCAGCAAGCTTCAACTCCAGTTCAGCCAATGGATGAACAAACATCTGAAGGCTCAGGTATAATAAGATTACCTATTACTAATGAACACAACATAAAAACTCAGTTAACTCTTCTTTGTTGCATTACAGGCAGGAGGAATATGCGCATGACTTGTCAGAACTGTGGAGGACATGGGCATAACAAGAGAACGTGCAAAGTTACTCCTGCACAACGAACAACAATGGCAGAAGATACAAGTGCTGACTGGAGCCAGGAATCCATTGTATCTCCACAATCAAGACAGAAAGAAGCTGTGCGGAGGGGTAGGGGAAATGTAACGAGGAAGAACAGGGGAAATGCTAGGCAGAGGGGCAGGGATACTTGAAAGTTGTTGTTGTTGTAATTTTTCTGTTAGTGTAATGTGATGGTACTTTTGAAACTTGTTGCTTTTCTGTAATGTAATGGTACTTTATGTAATGGTACTTTATGTAAGCTTTTGAAACTCTTATCAATGTGATGGTACTTCTGGTTCAATTCTGGTGCAATCTGGTGCAATTGTGGTGCAATCTGGTGCAATTGTGGTGCAATCTGGTGCAATTGTGGTGCAATCTGGGCAACTGGGCAACTCTCGCAATTCTGGCCAAATTTGGGCCACTCTGGGCAAATCACAAATTCTGGGCATTCTGTACAAGTCTGGGCAACCTCCTCCTATTCTGGGCAAATCACATTTACAATACATTTTGCCTTTACAGAATTATGTCATTGTACAAATCTGGGAAATTGTCAATTGGGAATTGGTCAGCCAAATTACAGCCAAATTACATTTGCTCAGCTAAATGTTAATTGCTCAGCTACATTACAACAGCCAACTACATCCAAATCTTGCTAGGAAATACAACAGCCAACTACTGGAGGCTACATTCAATCGCAAATACAACTTATAACAGCCAAGTACCATCCAGCCACATTACCTAATGAAAACAATGAAAACAACAAAAAAAAAATACAAAAACCTCTAACCAAAGTACCACCAGTCGTAAAGTAAAGATTTGGGTCTTCATTTTTTCAGTCTTCTCTTTCAGTTTTTTGTACTTAACAACCTTCCCTTCCAACTTTATTATAAGATCTTCTCTCGTTTGACATTTTCCCTTCAGGAATTCGATATCCTTCTCCAGTGTTTTCTTCGACTCTAAAAGTTGATTCATGATATCCTTCTGCCTACTTGGCAAGTCCTCGTCATTCCACTCGAAAAACCCACAATCATCTACCTGTCAATTATCAGACAAATCAACAAGAGAGTGTTGGCAGGCAGAAAAGAGAGTATGGGAAATACACTTGACCTTCCAGCATGAACACCTGTAGAATCGCCGACTAGGATTGCTCTTACTCCAGGATGTATACAGGGTGACCCTCCTTCCATGGTTGCAAACTCGTCCACCCACAATTGAGCTCGATACAATAGAGCCAGTACTCATAGCTTTTACCTCATAGCTGGTTGCAAACTCATCCACCCGAAGCGGCCTTAGTCCTTCGCCAGGTCGCCTCACTTCCTTCTTCCGGGTCGCCCGCACTTCCTTCTTCTGCCTTCGCCCGCCCTTCCTCTTCTGGTCCCAATTAGGGTTCCAAATCTGGGGGCTTCTTCCTTCTTCAACATTTGCTATATTCCACGTTTGAAAGACCGCTTCACCACGTAGGATGTTACAAGCTCCGTTATGTCCACGTGGGATATTTCCCTCACATCGTCAACTATTTGCCATAAAAAAGGTAGAAACCATAGGTAGTGACATTTGTGTATATGAAAGAAAAGAAGTTGGCAGAAAAGAAAGTTCGACCATAGTTAAGGACATATACGTATATTTTGCCTTTTAAGTTCTGTTCATTTTTTTTTCTTTTAATTGCATTTACGCATGCGTGCTTCAAAAGACGAAAATTTTAATTTTTTCAATTGAAATACCTCTTTTTTTCGGGACGCATTCCATTTTGTCCGATTATGCTTTTATTTTTTTCTAGATTTTAACTTAATTTCTTACATGACGTTTATCATCAGTGGGTGTTCATAGTATGGCTTGTTATTTCTTCCGGACTTTCAGAGTTTTTTTTAAATTTATTTTCTTAAAAATTTTCATTTTCAACCCCTTTGAATTTATTTCTTTTCAATTACTTTATAACAGAGGGTGGCTTTAATAGTTACCTATTGGGAGTTTGTATTAGTTAGCCAGTCGATAGTAAAAGTTGCGTGCATGGGGGTTTACTGCAAGTTATCTTTCGTCGAAATAACTCCTACAATGTTATAATTGATCCTACTTCAAACCATTTTCGAACAGTTTACTTCGTTTATTCGATCTTTATGCAGGTATTCCAGGGGGGCGTGCCTTGCGGACAACCAAGGCACGCACCCCATTCAACGCATTCAAGACAACGAAGTTATATATATTCGAGGGATTATTTGAATTTTCAAAGATGAAGACCTTCAGAAGACGACTTCGCGCTCACAAACGTACGGCATCAACGGCTCGTCAGGTTCGCCGTAAACCTACTCTAAAACGGCACAGTGAGGTATAAACGCTAATGGGGCGTTATATGGAGAGCGAGAAATGGTACAAACACTTGGTTCTCCCTTGAATTTATTTTGGCTTAGAAACTGTTAAGGGCATTAATCAATCTATGCTGCTTGAGTTTTTTTGCCCGAAATCAATTTTTTAAAAAAAAAAAAAATATTTTCTTAAAAGTGATTCACATAGAGGTTATTGAGCTCGAAATCATTTTTTTTTAAATGTTAAACAATGTCTTTTCTAAAAATCGAGCTCAAATAAATTTGGATATCGGAAACACACCATAAAGGCTTCCCTTTTCTTTGTGATGCATGCGATTTAGTAATCCCTAATTCCCGAACCTTAACGAATCTCTTTAGTTTTTCTAACTTCAACTTAAAATAAGTTAGTGGCGACTCTGATACGTTTTCAAAATCCGAAGCCTTATCGTCAAGGGAAGGATATCCATTTTAGATGGAGGAAACGGGATCCACCCGCGACACAACCCCAGGTGACATGACTGTGGCGAGAACCCCGTTCGTCTCACTTTGTCAGCGAAACTCATCCTCGCCAATGGTGAACTCTCCTCCTTCCACCGGCAGAGACGTGACTCTATCTTGACCTGATGCTGGCCTTCATAACAAAGCTAAAGTGTTCCACAGTTTGGGCATTGTGGCAACTATCGAGGTATTAACATTACATCATCCCCTTTTGCTACTTGCTATAACGTAGCTTGTCGACTAGAAGATAAGCCTCGCACTGTTAAGGGTAACGTCTTTGCTCCAATTTTATTATCTATTCTTGGCAGTTTGACTGAAACTGTTTCTATTCTCCATGTTAGAAATATTATTATGTCGCTAACGGTGTCACCGAGAAGGACATAGGCATAGCGAAGAATTGGTTAGTAAAGCAGTTGGGGCTAGAGATTAGCAAGTTGGATGAAACCAGGGCAGTAAGTGTCACAGGGGTACAAGGCTCTATCAAGTAAATCACCCTGTGTCTCGCCCTCGAGCACGACCAGCCACTCAAACGCACCGGAATCCTTTCGTGTATCTCACGTTCCCTTTGAGTAAACAACCCAACCTTTATTAGAACATAATGTACAACTCTCACTTTGCTCACGCCCCATTACAAGCCTTCTTATGGAGGGGTTCGTGGCTGTTCACTAAACAATACAAAAGGACACATCCGTCCTAGGGGTACTTCTCGTAACCACTCTTCATTCTAATTGGGGTCGCTCCCTTTCTAATCTATGCACCCCTTACAAGTGTTGTGGCTGTCTAATGGGAACCCACCCAAGGAACACGCCCTTTCACTAATGCTCCCCCTCTTAAGGGTCAGATCTTATCATACGCGCCCCCTACAATGTGACGCGTCCATAGCTCGTGCCTCTTCACGAACCTTGCTCATGAGACTGCCCATGAGCATCCCTCAAGCCTCCATGCCTGAGTATTCTGGTCACGTTACGCCTCGTGCCAGCTTCATTGTCCGAGCACCGACTCGAACCACACTTGATCCGTCAAGTGTCAATGAACGCATCTACGCTCGGTATTGTCCATGCGCTCCGACTCATGGACACTGTCCAAGCAGCCTCACTCAAGCTTCTGTAGACGACGGGCACCGACCCACGTCTTGTCCCCGTGACAAGCCTCCCCCACAAGAAAGAGTTGACGCCCTCGTCGACACCCTTCCAAGGCACGCCTTCTCTATGTCCTTATCCTTCTATGGGTGTCCTTCGTCACGACACGTAGCCCACCCGCTACTCACGCAACCGTCTCCAGGCTGCACGACCATCACTCGTTCGGCCGTCGTATCATTCCTCAATTGTATCGCCCCTACGATCTATAGTGGAGCAAATCGAGATGGGTTAGGGGTACCTTTCTCGATCACAGCACCAAAGTTCGGCCCCTCTCTCTTTTGACACTCTCTTGCCCTATGAAGACCGCCACGAAGGAAACAACCCGCATGAGCCTTAGGATCCGTCCTTCGCTCGTCCCACGTTCTGCCCCTTGCATGCTTCCCTTGGTCGTCGCCGTCGTCCCGCTCCGGCCTCCCATGACTTACATGCATATCATTGTGCTCATCGTCGCGTGACCCATTCTCGTTAGTCACGTACCTTTCCCTTTTCTCGCTGGCCCCTCTTATCCGGAGATCAACTAGAGTATCTGCAGCCGCAATCGCTAAGGGTAGGTCTTGCACGCTTCGCCGCCTCAGTTCCAGCTGTGCCTACGGTTGGTGTCCGTCAAGGAAGTTGAACAATCTGTCCACAATCTCCAGCATCAACGACGTGAAGTCTTCACATATTCCCTCACGGTTCTGGTTTGTTTGAGGTTCTCCATCGCCTCCCTCTTAACCCAACTCGAATTGCAAGGCTGGAATTGGTCCGCCAATTCCTTCTTGAGAGTTACCCAAGTATCGATCGGGGGACGACCCGCACTCAAGTCATCCGACATTCTGGTCCGCCATCACAGCTTTGCATCCCCCATAAGATACAACGCCGCTATCGACACCTTCTCGTTCTCGGGCACCCTTATCGCTATGAAGTATTGCTCCATGTCTCACAAAAAATTCTGCAACACTTTCGCATCGCGACACCCGTTAAAAGATTGAGGCTCGGGAATCCTTACCCGTGAGTGTGCCTCTCCACCAACAGTAGAAGAAGCCACCTCTCGCTTGAGGATCGCTATCTCGTCCTCCAAATCCTCGTGTTGGCTACACAATTTATCCATCACCGCACACAGCGAGTTGAGCGTGGTCTCAAGCCGTCCCATACCGGTCACCAACTCATCCAACCGTCCCATACCGGTCATCATCTCGTTCATACTCTCAAAGATCGGGTTGGGCTCCCCGGTCGAAGGCTTGCCAATCAATCTCTCCAATCGACCAAATCTTTCTGTAATCGGCAATGCCATCGCCCACATGAACCTGGCTCTGATGCCAACTATCACAGGGGTACAATGCTCTATCAAGTAAATCACCCTATGGGCGTCGTGTCTTGCCCTCGAGCACGACCAGCCACTCAAACACACCACCCAGCGGAAACCTTTCGTTTATGTCACGTCCTTTGAGCAAACAACCCAACCTTTATTAGAACAGAATGTACAACTCTCACTTCATTGTCCGAGCACCAACTTGAACCATACTTGATTCGTCAAGTGTCAACGAACGTACCTACACTCGTTGTTGTCCATGCGCTCTGACTCATGGACACTGCCCAAGCAGCCTCGCTCAAGCTTCTATAGACGACGGGCACCGACCCTCGTCTTGTCCCAGTGACAGTAAGCATGGCTGAATTAATGGTGAAACACCCTCTGTTCCCTTTCTTTTTCGGTCCTTAAAACTTTAGAATGTGTGTTTACAGATATTATTTTTGTGGCTTTGCAAAAACATACAGAGGCGATTCTGCTCGAATCTGGGTAATAATCTTCAAGCTATAACGGCCGCCCAGGAAGTGTCACAAAAGACGGAGGAGTTTGGCATCAGGTTTTCTCTGAACTTGTAGAACTGTTCGCAATACTTTGATCTGGTTACTGACATCTCGGCAATCTGAGTATAGGAGGAGTCGCACATCCATCATGGCCAGACTAATCCACAGTTTGAGTCTGCTGTCTGACGACAGGCCTCTACGAGGTGGTGTTTTTGAGTTCAAGGGTGTATCATACATTTTCGTAATGGTTTTAATCTCTCCCCACTAAATGCATTGTTGGGTACGCAGATATATTGGCCGTGGCACCGGAGTTGCTGAAGGGACGATCCAAGACTCCTAAAAAGATCTCCGTCCTCACATCTCAAAGATCATACCTGCCTGGTTATCTAAGACGAGGGAGATGCTCACGGCCATAGCCTTTTAGCTGATTTTCTCTCTAAATTTAGCACCATGGTGATTTTATACTCGAGCACGTAAAATTGTTAGCGCGTTTCGGACATCCTACTTTTTATTTACAGTTTTATGTTCAAGAACTCAAGACAACTTCACTATGCACATCACCGTCCTCCATCCGTACCCAAGACTTGATGGAGAAGGGCTTCTGATTTATATCGACGATTCTCGCCCCTCTTGGCCAGTCCCCATATCCGCCGTAGCCAGTGTGTCTCGCGTAGCATAGCCACAGCTTGTTATACGGGCAACACCAATCCAATCCGTGGTTGTGTCCAACGAATATTGCCTGCCAATCATCATAGATCAGCAAGTTGACTGGCACCGAGAGATTTAGTCGTGGTTTCACCATGCTTGGGATTACCTTGACAGAAGACCTGTTCCCAAGTAAATCCATAAAGCCCTCTTCTGCTTCTTGAGGAGCAACTTTCTCAATGTTTATCGATCCTACACAAGGTTTGCTTACTCTGGATCCTGGAACTGGAGCCACCTTCTCGTATGCTTTGCTCGGTATGTGCCAGAATATTAACTCGGGCACGCTGCCACACATCAGCATGAAAAGCAAGAAAAGTAGACATCCATCACGACATCGGAGCACAAGGTTGGCCTGCCATGTAACTAGTACCAAGATCTAAACACTCATTTCATATGTTCAAAGTACCAGTTTCCCTTTTCGTGTTACCTCAAATCGGGATTGATCTCCCGAGACTTGCTCCTGAACCACTCGACTTGGGGTTTCGACAGAATCTCTGGGTAGGATCCACCACCCGAATCCAGAAAGTACAAATAAGCAATAGATGATTGGGGATGATCGCTCTTACAGAGCTCGAGAATGTAGTTGGATATGCTTGGCCAGAGCTCCCTCGGACCGCCACTAGAGTATGACAGTTGATTCCGAACAGTCTCGGCTTTCATGAGCTGCAAGCGCCCCGTCCCCTTGAAGCTGCAGCCTTCTTCAACTAGAGATTGTTCGAGGAACCGCTTAAACAACGAAGAACACTTTTATGTGATTCTGTTTCAGCCAGTTAGGGAATCTATGCTCACCAAGGGAGTCAGACGTATCAGATGCAGGACATCGAATAGGAGGAATACCGGGGGAAGAGAACCACTCCAGGGGCCACTGAAAGGCGGCGTCGTCGTGATTGCCAAACACGCTGGAGAACGGGATCCCTCGAGACCTGGAAGGGGATAAGGCCATGTCCCAGTACGAGCTGGCGTTGGCAACCATGACGTTGTTCGCCGTAACCACGTCCCCGAGGTACACAACGAAATCTGACAACCAGCCGAATAAAGCAGACGTAACGTAAAAAGCTATCGCGACTTTACTTAATAGAGCTGGTCACAAGAGAAGCGGGCACCGGGGAGTTCGCGGTCGAGGACAGAGGACATGACGCGGAGGGAATTGAGGTCCTGTTGAGGTCCCCAGTCGGTCCAGGCATCCTCCCCGAAATGCAGGTCGGCGAACAAGGCGATCCGGAAGGGCTTCCCTGGTGGGGATGGCAGGCGCTTGGGAGTGAGATGAAGGGTCGGCACCGGCAGAGAGAAGCAGAGGAAGAGGAGGAGGATGACATCAAGCGTAAAAGCTAGGCCTCCCATCTCTGGGCGCTCCAAATCCAACGTGGGTTTGAGAGGGTGGTGGGTGGGGTGGAAGGGGGCATCGCATCATCGTCTAACTACAACCAAAACAAGTGGATATGCAGAAGCGGATATTCCATTTTGCCCCTGTACTTTTTGATAAATGTCCAATCAATAAATAAAAAAAAATATAAAGTAAAAGGTTTAAAAAAGGCATTAAAAGTTAAAAAATTTAGAAATCTTCGCCTATCGCTTTCTGAGTTTGGTTGTTCCTTGTTTTTTCTTTTTTGTTAACATAAGTCACATTTCGTTTTCGGTGATCCGTTTGCTTTGGCATCGTAGATTAAACTAAAATCAATCAATGTTTTTTTATATAGTTTTTAAGACCCTTTTTAATGCCAGAAAATTCGAAACATTCGTCGAGTCTGAGGGGACAAATTTCAAAAGCACAATCATTAAAGGCCTTGCAGAAACTTTGGCCATGCATTAAGCAGAGAGAGTTGGAGAACCAACCGATCTTATTCGAATTCGGCTAAAAACTCGTAAATATCTATTATCTAATAACTAAGAAAACGAGTTCGAAATATTTTGGTCAATATGAAAAACGAAGTATCGGTATAGGAATGCCTTAAGAAGGGGGTTTGAATTAGTGCCTTAAGAGTTTTGACACTTTTTCGACCACATAAGCGTTGTTCTGTAAGATTAGAGAGACTAGATCTGCTGGACAGATTCCCAATTCTGAGATTAGTTATCTTATGTATGTGACACAAAGATTTATATGGTTTCGCAAATAATGTGTACATCCACTCTCACAGCACTCATCCCAATTATGGCGCATTCACTGTATAATGATCAGGGGGCTTTACAGATGCACACTTCTGTCAGAAATGTGGCTAACAACTTGCACGTACACACGTGACTAACTCAACCCACACGCAACCGACGTGTCTGACTCCGGCTCCTCACTGAGTCCGTGGCTTGATGGCTACCACCTGCCCACGTGGCTTGACGGCTACCACCTGCCCTGGCACACTTCCTGTGTGATTAACAACCTACACAAACAGAATTAGCAACTACAGCATCAATAGTCTGCAGTTATAGAAGACGCTTTCTCTCAGAGGTGATCGGCTCGGTGAATGCACGACGGACGCTCTGTAATGGGAGAATTACAGAGGTTTGAGAATCACAAAATATCTTGAAATCACGTGAGATGTACTCGCCGCCATTGTCCGATCTGAGAATTTTTATTTTCTTCTCAGATTGCTTTTCAACAGTCTGCTTGAACTTCACAAAAACTCCAAAAACTTCAGACTTCTGTTTTAAAAAGAAAATCCAACAAAACTTTGTGAAGTCATCAATAAATATGAGAAAGTATTTGCTTCCATTTATAGAGGCTACGCTCATTGGACCACAAACATCCGAGTGAATCAATTGTAGCTTTTCAGTCGACTTCCCGCTACTTTCACCGAACGGCCTTCTTGACTGCTTCCCATACTCACAAACAGAACATATCTCGGAGCAAACTTCAAGAATCGGCAGATTCTGAATTAAACTGTTTTTATTTATAAAATTCTGAGTAGACGAACTGATGTGACCCAACCTTCGATGCCATAAGCGATTCACATCCACCTTCGCAGACAGAGACAACTGAGGCTTAAACTCAACGGGAAAGCATCGATCTCGCATTTTTACCATTACAATCTCATGGCCTTCTTTGTCGGACACCAAACATACTCTATCCTCAAAATGCACCACATAATTTTGCTCTAATAGTTGTCCCAAACTTAATAAGTTTTGACACAAATCAGGTACAAATAAGACGTCGACAATTTTCTTAATACCCGATGGAGTCTGGATGACAACGGTTCCTTTGCCCATGGCCAACAACAATTGCCCGTTGCCAATTTTCACACTTGTGGCATGAGATGAATCTAATTCTGCAAATAAATTTTTATTCGGAGACATATGTTGAGTACACCCACTGTCAATCAGCCAGGAATCTGCATTGTAGTCGATCACAGAAAAGGAAACCGTGGTTGCCGTGAACAGAAAATCCTCTTCTTTTGGCTCGTTTTCCGTCAGTTGTGCCTGCTCGACGGAAACAGTCTTCTTTTTACGGCAAAATCTCTCCCCATGGCCTGGTAAATCACAATGCTTGCATTTATATCCCGGCCGAAACCAGCAAAAATCTTCTGTGTGAGAAGTTTTCTGACAATGAGAACATGGGCCAAAAGCTCTTTCTTTCCGAAAATTCTTTTTGGCCTTGAATTTCTTTTCCGACGGATACTTCCGATGTTCCCCATGATAAGCTTGTTTTTCCTTTCCTTTCCGATTCGCGACGAAAGTGTTTTCAGGCTCCTCTTGTCGCATCGCACGCCTCTGTTCATGTGCCTGTAAAGAACTTACCAACTCCTCCAAAGTAAGCGTAGACAAATCCCTCGATTCTTCCAAGGAACAAATCTTAGACTCAAACCTCTCCGGAAGAGTAACAATAATTTTCTCAATAATTCTTTTATCAGGCAATTCTTCTTCGAGCAGTCGAATCTGATTCACAATCTTCAAAACACGGTCAACATACACTTTAACATTCTCAGAATCCTTCATTCTAAGAAGTTCAAACTCCCTCCACAAATTTAATAGCCTCATCCGTTGATTTTTAACGCCACCTTCAAACATCACCTTCAACTTATCCCACGCTTCGCGAGGACGCTTTCTGAAACTGAAGCATGAATAGCGGCCAAAGCCCGGAATGGCTTGACAGATTCTTCACTGTGCATTTTTAACTGATTGACCGTGGGATTATTCGGCAACACTCGGGGTTTGACTTCTTGATCAACGATCATCCAAAGATCCTGAGACTGTAAAAAAACTTTCATTTTAACGGCCCAAAGTTGATAATTCTCACCGTTAAAGAGTTGCGGCGGAGGAACGGTATAATTGCCGGAAGACATGACTTTTCCGATTCGGATACTACGCAGAAACTTGAAAAAACGAACTTCGTCTCACAGTCCCTTAAGAAACCTGGCTCTGATACCATGTTAAGAAATTGATTTCTTGAGAACTTTTTCACAAATAAGATAAGACAAAAGAAATTGTTCTTAATCCATACACACAAGCACCAACTGCAGATTACAACAAAAGGATAAGTTGTCCCTATTTTTTAGGAAACACAAACTGTCACACTTAAACTTCAACCCACTAAAATTAAAGAAAATAAACTGCAAGTTTAAAATAACCTTAACTTCTAACAAGTTGGTCATACGTGGCTACTCGATTGCGGATCGCACTTATATTGATGATATAAACTTTTCATATTTCAAAGATTATGAGAAGTATGAAGACAACGATGATGAAGACGAAGAACGTGATAACAGTTTGCAAATCTGCGCTCCTCGTCTGCAGTCGCTGCGATTGCTTGGCTCTTGGCGCAATAAGACCATGATTCTACTGGAGGATGTTCCACCTTTGATTGAATCTCACTTAGAATTCAAGGAGCCGGACAAGTGCGGTGTAGTAGAATACATACTGAATACACTTCTCGGCAATCCGTGCTCGGCTGAGAAGCTCTTCATAGGAAGATACTGTCTCGAGGTATTATAATATCCTGTCTTTTTCCCTTATGTTAACACTGCATACGAAGTCATATTCTTCTCGAGATATAGAACTGGGGAAATGATTACTTTATCGATTGCCAGGTTTTGCTAATGAAAATACCAATTCAAGGCGATCAGTTGTTCGGGTGTCGATATTTATCGACAAAGCAGGTAGCTGATAACCCGGGTCTTGTAAGGATTGCGAAGATAATGACATGTACACCAAATGTCGAAAAGCTGGTGATAGACTTGACTCCCAACAAGGTGCGTGTGTATGCTTCTTCGCAATTGTTGTGTATGGAGGACTGAACATATCAATCTCATGCTGGATTCAACATTTTCTTTCGTTTCACAGGGGAAATTCATTGACGGTCCTTTCGAATCGAATGAGAGGGACTTTGGGAATATGAAGTGCTTGTCAGAGTCCCTGGCGAGAGTGGAGATTATTGGAATCGATGCAGCTCATGTACATGTTGGATTTCGACTTAGCGTTGATCAAGGAGAACGCTAATCTTTCAACAACTCCTAAGCTCGGAAGAAGAGGAAGTAAAATACTATCACTTGAAGCTCACACTCCACTACTTCAAATGATTTCTTGGACTCTTGAATGATTATTACAAATGAGGCCCCTTACCTCTATTTATACTAGTTGGCCTCCTCAATCTACGGTTAGGATTATTCTACATGTGCGGCTAAGATCGATCCTCTATAACCTTCTACACATTTTCTATAAACTTCTATCATATTCCAAGCTTCTAATCTATTCTAGAATATTCTAAATCTATCCAAAAACTTACTCGATTATTCTAGAACTTTCTAGTACCTTCGAGAAACTTTGAAAGTAGTTGTTGATCTTTAACACTCCCCCTCAACGACTACTTTCTCTTTTTTTTTCATACCTAGTTACGTTCCAAACTCCCAAAGCTTGCTCGCATCGAACCCTTTAACTGGAGCCTTATGACTTTCTTCAGTTGATCGTGCAAGGGGGTTGAACACCTTGATATCGTCTAACCTGTTCAGCAACTCTTGTCCCACTGTCTTTGTCGATATCAGATTGTCCATTGTACTTCCTTCAAGCTGAGTGATGGCCGCTTCAACTTCTTGAATTGTTGCATAGCTCAATTCAGCTGCTTTCGTCAAATCGTACCTTCTCTCAACCTCCTGGAGAGCGAAAATTAGTTCCTCTTGCTTCTGCTTCAGTTGTCTAATCTCTCCTTACATTCTATTCAATTTCTCTCGCTCTCTCCAAGGTTTTTCTTCTTTACGTTTGGCTTCTACCAAAGCAGCTTCCTTCTCTCGTTTTAGTTGAGCTTCTATATCATCAGACAATTTCTTCCTGCTTATTTCTATACGTCTCTCTATCTCGAACTTGACTTCCTCAGAGCTCAAACACTTCTCGACATTCTTCCGAATTGTTTCCTCCAGTCTTCTTGCGCTCTTCTCTTCTAGAAACTTCAATTTGGCTTTCTGTTGAAGCCTTTCCTTTCCATCTACTTCTTTTCTTAGCTTATCCACTGAATTCTTCGGCTCAGCCATTGCTTGAATCAGGCTCGGAAACTTTGTGGTTGTTGTTGGAGGTAAAGAAGTCAACTTACTCTTGTGCCTCCATTGTCGTCTGCGTGTAGGAGACCGATTCTTACGATACCAATACGAAGGAAACCAAGAGTGACACTTGCAGAGCCACGGAGAGCCTGAAGGGCTCCTTCCACTGTGAAAGTTTGAATAGGGAGAATGACTCTTCTCTCTTCATATCTGCCTATTGGACCAGTATCTTGCCTGTAATGGCAACTGCCTCTGTCGACATGATTGGAGAAACGTTGTGAGTTATCCCTTGTAACTTTCTTTGGTTGCCATCCATGTGATTGTAAATCCAGAGTTATATATATTGCTTTCCGCACAATCTTTAATGTGCACCACCGTGAGGTCTTGATCTTCCATTAGATTTTCTTCTTCTGTCACTGCGAGAGAGGCTTCTAAATTCCACTCTACTTCTGACGTGAGGTCATCATCATCCTTGCCTGACGTGGCGATATTCCCTTCTACATTCTTCTTCTTAGACCAACAGTCTCTCGCGTAATGACCCTTCTTACCGCAGTTGAAGCATTCCCCATCTATTCGAAGAGTTGGCCTCCCTTGTCTTCTTCGTTCCCTGTGGTCGGATATGCTTTCAATCCTTATCGCTTCTCCCTCCATTTGGATAACTTCCCTCTTCACTATTGAAAGGGCCTTTCTTTTTCAAATAAATCCTCCCCCTTGCTACTATATAATGCAAGCTCTTCATTTTTCAAGGTTACGCCCACAATATATTTTGCTAGCGTCTCCTGATTAGCTGGAAAATTTTCTAAATCTTCTAGGAACGGCGGCGTGGGCCATCCTTGCACAGCCGTAATAAATCCCCTATACTCTGGTCGTAAACCATGGATTCTTCAGCATGCCGACAGTGTTGAATTCAGTCATACCGATATCGACTTCTGAAAGCATAGCCTGGTCCATGATCTATGCCCGACGCAATCCCGGATTGCAGATTCCTCGGCAGTACTTCAGTAGTATTTTAGCAGAACTTCCACTATACTTCTGCAGAACCTCCGCTGAACTTCGGCAAAACCTTCGCTGGACTTCGACGCCTCGTCCCCGACAACCCGACTCTGATACCAAATGTTGGATCTCGACTTAGCGTTGATCAAGGCGAACGCTAGTCTTTGAGCGGACCTTCGAACTCCTAAGCTCGGAAGAAGAGGAAGTGAAACACTATCACTTAAAGCTCACACTCCACTACTTCAAAGAGTTCTTGGACTCTTGAATGATTATTACAAATGAGGCCCCTTACCTCTATTTATACTAGTTGGCCTCTTCAACCTACGGCTAGGATTATTCTACATGTACGGCTAAGATCGATCCTCTAGAATCTTCTATACACTTCCTAGAAACTTCTACCATATTCCAAGCTTCTAATCTATTCTAGAATATTCTAAATCTATCCAAAAACTTACTCGATTATTCTAGAACTTTCTAGTACCTTCGAGAAACTTTGAAAGTAGTTGTTGATTTTTATCAGTATACGGACTCAAGTATGCTTTCCTCCTTGTGAGATTCTTGCTTAAATACTCGATTAGACAGGAGAAGATGATCTTCCGCACCACAAAGCCCTGGACTGAGGCTTACCCTGAGAAGGTGGAACTGCTCGCCAATAAAGTTGGAGGATTCCAAAGAGGTTCTGACGCTGCTGAGGTTGTGGTCACATCATCTTCATTTGATGGCAGGGAGACGGTCATTGTAGCATCACCTCCTCCTCCATTCAAGGTAGTGCCCTTTTCCATGGTCTATGTGCGTCATGGAGTGCAAAAAAGGCAGCAAGGAATGCCAGACCCTGAGCCACTCCGTAGAGTGCAGAAAAGGCTGCGAGGAGAGCTGAAGCCTTGAGTTCATCATTGATGACCATTCAGATCCGCTGACTGGTTTTCTCAGCTAGGAATCGGGTAATTTCTCATAGCTGCTGCAGGTGGGGGGGTTTCTCATTCTGTTAGTCTTTAGCAGTAAGGATCATGAAGGGCGATTCCCATCTCGAGCTTGAACTTTTATCGTGATGGCCGTTCATCCGTCTGTCCATGTAGATCTGAAAGCGGGTCGGATTGGTTAGAGGGTCAATCCTTTTTGTGTCGGGGATTTCATTTATGATTGGGACAACAACGAACTTCACATCTTATTGTACCGCAACTTCGGATATAATCTGTTCCTCTCTTGATGAGCTGAGCTCATACAGACGTTGAACTTTGTCCCTGTATGATGCGTGTACAAGAATTGAACTGTCCGGGTTTTGATCATAAGACAGCGCCCAGTTTCTCGAAAAAAGGCAAGCTGCATGATCATGCAGAGGTAGCAGACAACCAGTTTCTGCTTACTTGGCTGCTATTTCCTTTTCCACCGCCAAGAGCCATAAATAACACGTTCCTAGTAAGTAAATATGAAATGCGTGAGCTCCTAATGGACGTTGTAACCGTGTCACCTGGTAAGATGTACGAAGCACGAATGTTGCTGGATGGCATGGTACTTGGGCAGGGAGAGGGGTGGGCAGGTCCGTGGCATAGGCATCACTGGCGGAAGGTTTGGTGTCCAACGAGTCTCTTCTTCATGGCCATCAGGTGGCAACTGGAAGGTCTTGATGGGCAACGGATGAAAGAGGCTTTAGCACCATCATGGGGGAAATAATAATGCCGTGCACGGGTACTTCTATAACTACATGGCATTCGGCAGGCCTCATCGTGTATATATATGATAAGCTCGACAAGGTATAAACAATCACGTGACAGTCGAATTACATGATAGTACATTATTTTGTAATCATGTTATCTGTTACAACATAGTACAACAACAATGTGAATGATTTAACAATTTGCGACAAAATTCAAGCAAAAGATTCAAGCTTTTGCTGACAAATGAATAGGAAAATCACCTCCTCAAAAGCTTCAGAACGTCACCGACCAGGTGTAATGAACCAGTGACGAGTACCTGCACCCGACAAAAGGGGCGACAGTCTCAGTCAAATTGGAGCCATGAAGCACAAGCATTCCAAAGAAAAGCGCAGCATCACTTGGGAGTCTGAGTCGGGAAAGGATATTCGTACCTGAAGTCTTAAAGAGGGATTCTCCCTCACACAATCCCTCAACCATTTGATTGTCAGGGGCAACGAAGGAATCACGGCACTGCAAGTAAATTGCCCTCCTGCAGGGTTGCAATGGGAAATATCCTTGTAGATAATGTCATGAGGAGGCAATCCGTTCATGCACTCGACACCGGAACTTTTCTTTGGGAAGGTATCTGCTGGTTCTGTTAAATTCGAAATATGTCAGAGGCCAAAAATGATGTATCCGGTGTCATAATTCACATAAATAACGCCAAAATAATAAATGATACATATGAAACCTACAAAGACCATTTCATCCAGCTTGATAGGACACCAGATCAACAAGAATTTTTTTTTCACTATACACAAATTACTATATTTAAGGATGTGGTGAGCTGGTATAAATTGTGTGCCAAGGACGAAACATATTCACCATCATTTTTCAATCATCACAGACAGTACTAGATTATGAATAGTTCTAGCTAATACCAATACTGATAAGTAGAGTCAAAGCATGTCAACTACTGCAGCAGTGTAATAATCATCTCTGTTTCAATTAGAAAAGATTCACAATTCGAGGAAGATGGGGGAATCTGCACCTCAAGTAAAGTTTTTTTCTAGAAAAAAGAAAACAGAGAAGACTTACTAATGCATGAAAATGCCATACACTATACAAAAAGAGAAAAGACAAACCTTTCCCATGTACAATCTTTTCCCAGAGTTTCTGTAGATCAAGCTGCCATGACAAACTTTGACTATGAATATCCGGTGCAATGATTGAATCACCAGAAGTGACTTTATTATATGTAGACATGCTTGGGACGAACAAAGCATTTGAGAAATGGGTCCCTAAGAAAAGAAAAAGAATCGGGTGATGCCTGAATATTTGGTACAATATAACAACCACATAATTTACACAGGTGCTTAATTTCCATAACATAAAACAGAACATCCGTCATTTAAGGTCTGAGTTCTGAAAAACAATAGAAATTGAAATTTAGGTACATCTTTGGAAACAAGATAATTTGATTGATCATGGGCTAATCTTAGCATATGAAGACACCAGGAGAAATAGGAAGAACTACCAATACCACTGACAGAATTGGAAGCAGACAAACATTCCATGCATACTTTGATAAAACTGAGAGAAATGTATCTCTAAACAGTTGACCACACAGAAGCTATATCTTAACTGAATAGCTTCCTATACATACCTGATGAAGCACAGATATTGACAAGTTGTGGAAGCAAAGTCTCTGGGTCTCTAACATCCATGCAGTTGAATAACAAAATCTACAATGGAAAAGCCTGCATGTCATTGTCAAGAAATACCAAACAAACGTTCTTATGTGCTCTGTGGAAGAATTTAAATAACTGAGATATTTTTACCTGTTTTGACACCCTCTGAGTCTCTTCCTTAGGCTTCCTTTCAAGATGAAATTCACTATTCAATTTGTCAATCACTGAAGAAGTTGATAGATGCGATGGCCCTCTATGGACTGTTACTGCATCGGAGAACCATCTGGCACAAGCTTCCATGCTCTCCGGACTATGGGCGCCATCTAGGTAAAAGATCAATTCTCCAGAAATATTTTCTGAAAATTCTGCAGAATGATCTATTGTAGGAGTATCATGGACAATTTGTGCCCTCCCTGACAGGCGGGCTGCTGAAAGACCTCTCAGAAATGCTGCAGGCATAATGGCATCTGCATCGACCTGCTACACATTCCACAAGGTAGAACATTGGACATATTAGGTCCTTGTCATATCAGTATTGCATTGAAAAGGTTCCTAATATCCCAACTTCAAGAGCAAAGAACACAAACCACAAATTGTGCCAAAAGCGTAAGTTGACAGCAATAGAATATTCACGACATATTCAATGATCAAAACCTATTTCAGCATAAGCGTAAGTTGCATGCCCAGAAAACAAGCATTGGCTCAATAAGAAAGTATCTAGAAAACAGCCTTCAAATTGATTGAAAATAATTCTATTCAAATAAAAGGAACGGCCACAGCCACCTTTTCGAAAAGGTGATCCCAGTTACCAGTCCTTTGAAGCCAACATTTGCATAGAGAAACGGCAAGCCCTGCATTGACAAACTGGTGAACTCCCGATAGACCAAGCGTCAGTCCTTCCCATCTGTTAGCGTCTAGACGGTCTGCAACATTCAATGGGACCTACATTTGGGGGGAAAGATCTACCTCAACACTTAAATACATAGAGAACTATGCAAAGTAGAATGTGAAGAAATAGAGGGCATTGTCGGCTAGATATCTTCTAAATTATATGATGGCCCATTTCCTCCATATCAGAATCAGACCCAATCTTAGTCACCATTCCTTGTCTGGGAACTGCAGATACAAAATAAAATTCATTCTAGCAAAATCCCACCACTTCACCACATATTAGCAAGAAAATCAAGGCCTCATTGTTAGATAGTTCGTTCACTACCAGATCTAACTACCCTGCAAGTAAACTAATCAGGGTTTGTAATAAATCCATAAAGTAATGCAGCAATAGTGAGAAAATGTAGGTTTGTGATAAATAGAAGACAAGAATTTTGCATAATATGAGCAAAAATAGTCTTTCTAATGTCTGGATCACTCTGAACAAGCAATTACCATTAACTGCTCTGCCTTCTCCTGAATAACATCCATTGCTTCAGAAAGTTGGGGAACAGTAAAGGCTGGAACATGAGGCTGGAGAAGAAGAGAAGACATCGACCCAAATCAGAAAACATATGACATCGGAAACAGCTAATAAGTTACTTAACCAGAAATACAAAAAATTAATAAAACTCTATTAATATAATCATGATACAGATTCCTATTAATCCAATGAGAGTTGTATACCTTGAAAATTCCAGCCTTATGAGATGCAATCTCTCCGATGGTATCACCTACAAAGGATAACACAAGTGATGCCACTGTTTTTCAACGTGCCATTTCTATTGACATGATAATACTTTGCCAGATGAGAAATGGTGAACAGTAATTTTCCAATTGACAGGGTAAAGATGAGTCAAAGGGGACAATAATTAAAGGGAATCAGGGCCCAGAATAACCACCTAATATCTCTGTGTGATCCATTCCAAGAGAAGCAATGCCACAGACCATAGGTTCCTTTATCTGCAGAAATTCTATCAATTATTTGGGGCCATGACAATTTTCTGGTCTTGTCAATCCAACAAGGTATCATATGTTTGCAAGAATAATAAGGACTTCTAGGGTTGTTTGATAGCAATACAATTCCTCGCACAAAGTTGTAGCTTCCACAGATAATAATTTTTGGACAATAGGCAAATTTCACAAACTAAACAAAAGATGACAGCAATGGAAACATACCACATTTGTTGTATCATTTTTCCCTCCAAGACCAACTTCTATAATGGCCACATCAACCTGTATTCAAAATCATTGTTAAAATTGCAGAAGTAAAAATAAAAATTAGTCCTTCCTTGGCTCAAAGATTCCCAAACGATCAAATCAGACAGCTGACTTTTACAAGTAGTGATATCTTAAAAAGTCATGCTTCACCATTATAACAAAAGCTTGGGATTGTAGATGTGTCGCTAAAAATGAAATGTGAATATTTCAGATCCCAAAAAGAAAGAGACAAATATTGCAAAAGACAAATTTACGTCGAAAGTGAAGTCAATTATTCAATGACTACCAAACAGAAGAAAGAAATTAACCAACCTTTTCAGACAGGAAAATTTTAAATGCCAATAATGTGAGGAACTGGAAGAGAGGAGGCATAGGTAAATCTTCTGAAATTTTTTCCTGCAAACTCAACAACTTTCTCTTATTGATGCTTGAGCTTATTTGATGGTTAAGACTCCACGCTAGTATTATGCACATCAGAACCAGATAGAGGAAAATTGTTGGCATAGTTCACAGGACCAGGCTAAACAGTTTAAATGACCCTATTGCACAAAATATTGAAATTTGTGATAGTACCTTTAGAATACTCCAACAATCCCAGAAGTACATTAAAAATTTTTCCCGAGAAATGTCAAGTCTGTCAGGAAAAATGTACAAACAAGTCAACAGAAAGCAGCCAAGTTCTGATTGTTAAGCTACAGATGCAAAAATAATCTGCCAAAATCCTTTTGGTATCTACACTATGCCATCCCATCAGTACAATCAAAAGCTGCAAACAGTTTGATGCACCAATCTGACAGACTAGCAGATGTTCGAGCATTCCAACTTGAAAACACGCCAGATGCAAAAGTCCTATCTAAAAGTTTCAGAACCATGAAACCAGATACTCGGCGAATGTAACATGTGCAATTATCTTCCAAAAGACATCTATCTCTTTCCCAACATGCAATAAATTTGGCCATCATCCCATCTTTGTCCCATAAGAAGAAATAGATCCATAACTAGTAGCTTGACGGAATCACTAACCCATCAAGACGAAATCTTTCACGAACGTCAATCAAGTGTGGAGAAATAAATAATCCAGTGCGAAAACCACACTCCCGCAGAATTGCTTCACAGAATACACATGTCGAGCCCTACGGAATCCCATCACAAAGGATAGCAAATTCAGTGATCAGTACCAGAAAATGTTCTCACAGCAGTTTCTAAGGGTAGAAAAGGATGCATTCTGATGCTTTACTTCTTTGAGAGAGACATATAAAACTAATGAAATTTTCATCAACTGTACAATGCCTAAACTTATAAGATACTTTGCAAAAACTAAACTATACAGCTGGAGTTTCATGGTTTAGACTATCCTAATGAAAAAGGCACTAATCCGACAATCATCTCAATTACCTTCCCTTTTGTTCCAGCAACATGGATGATTTTCAGATCCTGTATCTTTTCCTCAAGTCCAAGAATCTGTTTCAAGAATACACACACTTCTTTAACATAGCAATCAGCTAGGAAAGGGAGTAAAAGGTTCTTCATTCTGACCCATAATCAACACAATGTCCCAAGTCACCCTAAAAGCAGTCATCTTCAATTGCATATAATTTTTCCAAAGGAGGACTTCACTAATTAAGCTAATTAAGAAGAGATATATTATAGTTGAACATCTACATATTAAGGCAAAGAATTTTTTCCATTATCCTGCAAAACTATCAAAAGAACGGCTGTACCTTGAGATACATTGCCATCCTTTCTAACTTTCCATACTTCCCGCCAACAGATGATCGGTCCGAACGCTTCTGACGACTTATAAGGGAGGAAAGTGCATCCATGGCTGTTTCATAGGAATGTGCAAGAGGCAGCTGTTGAGAATTTTCTGTAAACCCTAAATAATCTTTTTCTTCCTTCTTTATTGTTTGTGAGGACATGGTGCTGTATTTGAACCCTGACACTATAACAAACAAAAGTAAATCAGAAATTGGACTAAGAGTTCTGTTGCCGTTTTGCACAATGAATTTGAGTGTCAACCAATGTCTGCTGCATGCAATCTATACAAAATCAATGGAAACTAAATGGAAAGTTGCAAGCAATTGGGTTGAATAAGAAATCAGGACCTTGAATAAGAGATCAAGAAATCGGTCAGACTAACAGGCAGATGTACCAAAGAGTTTATTCACGGCCCAAGTTATCAGTAATCCTACAATAATAGAGGAAAATCATTAGAAGTCAACCGATGATGAATGATTCCTTAAATTTGTCATGCCATTTCGCTATATAGTATAGTACCAGGGACACACTACCTAAATTGGGAAAATGAGCAGCCTAAACATATATTTGGCACATAATTCACCATGCAAACACAAATAATTGTATCTTATGTTTAGAGAAAAATAAAGGGGAAACATGATTTGCAAATGGGCAAATGAGAACGTAATAATATGATAAGGCATAAGGAATATAATACTCATGGCCTATCCGTCATGAACATATCAACCAAAAAAACTTTCGAAACCGGCTTACTCTGTAGTTTGATATCAAGGGAGCGAGAAGGACTAGGTTGATTTGCAAAGTCCCGTCTACTTCTTCCCAATAAATAATGCCTTCCCCAATGGAAACGCGAAACTTTGGATAATTCACAATTCACACAAACGTTTGATTGCAGAAGCATTAAAAGGCGCCAACCCTGAAAATGTAAATAAAACAGTTAAGATTCAACTCGTCTTATATATTATCTGATGACATTAACCTAAAAGTCCTAACTAGATTGCCTTAGGGTAAGTAAAGGCAGAACTTAACAAAACATCACGAGAGCAAATATGACATCCTCATTAATCCCTCTTCACTACGCATCATACTCGCCAGTATGGATCTAATAGCACAAAGGTCAACGGACGGTCCAAACACTGCAACAAACTCTTTCAGATCTCGGCAACACATTCATACATATGAAACGCCCTTCTCCCCAACAGAAAACATATCCACTCTCAATCATTACCCTTGCAACACAACACATACTCAGATAATCCGAAGGCCCTTTCCCGCTCCTCTTCAAATCCAATCAAAATCGCCAGACAAGCATCAAAAGCTAAATAAAACAAAAGATAGAAAAGAAGTAACAAACAAAAGCAAGAGATACCCAGAAAAAATCAAGGAAGAGAGAGGGAGGGGGGATGATGATGCTGACCGAGGAAGCATTATCCGGGAAGCTGTGTGGGCAAGATTTGTGACCCACAAGTAGGCCAGTTGGTAGAGTCCGCTGATTCCCGTGAGCGGAAGAACCGGGTGGATGTAGAGTATGATGATTGGGCAAGAGGAGGCGTGGTGGGGACATTGGCTTTGACGAGTCGTTGGAAATGTAAAAACAAAGCAATAGGAGAAGAAAGACTAGTAGGGTTTTGTTGTCGGGTAAGTAGGGGGGGTGTTACTCACGTCATCGTCATCTCCTCTCCTCCCAAGATGCCATCTTTAAACCCGGCCCGATGGAGGGGACTGAGTTTAATTGTGGGTCTGGGGAATTGGGGGATTCACTCCCGATGAAACAGACAGAAGGGTTCTTACAGACCCACCGACCGCATTGTCAGGAATCCAAAGGAAGCTGAAACTCCCACCGCACGCCCTTCCCGGGAATGGCGGCGCCCTTTCCAATTGCATCCTTGGGTAAAAAAAAAAATTATTAATTAGATATCGCGAAATAAGTTTAGGATTATTGACGTCATTATGAACGTTAACTAATATTTTTTTTATATTTTCTTTTCTTTTCTTTCCTTTCTCTCTATTCCAAACACAGCATTAATGCTTTAAATTATTTTGAAAAGGATTTTGTTACCAAAATATTACCATTATTACATATTTAAGAATAATTAGATAATTTTGTTATCTCAATGCATATATATGAAATATAGGAAAACAAATAAAAAAAGCAATTGCCAAAGGAGGCATAGTTACCGAGCATTTCTCAAGAGGTGCTTAATCATGCGCCAAAGAGGCACAACGAAATCCTTTCTAGAGGAAATTAAAAGAATGTATGTATATAACTTTTGTTATAAAAAAAAAAAAATTTGCGTCGCGAGTTTCAGAAATCATCGACTATCGCCTTAAAGTCTCCACTTGAGGTAGTCACTTTATTTTACGAAGGAAGTCGTTACCTCAAGTAGCGATTTTAGAATAACACCACAAAGTCGCTATTTGACTTCATGGGCCACAATTTCAGTAGTCGCTTTCGACACTTGGAAATACACAAATTTCAACTTGAGGATGAGTTGCGTTCGAAGTAGCGGCTTTATTCTCCCAAATGAAGGAAGTCGCTACTCAACACTTACAAAAATAAATATAATTTTCAACCTGAGGATGTGTTGTATTCAAGTAGCGACTTTCTTCTTCCACATGATGGAAATGTCTACTTGAAGTAGCGACTTTCACACTTCAAAAAATATCATTTTCAACTTGTTGATGGTTCAAAGTCTCTACTTCAAGTTGTGATTTGATAGTCTCACCCTAAACTCGCTATTTGAAGTGGCGACTTCATGAGCATTTGATCGGACACCATAAAGTAGAGACTTTGTGGTGTCACACTAAAGTCAATCAAGAAAAGTCGTTACTTGAATAGCTACTTTTACGGTTGTAGTGAATGATTTCTGAACCACGCAATTATATTTCGCAAAAAAATTTTATAATTAATCATAAGGATGTACATTCCTATAAAAAAATCAATTAAATATCACCGTTAAATCCTATTTGAAACAACAACATTGATTAAGTGTTAATAGCGACTTCAATAAAATAGGTTCAATCGTTGTCTTAAATGACGACTTTCGGACAGTTGAGCAATTTTCTGACGAAAGCGAGCTATTTTGGGTCAACCAAAGTTGTAACGGGTGATAAATAAAATATTCGCAAATATGAATTATTTTTTTTGTTAACTTTTACTATAAAAATAAGAAAAAACAAAAAATATACTATTTAACCACTTTTGTATATAATATTTATTAATTCATTTAGAAATTAGTTATCAAAGAACTAGTTTTTGCATTATCTTTAGACATTTATTTGTTTTCACAAAAAAAGGAATGTGCGAAAAAAAAGATGTTCTCTGACCCACTATCCGAGATATGTTCTGTTTGCGAATTCGGAAATCAAACGAGAAGGTTCTTTTGGAGAAAACAATTGGAAGTCGGCCTAATTATTTGTGGTTAAATGAGAATAACTTCTCGAAATTGGAGCATATATTTTCGAATATTTATCGATGATTCAACGAGATTTTGTTGGATTTCTTTCTTCAAACAGTAGTCTGAAGTCTTTGGAGAATTTGTGAAATTTAATCTTGTGGTGGAAAATTAATCTGAAAAAATATAAAAAATTTGTTAGATCGGACAATGGTGGTGAATATATCTCAAGAGAGTTGAGGTATTTCTGTGAGCAATCTGAAATTGTAAAGCAGTTCATCGTTCTATATTTCCCGCGGTAGAATGGGGTAAGCTATGAAGGAGGAGTTAAATCTAATTGGAAAAATATACTATAATATCAAAAATTATTACCAAACTTTCCCTTTTTTCACAAACTTAATTTGCAGTACGAATTTATCGTTAACTTCATCTGTTTAATTTTTTTATGGCCCGTCGCGGACGAAATCTGTTCATTTGCTGACCTGCAAGTAACGAAGTCTACCGTGTCTAATCCTTCTTCCACTTCCTGCTCTTTCTTCCTCCAAGGGCAAAGCTTGACGATGCGCCTCCACTACCTCACCACCCTAAGCCCCCTTTTCCTCTTCCTTGTCGTTCTTATGCGATTACTACTTCTCGTTTGATTAGGGCTACTAGAGCGATTAGGACCGGAGCGATTTGGGAATGTGATATGTCTAAACCCAAGTTGTTGGCATCCTTTTTAAGGTGTATGTAGGGTGTATCGAATCAAGCTGAATGTTGATGGGTATGTGAATAAGCTCAAGGCAAGGTTGGATGTCAAAAGCTATTCTCAACAACTAGGAGTTAACTTCAACGAGACTTTTTCTTTAGTAGTGAGACATTATATTATCAAATTGCTGCTTGCTCTTGCCGCAATGCTTGACTGGAAAATTTTCCATCTAGATGTAAAATCACTTTTCCTGAATGGGTTCTTACAAGAAGTAACTTTTGTCGAACAACCGAAAGGATTTGTTGCTTTAGGTTCAGAGGACAAAGTTTATAAATTGAGGAATGCTCTTTATGGATTGAAACAGAATTTGCATTTACAACCACATCGACGCGTATTTGCTGAAGCAATGATTCTTGAGGAGTGAAAATGAACCTCACTCTATGTGAAGAAATCTGATGGTAAGGCACAACTTCCAATTTCTTTGTACTTCGACGATTTGCTTATTATAAGAGGAGATGAATCAATGGTTGATTTTTTCAAAGTCGACATCTTGTAAGAAATTGGGTTGTCAGGATGCATTTTTTCCTCGGTTTTGGCATTCTTCAAGATGTGTATGGCATATTCTTATCCCAACATAAGTATACTATTGATCTTGTAAAGAGATTAAGGATGGGGGAAGCAAAGGCAGTTAGGACCACACTTGTGGTCGATTTGAAGCTGTTCGATGATGGCAACAGCAACAGAGTTGATGTCACTCTATTTCAGAGCATCTTTGGAAGTTTGCTTTACTTGTCTGCATCTCGACTAGATATTACGTTTGCTGCAAGTTATCTTTCATGATTTATGCACACTCGCAAACATCACTTTTGGTAGTAAATAACAAGGATAATAACCCGAGCTTGTTGGGATTTTGTTATAGATGTCGGGCATGAAGTGTTACCGACTCAAAAAACACTTGAGGCTGAGGTTTCCTTCGGAGGTGGAGTCTTTTTCTTGGAATTCAAAGAGGCAATGAGTTGTTGTTCAATCCTTGACGGAAGTAGAATACGTGTCGGCTGCAACAACAAGTAATTAAGCTATTTGGCTTTGGAAGATTTTTGAAGATTTCGGTTACCAGTAAGATTCGTCCACAAATAATTTTATCGGTAATAAGTCAGCCATTGCCATCGCTGAGATTCCGTTTTAAAAAGAAGAACATTTCGATGAAGTTTCATACAATCCGTGAAGCTGTGAAGAGAGGTGAAATCAAGTTGGTGTATTATTCTACTGAAGAACAAATTGTTGATATTCTAATAAAGCCTTTGGGAAAGGAAAAATTTGAAGGCTTTCGACGGGAACTTAAGGGAGAGTGTTAGAAGTTAAGATGTTTTTAGGCTGTAATTATTTTAGGTTGCAGTTTATTTCTTAAAGTTTAATTTGATAGTTAGCGTTTGTGTTTCCTAAAAATAAGGTAGACTTTTTGTTTGTTGTTATCCGCACAATGTGTTTCGTATGCGTACGAAGAATATTTTTCCTTTCATTTTCTCTGTCATCTTGACAAAACAGATTTCTACCGCGATTTTATCCATTTTATTTAAAATAATTGTTTTAAATAAATTTATAATTATTGTTTAAAAATAATTTATGAGTGATATTCAAATAATTTTTAAAAACCCAAAATCTTTTTTTTTTTTTTAACTCAACTAACCGGCTAGAAACCTCAGAATATGTGCGCCTCTCCGTCGTCTTGAGTCGTAAGGCAGCCGAAAAAGAGAGAATCAATTTACTCTCCCCTCCCCACCACCTCCGCCGCCTCCTCGACGGCCGGAAGAACCATGCCCGACCTCGCCTCTGACTACCGATCAGCCTAATCTGTCGAGTCGCATTCGGTAATTCATCCGTGTGTACTTGTGGCCGTCTCGAATTTCGCCATCTGTAGATGTTCGTCGAATCTCGATCGCTCGGAGATTCTGCGCTAGGTCTTGTCCTTGCGTTAGATTCATGTTCGGTGGATTCAGTCAATTTGAATGATCCAGCAGCTCGTTTTCTTGATTCCGTGGTCGCTCCTCTGCAATTGACGTCTGAAGTTTGTTACGATTTATTTTCCTCCTTTTCTTTTTGGCTAACTTCGTGGTGTATAAGGTTGTCTTGCTTTTGTTTTGCGAAGCTAGATTCGTGCAAATGCCCGTGCCTTTTGAACTTAACGGTGGGATTTGATCTCAGGGGAAGTTGGTTGTCGAGCAGACTGGATTAGGGTGGCTGTAACAACTTCTGGACGTTATGATATCTGCTTGAGAAAATGACCGGGCACCTGAGACAATTGAGGGTGTGGTGGCCAAAGGTGGGTCTTTCAAGAGAAACCCCGCCGTCTTTTGCCCTGTTTGGGTGGTTTCTGTCGTTCTCTCCTACAGTTTTGGACATCGTCGTGGCTGTAACGGTTCATGAAAATTTACTGTCTCATTCAGTAACACGCCTTGAGGTATGAATTGGATCCCTACTGTCTTGTTCATAAATTTCCTTTAAGTGCTTATGCCCCAGTATTTTAGTTTGTGTTTAAGTTAAATCTTGTTTGGTTTCTGCCCCGTATGTGTCTCTTCACAATGTACCTCATTGCTTGTATGTTTCTTCTCAAGGTGTCTTGTGATGGTGTGCTCTGATGATTAAACGAGGGGAAATGCTCAATTCTGATGGCTGGCCTGTCCTTTTTCTTTCCTTCTCTTGACTTAATGAAAAATGCCACTCGTATTGTACCTCTAAATTGTCTTATTGGGTCAGCGAATCTAACCAAACCTTGACCTCTATCTTTTCACAATTTCACATCTTTATGGCCAGCCCAAGTAATTTGTTGTTGGCATTTTTTATTGTTTTTCGGAGGTAATACATTAACTTGCATTATATCCACAACTGTCCAATTAATTGTGGCTTGGGCAATTTGGAAGGAAAAATGGTGAGTAAGATGCCCCTGGCTTATCTTCGATTGCAACTATCATCCATCTTAGTGGCCACATATGGATCCCACTTTCTCGTGACTTGTCCGCGTGACACATTGTATATGTATTTGTTAGTTGACCTAAAAAAATATGTGTGATAGGTTTGACCCTGTTGATTATCAATTTGGAAGTAAGGCAGACAATTTATACAGAATAAGTGTCCTTAACAATCATGAAGAGCAATACGCTTATGTTGGTTGTAACTTCAGAGTGCTTTTCACTATTGCAGGAAATCCTTCGTCAGACTAATGAGAAGATGCCTGCAGGTCTTCAGGATAAATCTGTTCTTTGCATGTTGGGCCATGCTGCAGAGTTCTGCACACATGGTGCATCCACTGTGTCTAAACTAGGAAACACTTCTCAATCCAACAGTCATGGCAATGCTTCATGTGATTTGGAGTTGGACCTGATAACTGACGACTATGGCTGCTGTACAGTTGCAGAATCTATACAACCGCACAGAGAAGCAAGTATGAAGAAGGGAAATTGGGTCCATATGAAGCTTACATATACCTCTTGCTTTGGTGGAAGGGACCTGCTTATTCCAGATGTTGACCATATTCACTGGAAAGGGGAAGTGATATATGGTTGTGATGTGCACGTATGTAAGTTTCATTGATACATCTGTTTTGGGCTTGTAATTGAAATGATTGCTTGGTTGTAATGGTAGCTAACTTGCTATCTTTTACATGTAACAATCTAGGTTATTGTTTTTGACACCCCTACATATGGACTTCGTCATTTCATTAGTCATTCCTATTCTTCCAACAAAGAGAGATATTGTCTGAAGAAACCTAGGTGGTTGAATGATCTTTATTCAAGTTCTCCGTCTGTTGACCTGGTAATATATTTCAGCAGACTGCCACTCATGTTATCGAATTACTGTATTTCTTTGTTTTATTTGTCTTTTCATTCGTAGGGTGCAGTAATTCTTGCAATCAATAGTTCTGCATTCACTTCAGCAAGATTATGCCCTAAAAGACTAGTGAAGCCCAATGTATTCTATGCCAGGTTTTCTCTTGGTTGGCTGGTCTCTTTCTTCTTTGATTGATGCCTTAACTAGGCTTCCATTAATAACCAGAACTTTGACATTGCAGGATCCATGCCTTCGTATTGCATGCATTGGCGGTGACACTAGCTACATTGTCCACTTTGCAGTACATTGTTCTTCAACATCTTCATAATGTTGTTAGTCCTTCATTGTCTCCACGGATTCAAATGATCTCCTTGATGTTTGAGAACACATCAACCATTATCAAGCTTAGATCTCGTGAAATCTTTTATTGGCCTATCTTCCTGCAACATTTTGATTCCAGGTAATGATGATATCTCTTATTTTTCATACTTAGGGTTGCGTGATATAAATCATGCAACTTTTGATATTATACATTTATTTGAAAAGAACAGAAAGTTAATAACCATGCCTGATGATGCTTTTAACGCTGCTCTGTGAAATCATTCTGGTGTACACCTACATTGTTATGCAGCAAACCTTTCTCTTTTAAGTGACAAAAGTGAAGCTTTGAGGAGATTATAGACTAGAATGACACCTCAGGTTTCAGTTCTTTAGCTAGTGCATCCCAGTACAAGTTATGAATGGATGTTTTGGGTGACGTAGTAAATGTCACACAGGTTTGAGGACTTAGGGTTTTAACAAAATTTTCACTAATGCTTTCTGCTAATTTTCTGATTTTAGGTCTCATTCTTGTGTGGAATATGCAGAGAAAGCCGCAAGGAAAAGACATTCCCTATGGTCAAGTGTTGCCATTGATGTTATTCTGGGGAATTTAGTTGGTTTCACATTATTGCTGTATGCTGAATCTATTTGCCTCTGGTGTGTGAATCTTGGTGATGAGATAAATGATTTCCTTCGTATTGGTTGCGTATGGCTTATGGGAGTTCCTGCGGGATTCAAGTTGAATACAGAACTGGCAGCCATACTTGGTACCTTTTCCCTTAATGTCATACAAGTGTGGTCCATCCTATGGGGCCTTGTCCATTGCTGTTCGGTGTATATCATTGTCGGAGTTGCAGCAGTGGGCATTCTCTTTGGCGTTACTGCATTAGCTGCTATAATAATCGACATTTTTGTGGCGGCCACATTTCATATTTCAGCTCTTCATGGGTTGGTTGCCCATTTGTATTCCATACAGATTGAGGCACTGGCTGGGTTCTGGCGGCTGTTTAGGTAATGCTGCTAATATATTAGCTTATTGAAATTATTCTTTTTGTCTGGTCCAGCTACTGGATCTAATTGCTCATGAGAGTTTAATATTCTACAGGGGTCAGAAGTGGAATCCTCTTCGGCTAAGACATGATAGCTATGACTACACTGTGAAGCAACATGTTGTTGGTTCCCTGCTTTTTGCTCCACTACTGCTTCTTTTGCCCACAACTTCAGTATTCTACATTTTCTTCACCATAATGAGCAACTATGCTAGTCTCATCCGAATCTTAGTACAAGTGATTATTTCTATCATCCGTGCAACGCCCTTTTTCGATATATTCATCTATTTGTTGAGGCCGGCGAGATTTCCTGCTGGATTATGGTTTGAAGTTTCTTCCTTTAAGGATAATTCCATAAATGCCCAGGAGGATTACCAGTCAAATGCACATGTCCTTCATCAAGGCTTACAGGATAAAATGAAAAAATGCAGTGATAAATCCCGCCCTCTGGTTTCATTTCTCAATAGCAATTTTCAAACTATCGGTAAGGATATGGTTCTGGCATTGTTTGCAGTGGCAGTGCGGTCATATTGGAAAGGAACTTCTTTTAGATAATATTACTGGCACTTTATTCGAATACGATTTGTCATCTTTGTTTGGTCCCTGGAAAAACTTATAAGGCATGATCGAATGGTTATGGCTTCTTGTTATCCACATTCTTACTGTAATGGTTGTTTTTCTCGTCCTGAGATTTATAGAGGGGTTAAATTCGTTTCAGTCTCGTCTTTTATCATTCTTTATGGTGGCTGGGGTTGTCTGGTCTGGAAATTATGTTTAATCTGTACATATGAGGTTATGCTTATACCATGGAGCAACTCAATTCTTCTTTGAGTTTTGAGAATAGAATCAGTTTTCATGCTATTACATGAGCTCTAAATCTTTATATCTTGACTGACTCTCAAATGGACTACGAACCTGGTGTGGAATGGCCATTGACTATCTTCACATGATTGTTGCTTTTTTTCTCGCAGTAGAAATTTTAACCTATGAAACCTTTGGTTAAATCTCTTGCTTGATATTATAATTTTCCAATGGCCCGCATCTTTTTCCCCTTTCCAGCTCATCTCCTCCTGTATCTATATGTGACAAAGAAAACAACTGCAATTTTGATGCCCGTATTATTCAAACTTTATCTCTGATATGAAGTTTTCCACAAAGTACATCATCTCTGGGCTCCATTGCAGGACAAATACTTCTACTGCATTATAGAAGTGTTCTTTCTGGAATCTCTTGGTGTGAAGTTGCCTCAGCAGCCTCTGGAGCTCTCATAGGAAAGAGGTTAGAAGAAATTTCTTAATTCTTTTCTTCTTTTTTCTGAGTGTCAACTCTTTTCACAAAGCAGGAAAAATGGTACCCAGTATTTTGAATGTTAATTTGACATATCTATATCATCTTTTATCTGCTATGGTTTCATATTCATGAAATCGATGGCATTGTGTAAATGGGTTACTGAAGATGCAAATGCCAAGATGAACATTTGGTGACAAATTGGTTGGGTTTGAAATGCTTAATCATCTCTTTGCAAATATCTGTGAGGTTAAGCTTGGTTTTTTATTTTTGGTAGCTAGGGAGGTTAAGCTTGGTTAATATACACTGATCCTACTGTATTCCTAAAACTGCTCTGCCTTCTGGTAAGACTTAATTATTTAAGAAAGCGTAATTTTCGCAAGTTTTAGTAGAAAAAGTGCTCAGTCTATATGCGTGCCGCTGGCCTTCTGGTGGAGATGGGTATGATGTCTCACTAGGTTGCTTGATAATATTTCTGACTTGTGAGCTTGTTATAAGGAATAATTGATATTACAACTTATGATAGTTTGTTTCTGGGTTATTTTATCTATTCAATCCATCTGATGTTTGTATTCAATATCAATTAAAAGCGTCTCCGGAAACCTGGCAATGACTGAGTCAGTGGAAATCTATACTTATGCAATATTTTTTTTTATAAGTAGTTATGCGATATTATATGTGTGAGGTTCTGTAAACATGCATTTCAGCCTGCCAATGACACTAGTTAGGAGTTCTTGGTGTGTACTGGGGGTGGCATTCTTATTAAGAAATCATATTAATCAATGTTTATGAGTACTTAATTCTGTTGCTAGAAGCTCTGTAAGGGGGGAATTAACCTTGGGTATGTCTTCCAGGATGTTTCTTAGACCAAGGAATCCTCTCCACACAACGCTGCCCTGGATGGATATCCCTTATGCTGATTACTGGCATTTATGCCATCAGTCAATTATTTGTTCACTGGAATAATTTGCCCCAGTCTGCTGACATGCCTTCATTTGCTGATCTCAGTCCCTCTACGTTTGCAGAGTCACCTGTGGTTTGTGGAGCACAGACAAAATTTGCTTAGTCCAATGCCTATTTTTCTTAGTTTAGATAGTTATTCTTCACTTAATGGTCCTTGGAGACCATACCTTATAGTTGTATCTATCGTTGAGCTTAAACCTGGGCATTACACTCATTATTTTGTAAAGACTCCATTAGTTTTTTAGCAGACTTTTCTGGTTCAGTGAAGTAATGGAATTGTTGGCGGTGTATCTTTGATGGGGGAGGTGTCCTCCCCCTCTGAATTGCCCTGAAAACCACTGAAAAAGTAGCAGACTTGAGATATCTACTGTGGGCTGCTTAGTTTTAGGTTGCGGTTGATGGTAATATGAGCTAAGGATCTCTGATGATAGATATTGCATCCTGTGCTCGTCGTCACTTGTATCACGGGATAATGTTAGGAAGTGGAAATGAGTTTCGGTTGGTGTATATGTGGATGTTGTCCCTTGTTTTTGCCTGATTTATTTATTAGGGGAAGGGAAGGAAAAGGACGGATGCCAAGACAAGGATGCTGAAGGGGGAATCAGACAGTCACGGGATCAACAAAAAGATTATGCCGAATTCACGAGAAGGAGGGGATGGAAGCAAGCAGATGATGGCCAGAGAAGAATGACAACCGCTCATTATCTCCCACCAGAAAGAGACGGGTGAAAGAAACGTAAGGGCTTCTTTTCTTTCCCCGGCCTTCCTTTTTGTTTTATGTGTAGGTGATGGGCAAAGGTGTTCGTGGTGGCTGTGTGGTTGTGTTATTCTGTGCATGTGAGCGATGATCATGTGCATGTGATTCTTGATGTGGGCGGGTCCTCTCGCTTTCCTTTTAACAGAAACTCTTCACATGGCTCTCCAATAGCCGGCGCTCTCATTCTTTTTTTTTTCATATTTTATAATCACAGACAAACACCCTTAACTTAGGAAGAGGAGATTATATTCTGTTGAGATCAAATAATTAATTTTTCTTTTGGTTGGTGGGGAGGGAGGATTTTAGGCTGGCCTAATCATTAATTTATCGTCTTCCCCTTTTCTTGTCGTTTTTGTAATCTTCCTTTTTGTGGGTACAAGTGTAGGAACATATAACTGAATCCTAACTTCCGGTGCACATCACCCTCTCTTCATTGGTAGAAGACAAATACTTTTTATGACACACAGTTCCAGTTCACTCCTACTCATCCCCTGGCCCTTTACAGCCCCTATAAAAAGACGTCATTTACCACTTAGTTTTCCCTCATCCTTCTCACTAGTAATATGGAAACCCAGAAAGGTAGCCTCGCTGGGATCATCACGCCTCTCCTGATGCTCCTGCTGTTGCTGCCACATCTGATTGTCGGAGATCATGTAAGCGCTTGACTTGACGCATTTTCAGTCATCTTTGTGCATGCATTTCATTATGTCGCAGTGTTCGGTCATGAGATGGAATAGAGTTACGAATTCGGGCATTGTGTTTTGGTAGGCTGTGAGCATTAGCGAAGCTCCATCACCGCAACCTCAGGGCACCAACACGACTGCGGGCCATGGCCACCTCCCCTTGGTCTGTCATTGGCCCAATCTTTAGCTGTAAATTCTTGATGATTAACCCGTCAAAAATTAATTAACAACTAATTGTTTCATAAATAACTTCTTGGAATTACAGCATGGTACCACAGAAGGCAGCCTCAAGCCCCAAGGTAACATTAGATAAATCAAAGTAATGCGCTTCCGCGAATAAAATATTTGTTCCCTGACGTATGCTGGTCGGGAAAAAACCGACAGAGTGCGGGCCTCGCTGTGCGGACAGGTGCTCGAGGACACAGTACCGGAAACCCTGCCTCTTCTTCTGCAACAAGTGCTGCGCAAAGTGCCTGTGCGTGCCCCCGGGTTACTACGGGAACAAGCAGTTCTGTCCTTGCTACAATGACTGGAAGACCAAAAGGGGTGGTCCCAAGTGCCCCTGATCTTACCTGGGAACATCCTGCCGCTACTTGGGATTTCGATATTCTTTCGCAAATGATTATCCTCCGACCCTTTGTTCTCGCAGGTTGCAAGATCTCGAGCTGATTGTTTGCTGCAGTATAAACGATTCAGTGTAATGTACAAAAATTTCTTTCTAGCTTTTCGGAAACAAGAGGACCTGTTCGAAGCGAAATCAAGCGATTCACTAGGCTTAATGGATACAAATTAAAAGCGAAATGAAGTGATTCACTCGATTTTATGAACAGAAATGAAGATGTGTTATTGCAAGAGCGACATGAGCAAATATAAGATCATCATTTCGGGAGCTTGGTTTCAATGTAAGATTAATCGCGAAAAACGGCAATGTAATTTTAAAATTAGTCGAATAATATCGGGAAAATGAAGTTAGAAAATCCATTTTTCTCGATAAGAAAATCAATATTAAAAAAACCGTCTATTTCCAAAACACCCGTTAAAGAAATCGGAACTAGAAATCGGAAGGGCAAAAACACGGGTGGATGACGGTCTCTTAGGGAGGTTGGATGAAGAGTAAAAGACTTTTCGTTGTAAATAGATAAGTCAAATTATTTTCATGCGGAGTCGCAAACCTTAAAAAGAAAAGATTTGTGGCAGATAACTTTTCATTCTGATCTACTTTTTGAAATTTCTATTGAAAATTTCCCTTTTTTGACTTGCTCTGCAAACGATAAGAGTCTCTTGCGCATGTAAATGGACGACTTTAGTATCTTCGAGATGATTCGAAACTAAAGAAATTTCGGTCAACTATTTTATTTATGATGTCGTACGTAAATTGAACCGCGTTAATGTTAGCGCCAATTTCACAAATCGGTAAAACCCCCTTTCTACGCCCAAGCAATTTTTTATTACATGTTTATTTTGGCAAAACATTTGCGGTTAAATTGCAACACATAGTAATACCTCGTAAATACCGAAAATTTTCAAGTAATTGCAATTACGCCTGGTTAAGATTTTAATCTAAATAATATACTTATTTTTAACTTACTTTTGGGACACAAAATATAATAAAATAATTTTAAAAAAATCGGCACGTATTTAATCCAATTTCTTTAAAAATCGGAATCAATTTTTAAAACATCATCATCGCCTAGAAAAAAAGAAGAAGTAAAAAAAAAAAAACTGACAATCAATTGAATTATGTAATATTACGAGTAGTTGAATATCACTCTGTGCGATGAAACGATTATCCTTTGCACAATGATAACCTCGTTCTAAAATCCCCCACGCTAAAAGCACTCGGGAGCCCATCCACCCAACACCCAGAAATCTTCACGGGGACCTGCGACTACCGGCTCGTAACGACGCCGTTCCTTCGATGAAGAGGCCATGACGAGGGACTTCCTCACAGGGGCTGTAGCCGTATAGTTGTTGCTCTGGCACACCTTCTCATCGTCGCCTTTCGTCTTCCCTGAGGAATCCTCCTTCCTTGTCCAATCCCTGTTGGCGTCCGCAGCGGGCTTCGGTGGACAAGGGTAGTAATAGTCGGTGGGGAAGAAGTAGTACGTCTGCAGTCCGGCCATCGCCGAGGCACCGCCAGCGGTCGTCATCGTGAATATGTGATGTTGTTTGAGAGAAGTATCGGAAGATCTTGTCTCGTCACCTAAACAAATTATATGAATACATGCCTTTGTTTGTTTATATATATAGCATGACTTGGTTTCCACGCCTAAAATTCTTGGACGAAACAATATATAACGAAAATATTTTCAGATCCACTGAAGATTTATTTCATAAATATTTTTGTGAGTATATACATTTTCTTTTTTTTTAAAAAAAAAGAAAACAGAGAAAAAGAAGGCGTGTGGAAGATTTTACAGGGGAAACAGGAGATGGCCTGCTCAATAGTCCAGACCCTTATCATCATCTTCGTACTCGGATTCGGCAGAGCTTTCCTTCTCGGGACTGTCCAGCTGCAAGCACTCCTCGGCAGCTTCATGGCCGTAGTCCTCCTCCTGACTTGTATGTGAAACCACCTGTGCCAAGTCCTCGCGCTTGACCACGTTGAACACCAGGCCGTCGGGGATCCTCTCCGCTTTCAGGAGATCACCTTCGCTTACCAGCATACTCGTACTGTTTCTGCCGCTTGAATCCCTTGGGTCCACGAGAGGAGTCTCCGTGCCTTCCGGTCCCCTACCAGGACTGGTTACCCTTGCGCTGCTGTGGAAGGGATCTCTTCCGATGGAGGAGTTGGAGTTAGGACTAGGTAACTTGCCGAGATCAGCCTCGATGTCCAGATCCCTGACAAACTCGATAAACTGGTTTGCCGATGCTGTCCTCATCAGAGGCCCGCCGGATCTCGTCCACGAATGAAGATCGACATTCTCGGATTCGCTGTCGCTGCTTTCCTGCCTGCTACCCTTATTGTTTCTGCTGCCCGAGAAACTGGGTCCGCCTTGATGCATGGACGATGCAACATCGTTCAAGAGATCCTCTTCAAGGGATCCTGTTGAGTTCTCCCGTGCAATGCAGTTCCAGGAAGGAATCCTTCTCGAGGCACTGAATCTGGCTGGGCCGGCAGGTAGGCCATGAGAGGTGGCGGCAGCTGAAGAAGCTCTCTCTGCGCTCCGTTTGAGCCTGCGCATGTGGTTGAGAACCGCGACGCATTCGTCCAGGGCGAGTTCTATCCCACAGTTGGCCTTCATTGCTGAAAGCTTTTCCCAAGTGCACCTTCTGCCCTGATTCACTGCCTTTTGAAGCTCTGCGAGGGATGGATTCTGTATGATCTTCGAGTACTGAAAGTACCCCACAAAGAACGAGAAACAGTGAGCATCGGGAAAAAAAACGCAGTTTCATAGCATGAACATGGCACCTGGCATTAAATTGGTTTTGGACCTGAGCAAGTGTGGCGGGAATAACTACAGTAACGTCGCCCTCCCAATCTTGAGCAAACAACTGCGCTATTCCTCCAAGAGGAAATCCGAGCTCCAGAATCTGGCTGCACCTATGTTTCACTTCCATCTCTGCGAGATGGGCCAGCTAAGAAAGAAGCAATGCCAGAACACTGCCAGGTTGAGAATCCCTACGCTCACATTCATAACAGCAAATTACATGAGCACATACCTTGAAAGCGAAGGTGCCTCCATGAGCCCTGATAAAGTCCTTCAATCTCAGCAGTGGAGCGATATGCGGGTTTGCCTGGCTCACAATGAAATGGTTGACATTAAAGAGTTCCTTCAACTGCATCATGGGCAAATCAATCTCCAAGCTGCCGTCCCTCCACCGCCGTGTCGGAGCTCTAGACCCTTCCTCAGGATCCAAGTTGAATGGTGGATGATAAGGCACTATTTCACCGCTTCGATCCTTGGCCATCAGTTCTTGCGCTTCGAAAAGGCCCGGAAAAGCGCAAGACGCTGTCACAGCACTCCAGATCACTACATGAGGCGACGTCAGGTAGTTAAGGCATCTCGGAGGCTCATGTTTCCTGGGCGAGCACACCGTTATGCCGAGGATCCGCCCAGTCATATCATAAGCCTCTTGAAATGTCAGGTTACTCGTGAGATGCCTCAGCATCCATTGAAGATGCCTAATCTCGTGAACGGCTCCCCGAGTCATGACCCTCCTCACTACCGCAAAAATCCCACCGAGCTGGTCAAAGAATTGCAAAGAGTGCAAGGAATCCTCAAAGAAACTCTGGAGCTCGGGCCAGGACCTGGTAGCAACCACCGCGCACATGATTGATCCAACACTGGAACCGGCGATAATTCTCGGCAGGAGCTTATGTTCAACCAATGTCTTGACCACTCCTATGTGGAATGCACCGAGCGACGCACCCCCACTCAGAAGCAAGGCTGTCCTGCCAAAGGCATGCCTCGTCTCGTGCATAAACGCAAGCTTTTCTTCTAGGGACAGTTCCTCAGAATCCGATTTGCACACCATCCTCAGCTGAGTTGATACCTCGTTGATGTAGTCCTTGATGAGCCTCGGTACCTGAAGCCTGCCCTTGTGAAGCTCAGGGTTGCACATGTTCCCCAAATTCCTCACCAAGTCAGCCCTCATACAAAATATGATATCTCTCAAGCAACCGTCCTCACGACGATGGTGCAACTCCTGGAGCTTGTTCCTAACCAGCTCCTCATCGTAAAGGTCTGAGTCGCTCATCCTCATCGTCTCCCTATCCAGCATCTTCGCGGCGTGAGCCCATTCCTCGTAGGTCAGCGCGGTCCTAGTCATATTCCTCCAGAACTTCCTCCTGTAAGCCATCTCGGCCCTGGTCTTAACCTTGGTGTACCGTTTCAACACGAATGCGACAATCGTCACCATTGCGAGTATTCCCCCAGGGTTCCTGGGATGCAACCACGACACGAACCGCGTCAACACGTCCCAAGCCAGACGGAGGTACTGCGACAGCAGCCGGAGCAGGTGGTGCCGCAGCTGCGTGACCGATTTGCAGAAGAGGACACGGAAAGCGATGGTCCGACCCACGATCGACGATGGCCCGATCGAGAAAGGATCCACGCTCGCCTCATTGCTGATATCCATAACCCTCCTCCTCCTCCCCCCCAACAATCTAACACTAACACCCCACCCCACCCCCAAATTACCGAAAATCTAAAGATACCCGCCTCCCCTCCGGAGTCGATCGAGGGGGAAAAAGATCCCGGCGGCGGCAACAGATGCCCACGAAGCAAGATTCAAACTTTTTCCCACTGGGATCAAGCCCGGATCGGATCGAATCAAACCCTAGTTGTATCCAGAAGGGAAATTTCCTTACCTTTGTTCTTGGGAAGCGTGAAACAGATAAGGAAATGGGGAGACAATTTTTTGATAAATATAATAATTTTAGGGAGTTTGGAGGGCGAATCTGTTAAAAGCTGGAGACGACACGACGGGACACGTTCCCTTCTTTGGGAGGGTTTTTAGGTGTAATTTTGTCGACTTTCAGTACCAAAAGAGAAGATTTGGATCAGGGAAATGGTGTGGGGAATGAGATAGAGATCATCCGCCGACCAAACCTGCGATGATGATGATGACGATGAATAGCATATATGTAATTAATTATCAAAGGGTAAGTATTGAGTAAGCCCCCCGTAGTTTTGTTTTTGGTATGTTCAAATAAAATTAAAATGTACAAGGAGGCCCTCTGATTAGGCTTAAAGAACGTGATTTGGTTTTGAGCTATCCGTCCTTTTTCATATAAAGTGTTTTTGTTCTCCTTCCTCCATTATACCCACCCTCCGATTGTAGTGTCTATCCACACTTCGACTTTTGAAGACCATGTTGCATGCTCCTGTATCTCCAGGCCAGCTCTCTCTCCTCCATGGTGAAGCTTTCTCCTAACTTCCCACATCTTGCCCAATTCTCGTTACAGAAAATGATATCTAACTCCCCCTCTCCCATTCTCCATGATAATAGTTTGTTAAATTCACACCTTAGCTAGCATTCTACCCCCCCCCCCCCCCCACAAAAAAAAAAAAAAAAAAATTCAGAAACATTTAGTTGGTTTTCGGGTCGTTAAGAAGTTTTCCTTTGGCTTGATTAGGTTTGGTCTGACCCACTTTGCCCGGATCGCATCATCGGAGTCAGCAGCCATTAGATGCCATATGTGTTTGAGCGTGCACGCCTTGCACCAGTTTGAGACCCCAAGCCTTCTACCTTTTCTTACTTGCGTACTATTTGGGTATCAACATGCGGAAGCAAAAAACTATATTTTTATTTATGAGAAACCGCTTAGTCTCCTAGGAGACATCTATTTGTAAGATAAGAAAATATCTAAAAATATTCCCTAAATATAATCAATATTTCCTAAAATCAAATAAGATATTATTATAAGTATAAAATCTAAACTAAATATAACAATAAAAATATCATATCCCCAACAATATCCTTCTTGCTAATATTTTTTAGAAATCTTTTGAATATCGATCTTTTTATTCTCTGACCTTTTTCGGTTTGAGCGTGTTTTCTTCTTTTCACATAATAGAAAAGCTTTTACTTTTCATTTTCACGGACATAAACTCACGACCATAAGGATTTATAGTGGTGCAAGTCATATCCTTAAAATACAAACTATAACTTTCTCTAACATTTGACCCACACCCAGTAAACTTTAATTGATTCCAGACATCTGATATATATTTGGTACTTGTCATTGTTTTCACGTCAACTGTAACTCTGCCTTTGAGATCTAGGAATTCTCCATTCCCAATCCTCACTCTTGATTTGCTAGACTTGTCTAGCCTCACAAAACTACTCAAATCTGACGTCATGTGATTTGTACAACCATTGTCTATCAACCAAGTATGATCTTGTACCTTTGCCGAGAAACACGTAGCAACAAACATATGATCATCTTCTTCTTCTATTGTTTGTGCTTGTTCCTCTTGAGAAGGTTCATTGTTTGGACAAACTTTATCCACATGGCCAAGTTGTTGGCATGACCTGTATCTTACAGACAGAAACAACGGTTTTTAGGATGATTATCTTTCATGGTGAAAATTTTCTTCTCCTTAACTTATCTTCTTGTCTTTTCTCCTCTCGAGATCTAGATTGTCTAGCAACATAGGCACCTTCAACACTTTTTTCTTCTTTGATCTTCTTGTTTATGATTTGCATCATTTTCTTGTTGTATCAATGTTATTGAGCTTCAAAAGCAAGTATCATCTCAGTTAACGAGATGTTTGACAAATCTTTAGAGTCTTCAAAAGATATCTTTGACTCAAATCTTTATGACAAACTCATCAGCACTTTCTACACAATTCTGCTATATGGCAATTCCTCTCAAAGAAGCCGAATTTTGTTGATAATCGTCGTAAACTCCAAGCAATTAATCTTTGGTTGTAATTTATCTCTCATGACATGAATTTGAAGCTTCGACCTACTAGACCAATGGATCTTAAGAGGAAAAGAACTCAGAGAGATGGCCCCACCTCAACCATTATAGTATGTGCCCATGATGCCATAGTCTCAGGGATTTTCGGATTCTAGGTGAATATGAATAGGTTTTGAGCATGGAATCAATTCTACATTTTCAGAATTTAGAACATACCCCGCTCAATCGAGCAATAACCCAAGGATTTATTATACTGGTTCCGGTTCCAACCCACAAATAGACAACACAAAACCCTTGTATCTTATTTTTCTAGTTTACCATCTTCATCCCGAACCCTTAATTATAAACACGAAATCGATCGTCAATGGCCTACATTGTAGATCCGACGGATCTCCCAAACACAGAAGAATTAAAAAAAAAAAATCAAGAAACTTAGAAAACCAAACCCCCCACCAAATCCCGGAGAACTAAGCGATCAATGCAACAGCCTAGCAAAATGGCATATCCTACTTGAGAGGATATCCCCTAGGAGGCTAAGACACAGCTCTGACCCTAAAAAGCTAACCCCTGCTCCCTCCAACTAAGACGATCATCGCGAGATCCACCGACAACTGGTAATGCGGTATCACTGGGAAGCTGCTAACGATACGTGCACGTAACGGTTACGTAGTTTACTAAATTCGTTTATAATCACTTTTTACTAAAAAAGACAACACAATTAGTAAAAAAATTTGTAAATTTTACTAATTTTTTACTGTTCACTCTTAGTAAATTTTACTAAATCTGCGTTTGCATTTTCTTTAGTAATTTACTAATTTTTTCACTGTTCACATTTAGTAAAAATTACTTCTTTTATTTTGTAAAACATAACTAAAATTAGTAATCATTTACTAATTTTGTTATGATATTTAGTAAAACACTGTTTGAATTAGTTAAAGTGTTAGTAAAGTTTTACGGGTTTCGTAAATGTTTACTGATTTCTACATGATTTTACAGATAAATTTTGTAAACTGTTACTAAAAAGTTTAGTAATTTACTAATTCGAACAGTGAAACCCGAACCTATTTACGAACATAATTTCAATGTGAAATTATCATTTTTCCCCCGACACTAAATTGCTAAATATATTACGAAGCTTCTTAGTAATCTCGTCCTCATCGCGGACAACTTAGTAAATATATTATGAACGTAATTACTAATCTTGTGTGTTAGTTTCGTAAGTTTTACTAACTATGACCCCAAGATTCGCATTTAATTGTCTGCATTTTCACTCTGCAGATTTTCATTTTGCTTCCTCCCGTCTGCAGTTGTTCGTCCTTGCTCTCTCATCTTTAGGCAGAGGAGTACGTCCAAGCTTCCTCATCTTCTGCTGCAGGTCATCGTCCCTCCTCTTCGGCTGCAGGTGAAGTCACATGATCCTCTTCTTCAGCTGCAGGTGGAGTGACACCGTCCTCTTCTTCGGCTGCAGGTGGACTCACACCTTCCTCGTCTCCGGCTGCAGGTGGGGTCCCACCTTCCTCCTCTTCGGCTGTAGGTGAAGACCCACCTTCCTCCTCTTCGGCTGTAGGTGAAGACCCACCTTCCCCCGCTTCGGCTGCAGGTGGAGTGACACTTTCCTCTTCTTCGGCTGCAGGTGGAGTCACACGGTCCTCTTCTTCTGCTGCAGGTGACTGACAGCTTCATCTTCTTCGGCTATAGGTGGAGTCCCTCCTTTCCCTCTTCGGCTGCAGGTGGAATCCCAACTTACTAACACTGCAACCATCTTTTTTCCGCTGTTTGGTGGAATCCGAGCTTCCTCCTCGGTCGCCTGAAGAAATGGAAACTGTATTCAAGCCGGATCAACCAAGATTCGGTGAAGACATGCTTCCTCCCTTATTGTAGATAATTTGGGTCAGATTGTTATGAGGTAGAACCATATTTGTGAAGTTGGTAAGCTGGCTAGAAGTTGGAAATGGACCAAACAAATAGTAGCATTTATGTTATGGTTCGACGAGAAGTCAAAATAAGTGAACTGCAAAACCATTTTCCGAATCTATTGTTAACCTCTTCTTTTCATATATGTGAATGTAGGTAAGCAGGATGTGAACGACTTCTTCAATATAGTCACTGATATGAATGAAGAACAGCTGTTGAATATGTCATTTGGTACTACCGAAGAAGCTGAAGAGTTCATTAAAATGTATGCGATGGTTCATGGCTTTTCAGTTAAGAAAAGAGATCGGCAAAAACTTCAGAACGGTGAATGCGTCATGAGAAAGTGGGTTACTCAAGGGAAGGCGAATGTTCTGATACCCCTGTGTGGACGGCCAATAGTCGGGTTAGAGCGTCTGTGAAGACGGGTTGCAACTGTTTCTTCAAAGCGAGAGTGGAGGTAAATGGACAATGGACTTTGGTTGCAGTTCAGTTGGAACACAATCATGAAATGGTGAGTGAAGGTTTATCATATTTCATGGGAGAAAGGCGCCACATTTCCGACGAAGATATGACTTTTATGCGCCGAATGCTTGACGTTGGATTTAGACAGTGTGATATTATGCGACAAGTTGTACACGCATCTGGTGGACACTCACGTGTTGTTTCCTAATGAAGGACCTCAATAACCGGAAGTGGAAAGAAGAGTCGGCTGGGGTTATTGGTGGTTGTGATTCCGTCCTTGCATATCTCATTTCTAGGAAGAATAGTGAGACTGGTATGGCCTTTGAAACATTTGTGGAAAATAATGAAGTCAGTCGCATATATTGGGACGACAGTACCTCAATAACTGATTACCAATCATTCAGCGATGTCGTAACCCTAGACTCCACGTTCAAGACGAAAAAAGATGGAATGCAAATGGTGATCATCGTCAGTGTGAATCATCATCATCAAACTACTGTATTTGGGGCTGCTTTGATGACTTATGAAACAATTGCTGACTACACTTGGCTCCTACGTACTCATACACAGAACATGGGAGGCAAACATCCGATGAGCGTTGTCACAGACGCCGACAAAGTGATGATTGCATCTGTGAGAGAAGTATGGCCATCGGCAAGACACAGGTTATGTCTTTGGCATTTCAGTCGGAACATTGCGTGTCGTGTACAGGATCCAGGAATACGAGCCCGTATTTCGTCATTCATGTACAGTAGTAGACCAAGTGAAGAAGTCGAAGAGGAGTGGTCTTCTTTAATGACCCATACATGATCGATAAGCATTAGATGGCTACAACAGATTTATGCATGCCGACATATGTGGTGGCAAACGTATCTTCACAGACATTTTTGGGCAGAGCTGAGAAGCACTCAACGTTGCGAATGAATGCATGCATATATGAAGGGATATGTGAACATGAAACATAAAATGCATGATTTCGTACACAATTTTGAGAGTGCAGTAGCTGATCTTCATCACAAGGAATACCAAGAGGATTTTAACTCATTGCATAAAGCATTTATGCCAATTACGATGTTGCGCCGACTTGAAGAGGATGCAAGTCGAGTGTACACCATGAGTTCTTTTAGTAAAGTTCAGTCCGAGATACAAAAGGAATCACGATTTTACGTGGAAGATATAGTTGACGAAAATATCGCGAGGGTATACACTCTTTCGTGTTATGACACTGAGCATAGGTACGTGCAAGTGTCATCTGCCAAGTCAACTATCCAACTCAGTTGCAGCAGCTTACATTTTGAGATATTTGGTTTTTCGTGTGCCCACCTATTCCACGTTGCGAAAATAGAAGGATTCTTTTCCATACCAAGGCATCTGGTCAATAAAAGGTGGACAAAGTCAGCTAAAAGTATAACTTATGAAGGTCTCTCAGGCCACCAATACGGTGTCGACCTTGCTGATCTACGCTAGGGTATTCTCATGACTGCATGCAGACATATGTGTTTTCTGGCCGGGAGATCGGACAAGGCATTTCGCAGCTCCGGAAAAGTATTGAATCATTGATGTTGGAGTTGAAAAGTAGCTGCGGGGACGATGAAGGTAGAACAAGGGTTGATGATCGCGTGGCTGTTAATATTGGTGACGAGATTCGTCGAGAGCATGTCATACATTCTGGCAAGGATAACTGTCATATCGGCCCGTCTCAACGGCAAGAAAATTGTGGCATCAACATCCACAAAGAAGGTAACGTATGTAGTGAAAGTAATTCTGACATCGAAGATAATGTGTGCTACGATGATAACTCAGTTTATGGACAGCTAAATATGTACCCTTAATTTATGAATTCGTCAGCAATTCATGGTAACTTCCTTTTACATCCGCCTGGTCATGAAGTTTTTCCGATAGGAATCATTCTACAGGCAGTAATGCAAAAAGAAGCATCTGGCATATTCATAGGGACATCACACTATTGCCACCTATTACAAAAATGACCATTCTGGTTTGCAAAAATAAAACGGCGATGTCAGAGACTTCATCAATTTGGTCGGGCAAATCCCTCCCAACATCTTGACAGTGCAGTGGCTATCAAATTGCGGGGACAAATGTCGATGCATCACTGTACTCTGACCTTTTCATCTTCTTGGTGGCATCATCCTTCACATTCTGCTGTATTCGTTTCCTAACGTCATTCCCAGACCACTTGATCATGCTTATGACGAGCCTCAATCTATCAGCAATTCCTACAATCTAATCTACAAAGCGTATGTATGTTAGGACAAATATGTTATCGCATTCATCAAGTGTCATAATCCAACTTGGCTACTAAACAAAATGACCATACCACTTCCTCAGCACCTTCCGGGGGTTCAGCCAAGGACATGAATTTAATCACACATTTTTCACATTCGTTTCTGCACAACACCAATGCATAGGATGTTCCCTACTGCCATTTTTCATGAAGAAAACAAAAAAATTTGCAAAGTTTATGGACGTACTCATTTTCGGTAGCCATTTGGTCGGGCACGTTCATCGGGTATGTTATATTCCAGTTGCAGATGTCGGGTATTTGAAACCCTTTTACCTTGAATTTTACTTTATTCTCTTCCATAATCACGCTCACAAGTTTTTACCACACGACGATGAAGGTATGTTCTCCCTTGGACGTTGGACAGTTTGTTGTAAATTGTGTCCATTATAATCACTTCCATAGTCCTAAATGATATGATCTGTAATGACCAATGTGAATCTGCTACGCAAACCGGAATATAAACCGGAATATAAATGAATCTGCTACGCATACCAAGCTTTTACTAAAAAGATTACAAGACATACATCAATTATTAATATAGTATAACTAACTTTTTCAGATGCACTTTTAGTAAATTTTTTTTGTGACATGGATGTGGGGATGCTTGCCCATTGCACTTCATGGTTTTTCCCAATGTGTGACCTAAAGTGCGCATATAAGGAAGCGGCATCGGCTTTGGTGATCACCGGCATTTTAGCTGCACTGTACTGGTTGGATGCAAGATTCTGGTGATCGTGTTCCTGGTTAGTACAAAGTACATACAAAGTCTTATGTCATTACTTAATGCATCACTTACTCGCCCCTAACCAACTTGGAAGGTACCAAATCCTTCTCTTTTCACTATCCACGCTGGTCTGTAGCATCACGGCATGGAAGTCTATGATCTGTATCATGGCATTGTACCTCATATACTCAGATGGATGAAGTGTCACACGTTGTTCAGATTTAGGAGATCATCTTACATCATTATTTATCCATCTGTTAGGCTTGAGACAGAGTATGGCATGCCTATTAACGTGGGCTGATTCCGTCATACAAAGACATTCACTGCATAATAAAGGAATAATCAAACTGACATAGTTGGATGAACAAACTAAAACAATATCCCAATACGTAAAGACCGAGGAAGCGTGACACTAACCTATGATCCCGGTCCTCATTCCAAGCATACTCTATGATATTCCATTGAGTCGGTGTAAAGGTTTTCAGCTCACTTACGAGGATATCCTCTGGAAAGAATTTTTGAAGTGCCTATAAATGAAAAATTACAACCATAGATGAACATAGTAATCCTCATGATCTTCATCGACGCTTGATGTTTCCATTCAATACTGCCAACTTGTTATACCTTACGTATAGTTGTGCGACCACTCTTCCTTGTCCGTGTTACCGGCTTTGGTGGTACAAATGGGGAGTTCTTGAATGAGGACGGCTTCCTCTCTGTCGTACGACGTGTAGTCTTTCTGTTGAAGACAGCTGTGGTAGATGATCCACTTTCCTGTCACCGATGAGCAGATTAATGTTATTGTTAAGAACATTCAGCATAGTTAACAATGGAATGCAATCATACTTCACCTTCATTTGAACTTAAGCCTTTTCTCCAATTTTCTTCAGCCCTTTAGTACCAGTAACAACTTCCGCATAAGCATCCATGGGATCCCCTGTCTTCTCATTCTCTTTAGGTGTGGGAATAACTTCCTCTTCACCCTGAGATTCTTCTCCTTCTCCATCCTTCTCCTTACCTGCATCTGTGGGCGTGCCAGGGTCTGCATCTTGAACTGCAGATTCTTCCCCAGTCTTCTCCTTTCCTTTATTCCCACGCAGCAAAGACTTGAAACCCTCCTCAGACTTAGTCATGTCAATCTCAGATTCACTCTCAATGTTAATGTTATGAGCATCCGAAGTACCAACGAATGCACCAAGTTTATTCAGAGCTCGAGCAAGTTGTACCTCACAAGGATCCGAATAATCATCGGTACCTTCAGGCAATGTCTGTTGTCCCTAAGGAGGATCGTACGGCACCAAGCTTCTCTCAGAAATCATAGTGGACCCTACCACACAGACAGGTATACTGAAGCCAATGTCCGGTTGACCGGGGTCAGTAGGAGGAGAGGCATGCTGCGACACATTATCATCAGCTTTAGTTGGATCAACTCCTTCATTCACTCCTTCCTGAACTCCTCCTTCTCCATGGTCGACATTATCATCAACGACTTCATTTTCTTGGTCATTACCACAGTCGGGTTGCTTCATGGGAAGACCTTCTACACCTCTCAGTCTTCTCACTTTGGTGAGAATCATTCCCAATTTCCAGATTATGTGCTCATTACTGGCATGGAGTCTCATAACCGAAAATTCAACAGTCTGGTAATGAAGTAATGCATACAATAAATAATTTCAAGCCAAAGTAATCTGCAAATTATAAATACTTACAAACCACCGAGACGAAATCATATTACCTTCAACCGACACATCACCATTTCCATCTGCCCAGACTCGTTCGCACAATCGCCTTCTTCATCTGGGATAGTTTCGAAATCGTCGGATTCCTGTTAATGGAATTATTAACAATAAACATCGTGTTGTCAACAATTAACAAATATGTGCATTACAACATGGACAAAACTTACAAGTTCCGCAACCTTCGCATTTGCAACTTTGAAAATGGCTTTGAGACGGTCATCATCCCAATCTCGACATAGTGGCATAGACCTACTCTTCCTTATTAACATGGCTTCTCGCCCAGAACTTTTGCAAGCATAGAATAACTGCATGGATGAACAAAACCAATACATGAACAATGAATATCGGACAGTAATAAAATCACTCATTCAATAAGATTAAGAAAGACTATACTCAAAATTCTCACCAGAAGTAGATGGACACAACCTCCGATGTACTTTGCCTGATGTCCTTGGAATACCCTTACTTGCGTACACAGACTATCGAGCACGTAAGTGGCCCAGTCAAATTTACATATTGTGGCTACATCCCGTGTGGCCAGCAGATACTCCTTGTCGATATCAAAAGCCGTTGTTGGGCACAGATAGCAGCCTAGAATGAAAAGCACAACCTCCACTTTCCAAAGCTCATCAGGAACATCTCTTGACCTCAGATGACTTTCAACATACTTCAGAGAAATCTTTCTCTTTTGAGGTGAAGCTTCAGCTCTGACCGGACTGTTTCCATGTGTCCACTAAATGGGACACCGACTTTGGTAGCTGGTAGGCCGATTAAGGCCTCAACATCCGTAGACAGCATGTGGTGTTCCACACCGTCGATTACCATTACCCTCTTCACCGGATCAAACAACTTCAGACAACACTTCAGTGCTTTGTGATGAACACATGCCTACTTGCCAAATGAAGTAGCCCATCAAATCCTAGCTCTGACAGGGCTGAACGCTTCGCCTCGTTGAATGTGTTGAGGACAGAAAATAACTTCCTTGGACTACACCTCGTATAAAGGTAATCCTGTAACAATACAACCGCGGCTACCTCAATCCAACTATCAGGATTACTGAAAACATTCGGTAAAGACGGTTATGCATTTACCTGGGATACACGAACTGACTTAGCCTTATCCTTTTTCGAAGTATCAGGTGTAATGCCTTGAGTTGCAGCTTTTAGAGCGTCTTCACCGAATGCCTCAGGTGAATTGTCTCCTGCAGGTATGTCTGCGTCGTTCCCACCACCAAAATCCAAATCTCCTTCCATATCTGCATAGTCCAACAAATAAATAACCAGCAAAATCAAAAGGTACACTACAATCTACAAACCGAGAAGCCTAACCCTCTGACAGCCATAAACCCAAAGCCAAACCATCACAAATCCAAACATTCCAATACACAGCGGATCAGAGGGACAACTACAACTCTAGAAATAAAATCACCCCACGAAAGCAAACGTTCTCTTTAAGCAAGTCAAACACAATACACACAAAGTCAAACACCATTCAAACAAGTCATTAGGAGTAAGACCAGGTAATTCAGTCAAACTTACTTCCCCTTTCCAGAAAACTAACCAAATTAACATCAACATGTTTAAGTCCCCGTAAAAAACCGGAATCAATGCCTTGTCCCGTTCAGTCCCAGTCAAACACGCCAAGAATCAACCAAATCAAGCACCCAAAAACAGCAGAAACACGCCTTGTCTACTCACGTGACCATCCTCGAAAAGGCCTTAAAACAATACATTCCGCCAGAATATTATAAAACATCTTCACAACAACAACGTCATTACAAATCAAACCAAGGACGACTGCCAACAAATCAGGAAAGCACGCACATCAACTAATCTTGGCCTCTCGGGTATGATGAGTGCTTGGCGCGACGGATTCCCAAAACCCAAAACCCAAAACAGACACGAATCACCTAAACCCTAACCATAAAACTTGACCGATTCACCTAAACCAAACTCCAGGAGACAATGCACGAGACTAAAACCAAAAGTCGTTCAGTTACTGCATCGGAGGAGACGGGTTAGGGTGGTGGGTTTCGGAAGGTAAAATGAAGCCGATTAGGGTTTCCGGTTCACCCGCAGAAAAACGAATGGCGATAAAGGAAGAGGGTAGCACACCTCTTTACTAAAAAAAATGATTTTTAGTAAAATTTACTAAAAATTATAAGCGAATTTAGTAAACTACGTAACCGTTACGTGCACGTATCGTTGGCCGCTTCTGGTATCACTGTGTTTAGGATGGATGCCTTGTGTAATGGGAAAAAAGGAGAGGGAAAACACCAATTCGAGTTATGAATAGGCAATTAACGGATAAAATAAACAAAAAAAAATTAATTTGAAAATCGCTAAGTATATCCATATTGTTATTAGTTTCTTATCATATACAAAGTCCACGTATTATTTATTTATCAATTTCAATATCGGCTAGGAATGAGCATCGGGTTCATGTCCAACGGGTCAATATCAAGGCAAGTTCTCGGATAAGGTTTGTCGATCTTAAAATTATTTTCAAGTTGATGGTCCTCATATGTTAGGTTCCAGGTTCTCTACCTTGGTTTCAAGGTGAGAACCTGAAACCGAACATAGTATCGTCGAATCTAAAAAATTGAAAACCTAGAACCTACTCAATTTATTCGAGAACCTATATTGATACCAACCTTATAATACCATTTCCTACCTGTTTCCAATTTTACCTGGAATCGATGCTCCCTCTACATGTACTAACTTTCGAGGTTGTTATATTAATAATATATATATATATATATACACACGGTATGGTTTTTCTTTTTCCAGAGACATAATGAAAATAATACGTCAGTTGGAATTATTTGAAAAAACTGGGTGACATAAACACTTGTTTTGGAGGTCTGATGATGCTATCAAGGTCCTAACGGCTTCCTTAGGAATTTGGAAACCATGATTGGCTTAATGTAATAGTAATTTTTAGTCAAAGAATATATTCCCTTATGTGGAATATCAATATTCAATCTAATGATAATTTGAAGATAATGCACGTGACAAAATGAAAACTTGAAAAATAAAACTTAAAGAAATTAGAGTCGAATTATTTCAATAGTATCTATCACTTTCACTTCAAAGAGATTGAAAATTTAGTAGCTCATGGACAATAGGCTGGAAACCCTATTTTTTGAAAACAAAACTCGTTTATATTCTTCTTTCATACAAGACGTCCTTTTAATAGGACTCATGATACAGACTTAAAATTATTGGTGACCAGTAGTAATTCACGAAACAGTACCTTTAGTCTCTTATACACAAATAATTCACAAATAAGACGACGATATGTCCTTTTACAAACTTTAAATGTTACGAAGGACGAATTTTATTTTGGTCCTAAGATGATATCTAGTGGTCCTTTTTGTCTTTTGCTTAGTCCTGGAGAGTTCCTTGGTTGTCATTTTCTGGTGTGAGCGGAGGATGACGATGACGCCCTAATGGTCTTAGTCGTTGTGACAAGTCTTTACAAATGCTTTCCTTTTTTAGAAATTTGTTTTCAAAATTTGTGCTAGGTAGGGAATTTCAGGTCCATTACCAAGTCCTGCTTTAACAACCTCTTATGAGGGAACATTACCAAGTCCATTCTCTCGAAATATTCGAGTTCTATGAGTATTCATATTGGTTGGATCAATGATTAAAGGTTATGGAACACATCCACAGTTATCGATGGTAGTAATAGCCACTTCAATCATCACATTGTCATTGCTTTTGTATTATGAAAGTGATTGAAGGTTTAATCATGTTTGACTTTCATATTATGTATGTAATAATGAGAGTAAGTGTTCTGCTAAAAATACGGTCTATGCAAGTATACACACAGATAGATTATAGCACTTGAGATATCTATCGTTCCCGCGAGGACTAATTGTTTCTGAATACCAAATTAAATCACTTAATATTATTTAGATAGATTGAATAAATGATGAATGAAAATAGAAGTGATGAAAAATGAAATCAGTAAGGATAATGAGAAAATATCAATTAAGAAATTCCAGGGCAACTAATTCACTCAACTTGGTGTTGATCAATTGAACGTTACAAGAGAAATTGTATGAGTATTTAATAAAAGATCTAATACGTCTAAGAAAATAAAATAAAATGAATACCCTAAGATGACTAAATAAAATTACTAATAATGCTTTCACTCTCTTCAAATCGTCATCTTGAGGAAAATTTGGTAGATAGGCAAGATCTTATACAGTTTAACAAAGATCATGTCCTTCCTACATATGAACGTGTTTGTCCCTCAGCAAATTCCCCAAGGATGCATCCTTCAAATTGGACAGTCGAGTTCTTTTTCTATTTGTCATATGTTGATTCTAGAAGGTCACGTCCTTGAGATTGGAGGACGCGTCCACAATTATTATGTGATATTCTTATCGTTGTCAATTCACATCCATTTTCCATTCGTCCAAACTTCTCGTTGTCCTCATTCACCTACACCAAATAAAATACAAATCTAAGAGGCATCAACGAGAATACCTATTCATCTATAAATAAATTCAAAAATTAATAAAATAATAAAGACTAAAATACGATGAAAACAATAAAATTCTAACATAAACTCGCCTAATTAGTCATGTAATGCCCCATTAAGAGTACCAAATAACTCTACTTTTATAGAGTTATTGGTAAGTATTAGGCGAGCTTCGTTTATAATTAAACTTCGTCCGCAAGGATAACAATAATAATGCTACTTGCAATAATGTTGGTAAAACATTTCGAGAAATTAGCAAGCATAGTAATTTACATTAGTAGGTTGACAAACTTATAAGTGAGGAATTTTATTGTGTAGTTGTGTTGGTGTTACGAGAATACGGTTGACTGACTCTACACATTTTAATACGCAACACTCTCATCTTCTCATTTTCTTTTTTTCCTAATTAAGATGTGTTAAGATAAAAAAATATATACTATTGTAGTAATAACTTTTCAAAAACTTTTTTCTTTGTCAACTTCTTTTTTTACTTTTTATCTGTATTAGTAACTATGTCATCTACTTTTAATATGACCCGTATTAAACGGATTCCATCTAAATGCTGAAGTGGACTAAACATAGTCCAACGTGTCTTGCGTGGATACCAGCCTGGAAATTAAATCCATCTTGCTATCCTGGAAATTAAACTCTACCTTGGCTTTGTTGGATGCCAGCTTTGCCATTGTCGACCTCCTTTTTACCGTCTGATAACAGGAGTTCCGCTTCACCATCACAAAAGCTAACCTGCGAGGTGGGATTGTCATCCCTCCTTATATATTAGTCGGGTAGACTCTTCTCACCTGATTTGGGACTCCTCAACTACATATCAGATCCACCACGCGGACAGGTGCTAGTCTGAGCCTCTCCATCTGCGCCGCACATTACTAACAACCGGGATGACTGATGGGCTGGCTCTGATACCAACTGATAAAAGGAGTTTCGCTTCACCATCACAAAAGCTAGCCTGCGAGGTGGGAGTGGCATCCCTCCTTAAATATTAGCCGGGTAGACTCTTCTCATTTGATGTAGGACTCCTCAACCACATATCAGACCCACCACGCTCGCAGTCCGGCACCCACGCTGACCGGTACTAGTCTGAGCCTCTCCATCTGCGCCACACATTGCTAACAACCGGGAGGACCAATGGGCTGACTTTGACACTAACTAATACAAGGAGTTCCACTTCACCATCCCAAAAGCTAGCCTGAGATGTGAGAGTGGTCTCTCTCATTATATATTAGCCTGGTAGCCTCTTTTTGCCCGATGTGGGACTCTTCAACCACATATCACCGTCGAAACCCCCACGGAGCATATAGATCTCACGTCCGCCCCCTCCACTAGTATGTTTTAGGATGGTGCTCTTATCTCAATCCCTATTGGAAACGTGAAGGAGGAAAATGTGGGCGGTGTCGCTAATGCTTTGAACACCGAGGAGATCCCTTCCACCGCTATGACAATTGTGTGTGGACCTTGGAAGCTACGTGTCCACGCTCGACTAGATCATCCAAAAGGTGTTCATGGGGACCACCACCCCTCTCGTCGTCCACATGGGCAAGGCAACGGTCAAGCTGGCGTGAGCCGTGGGGGTAGGTCGGCCGGATAACAAGACTCACCGTTGGAAAGGTTTCCGCTTGGTCAACGGAGGAAAAGGAATGGGGACGGAAGGATTGAGGCGGGCAACTAGGGAGGAGGAAGGGATATTGAGTGAGTGATTGAGAGAGACGGCGATAGCGGGGACGGTGCCGGAGCCTGTGGCTTGGATGATTGTTGGCTCGGCGTGTTCGAGCCGAGGTGGATTTAATTTGTCCGTGACCAAAGGTGGATTTAATTTTTAGGCTAGCATCCAACGGATGAATAAATGTTGAACTCTATCGATTTAGACGAAATCCATCCAATGCGGGTTATATTAAAGGTAAACGACATAGTTAGGAATACAAATGCAAAGGAAAAAATGAAATTAAAAAATAAAGATGTTTTTGAAAAGTTATGGCTAATGTGAACATAAATTTCTGCGGTCCGAATATAAGACCGGAAATAATGTACCAAATAATCATATCCAATGTAGTATAATTATAATCTCTAATCACGAGAATATATGTGCTTCCCCTGATTATATACTAGCAAGATATCTAGAATGTGGATGGGTTGAGGCTCCGACGAATATCCGTTGGAGCTTTAGGGAGGTGTGTTGATGAAGACGTTGGGCTTATAAATCTCCATCTGGCGGGTCTTCGAGAGTAACGAATACTATCAAGATTGTATGAGCTTGATTTAGAGAGTTCCCTGAGTATGGGTGAAAAACGAATAACTTCAGGCTGTATGGGCGATGACAGATCTTCGTCATCGATCGTGTGAGGAATGAATTCTCAGGAGCTTCGTTAAGCTGAAGAGCTTCTCACTCTTCAAGTTGTGTTGTCCCAAATGAAGGGGAACGACTCCCTCTGCGGAGTTGAGAGGTCCTTATGTGCCCTCCCTATTCGGTTTGGGACATGTGCACATGGGCTTAAGGGCCATATTGGGACGGACTGTGGATTGAATTGGAGTATAGTTCAGACCATGAAAAAGCCCGAACAATGAGCCAGGCCACAAATTAAGCCAAATTCAACCCAATTTACTTTTATAACTGGGTTAAGCTAAGTAATTATTTTAATGGGTTAAACCATCCATATAACATATTATTTATTATTTATGGATTGAAGTAATAACATAACCCAAAGAAAGTTGAACTTGAATTATCATAAGCCCGAGATCATATATTAGGCCCCAATCGTATTAATTTTAAACTAAAATATAAATGTAAAATATTTTATATCATATTGATCGATATGCCGTATAGTTTGAACCGAATGATATTATCTCAACATTTATAAAATTTTAATTCCTACAACTATACGATCGTATATTTTGTCAAAAAATACTTAACATTTTCTACGATTCCACGAAATTCATATTCAAATACTTCAATTGAAAAGATAAAATATATCAAATCAAATAAATACATCTCAAAGCTCGTCGTCTCACATCACAACACTCTCAGGGGTTTGTGATATTGGAGAGAGCCTTCCGTTTATTATTAATGAGAAATATTTGGATAAAGAGGTAAATGGGCCGAGACATGAAATTGTGGGCCTATCAAATAAAGAAAAAATTTGGGTTAGGGTTGGGCCACACCCATGAGTGTTTAGGTGGGGGGGTTTTCTAGAAGGTTGCGATAGTCTGTCTCTTAACCCCTAATCTGTAACGATCAATTTTATATTTCTTTTAGTAAATGCTAGAATTTTTACGTGTAATTAGTGTTCTTTAGCCACTTGTAATTTGTTTCTTTTCTTTGTTAAAACCAAGTGATCTTTGCCCCCGTCGAGTGATTTGACGAGTGGACGACCTTAATTTTACACAACTGTTATTGTCACGAGGAAAATAGAGCTCTCGCCAAAGTGTGTCATATGCTCATAATTTTGATACTCATCTCCTACTCCTGGCAACGAAGTACTTGGCGTATTTGATTGCAGCTCCCGTTGTAAACAACCCAAACTGATGTGAGGACAACATTACTTCTGTTGTTATATTTAATCAAACCTAATTAAATATAACACGATTAGAAATTAAAAATCCAAATGGAATTTTGGGTCGATGCCGCGCGTAATTTCCTCCATAAAAAGATGGAGCCAAGTCCAGGCGATATTCCTTTCCAAACAAGAAGAAACAAAAAGATCATGAAGAACGACGTTGCACATTAATCGAACAAACCTTTGGAGAACTCCCCACAAATCCATTTATTAATCAGAGGGCCTTGTTCTTTCCCATCATATCTTTCAATCAAATCCAATTTCAATAGTTTCCTTTCCCATACGAAGACAAATAAAAACCCATTTTCCAACCAAAAGATAAAATAAAATAAAAATACCTAAAAGGGGTCGTGTACAGTATAAGATATTCATCGTGTACGAGAAGAGTTCAAACCCCAGGGCTTCGAGTGGGCGAGAAGAGCATCTGACAGGCTGAAAGTGTGTCGGAAAAGATTTGACCCCTCGTGTGTCTCCAATAATCTCAATTCCCATCATCAGTCTCTTCATCGTTTCTGCCAAAACCCAAACAATACAACAGAAATAACTCAGATTCTGCCCCCCCACCTGGCCTCTTGTCTAATCATATTGGTTAGGTATCCAAAATAAATATTGTCACGTTACGACTTCATGAGAAATATCTCACCCATCAAGTCTCTCGATCATCATCACGACCCTACCAAACTGGTATGAAGAGGCAGGCATATAAGCCCGGAAATGATTTGAGTCGTTATATTAGAGAAGACCGTCCGGTAATAATAAAGTATTGTGGAGGATGCTGCATTGTATAAGTTCAAGGGCTAAAAGGAAAAGTAATGATAATGCTCAACTGGGAAGTAAAAGTAAACCTATCTTAGTTCTCCGGGGGAGGGTGGTGGTGGCGATGGCGGACGTGGTGGTGGTGATACAATGTTGGGTGGTCGCCCCCATGCCCTTCACTCACCGGTGCAGGATATATGGTGGGGTTAATGGTTGCATTTGGACCGGCATTGCCTTCCTCTCTGGAGATCACCAGGGCGGCTGACTGGACCAGCTCCAGGCACAGCCGTAGCTTGTTGGGCTCCAAGTGCGTCAACCCGGGGACTACCCCTTTGAATAGGAAGTTGGAGGTGAGCATGCGCAGGATGTCGAGGGGGGTGATCCCGTCGACTGTGCGCACGTTAGGGTCCGCGTGGTGATCTAGGAGCACTGCCACCATGTCGGGCAATATCATCTCTGACGCCATGTGGAGCGGGGTCTTCCCCAAGGGCCCTGCGGGGTAGTTCACATCGGCTGCCCCGAGCTCAAGAAGGGCCTTAACCACCTCGCGGCTGCAGTTCTCGACTGCATAGTGCAGCGCTAATGCCTCATCGAGGTTGAGCCCCTCGCCCATCACCATAAGCTTGACGAGCTCAACATCTGAGGAGTCCAAGGCCCGGCGCATCCGTCGGATCTTCTGGTCCTCAAGGGTGTGTGCCCCCGCCACGAGCTCGTGAGGGTGTTGTGGGGGAACTAGGGTTGACCGACGAGTGAGGGAGGATTTGAGCCGGAGCTCCTCAATCTTCGTGACGACGTCGATGGGGAGGTGCTTTGCGAGGATCTCGGGCGGAAGGCCCGACTTGGCGACGAGGTGTGAGCATGTGGTCCAGAGCTGGTGCATGTCCTGCTTCCTTGAGGCGATTAGCACTTTCATAACGTCCTCGATGGAGGCCTTCTCCACCATCCCAGCCAGTTGTTTCTGACAGACCATTGCATCTCTCAACATTAACAAATAACAAACCTAATTCCCGTGCAGACATAATTCGAACGTGACCCACAAAGATAAATGAATGCGGATGGAAAATTTCATTACATTACCTACGTTCAAATTACATATACCGAGACAAACAGGTGAACACTGGCCTCTTCTTACATGAAAAGAAATGAGATGGCTTTGTTACCATAATTGAGGATGTCGGCCGCATAGGCGAAAGTGAGGTGTAAATGGGGAAGGCAAAATAAAAGTAAAAAGAAGTCGGACTGTTGGTGGGGAGAGCACAGGACTGTGCGTGTGGATTGGAGAACCGAAATTGGGAAACCCATTCGAGTATTGTTACTCGCAAACTGGGGGGTAGGATGGAACAGCCCCTTTCTCTATCGTGTAAGAACATGCTAGGAAATAGGTTAAATGGGAAGAAGAGGGCCTGTTCAAAAGACAAAAGGTGCAAGCTTCATGTTGCAGGTGGATTCTCTGGTGAAACCCCAAAATGGAGATGCATCACATCATCATCTGTGTCAGGGAATTCAACTCCCCCCCCCCCCAAGAAAAATTCCATGAAATAAAATAAAGGCCAAATTATCCGATTTATCCTAAACTATTCAGGTTTTTTCCGATTTATCCTATCGTTTGAATAATATCACCATATATCCTAAACTTCCACCGTTAATCCATATTTATCCTCCGTCAGTCGACCGACTAACGGACCTTGACGTGGCGAGTACGTGGCGAGGACGTGGTGGTAACGTCGTTAGTCGCAACGCGAACGGAAATGTAATTGTCATAATCGTCCTCAACGTTGTTTTTTCGTTTCAATTAGGTCCAAAATTCAATAATTCATAAAACCCTAATTCCCAAATCAACGTGTTCTCCCCCTCCCGACGTTGTATTCCTCCCAACCCCCGAACTCCTCCTTCTCCCAGCTGTTCCGTCACACCGTCTCCGACCTCCCCCCTTCCCCCAAACCACGACCTCCGCTTCCTCCAACCATCTACGATTTCATCCTCTTCGCCCACGCTCGACCTCTTCCCCTTCGCCCACGCTCGCACACAGTCGACCTGTTCCCCTTCCCTCAAACCCCGACATCCGCTTCCTCCAACCATCTACGATCTCATCACGCCCGACCTCAACTCTTTCGCCCACGTTCGCCCACGCTCGACCTCTTCCCCTTCGCCCACCCTCGGGACCTCTTCCCCTTCGCCCAGCCCGACCTCCTCCTCTTTGCCCAGACCCACGTCCTCCTCTTTGCCCAGCCCCACCTCCGCCTCTTTGCCCAGGGGGGTGGATGGGTGGGGGGTTTGCGGGATGGGTCAGGGGGGTGGTGGACAAGTCGGGGATGACTTGCGGGATGGGTCAGGGGGGTGGTGGACAAGTCGGGGATGACTTGCGGGATGAGTCCAGGGAAATTGATATGGCTGACGGATATGGTGGAAGCGGCAGGGGTGGGGCAGATGAGGTTGGGGTGAGGGAAGAGGATGAGAAAATGGAGGTCCGGATAGGGAAGGAGGAGGTATTGAATTTTATTTAGGATTTATTGAATTTTGGACCTAATTGAAACGAAAAAAACAACGTTGAGGACGATTATGACAATTACATTTCCGTTCACGTTGCGACTAACGACGTTACCGCCACGTACTCGCCACGTCAAGGTCCGTTAGTCGGTCGACTGACGGAGGATAAATATGGATTAACGGTGGAAGTTTAGGATATATGGTGATATTATACAAACGATAGGATAAATCGGAAAAAACCTGAATAGTTTAGGATAAATTGGATAATTTGGCCTAAAATAAAAGGAGTGAACTTTGAACTTTTCTAAGAATACGAAGAGGAAAAACCTAAGCCCCATTTTAGTTAAGGAAAGAGGAAGAAGATATATTGGAGGAAGTGGAAGGACCTGAGTGAGTAAAGCGAGCTGCTCAATCCCGAAGGATCTGGCAGCAGCGAGGGTGGCGAGGGCAAGATCGACGGCTGCGGTGCAATGGGCGTGCCAGCAACCCCTCTCTCCGCAATTCGGGCGGGGTTCATGCTTCTGGGGCACGATGGAGACCTGCCCACTGTAGAGGAACTGGAGGACCAGGAGGAAGACCTCATAGCTGACCGAGTTCACGGGAATGACCCCTGTGGTGCGAGGGGACGCGGGGCCCATCTGGGATGTCATGGCGGTGGATGGATGGGACGTGGCCAGGGAGAAAGAGGAGGGGGATTGGGCAGGGCCGCAGAAGAACTCACGGAAGAAGACGCAGCGGGCTGCGAGGATGCAGCGGTGGGCATGGACGAGACGACCCTCGACGCTAAAGGTGACGTCACTGAAGGCCTGGCCGTTGATGAGGAGGTTGAGGTAGTCGAGGGAGAGGGAACTCATGGACTCCTCCATCGACGACATCGTTTCTTGCTTCTTCCTCCTTCCTCCCTCCTCCTGCTTCTTCTTCAAGTTAAGTCGCTGTTTGCTTTTTTAGGGTTGGAAAAAGGAATTATGATGGAGAGGAGAAGATCATCTTCTTTTCCTTGTTTTGTGTGGGTGTGAATGTGTTTGTGTTCTCTGAGTGATGATGGATTTTGAATGGATGGTGTTTGATTGGGGTGTGGGGGAGAAGGTTAGTGATAATTATTGGACAATAAGAGAAGGGGATGACATTCTTATTCCATTTGTAATAATAGATCAAAAGTGTTTGGTTCATGGGATTTTATTCTATTTCTTTTTCTTGCTTGGGAGAAAACATAAAAATGGGATTGAAGAGAGAGATGGAGGAGAGTGTAAGAAAGCTTAGAGAGAAACAAACAGAGATGGGTGTCTATTTATTACAAGTGGAGAACCTTGATCTTTTACTGCATATATTAGGAAGGAAATATATATATATGTACACGAACAAGAAATAACTGAAAAAGGCTTTTCTAAGCTATGATATATTATAGTATAAGTGATTATAATGTAAAAAGGGGGTTGTAGGCGATGAAATTCTTACATGAAATAAGGAGCTGTACAAAAAAAGGGGCAATCCGAAAGAATTCAATTGTGCATAACAAATAAATAAATAAATAAATAAATCAGAGAAATATAAAAAAGGGCTGGCGAGGTGCATGCCATGGGGACGCAAAGAGGAAATCAACTGTTTGAAGAAGAGAAGCGATGAGCATTTGGTCAACATGCACTATTCATGGTAAGATCACGAGGTGAGAGGACAAAGTCGCATGACACGAGTATGAGCTAATTTATATCAAGGTTCTAATTTGTCGTATCACCTATATTATATATTATATGGATCTTCCTACCGACAATAATATTAAAACGTAAGCATGTTACATGAATAAATCACATGGACGTCATTCATTTGTAGTCAACGACAATCATCAAACAACATACAAATTACTAGGCATATATATCATCCCTGTTATTACTAGAAACGGGGGATTCCTTTCCCTATCACCCTGACGCTAAACCCTTTGTTTATTCTTTATTTAAATGACCAATCGTCATTACATAGTAGTCTATATAACATTTTGGGAATGAGAGTCACTGTTCAAACTAGTAAAAAATATCCCGAAACCTGACTATTCCAACCATTTGGACCACGTTCATTTTTATAATCCAATAGATAAAATGATTTTAGGGATACAAATTGGTTGATTAGTTTTAAATGGGAAGCCTTCTAGAACCTAGGGCAATGTAAAATCGTCAGAAAGATGCAATCGGCATTGAAACTTAATCAATTTCCATTTGGTACGCTCACCCATTTTGGAATAGTGAACAGTGCATGATTTTGTAGGGAAGAAGAAGAAGGAGGAGGAGTTTTTAAGTGGGGGGAGAGAACAATTATTTGAGGGGGAGGGGGAAAGCATCCAAAAGGATTGGGATGGTTGGGGGAGGAGGGGGCGTGCCTGTGCAAGCAACCTTTGTCGGCCATAGGATACCACCCCCCACCCCCAACCCTATTGGCCTATCAAATGGACACCATATCCCATGTAATAATACATTAACACAACAACAAATATTATATATATATATATTTATATATATGTCTTAGGAAAAACAAAATCGCCACGTGAAAGGCGAATTTATAAAAGACGGTGATCGCCGTAAAAATTAATAAAGGAAAAAAGATGCTTACTACAACTGAAGTTACTCCACGAAGGAAATTAAAATAAGGGAGACAATCAAAATGTTCGTATGTGAATGATCCTTTTCTTTTTCCCTTTACGAGGATCCTATTTATATAATCAAACTAACGATAACTGCTAACACACTCGTCTAAATCTGAAGTAAACTCGCTAATAACTACGCCCAAGAGAGAAATCCATGTTAGTCTTCAAGACAATCATAACCGTCGATGGTCCTCATGGCAATCATCGACGAGTACGTGCGCCTTGACTGTTCGTGAACTACCCTTCCATGCCTTTAGTCGATCACAAATCCAAGCTTCAATCATTGATCTTCGAACTCCCTCCTTCGATTACTTCGACTGCTAACATTAAACCAACTATCTTCGACTATCGATCATCAATCTTCGTCCTTAGACTGAAGTAGTCTACTTAGCTGTGGAATGAATGAACTGCTCATATTCTGCCATGACAATAATTCATGGGCTTAAACCCATATGTTCAGAATTAATTGAAGTAGATGCACAAACATTTGCAAAGCACTAAAGATAAAAGAATATTAGGAAGAAGATCAGGTGGGGAATAGAGAGTAGAAGAGTATGTAGTGAACTGGATCCCGCCGGACGAGGTGTGTGTTTCGCAAACCATCAACCGATTAACTTTTGCTTGGATCGAACACACTTGGAAATCGGCTGACCTTTTAACCCAATCGATTAACAATATGATCTTGTCCCCAGATCAAAACTTAGGAAGGGCCTATGTAGCCTCAAGACGTTTTGTTGTACTTAAATCATAAACCCTAATTCCAAAAGAATTCAGAACTACTTTTACTTTGAAACAAGGCTGCTTTAGATTTAAAATTATATATTGCATGAGAAAGCTGTATCACTGCCAAGTTTTGATGATATTGTTGGTATAGGATTGCACTAAGAAGGGGGGGTTGAATTAGTGCCGTAAGAGTTATGACACTTTTTCGCTCACAGAAGCGTGGTTCTGTTAGGTCACAGAGGCTGGATCTGATAAACAGATTCCCAGTTCTGAGACAAGTTATCTTTTGTGTAAGACACAAAGATTTATAGTGGTTCGGCAAACAATGCCTACGTCCACTCTCCCAGCTCTCACCCAAGCAGGGCGTATTCACTATGATTGGAATGTGGGATTTTACAGATGCACACTTCTGCCAGAAATGTGACTAACAAATTGCACGTTATCACGTGTCTAACACAACCCGCACGCAACGTGTCTGACTCCGGCTCCTCACTGAGCCCAACGTGGCTTGACGGCTACCACCTGCCCAACGAGGCTTAACGGCTACCTCCTGCCCAACGTGGCTTAACGGCTACCACCCGCCCAAACGTGGCTTAACGGCTACCACCTGCCAAACGTGGCTTAACGGCTACCACCTGCCCTTGCACACAACCTGTGTGACTAACAACCTGCACGAGACAAGATTAGCAACTACAGCACAAACTCTCTGCAGTTACAGAAGACGCTCTCTGTCAGCGGTGATCGGCTCGGTGAATGCACGACGGACGCTCTCAGCTTTTTGCAACGGTGAAGGCACAAGGATTCTAGTAAGCTTTTAGGTAGAACGGCGACTTGGAATCGTTGCTTCACACTTGCACTTAAGCTTGTCCGTAGAACGAAGTTTCCCAATCAATCCCAACGGCTAGTTGATTCACTTGCCATATTCTCCATGATTTAATCCTGTGGGAAAACTTCCAAAAGCATAAAGCATTACCCTTAGTTACGTTAGATAATAATTAAACAAAGTGATCGCTCAATAAGAGATAACGACTTCTGCTCAGAAGCTGTTTGCTGCGACAGCAGAACCAGCACTCTTTCTCATACGAATTTGGCATTGGGATTATAAGTTTCCATAATATGAAAACATTCCCTTCGTAGAATTATTCTCACCATATAGGGAGATCATAACCTGATAAGGTCATTGCCAAATTACGTAAACATATGATCACGTTAGTTAAGGAAATAAATATTTCCAAATAACTTAAGGTCCAAAGATGAACCTAGACGTGATCCTGTGTGAGATAAATATCTCACGTGCTCGCATATAGGACAATCTCCAAGAAGGAAATCGTCACTCACAGAAATACCATTCTGTAAACCATAGCAAGTACTCCAGCAAGGAGAGTTATAGCAACTGTGACACAGATGCTCATCTCTGTACAGAGATAGTGGATTCGATAGTAGATCTTATCATCAGAACTCCATTTCTGATGGCTAGATCGTTTCCCCTGTTGAAGTACTCCACATAACTCTTTTATGTATTGCACGAATGACAGATACCAGCTTCTACACCCGAAGACCTGTTCTTCTGTACACTTAAATAACACATTAGCAATACATAACATTTGTCATCATCAAAACCAGATTATATCAACAGAAGTAACAAGCTCCAACATTTTATAACGAACAAAAAAGGTATGAAAGAAAACGAAGCATGGAAATAGGCAAAAAAAAAATGTTGGAAAGGGAAAGAACGAAGCCAGTTGCATGGCCATAACCTTAGATATTTTATCAAATAGGGGAAAATGGAAAGGGAGGGGGGTGGGGGGGGGAATGGAATTGAAGGGATGGAGGTACATCGAACCCGCATAAGTCGGGAATTCCACGTGCACACGTTGAGATGACTCGACCTTTGGTGTCAGGTTCCCCCCCTGCCTTTGTCCCCCACTATCCCCCACCCCCAACATTAATTCTTGAGCGTGTTTGTTTTTCACTATGTGCACAATGGATAACGTAGTAGTAGTAGTAAGTAGTCGATTGTACATTTCATTTGTTTATGAAATTACATTATTTGGGAATTGCTAACAGATATTTGTTTTTATTATCGATAAAATCACATTTTTCCTTACTATTAGAAATTTTCTAGGACATTTTTCGCTTACAAGAACTGAATTTGCTACGTTTAAAAATAAAAGTTAACAGTAAAAATATCTCATAAAATATGATAATTAATTTTAAAATTTAACAAAATAATATCCTGAAATCAAAATTTAAAACCCCAAGTTTATTGTTCAAGAAAATTGAGTTAAGTAAATTCGACTTTTAAAAAACCTTTCCTAAAATTATAGTTTTAAAAATAATTTTTCTTTACTAAATCAATTCGAAATTTTTAACTTCAAGTTTTCTTACGGGAACGAAACTTTTCCATTACCCAACTTTAAGTGTTACCAGCTTGGGTCTCAAAATTTTTCTTTTTTTAAAGTGAAAATTCGACTTTTTTTACTTCAAACTGAGAAATATATTTTCGCTACTATTTTAGAGCATAGATAGATCTATAAAGCTCCGGTTTTGGCGAAGAACTTGAGCGTAAGAAAGCAGGGGAATAGGGGGGAAAAGTGGGGAAATCCCATGGAATGACAACACATGGACTGACTGTTTGACCGACTGTCTGTCTTATGATGTAATGGAAAACACCTTCGAACGATTTGACGTTTTGACTTGTCTTGTCGTTAAAACTTCGGCCCCCCACCCCACCCCACCAAATGAAATACCAGAACCACCAGAGAGATGATGTCACGATATGCTCGCTATTATACATGTACGTTTTTATTAAATTTAGAAAAATTATTACGTCGTGTGCTAACGCACATGATATTAATCATTTGTTTGTTCGGGAAGACAAAATAAAATAAAAAGCACCTCCTCTCCTTATTATGATTGGTCCGTATGTACCGTACATTGCCTTAAATGTGTATGTATATATATTGTTGGCCAAAGATTACGTTAATAGGAATTGAATTAGTATTAAGTCTAATTAAATATTTTTTTAATGCTTTTTTACAATTCTCACTGCGGAAGTAAATTGCTGTAAAATAGAACCTTGCGTTCGGACTTTTATAATTACAGAACATATGAAATGGACTTCGAAATGAATTCGGAGAACACAAAGGTTTTTATAGCAGCATGTTCTATTTGATACGGGCTTAAAAAAGAAAACGAATTTTTGTTCGACGTCTATGAGCTATATATCCTCGTTTAAATCTAGTCATTGAATAAATAAAAGAACATGTCCGAGTAAAATAGCAATCATTCGAAGCAATTCTGGTTCGGTGAATACACTTACGTCCATTTTCGGTTGTTTTCACTATTACTTTGAAGTAGTGATTACAGTGTAGAAAATAAAACCTTATGTGGTATAAGAAAACAATTTCTTTAACCATGGGAGTGGTAAGATTAACTTAACCAATGCAAGAAACTCTCTTGCTGAGATTGGGGTGCGTCTAGGTCGAATCACAAGGAAATCAACCAGACTCAGCGAGCACAGAACCCTAGCTGGAAGCTTCAGCCTTCTGTGACGCTATAGCGGGTTGTCCTTTCTGTGGATTTAGGGTCAGGCTCAATGGCGCTTCCTCCATGTGTTTGGACGTTGTCTGATGTGCTTCTCTTTTTGTATTTTCAATATAACCTGCAAAACAAGGAAGATAAACGTTTACAGAAGGATACTAGTCCCTCACCACTTTCGTCCTTTCTGTGGATTTAGGGTCATGCTCAATGGCACTTCCTCCATGTGTTTGGACGTTGTCTGATGTGCTTCTCTTTTTGTATTTTCAATATAACCTGCAAAACAAGGAAGATAAACGTTTACAGAAGGATACTAGTCCCTCACCACTTGCGCCTCCTACAGACTCCTTCTCTTGGACCTGTGATACGCCGACTCGCCAACCAGCAACCTTCTGCCAAGGTCTTGCCTCACCCAGCTCGACGTAACGGACAACTTCTCGACTAGGTCCTTTAGATACACGGCCACCGACACCTGTTGCAAACAACAAACAAACAAGATAACAGAATACAGAAGGTTGTTAGTCCCTAACCACTTATGCCTGCTACAGACTCCTTCTCTCCGACCAACTCCGTGTGCCGACTCGCCAACCAGCGACCCTTCTCCCTAGGCCCTGTTGCACGCATTCTGACGTTACAGATAATGTTCCGGTCGAGTCCTTCGGAGCCATAACCACCAGTGTCTCTGGAACGGCTTCGCCAACGTCGAATCTGATGTAGCCCCCTCCTGCGAGAACGCTCGCCTGGAGACTCCATCCTGCACACTCAATATACACGTTAAAACACCATAATAACGCTGCTAGAGTGTCAAGAATTACCACCGTACCAAAAACCGACCACATGAATTATTTGAGTTTTTCTTTTATAAAGCAGTTACGACCTCCTATTATTAAGGAAATTTATTTTACTAAATTTAAATTACTGTCAGATGCATTCCCATAATGCATAAATCATTTGGGAACAACCTTTGATTGATTTCGCTTCAATCATATTCTCCAATATCAAGATATCGCATTACAAATCGTTGGAGTAAGATTCGATCAACAACCTTCTAGAAAGAAAAAATATATCATTCCCAATATAAGAAATCTAATCATGGGCTAGTGCATATATCCATTAGGGACTATCCAAAATTAATTTTGTGTTAATTGGATATTTTAATACCACAATAGAGCACTACAGAGTTCTGCTAGAATGGACAAACAACCTTCTATATAAGGAAATAATCAATCATTTATTTCCAAAATAAAATAATTCGTTATAGATTAGTTTGTCATTGTATCTATTCATGTGAAAAGTTTGATTATTAGATATTTCTTATTAACGTAATCTTCTTTGAGAAGATTAATAGGAAAATTCCAATTTTAGTAATATAATTTCCATAGGAAAAATATATTATTTTTAACATTAATAATTTAATACTTGAATTAATTAATTAATTATTAATTATTAAAAAGTCTAATTATAAAAATATTTTCTAATCACGTCATTTGATTTAAAATGACCATAAAAGGATGTAGAAAATATTTCGTGATATTTTTCTTTTACTAGTAAGTATATCGTATATATACTCAAAACCTATATATATATATGTGTGTGGACCTATCCGAAACGAGGGGGAGTGTACTTTGATCACTCATCGGATATAATAATTTCTCACAGATTAATTATCATTGTAGTGGTTAGTTCGGGCATGCTTTGGTTTCGTACCATTGCCAGCTTATCACACGGGCATTTCTATCAAAAGCATCGCCTTTCCCATTCCAACACCTCCACACAGTCAACAATGAACATCATCACCGAAGAGATCCAATCGTGGAAGAATCAACTTCGTTAAAAAAAAATACCATCACATATTCGATCCGTCGACACGTTAATGATTTACAAATACGGACGAATTAAAACCTTATTATTATTGGTTGCATAAGGAAAATTAACTCCCTCCACCAATGGGCAAATAAATACGGCCGTCCTAAAATTCAACACGCCAGACTGACTCCCTCTTTTCATGAGGCCTGCAATGAAGAAGATGGCCAGCTAAAGGCCAACCACATTTAATTTGTTTGCCATTCTCAATCCCGGACGGGACATTAATAACACCGAGTCGTGTTCAGCAACGTTCGAATTCATTTTCTTCAATCAACTAAATGCGTCTCAGCTCGTAATAATGATTCGTATATCCCTCCACTAGATAGATGAACCTGTCATAATGTGAAGACACCCTCCTTGTTTATCTTCGATTGAATTCGGTGTGTGCGATGGTGGTTACGCCTTTTTCCTCCCCAGCGATATCGATGTACTGTTACACGAAAGAACGCTCGCTCTTATGGCGATCGGGATTTGTCGTTCGCTTGCATGGCATGAAGAGAACCGTCGTCCGAGAAAAGTCGTGTTGTTGCACTAACACAAGCCTATGTAGCATACCGGGCTGACGACAACATGCCTTAAATGAAGGGGGTCCAGGATGTGCAACGAGCGTGAATGGAATCAAATATAAGGTGGAAGAAATATAATACAGTAAATTATTCAATCTCAAGAGCCTCACAACCATTGTCGTCATGGCACCACCTCTCGTCGCAGCGGTCGATGCGTGGTGGTGGTCTCGGAGAGGTTTACACGAGAGTGTGTCCGAGTGAAAGAAAACACGAACATTTAGTACTGTTTTATAGTAAAATGTGAATGATATATTGATTGAGAAACTTTGGAGGGGTGTGTGAAGGCAGGTGGAGGCGTGTAAGAGAGATTTAATAATGCATTGTCGTGTGACGAAGACGCGTCCCTTTTGGAAAGGCGTTGGGGGGGGGGGGGGGGGGGTGCATAAACATTTAGTAATTTCGTCCCACGAATTAACTTCTTATTACTAATGGGGGGTTCCGTGTGTCCCCACCCCCCCACCTTTGATATACTATACACATATAGTAAAGAAGATGGGCATTAGATCATACATATTTCTAGACCATTTTCGGACACGAAAATGAACGGTCCAGAGATCAAACTTCTCGATACAGCATCAAGGGAGTTGGGGGACGCGATTCAAATCCCCATCGAGCTAGAACCTGCCGTGCTCGACTCGAATCGGCTCGATGGACGTGAACATGGGCTAGCTCGGGGTCGCATGTATATGGGGAGGAGGCGAAGGAGGACCGGCGGCGCCAGAATACCACAAATACGAGGGTTGGACCGATGGGCCTAAAAGCCATTCCCAAGAGGCTTCTCCTTTTTCAAGTCTCAGAGATTTATTATTATTATTATTATTATTATTATTATTATGGGAAGGTGGGAATCGGATACCAAACCCTTTCCTTGATTAAAATCTAATCTACTTTCGCACTCCTTCCGCGTTAAGAATCCCTACTTCAGTTTTTTTCTTTTGCGTATCCGGTAAGCAAAGCATATTTCGAGATGTGGACCACACTCCATATGCAACATTACAACCCAACCTACTGATTTTCCTTTTTTTTTTTTCCTACTCTTTGAAAATTTCTTAAAAAAAGTTCCTAAACCTTTTGTAAATTTTTTTGGCCAATGACTATTTCTAAATATTTAGTTTTATGAGTTGTTTCTTTAGAGTAAAATTTTGTTACCATTTATATGTTTATAATACAAGTTGTACTGGGAGAAGTCAAAAGTATGGCCAACCCTGTTGAGAGTTGGGAGAAGTTTATTAGTTTTCCATATAATACCACCGAATGCCCCCTAAATGACCTGAAAGTGCATCAAGTGCAGAGAGGCTTATTAGGGGGGGAATGAAATGGCGAGCCAACCTGTCCGAATCGACACTTTTTAAGCCTGGACAGATAAGATGTGATCGTGATGTAATAATAATAATCAGCCGCCAGCCAAATTCGAAAGTAAACCCACATGATTTGACCTCCCCACTCCTGTTAAATAAATTATTTTAAACTTTTAATTGGGCTGTCGTGACATGTTACGTATTCATCCAAGATTTATGGATTCCCTTTCAGTTCACCCTTGGGGAGAAGAAATATAAATACCCGCAGCTTGTGATTAAACCGTCTCACAAGAGAGTCTTCCTTTGCCGAAAAGAGAGAGTTTGATCGTTAAGAGTAGCAGCCATGGCACCCCCTGAAGTCCAGCACAACCAGCCTCCCCCGGGGTACCCGACCGAGAACCCCCCGGATGCCACGAACGGCAAGAAGAAGAGGTTCTTCGCTCGCACCAAGCCCAAAGGGGAGAGGGGTTTCATCGAGGGATGGTGAGTCTGTCTCTCTCGAATTTAAATGCGCGTCTCCGTGACGGTGCCTATGATCGTTTCTTCTCTCTTCGGTTTCTGTTTAACACGATTCTTCTTGCTGGATCAATCAATCGCATCTCTTCTTCAGCCTGTTCGCCTTGTGCTGCTGCTGGTTGTGCGAAGAATGCTGCTGCCTATAGAGAGATATCGAGAAACGAAGAAAAAGCAAGCAAAGAACTATTCCCTTTTCAATGTAATCCGAAACAGTTTGGTAGTTTGGTGTTTCCAACTTCGTGTTGCAAATAATATATTTCTCTTCTTAAGCATAAGAATTCGGTAATACATCAGATTCATGGTATATATCAATGTAAAACTCGAGTTAACGTATCTAAGTTGGGTCCATCATAGTCTCAAAAACCTGCCTAACAACCTGTCCTCATCAAAGCAGAGCCAAAATTGTCAACTTTGCTGATGAGATGAAGAATAATTGAGTTTCTTACATGTTAAAGTCGTATTCTTAACTCTTGGCTTGACATAACAGAATCAATGACTTCCTCCCCGCGATCTACTACTTTGAATCCTTAACTCATCAAAGTGACATTCCTCGAATGGGGTCGCCGCCTGCAACCAGTTGGAATCATGTATGGGGATGTGTCGTGGATAAGACACATGATCCTTTGTTGAGTGCCCCTCCAGTAACCGAATCGAAAACCCCTGTTACTCAGTTCTCTAAACAAGGTACCCCCGCCGAATCCAAAACGGTCAAAACAAGAGATCAGGCGCTAAGTTATGAGCCCCTCCGATGCCCCTGTGGCGGGCTATTGAAATTCGGATGGTAAGTTCAGAAAATAAATTAAGCCTACAATTCATTTGGAGATGAATGAGAGATGCGATGAAGTCCAGATGATGGAAGAGCAAGGGAAGAACACTCAGCGGTACAATGTTGTTCACAGCGACTGCCTAAGAGCAGCAACTGGGGCACGGGATAAGGCCATTCTCGTTGCAATCCATGCATCTCCTGAATATTCCGCTCTCCTTGTTGAACACTTTCCTGCTTCCGCTACAGCAAGGACACGGCACGAATCTCACTTCTCCGCAATACCCACAAGATGAAGCGAAGCCATCGTTGACGGGGAACCCCTCCAGAAGTTTGGCTAATTCTCCATTCTCGTTGAGCTGCTTGATCTCCTCAGCACTGCCGATATGTTCTCCCCTGATGAAAACACGAGGCAGACTCAGCTTCTTCCCCTTGAGCTTATTCTGCAGATCCGTCTTGTAGGTAGAGTCCATAGATATGTCCCTCTCATCGACGTGCACCCTGAAGCCTTGAAATATCAACCTCACCATATGACAGTCCTCGTACGTCTTCCTTACTCCTCTCAAGCTAGTGAAGTATAGTAGTATTTCATTATCCGCATCGGATAAGCGCTTCCTGCTTTCTGAAGTGGGGTGCTCTGTAACATCAAAAAGCACGGTAGTAAGTTCTTTCTCCTGCATCGTTGGTGATACAGATAGGTGGCTTCCCATCGTTTCTGGTGCAACGGTGGGATCTGTTTGAGCAGGGCTGTCGCATTGTTTCTCTTCATCCAAGAGGTAGTCGTCAAGGCCTTCCATGAGCTCCCAGGTATTGATCACGGAGTCAGGGGAAAGTGACTTCCTCTGGTTCTCCTCTCTCTTCAAGCTCACCATTTTCATCTCAATGCTCTCACGTGCGAGCGTCGAGCCTTCATGAAACTCCCGAAAGTTGGGACCAGTCCCGTTGGAGCCAACGAGTTGGAGAGACCCATAACTGGTCGAGGTCAAAGAAACCAGGTGGTTGCTATCGCCCTTCCTGAGTGGAGGGTGGTGAACAAGGGGGGTCGATATCGACACGGTCCTCGAAAATGGCGACGCATTGGGGGAGATTGCAGCCCATTGTTTCTCTTCCTTAGCAATCGGGATCTCAGGCTTGGAGATGAAGCATCCCATGAATGGCGGCTTCCGACGTCTTCCAGGAGGATTCAAAAGAGGCGATTGATTCGGTTTGGTTTGAGAGAGATGGTGGGTGAAGAAGACGGTGGGAAGATTGGAATGTAATAATTGGGGAAAAGGAACTTACCAAAGAATTGTATTTTGTCCTAGGGGATTGTCCTCAGTTGGGTACTAGCTCTTGTCAAATGTTTTGGGTCTAATGCTGAGTCGGGTCACTGTGGATGATGACTTACCCTTGATGTCGCTGGATTTGCAAATTGCAGCAGAAGCAAACTTCGAAGTAGAGCGCCCATGATCACTCCCTAACGGTTGGAAGGTTCTGCGAAATTCTTCAATGGAAGGTTAAAAAACGGTTTCCAAGTCTCGAATCTGGCAAAAAGAAACAGACCTATCTGAAGAAAATGAAGAGAACTGGATGAAAAGCGGAGTAATCAAAGTATCAAGAGTAAAGGAACCTTTTGCCCAAGATGTAAGAATCGGTTCCTCAATGCGTGTCCCTATAATGTATTTGGACCTCGCCCTGTTTCTTGGTGATAAGGTTGATAATCCATATCCAGTAGGGGTGGATGTAAAAGGGATAAAAATAAATCGGGTCAGATGATGGAGACTGATAATTTGGCTGCCTGTCTGTCCCTTTATTTTGGAAGTTGCAACTTCATCAATCATGTGCAGTCTCCCCCACCCCAACTTCCTCCACCCTTTTTCACTAAAACTTCATTCTGAGGAACAAAAAGGCGAGCAGTGACGTTAAAGTAAGATGGGCATCTTTTGTTAGGAGACACCCATCAAATGAAAAGTAGCCCTCCCTGCGATGTAATGAGAAAGGCAGGACACTTAGTAAAACATAATCATCAGTTTAAGCTTTTGCTGAAATCTAAATTAACAGACTCATCTTCTGGGAATTGACAAGATGTCCGATCATTCAGTAATGCTCGTTCAATCGCAATGTTAAATGTTACAACTCCAAATGGTTTAGGACGAAGGGATCCTTATTAAAACGCAACATATATCACATAAGCTACGGTCGAGGGTCATTATTGAATGCCGAGGTTTCACAGAAATGTGAACTCAAACCCCGATGTTTCACTAAAAAAAACATGATTTTTTCGGCCATTTAACTCCAACGATGATGCTACTTTCACGGATATGAAAAAGTTAGATGGAAATAAATGTCCACCATCATCATTCCAAGTTCATGGCAAAGCGAGGAAGTATGGTACCTTCCATAGGTAATGACTGCCAGTTTTCATGGACCTTGGCCTAACAACACCAACACATGTACAAACACCTAAAGTAGGGACCCCTTTTTCGGGAGCAATGATTCATCTCTTAGGCCTCGCGAGTCTCATCTGCAGGTCAAGGAGGGAATATTCAATCGGCTCCTACTGAAAGGCATAAGACCAAATCGCAAGAGACAAGAAAAAATCTCATACCATCTCCCACAAAGTTGTGTCCTTGAGCTCGTTCTCCAGGGTTCAATTATTGCGCTGGCTCCCTCACGAGCAGGCAAAGACATGGTTACTCGTGTGAATGGAGTAGGAGTATAGATGATCGTGATGCAGAGAGATCCTTTAGGAACAACTAATTTGGAGAATATTTGAAACAGGGTAGATGACAGATTAAATGACTGGTGCAGTGGACCCAAAAAACAGAGAGGCTGATGAGGAGGACATAAAAGAACAGACCCACATGGTGAATGGATGAGCAAGCACAAACTTACACTTTCCAAATGGACCACTTCCGACTAGTCAATAAACGAAAAACCTAACAGAAAGCATTGATTTACCTACAGCATAGAAAGTGACGTTGAACCGGCCAATGAGCTGTACAATTACCAAATACAAGCAATTCTTGACTGCGAATCCAAGATCCAAGGTCTTGTGGAAATTAAGAGGTCTAACAACATAGTTCATCCGTACACGGAGTGCCTTTTCAAATCACAAACTTCGCATAAATAGGAGATAAGAACTGAAGGTTTAAGATGCGAGTCGACCAACGTCCAAACTTAGATATAACATTTTTTTTTTTCGATTTTGCATATATCGTATGGTTCTTAAACAGGACACGACAAATTTGGGTGGAGAGGGAGCACAAATATCTCTGCTAAATGTAAAACTATTATGAACGATTACAAATCTCTTCACCAGAACATAAACATTGTACAGCGCAGAAGCACCTGATGAGACGACATGATGCACATCCAACAGGCACAAGCCGAATTTCTACTATTGTAAAGAGAACACAATTACACAGATTATCAAAACTGAGTCTCCAATCAGACACAAGAGCATAAGCAATCATGTGCCAAATACCGCCTTCTAGCACCCACAACTGTGCAATTGGAAGATTGATAGCATTGGTAAAATATATACATCTTCTCATCTCTTAAGCCATGATGAGTCTCCTCGTCCTTTGACAATAGGAAAACCATACACCTCCATTTCCATCTACAGGGAGAAACGTTGCCACTGGAATACTAGAGCAATTGTCCTGAAAAAGAAAAATGTAGCCGTTATATTTGGCAATCACACAAAAAGATGTTTATCACATATTTTCACAAGAGCTGCATAATTTACTTAAATTTGTATCTACCACTGAGCTCTTTCCGATGTCCACATGATTATTCCCGTCAGCACTGCCAGTAAATTGTCGTAAAAGTTTATCAAGGAGTATTTTTTGGAATAACTAAAAATAACCATGCCATGCCCTGATGTATGTTAATCACAACTGACCTTTTCTTGATTTGGGAGAACATTAATTAAGACAATTAAGTGGCAAAATGTAATCTCCATCAAAGTGGAAAAAGATGGGATACGAAAAGAAGTAATTGACATTAAATCACCCATAGTTATCAGTCACAACTAACATCAAAGAGTGGAATGACCATCTGCAACTTTAATGTACATTAGGCTAGTTGACATGTGCCAACAAATCTAGAAAGACCAGACATTCCACAAAAGGAGAAAAACACAAAGGGCCTAAACCTCAACCCTGTTCTAAAGACCCCATAATCATATTACCCTTCCACCACCAATTATCTTCCCATCAGATATTTTAGGTGGTAAGGGAAGTGGATTCTCAAGAAACAACACATGCTCACAATTCAGTGTAAAGTTCCCACCGCTCGGTTGGTCATTTGAATTGCCAGAAGTAGTCTGGTTAATGACGAAGTCTTCCGTGGCAATTGCAAACATACAAAACATAAAACTCCCTTATTCTCAAACGAATTAGATAGAATAAGTATCAATGTGATGATAACATCATCTTATTCAATACCTCAAGAAAAATTGTACCCTAAACACAAATGCAAAGAACGAAGAGGACAAGACGTGGAACGAATACAAACTCCCTGATGTGCATGATGCGACCCCACTTGCCAAACTCGACAAAGGATAGTGGTTGCCAGAGATGAAATGCCATACGACCACGTCGACGAGGACCTAAACCAAACACTAATGGACTAACCTAACCCGATCGATCCAACAACTAGCGAACCTACTAAAAAAGATGCAGACGCAGTCAACCTCCGCAAGTCCATCAATCACTGAAGGTGTGGATCGCATCGTTCACAGTTCAGATCGCCGGAAAGAGAAGGAACAAGTAGGGGCGGGTGGGGGGGATTACTGTTGAGAACGAAGGGCGAGCAGGGGTACGAAGCGGCCGCTGATCTCGGTGGTGGAGTCAGCCGGAGTGGAAAGGGCCGATGTCGCCGGAGCGGAGGGAGCGAGCGAGCTCATCGGCGACGGCGAGGCAGGAAGAGACCCAACCGCTGAGGGCGATCCACACCATCTTAGCTAGCCAAATCGTCGTGCCCATCGGCACCGCCATATCCTCCCCCTCTGACCGCGACTTACTATCCCTCTCTCTCCGACCCCGCCCTAAAAAGGGTATGTTAGAAATATAATGTTAAGACATGACGGCACAACCATTGCTAAAATTGTAACAATTATTTTATGAACTCTAAAAACTTGCGTTTTTCTTATTTAGTCTTTGAAGACGAAGAAAAGATTTTCAATTTTTTAACCTGTGTTTTCAATATTACACGTGGTCAATTTTTTTTTTAACGATTATTAGTTCCTGGTCTGGTATTTTACCCACGGTCGCAAAAGGCGAACTTCCATTAAAAATATACGTGCAAACTGACGCTGCCTGTTTGGTTAAGTGTTATTGCTATTTTTTCGACTTTTGTACTAAAATACGGTTATTTAAAAAAAAAATTATGAAATATGATTTGTGTTTCGTAAAATACAGATTTACAGCTAAAGGAATGGGTTTTAAACAACCATTGAGGAAAACAACGAAGGGTCAGTCTTCAAAACCCGCTCCTATGAGGTTGGTGCCATCCACATGAAGGTGCGTTTTGAAACAAAATGCGTTACCACTTGAAATCAGCCATTGAGGAATTCAATTTCTAGACGCGGTTACCACCCGAAATTAGAAGGTCATACTACAAGTACTGATCCGGGACGCCGCACCATCCTCCTGAAGGGGCGACCATCCCTCCTCCTCCCAAGGGTTGGACGTCCCTTCCCTCACCTCCCAAGGTTCAGAACGTCCATCCCCTGTCTACCCACATACACTCACAAATCCCGCAATATCACAACAAACACTTGTAAAGGAACAACGAAGCAGCAATATTATGGCCGATCATTAAAGGAGGGTGAAGGAAAGAGGGGGTAGGGGAATCGTACCTCGTTTCACTTCCTCCGCACAATACTTCAAGTTCTCAACGTCTCCGTACAATTTCGCTCCGGATTGACGTTTTAACATGCCCTTTCCTTGATGTTCCGCATGGAAATCCACCATCGACGGTCATCGTATCCACCCCTCTCCGCTTCCTTCTTTTCTTCCTTTCTTCTTCTACCTTCTTCTTCTTCCCCTTTCCCTTTGAACCCCTTGTTATTATGTAATCTTTCATTTTATTTCAAGTCACCGCCTCCAGATCTTCTCTTTTTTTTTTCTGCATGGGCTTAGTATCCTTAATGATAGCTAGGGTCCCACCATTTTCTAACTTATCTAATTAGTTTTTTGGACTTTCTAATTACCATCAAGTTTAGACCTAATAAGGTGTCGACCATAATTGTAGATCAAATGATCAAGGTCTATGGGGAGTGTCTGTCCAAAATAAATTTTTTTACTCTTCTCTCATTGTTCCGAATCAACTTGGAATTGTGTTTTTGAATATTTTAAGATTCTCTCATCAAGTTTACCCGTGTCCTAACGTGTTTATTAGTGCACTAATTCAATTCTAGCTTTCTCGTCATATGTCTTCAATAATTCCCACATCTTTCATTGGCATATTTATAATTACAAAATTTCAGGTCATTACACCGCCCCCCATCCGAACACCGCTTTCGATTGTTTTAGATATTTTTACAAGTGTCAAAGGGGCGGGTTCTCAAATCCAGCCCCCCACTAAAGGCGGGTTCTCAATACCCGACTTCATGTGGATCTAACCCCACCATATTAAGGTGAGTTTTGAAGACTCGCCTTAGCATGTTTAACTCTAGGGCGGGTTTAACTCGCCCTCTTTGTAATTTGGGGGGCGCGTTTACAAAACGCGCCCCTTTGGCGTTATATGCGTAATTTACGAAACACGAATCGTACTTCGCACATTTTTTTTAAACTAGCCGTATTTCCATATAAAACTCATATTTTTTCGGCCAGAATAGTTTGCGCATATGGGTGGAGTGGACGTTACTCCGGACATTAAATTCTATATATAATATATTCGGACCAAAAAAATCATGCATATAATATTAATCCCGTCAAATATATATTATATGGATTGGATATGATTGGCTACATTTATATTATAAGGTAGCATGATATATAAATGTTCGGGCCTATATTACAAATATAGTCCTAAACTTATATTAATTTTAAGTTTAATAATATTTATTTGAGTTATAATATGTTTAGCCCAATTCGTAAATGATAATATATTTTACGTGTAGTTCAATCCATTAAACCGATTCATAACATTGCGCATATTCCAGCCAAACTGATGGGCTTTCCCATTATGAATATTTTATATGAAAATAATATATCTGTGGAGCCTATTAATTGAGGTTCTCTCCCTTCATTTAACACACATCAAGAGTGAGGATTTTTGAATCTTAGAGAAGCTATCAACATTCTATTTTCATCCAATCGATGACGAAGTTCTGCCGACTCTTATATATCTGTGGTATGCTTCACCACCCTCTTGAAGACATGGCAAATCAAGCTCTATAGTCTGACGTCTTCACAAACATACTCTCATAAGCTCTAGAGAATATCCGTCATTGTGTCAACCAGTCCACATTCCAGATATTTAGGAAGTTAGGAAAAGGGGATTCGTGTGTACTTTCGTTATTAGTGACTGTAACCGCATAATATTCATTCTATAATTTGGTACACCATTTTCAGTTTTATATTTTTAATGTGAAATTTTGTGTTCACAACGCACTTTCTTTACAAGAGATTGTAACCGCACAATATTCATTTCATAGTTTGATACATTATTTTCAGTCTTATATTCTGAACGTGAAATTTTGTGTTCAAAATTTATGGCACACATAGTGGGGACAATATCTACCCTTCATCTCTTTACTTTCAAGCATCCAGATGGCTTCAAAGATGATTATGCCGAAGAACTCCACCAATGCTATGAATAATCAACTAGCTAGTTTTCTTTCTTGCTCGTCTAAAAGCTCTACATCATGTGGTTCTCGTAAATTTACCAAGACCCGACCAATGACCGAAATATATAAACAAACGTAGCAGATTGAGGAAATCATTAGATCGGTCTATCCCAAGTCACCCCATCATACAAGGAGGATACTAAAAGAATCTGTTTCAATAAGGTGTCATATCACCAATTCTTGTATGTGGATTCCTCTCAATTTTTCAACGTCTTCAACATGTTTTAGCCAGATGAACGAAGGTTTGAACATACCAATGGGATTCAACCCCTGTTCTTCTAATAATTTGATAAGAAGGGGAATCTAAGGTAGCATGTGACTCATTTTATTGAGACTTGCAAGTGGAGAGATGATTAAGCAATTTGTCCGATATTTGAAGGGAACCTCTTTGATTGGTACATTGATCTCAAGCCATGAACTATTAATACTTGGGATCAATTATAAAGGGCATTGTTGAACCGCTTTTATAACACAAAACGTGTGGTGAGCACGATACAACTCACTTACATCGCCAATACGTTAATGATTATATATATATTTTATGGAGGAATCTGAGCTTGAATTGCAGGGCAATTTGTCGGAAGCCACCTATATTGATATGCGTATTCAAGGAATGCTTTGGAGATCGAACCTCGCTATTTTGAGGAATAGGTTACAAGAGCGCATGATATGAATATGAGTTTTATAGGAATCGATTTAGGAGACCTTCCAATACCAAAACCATTATAGGGAATAAGAAGGCCAATTAATAGGACTAGGAAAAGCATGATTTCAAGGATATCAAGAAACAAGTATTGGCTATTGTTTTTGTTCCAGTCACAGTCCCAAATGCAAAGAAGAAAGGACAATCAAACGTTTCGTTCTCTATTGTAATGGCTCCTAAAAGGAGAAGAATCGATCAACTTTGGAGGAGAGGCCAAATAAGCTATATCCTTTTTGAGACTCAAACATTGCATATATATTTGACTTTATTTTGTTAGCTAATATGATCGAATTCTCCTTGCCAAAATGCCCACAACAAGCAAGTCCAGTAGAGAAACCAAAATTTTACAAGTACTACCTGTCCTAGGTCATTGGTAAATGTTTCGTCTTCAAGGAAAAGGTTATAGAGCTCGCACGAGAGAAAAGATTGATCGTGTTCTATGGTCTCATCAAACCTTATTGACATAACAAGTTTCGACACCTCTTGCATTATCTTCTAGTCATTTAGCCTTGCTAAGATGGTTGCTTTCCAGCGTTCGATGATGACGTCAGATGAACGTCACGTCGTTAATATGTCAAGTTCTGTAGTTCATTACGAAGAAGTTTGCTGAAGATGGTTAGACTTTGGTGACTCTAAGAGGAATACAAGAAATACCCTCAAACCTCACGAGAGGAAGCCTCATGTTCGGACAAAGATCTCTAGACAAATTCCAAGAAAAGTGAGCTTCAAGGAGGTTATAGAGAAGCGAACCCTTAATATTGAAGGAATCTAAAGAGACAAGTTTTACCACAATGTGAGATTTCTTCCCCGAAAAGTTTGTAAAGCATGCAACTTTGTCCAAAAGTTGTCTCATATTAATACATATAAAGAGCATCCCAATTTAAAGGTTAACATATCAAAAAACTTAAGGGTAATGCCGGTTGAAAAAGTGAAGGAGAATTGTGTAGTTGTCACGTTTTTTGATGAATATCTTTTTGTGGGTCATAAATCCCATAACCAATCATTATTTGTGTCCAAATATACTCGCAACACAAAGGTTAATCGCATACTGATCAACTCAGGTTTCACCATTAGCATCAACTCATCAAAAGCATTAAAGAATATCGATTTGGGAGTGGATGAACTTTCAAGTAGACAATTGATAATCCAAGAATTTAACCAAGGCAGATAACGAGCTATTGTAAAGATTGGCCTTGCTCTTACAATAAGTGACCTGGAATCTTGTACAACATTCTATGTTATTGACCCAAAGATGACCTACAATATATTGTTAGGTCAACCATATATGGCGTATCATGCACAATATACGCAAATACGAAGTCTTTCATAGAAACGGGGTCATACTTTGTGGATATCAAATAATACTTGAATAAGAGTGTGGACCTAGAAGCCTTGAAACCAAAGCTAGTCACGAAGAATATCTCAAAAGAATAAAAAAATGGTGGTGCCATACACCCAACAAGAGGAGTCTTTAACCGATCTTGTGCTTGAAAATATAAGAGTAAAAGACAACACAAAACAATATACGTTAAATTTGCGCTACATTCCCAAAACATTTAGAAAGCATGAGAAATGCCTTTCGTGAGAGATGGCGGTGCAAAAACCATACTACCGAAGGAACTCAACTAGCCCATGATAAAACTGGCAACAATAGTCCAAACGAGTGTGCCTTTAAAAGTTTTTTTCCGATAAAATTAGAGGGCAATTCTCTATCCAAATTCATTGCATGGTAAGCGCACCGATGAATTTTCATTGAATGCTTTTAGGTTAATTCTACAGTCGGCTACATAGAAGATGAGAAAATACTTGGAGAGACGTGCCATTGCCATAGAGTTGCATGAGCTAAAGAGCATTCACGAAAAGCTTGTATACGTCCACAAATTTATATTGAATTTGGCTGTGTAATGTCATCCTTCCATCGATTGATGAAGAATGTCACTCTTCTTAAATGAGATGAAAAAATGATAATCCATTCAATAGCATAAAGCCGTATAAATAACAAAATGGACACTCGTGATTCAAACGTTTGAAATTTCATACATTCATCAAAAGATGTTGAAGGGATGCGATTTCATACATTTATAAAAAAACGATGAAGGGATGAGATTTTATACTTTTATCATAAGACGTCGTAGGGACAAATATTAGCAGACTTCCTAGCGGATCATCCTATACCGGATGAGTGGAAAATCTTAGAAGAATTGCCCAACGAAGAGGTGATACCGATAAACGTCCGGTAACGACTTGCATTTTATCCATTTTTGCGAGTAAGGGATCATGCCAAATGATGAGGATGCAAGGGTTGGAACGTCAAGACACGGTCTAAAGAAGGAAGATAGTACAAAAGGAGCAATCATAAAGAGAATGTGACCAGCCGATCAAGGGAGTTGACAAACAGATAAAAGAGCATTGGGAGGAAAAGAGCATATGCGGAGACTTAGGGAGGAGGAACTAATACAAGAAAGATTAGCCACATAAGGACGACAAACGCTTAACGAAACATGAGGGGAAAAAAGGGACATATCTATAGGATTTAGAATAAGACAAGAACTCAAAGAAGAAGGGAATCAGGGAGTGACGAACGACTAATATGATCCAAAGAAATTGGATAAGGGAACATAAGGGATGGGGTCGACATTAATGGAAGGAGGCACGGACCGGATTGACTATGGGCTTCATTACCTGAGTGGCGAGGAAACGGGCTCGAGCAAAGAGGAAGAGAGATGGATCAGGGACGAACAAATAAAGGAAGGGAGATAGGCCCGAGTGGAAGCCTCTTATGGCCTGTGCAAATGGGGGTTTTGACCAAGGTCAATGAACCACCAAGAAAATTACCTTACCATGAATAAATCCCAACCGGGTACAATGAGTGGAGGGGAAGCAGGCCAACCGTTCCAACGCGACATAACTAATAATCAAAATGAGAGAGGATAAGAAGGGGAGAAGGGGCCCGATCGGAGGGGAGTCCTCATTTCTTACACTTCTCACTCCCAGCTTCATTCCGTGGGGAGCACGATAAGAGAGAAAAGCCAGGAGGGAGCTCCGAGGGAAAAAGAGGAAGAGGACCCTGAAGGCAACTCCTCACGGGGGATGAGGGAAATCACGGTGGAGCCGCGAGGTGCTTGCTTGGAGATCAAAGAAACCCCAAGGTGCGTGCCCTTTTCATCTCGCCTTAAGGTTCTTGCCCCATATAAGTTGTGATGTTGAGAATGGACCGCATGAGGTTGTGGTTGGCTAGAAGTGGAACTATTATGTAGGATCGTGTGTGATAATCGTAAGTGTAATGTGTACTTGTGGGAGTGCGTGTGTCCGGATGTGTGATTTACTCGTAGGTTGGTGGGTTCGGATGTGTATTATTGCCCAGGAGGGAGTGACGGATGGGGGTGATATTTGGTTCGTGGAAGAACTCGGGTGCGTGTGTGTGAGCCCGGTCACGAATGTTTTCCCTTACTTGAATGGGTTACAAAATAAGTGCTCGACACTTGAAGAGGGTTTAACGGAAATGGAAGAAGTGGGAAGACAAGGATTAGGGTGCGGAGCCGTGGACGACTCACGGATGCAAATTACCGTGGAAGAAATATTATGGTGAATTTAAGTATAAAACTATGATTTGGGGATTAAAGTACCGATGAGTGGTTGATACAAAGACCGTCGACAACTCACCCACACCCCTTTCATCGCCCACCATAAGAGGACTCACTTTGTTCATCAGCGGTTGACTGGGCGACGAAAGTATTTAGCGACAACTTCAAGCGACAGGAGTCAGGCGACGCAACCTATTCAGCGACGACCTTCCAAGCGACATTCATTCTAGGCGATGACTTAAAGATTCGAAGCCGAAAAGTCTCAGAGAAGCTGAATCAATTTCTGTTCCTTTATTCATGCATTTACACATTCATGCACCCGCATTTATGCTTGTTTTCCCAATAAGCCATTTATGGTTCGTCCATGAATCTGACCATGCATGCATCTTGTCTAGGTTCATTATCTAGCATTTATGTACTTGTTAAGGGGATCCCTATATAATGGGCGCCCTTCTAAGCATTTGAATAGCTTTTGATCGGATTATAAACCCTTTGTAAGATTTTGTCTTTCTATCCGAAGTAAGTGGATTCTCCTTCAACCTTGTTCTTCATTTGATGGATTTCAAGTGCAGATTGAGTTGAGCGTATCAACCGGTGGTGGTGTATATGTTTCCTCCGTGTTGTGCCTCACCCTCGTCTTATTCGTGATGGTACAGCTGTATCCGCGGCCAAACGAGTTTATTCTAGTTCTTCTTTTACGGTGGTGATTTCTGTATCCGTGAAGGTTGAATCTCAACGTATCCTTCATCTATCCCAGCTCCATTCTTATTTCCAGCCACACCCCTAAACACTTCCTTCCGTCCATACCCAACGTCATTCCATTCCGCACCTTTAGTGACGTCCCCCTTCCCTTTCTGTATTGGAATCATCTATTCCTTGCCGAGCCTACATTAGTGGTAAAGTAAAAAAAAATGAAAAATGATAACAAGGACCTCAAACAATCCACAAGAACGAGATGGATGACTAAGACGTATTTTAGGACTTAAATAAAAACTCACTGAAGGGACAAGTAAAGGGGGCTTCCAGTAACTTCGAATAGTACTACATGGTGATTAAAGGAACACTATTTCCCCTTTTGTGTTTAGGAGTGCGATTAAGGGGAAAATCGATAACGGTAATGGACTACCGCATGTATGGCAATAAACGAAGAAGGTAGTTGAACATGAACGCCTCTCGAGGTGTTGGTTGGAGGATGGTGAGCCGGGGTATAGCCACCAAATCCAAGGGATTATAATCATAGGATGTGAGACTTAGTTATGCAGTATACAATGCAGGTGGGTTGGCAAGGTGTGGTAACTTACGGTGACGGAAAAGTGGGAGTATCAAACAATAACAAGGAGAATGGGATGATCTGACACGTTTATGTTAGTTAGTTAATTATCCACATTCAACCGTACTAACTCTTTTGGTGATGGATTGGATAGGAACAAGTGAGGTTAAACGGCGGTTCGTCATGGAACTAGAGTAATAGGGACTTTAAGATTGAGAAGGGATGGGTATAATTATTACGTGTAATAAATCACATAGGATCTACTCGAATAGGAATGCCTATACTGGGGTATCAAAGAGGTACTGGCAATGAACCTTTCTTCAGGAATGACACGAGTAAAAATGGGAGTGAGAAGTGCCAAATAAGTTCAAAAAGACCGAAGCCAAAAAATTAAGAAAAGTGGGAAACCTTACACGTACCCCCTCTTTGGAAGATGTTCTTTGACGGGTCTTCTACTCAAAGAGTTGTCGGAGTTGAAGTTGTCTTTGCCACGTATGACAAAGACATCATATCATAAGCATTCACCCTTACGCAATTGTGATCCAACAACATGGTTGAATATCAATCACTTATACTAGGGTTAAAAATGACTGGATAATAAAGTGCATAATTTAAGGGTATATAGAGACTCCAAACTCTTGATCAATAAATATCTATCAACTTATAAAGTTTGCAAGTTTGAGATTTTTTCATTTCATGATTATGCAGCCAAACTCGTTGGATGATTCCAGGATATTATTGTATGTTATATACTGAGAAAGGAACACAAGCAAATGCTCTTAAGAATATAAGATTTGCACTCACTACGACAGATAAGGTGGCCGACATCAAATTATGCAAAGCTAGGTTGTTTCCACTGATTTTTTACGAAGAAGATGAAGGAAGAAAATGTCAAAGTTAATCTTTGCTTAATCTATGTTTCTTGAGCATGAAAAGTTGCCTAGAAATCCTAGACAAAAATTAGAATTTAGGAGAGGAGCACCTAAGTTATATACTTTAAGAATATTCTTTATTGGCGATTTGAAGGAGTGTTTTTGTAGGGAATAAGCCATGAATGCGTTGCAAGAAGTCTATTTTGGATTATGTGGAGCTCATTAGTTGAGACCCAATTTTCATTTTCAACCAGAGAGACTGTGTTATGATTGACCAACAATGGTGAAGGTCGCATAGACTATGCAAAGCGATGTAAGGTTGGCCAATTTCATGCTAACTTAATGCATCAATCACCCGAGCCATTATACCCTACTAGCATCATGGCCATTTGAAGAGTGGGGGTTGGATGTTGTGGGTCCTATTACACCATAATCAGGGGCCATTCTTATATCATGGCCTCAACTGATTATTTTTATTTTTCGAAGTAAAGATAAAATCCGTCATCTTAGTCATATAGATAAATATTCTCTAGTGATATAGTATATCCTGATATATCATCATAGATAATGATCAAGACTTTTCTAATAAGGCCATGGAGAAGCTTTGTGAGCAATTCGACTTCAAGTAGTATAACTCTTCCATGTACAACACGATAACTAATGAATTGGAAGAGGCATTCAGCAAACGTTGTGCATCTTCTTAAAGAAAGTGGTTAACAAGGCCAAGAGAGTTTGAGATGAATGAATTGAGAAGCTTTATGGGTATATCATACCATGTATAGAATTGCAACTTAAATAACTCCATAGTATTTGGTGCACGGAGTGGAAACAATCTTACCGCTAAAGTAACAGATTTTGTTATTGGGGATAACTATACAAGAAGGCCTATGCCAAGAAGACAATGCTTGCCTTCGTCTACAAGAATTGGAAGCCCTAGATGAGAAGCATATAGAAGTACAGTAATGAATCGAGTGCTATTGAGCGAGGATGTCTAAGTCCTTTAATAAGAAAGTTTGTTATCGCTCCTTTTAAGTTGACGATGATGTAATAGCAGTCATAAGACCAATAATTATAAGAACCGCATTGAAACTAGATTTATGCCTAAGTGAGATGGGCCATACGTGGTCCAAAAGTTTACACTAGGAGAGCATACAAGATAGTCGACCAAAACGAATTGCAAATTGGGTTAATTACTGAAAAGTTCCTGAGCTCGACAAATAATGCTTCATGGTGCATGAGTCGAAACTGTACAAAATTTAGGATAAGATACTTATGCGATACTCATGATCTGCATGATTATAAACTGTGAATGACTTAATAAATATAAACTCATGATTTACTCCTAACCCTTATGAATATAAACTGTATACGACTTAATAAAAAAAGACTCAAATACTCTTAAATCACATGGTTATAAACTCTAGATGGCTTATAAGAAAATAAATAAATCAACCATATGACTTTATTATCCTCACTAAGGAGGGGAAGACATGTCTGTTTCGATATCAATAATTATGATATGTACAAACTCCGGATATTCGCGGCTTGTCTGTATTGACTGCAAGAATGCATGTCGCCTTGTGAAGATGAGTTTCGGCGGTACACATTAGACAGTCAACTATAGAATAAGCCTTCAACCTTAGTGATACTGGACAGGCGGCACGATGTAGAGGAGCCATGAGCTTCGGTACACATTGAACAAGCAATTTAATGAAGAAGTTTTCACCTTGATGATACGCACCAGATAAGGGGGCTCAATGAAGAAATATTCCACCTTGGTGTTAAGTACATACCAGACATACAACAAGATCATAATAAGCCGTTTGGCCATGGTGATCATATTAAGCATGTTGGCATTGTAAGCATATAAGCCCTCTGACTGTGGAGAGACAATAACAAGTCGTCTGGTCATGGTGAGACAATAGCAAGCCCACTGGCCATATTGAGACATAACAAGCCCTCTGGCCGTGGTAATGATATCAATCCATCTAGCGCAATGATCATATCAAGACCTTTGAGGTGGCGATCATATCGAGCCCTCTGACATGATATTCATATCAAGCCCAATTTATAGATGTGTGTTAAATGGTGTACCTTAGATATTAACTTATCCATCAATTCACTCATAGTTCGGCAACTCATAGTCATACCTATGATGAATATTTTATACTAAAATAGTAGACCCCTGGAATGAGGTCCTCTCCCCCTCATTTGACACATCAAGAGTGAGTAGCTCTTTAGTTTAACGAAGTCCTCGAACATTCCTTTTCACTCGATCAATGACGAAGTTCTACCAACGCCCATATACCCTGTGGTTTTCGTCCATCTCTAAAAGATGTGTTATATCAAGCTTATACATCACTGGTGTCCTTTATCAATCTCCATAAGAATCACTCTATATTTATGGTGTTCTTTGCCACCCTCTTGAAGATCCGTCCGTCGTATTAAGCTCTACAACCCGACACTTTTTCATCAGCATACCCTCCAAGCTCCAGCAAAGTGTCAGCTCGACCACATTCCAAATATAGGATCAAGGGATTCAGGTATACTCTCGTGACTAGAAATTCGATGCTAATTCGATGCATCATTTTCGGGCTTATATTCAAATTGCGTAATTTTATATTCAACCATCGAGACAGGGTACTTGAAGGAACCGATGCGCCATTCAGGGCTTTATGACTGATTGTCTATGATTTTAAAATGGTACAAGCCATTCACTCGTTATTTCAAGAGCCTATCCATTGACACTTAATTATGACCATGGTTGAAGATACATTACCCTATAAGTAGTCTGTTAGCAACTATCAAGTCAAGCTTAATAAGATGCATTTGGTTCTAGTAATAACTATATAAAATTCATCACTGTAAAATACAAGTAGATAATATAAAATGAATCCCCAATCTAATAGAAAAGAAGGATCTAAAACAAAATATGTACCTAGTTCAATTTAGTGGGTGTGATCATGTACCAAATTTGGTTGAATATTACTGGAAAAAACGCACATTCATTCCTCACAGTGCAACAGCTTATCTTTAAACCCTTCGTTCCAATTTTTAACACAAATTGGGAAAGATAAACAGACAGACAAATCCTAAGCTAGTAAGCAGATGACATGATCCCAAGAAAATTAACCAAATTCCCTATTAACATGAGCAAATCTTAGAAGATTCCAATTAGAAAGAAAAACCTTAACCAAACAAACCTCTATCCTCAATAATGGTCATGCAGAGCCCTTAATCCATCACACTTATATCTTCACCCTTATTCATACTATCCTTCTCAAACAAATGTATTCCCCCAACCCTAACGTCCTGGTACTTCTTCAACACAGAGTCAACCAGCTCTTACAAAACCCAATCGGATGACTTCGATAGGCTAAACCTCGACAAATCTCCATTCCCTAAACAGTTTATGTATATACATGCTCCATTCTTCTACATTCCATATGACCCTATCCAAAACACACGACAAGAAATGTGCGAATTGTACAATCAATTATTTAGCAACAACCACGAGAAAACCAATCCATGCAGGAGAAATGATGAGGATGTACCCCCTTTGACTAATCACTGCAGAAATCACTGTAACTCAAATTCTCAGTTATTAGATTCAGCCTTCTGTCATCACCTGCATGACCGAATAGCTGTCAGGAAATGCCCAACAGATTGTGAAAGTTAGTGTTGGGAGGGCTAACCTTGGTCTCCTCTATCTCGAGATTCCAGAAAGTGGTCAGCATCAGGTCCTAAGAAAGGCGATCTCGGATATTCCAAGATATCTAAGTTAATATTCAGAACAGACATGTCAATAGAGGAAGCGAAATCATTTGTTAAATGTGATTTCAAAAGCCACGTAAACACAGCTGTAGGCTGACCTACGAGTCCTCAACTTACAATAAATAAGTATTGATATGACATGAAAAGGGGAAGCCTCACCTGAACTTTGGGAAAAGTCTGCTGTCAGATCTGACAGACTGAAGCTTCTTGGAATTGAACCTAAAAGGTCGTATGAACCACTTTCCACACCAAATACTGGCTCATTGAGGGGATGTGGGGCAGAATCAACACTACTGAAAGATGGAACGGATGGGGCGCCTACCGCTGGACGAGCATCCAGGGCATCAACACCAGCACTAAATATGTAAGAACCTCCTCGATAACCAGCTTCATTTTTTATCATACTCCCACCATTCATGCCCGAAATTAGACCCATGTTCGTGGATTGATTGTGCAGCATATTTGATGTAGAATCAATCCCATTAAGGTGCGCTGAAATTTCTTGCAGACTAGCAGGCAATGCTGACCCGCCATTAGTAAATACACCAGGTACACTAGGGGCACCAACAGGCAGATGAATATTTTCGGCACCAACTCCATGTCCAGAAAGGTCCGTGGCATAGCAGGTGGAATTTAGCTGTACTGTTAAAGATAATGCAAGTCCTAAAGACAGGTATCCTTTCCCAGAAAAGAAACAAATTTTAAATAAATCAAGACAAAGTATTACAGAATTCACAAAAAAAAAAAACTGCAATCGCAAGCAACTAAACTGGAGCTATTTCCTATAGCCAAATAGCAGTTCGTATAAATTCAAAGGAGAAGCAATAATCCCCACAACAGAAAACTAAAAAGGGACTAGTACTGAAAATACTTTCAGTAAATAGAGTTGATAGTGCCAAGCAAGCCTGATGTTCCAGGAAAAAAATCCTAATAGAAAATACCAGGCAAATGTTTGCATTAAATAGTCACGAGCCTTATCATCAATCTGGTTTATATAGGCTTTTGCTTTTTTTATGGATAGAAGGGCAACACAAATTGTGATCAACCAATTTTTGTTTAGCCTTTTTCGGCTGGTCTTCTCTCAAGTGACTTGTCGTGTAAACTTTAAAGCAGCTAAAGGTTCTTGACTTTCATGTCTGACAACAGAGTAAAAGAACAGAACTACTTGCGATCCATCTGGGTAGTGCGTTCCAAGGAAAAAAGAAAGAATGCAGAAACCAGACAACCAGAAAAACAAGTAGTAAAATAATGCAGAGGGCAAGATAGACGATATTACGTGGTGAAACACGAGTTCCATTAGCATTGGGCAATGTGGGGACTGAACCCGGGTGCATTTGGTGCATCAATTGTACCTGTTGCTCCAGCAACTTGTTGAACTCAGTAATCTGGTGTTTCACAGTCAACCTTAAGTAATAAGCCTCGAAAAATTCCCGGTTCTCCTCTTCAAGCTTTTGCCACACTAAAGGGGCAAAATTTTTTAAATGTCAGAAGAGAGTGCATATGCATGTGACATTATGAATGATTGCACATGAGAGGTGTAAAGCAGCGGTCACCACCACCCATAATATAATCCTTTAACCTCCTGAATCATAGGAATCACGGAAGTTGGCCCTTTCCTTGCATCTAAAAGAGAAACAGTCCATTATAATTGCCTGTCTATCTATGGCTGGTCATAACCTACAGATTGCAAGGAAGAAACCTAACAGTAGCTGGTACAGCTGACGTAGTTACACATTTCTAATAAATCCCTCCATAACTTTGATAAACTAACAAAGAAAGCACTGGCAACATACCGAGTTCTGTAAATCCTGGCTCAATCTTTGCCTTTATGAGAAGTGTCTCCACGACTTCCTTTTGATTCATGTATAATTGTAGACATTGCTCTATAAGATTTTGAACCTGTGAATGAAAGAAATATTAGTTCACCAAGATCTTTAAGCTCAACCTACATAAACAGATGGATTAAGATGAATATGTGGATTTATCATGGTAAAGTTCTAAGTTCTAACAATTAGTAGATGATGAAAATTACCAACTGTATATCTTGCTGCGAGACCCCCCTGGCAGTTCCACTCGACATGACTAAAGGCTTTCAGCAGACTATAAAAGTGAGCTCTTCTGAATGATATTACTTGACTATGTCAAGTAATCAGCTGAAAGCTCTGTAGAAGATCTCAATTTCTCAAAAGAAGGTATTGGATCTTAATAAATACAAACACAAGCTTCGAGCAGCATAATACTGCACAGATGAAATTACAAGAAACCAATTAGTTTTTAACAAGAATAAACAAATAATATCCTTCACAGACGTATTAACTACAAATGAATTAATAACCATCTACCCCTGCTTCTTTTATGTTTATATGGTTTCCCCATCATCTTTATTGCAAAGGGATTCTTGACATTGTATCCATTTTAAACAAGTATTTTCACACATAGGCCAATTCAAGTTCATATTAACCTCAATATTAGGAAGTGCACTAAAATTTGACATGGCAGGGAGCAGATACCTAACAGTTATCCAAACTCCTATAATTTATGTGACTGCGTAAATGAACCCAATCCTAAGAGATCTACTCCTATAATTCGCACATCTATGCATCTGAGGATGGCCCTTTCCAAGAAACAACTCTCACTCTTGTAAATGGGCTATTGAGAATTTCACAGCATTATAAGTATATAGTTTCCTTCAAATTCGAACTCCACTTAAAGCTCTTGCTACTCCTATAGATCATAGCTTCCATCCTTGGAAAGAATAAAAATCCCACATTATCTGGGCTTGTAGAAGCTGGTTACGTCATTACAAACCACAAAAGACCATTCCATATGATGGAACAACTTCAGAACATAAAAACACCATTTCCCATGCCTCAGGTTTAAATTAATTCGCAACATTTATTAATCCAGAGTTTATCAGCTTAAAAGCGCCAAAGGCATGAAAAAAATTCATCAAAGCAGAAACGGGGAAGTCCATGGACAATTTAACTCTGAGCGTTGAACCAGCAAACGGACATATCACACTGTCCAGGCTGACGAAATCCACAAACTGGCCAATCACTAAAGAACAATAGAACCTGCGGTTAATCAGAGCCACTCCAGAACTCAGTTCTTCAAACACAACTGACACGGAAGGCCACCACAAGCTGAAAACCTAATCCTGGCAGCCAACTACCATCCTCTGTGATCCATCCACTAATACCACAAACCGCGGTCAGCAACAAGAAGCCAGGCAGGGCAGAACAAGAATTCAGAAAGCAAAGGAATGGAAACCCTAAATCACATCAACGGCGACGCCTCCTACCCCAACGACAAACGTCTAATCGGCAGAAGCAACGACAAAGATAACAGAAACGAATAAAAGAAAAATCACCAGCATGTGCAAGAACAAAACAGAAGAACTGACCTTCCGCCCTCGGCACCGGCCGGAAAGGGAGTTTGGGTGGGAGGGGGGGGGGATGGCGGTGGGGATCAGGCTGCTACTGGAATCCCGGGTTCACGGGAGGGGATGAGCTTTTCATCGCCTGCCTGCCTCCCTCCTGTAATCTTTTATTTTGGAATCGGGCAAGTGGAGGAGGAATCGTGACACCTCGGACAAGGTGAGTGACACGTACGCATATATATATTAATTGCATTTCGAGTAATTTTTATTATAGAGAGTGCTTTGCGGCTTCTCGTGTGTGTGTGTGTGAGAGAGAGAGAGAGGGTCCATCACATAATTTACGTACGTTGGAGGAGGATCATTTTAGCACTTTCTTTTTTCTTAAATTAAATAAATTCATTATATATAAATATCAAGTACTTGGGGAGTACTTGCCAGGGGAGAGGAGGGGACGACATTGTCATCATCTTCAGACATATCACATTGTCATTGTCCACCTAACGACTAAGACCAAATTACATCCAAACTTACATCACCATCGGACAACCTCTAATTGAACAATAATATTAAATCAAAGTCTGCCAGGCCCATACTTAAGGCACGTTCTCAAACACTAGTTTCATCTGCGTACAAACAAAACACACACTCTCTATATATATTATTTAATTTGGACTGTCTAACGCTTTAACAAAGTCCTCATAGTTTATCCACTTAAGTAATTTCTTCTATTCAAAATTGGGACATGCTGTGGCCATAGAATATGGGCCTCGCTTTATTGGGCCAATATAAGCCCAAAATCATCCGGCCCATTGGACATGTCGACGTGCTATACAAATGCAATTATTGAGGGGGTGAAAATGCGTCAAGACAATGGTAATGCTGCGGTGCCTGAAAAACAATATGGTTTTTATGAATTCTTTTGGAATATCTACATTGTGGGCATGACCATCCAACTACTGTAAATGGAAGAAATGAAAATTTTAATTAGTGCCAAAATCATTAGTAAAGAAAAGGAAAGAAACGTCATTCGTTACGTATGGGCTGTGAATCCCCTGTATCTGACCCTCGTCCTGTCCGGCGACAACCCTTCCTCCACACCGTTGGCATTGGCAGCCTTCCTCTTGTTACTGTTACTACTAGCACTCTCTGATGATGGTTGCTGTTGCGGCTCATGCTGATGGTTCTGTTCTCGAAATTCCTTCTGCTGCTGCTGCTGCTGCGGGTGGTCATTGTCTTTGTCATCGTCGCCCCTCCCATGGTCATCGCTGTTGTTAGCCCAGGGCTTCATCAGCGGCCTAAGCCTATGCAAATCCGACAGCCGAACCGGCTTAAGAAAGAAGAATTCGGCTCCTTCTTCCAAGCATCTGTTGATAAAACAAAAGCACACCCACAATCTCAATCTCTCTTCCTCCCCAACAAAGATCTGATTCCCCTAAAAGGAAAGGGCTCCGTCTTTTAATCCTTACTCGGTAATCCTGGAAGGGACGTTCTCCGAGGACATGATGACAACCGGGATGTTCCTCAGAGAAGAAGATTCCTGCAAACCCAGAAACAACAGGAAAGATACGACTTTCAAGCCCCCCTCACTCAAAACAAAAACCCAGGTTGGTTTTGGGGTTGGGGGAATGTATTCCTTCCCGACTGTCCATTTTTTTCACATCCAAAAACACGGAATATGTTTATGAACTGCAACTTCAGTCGGTCAGAACACAGGAGGGATTGCAAAGAGAATCCAATCGAAATCTAATCTAATCTTTTCTTTTGGCTCCCAAAATGTCAAGTCACATCATCCAAGGAATTTTTCCCAGAAAGGAAAGCATAAGAAATCATCCAACCGATGGACAGAAAAAGGCAATTGAATAAAGCAGGCGAAGAAAGAAAAAAGAAACGAAAAAGAAAGATTAAACCTTGATCTTCTTAAGCAAGTCGTAGCCGGTCATCCCAGGCATGCAGTAGTCGGTGATGATGAGATTCACCTCCACTCCCTGTTATTCATCACCACCATCAGCCATCAACGGGAAAAGTGAGCCCCGGACACCACCCCGAGCGGTTGTTATCGTTGATTACCTGGCGACTGGTGGAAGAAATGGTGGGTGCCTCGGAATCGTCTGACGTCACCTCCACCACCTCCCGGAAACCGAGGAACTCAAGCGCCTTGCTCCCGGAATCGACGGTCGTCACTGCAGGCAAACAGAGTAGCGTTGGCGGCTGCCAGAACTCCTCCGAGCGAAGAAAACAATAAAAATAGACCGGGGGAACGAACGAACCTCGGTAAGAGCTAGTGAGGAGGAGACGCTCGATCAACTTCCTATCGATGAGGCTGTCGTCGACGGCCAATACATGGAAGCTGGTCTGGTCTTGGGCGACGCCCATTCTTGTCGGAAATCCCGGGGGGGTGGGGGAACTCAGGTAGCGGGAAGGATACAGCAACGACTAGAACAAGAAGCGGCCATTAAAGAAACACGGGAGTCCCCGGGAAGCAAAGATCCCAAGAGACTCGGAAAGTCATCGGCCGCCCTCCCCCGGGATATCCTTGAAATCAACGAGACGGATTGAAAGAATCTCGGGAGAGCAGGGGAGGTGGAGTGATATCAGTGAGAAGATCTTGTTTATTTTAGAGGAACTGGGGGTGTCGGGTCACATGCGAATGAGGATTACAAACCCCCAGAATACAAAAGAAAAAACCCAAAGAGGAAGAAATACGGGATTGTTTTGGGAGGAGGAGGAGGAGGAAGAGGTGGAAAAGTAGATTTTGGGGGGTGGAGAGCAGAAAATGCCGAAAGGGAAAAAGGTCGAGTTGAGAGAGATAGGGGAAGGGGGTGGGGCCCATGGAGATCCACCTAAAAGATCCTGGTGACGTCATCAATGGCTTCCACTCCCTCCCTCGCCCCCCCCCCCCCCCGTCTCCTCCGGCCGACTCCACGGATCTGGTTTTGGGCTCAGGTCGACACTGTTTATCTCTCTCCACCCCTCCCCTGCACCCCCAATTTCCCATTTGGAAATTTTGTATACTTTTATGTTTATTTAAAAAGAGAACTTCTCACTCTGGAGTAGTATGACTAAGAAGAAATTAAATTATTAATTATTTATAATCGTTTTTCATAATTTATCATATATTTTCTTATTATGTTACTGTCCAAACTCGTGGAATCCTAATGGTGTCCAAGCGGTGTGTTAGCGTCGATTTCTCTCCTCCATCCCGGTTGTGTCCGAATCACAAAAACTCCAATCGTCCCCGATTCTTAATTTCACAATCTCTAATTTTCAGAAATCGATTCCAATCCCTAAACCTCCTGAATCAACCTCAATCACTAAACCCTAGAAATCGACCCAATACAAAGTTCAAATCCACCCTCAACCTTAGCATCCTCCCCCTTTTTGGCTCCTCATTTGCCCCTTTTTTCCTATTATCCGTTGGCCGTTGGCCTTCCTGATCATGTCTTGAAGGCTGGAAGCTGAGTAGGTTTCCCCTCAACTTCTGGCCAGGTGTTCTCTTCTTCCAGTGAGTTTAAGGGAAACTTATACGCTTTAAGGTAAGTGTCTTCCTTGTAAAATCCACTTACATAAGTCTCTATGTAATATAATATTTCATGATATTAATAGAGTTACCTCATGATAACGCGGTATCCCGATCAAGTCCCATTCCTTATAAGTACGGATTGCCTTATTCCAGTTCATCACGTATTTTTCATTTTGATGAACAACCTCAAATAACTTCTCAATGCATGGTTTTAGAATCCATTTCTCAACATTCACCTCGACTTTCTTAATCTCAGTTATAATGTCTAGAGGGATGTTGTCGCCGTTCCCATCAAACAATTTGTTCTTATGGTGCATCCTTTGCATCAAAGGCGACCTAATGTCATCTAGCATTTCATAATAAGCCTAATTCTAGGTAAAACAATGTAGTTGTTGAATGTTTCACATATGTTATTGTTGATGGCATCACGCTTCACAATTGTGTAAAGAAAGCCTGCATCGAAATTCATCGTAAGTCCTAACTAAATTCCACATCCTAACTCTTAAAATTTGGCAAATAAAATATTACCTTGCAGAATATTCTGGATATTGCTTTTGCTTTTAAAAAGTCAACTACAACATCGTTAAATAAAAAATAGTCTCATGTTATTCAAAGCTAGCTTGCATGCTGCATCATGTGTGTTTGCTCTTCGCAGTAGCTCTGAAACACTTTTTAAGCATTTCTCCTTGATGTATAGTTTTCCAATTGGAGTAAATATGCTTAACACATTTTCAGTTTTTTGCTAATGGTGCTAATTCAGCCACAACATGGATTAGTCTCTACAATGAAATCAAGACAAAATATTACTCATTTCATCATGGAAATACTAAACCAACTAAGTTAAAAACACATATCATTTGATTGTCACATATGAAGGTCCAACCTCAACCATCATTGACACCCAAATCTTCGAAACCACATCTAGAAAGCATATTTTCTTTTTAAACAACGAGTTTTGTTCCCAAATACCGTTAGTTCGGAAAATATTTCCGGATTTACGGTCGAAACTTTCAAAATTCCTAGTTTACAGTCTCGGACTCGAACTCTTAGAGTTCGACTTCGATATACAAAGAAGTCGAACTCTAAGAGTTCGAGTTCAGGCCATTCATACGGATGGGACTATTCCACTAGAAGTCGAACTCATATAGTTGAGTTCGACTTTCTAACACTTAGACATTTTTCTTCCTTTCCTCAAAGAAGTCGAACTATATTAAAAAAAATTGATTGCCCCCTTCCCGTCTTCCCCCTTTGTCCCCCCTCTGTCCCCTCCTTTCTCCCTCTGCCCCCATTTGCCTTCCATGCCCCCTGCCCCCTCCTGGTTATTACCGAAACCAAAACAAGTAAACTGAAAAAAAGCACACTTGGAAAATAAGTTGCGAAAAGGGGGGCAAGGGGCAGGGCAGAGGGGGAGGGGAAGGGGGCAGTCAATTTAATTCGACTTTTTTAAGGAAATGAAGAAAAATATCAAAGTGTTAGAGAGTAGAACTCATAGAGTTCGAGTTCGGGACTGTAAACTAGGAATTTTAAAAATTTCGACCATAAATCGGGAAATATTTTCCGGATTAACGGTATTTGGGAACAAACCATGCTATTGGAAACATGTGATTTTTTCCATCTCAACTAACCGCACACAACAGAATCCCTTCAGCTGAATGCTTTAAGAAAGTACCATAAAACTCAATAATATTCCTACAGCCTTGTCTAAACAAGGAGTAAACTTAAGTTCAAGCTTCAAGGTGCTTTCGCGACACTTCTTTCTACGGAAAGAAATGTAAGACCTAATCTTCTTATTATGCCAACTATGTCATTCAATATCTTCTTAACATGCCACTTAACATGATAAAATTGGAGTTTCTTAACCTCAAAAAAATATTTTGTCATTTAATTAATAATGATTATCATTGTGTATAGGGGCCTATTCATCTTAATAAATTCACGTGTCAACCATGCTACATTAGCTTGTCGATTCTTGAAAGACCTAGTGCATCTATGTTTCAATTACAAGCCTTTACAATTACGGCTCTAACCAAATGAACATCGATACCAAACTCTTCGTAACCTCCCAGCATATACTCGCCATAGATCCATCCATACAAGCAACCTCCATCCTGTTACTAGAAACTCTAAACAAATGAACATCAATACCATTTAGTATCATAGTATTAAACAACTTCCTTAAGTTGTTTTAATCTATGAAAAATCAAATGATATCAAACACTAACTTCCTATTATCACACTCGGGATCCTTGATAATGCCACAACATGTGACCGTCCTTGTTCCTTATGCTCATCCTCACCCCCTATATCAGATTCAGACCCAACATAATCCGAGTCAATTTTAACTCGACATCAACCTCCCTCTTCACTTGTTCACCTCACTCAGAAGCTACATTATTCATCGACTCAACCCCCTCCTCAACTTCTTGGGGCTCCTCCTTCGGCTCATTCTCATTCCTCTCGTCTTCCTTGATGAATATGTCAATCGACTTAGCTTTCAATAACAGCGAAATCATCTAACTTAATTGGGCATAAGTCAAGTTTTATGTAAACCCCTTAGCAAGGCTACTACCAGGTTTCACAAATCACAACCTAGTTGGTTCATAACGGAACCCTCCTAACCAAGTTCATAATCGTGAAGCAACCAATTTTAACATTCACATATTCAAACTTAGCTACTTTATCCAAAATACATAACTCTTCCACTCATAATAAGCCTACCTCCGACGTGAAATATCAAATTACCCTTCTACACATCCATTTATACTTAATGAAACAATAATACCAAATTAGACAATCAGTTAGTAACTCAATGAAGGCATTGCAAGGAAAGGTCCAAGACTTACCTCTACAGTTGAGACAACGAGGAGATCTGGGTTGAAGTCGAGAAATATGAACGCGGAAGGGTGCACTCTTCTGCAACGAGGGTGGATTATGACAAATGGGCCAAGGATGGAGAAGGTGCTAGGATTGAGGGTTAGGATTTATGGTCTAGGATCGATTTGGGAGGGAAATGGTGTCAATTTTTGAAAATTTGGATTTGAGAAATTATGGATTATGATTGGTTTGGGGGTTCCGAGGTTCAAATGCAACAAGATTTGAGGGAGAGAAATGGGGTCGCCACTTGTGGCATCGCATCACCACTTAAATGACATATCAGTCTCCGTTAGTCGAAGGAGTAATATCAGATAAAATAGAGATAATAAAGTAAGTACAATTATATGATACATTTTAAAATATACGATAGATGTGAAAAAATAGTTACAGTACATACTATAATTGATAATTTAATCTTAAATTAATTAATCTTCTTTTGTTTGGGTGTATCTCGTCATAGACATGCAACAACATGGGCTTAATGTTTTTTCTTTATTTAAACTGTGTGAACAACAATTGCTTGCACCGCCATTGTCGCCACGAACTGCGACTTTACTTTCCATTCCTTAATCCTCGTGTTCTTTGTTATTTGACCATTTTTTGATATTTTATTACCAACATTCAAATTCATATATAAAAATAAAAGTGTGTAAATCCATGCAATCCTAATGCCGCCTCCTCTTCTCAATTGTATAGCTCGAAATCCGCGATTAAAAAAAAACCAAATTAAAGCAATGGAATTTCAATTATTTTAATACCATTCCTCCTCACATATTCTTAATTTTGACTGCTAATCTTTTTTATTACAATTTTTTTAAAATAACCTCCGAATGTGATGGCATTAAAATGAGAAAGTGACGTTACTTTTGGAAAGGAAACTCACGCTGTTCAACCCCTCGAAAGCGACGAACCAAGTCCCACCAACCCCTCCGGTGTAATTTCCTCAACTCGGGTTGAATAACCATTTTCTTTTATATAAGAGAAAGAGTGAGTTATTAAGAAGGTGGAGAAGAAGGATTGCCCTAATCTATGAGAACACACATGACACAAGATCTATGGGCGAATCGTGGGACGTTTAAAAGGAAGGAATAAGAAAGAATATAATGTCTTGTTGACCCTGTTTATGCATGTAAATTTATTTATTATATGTGTTGTTATATTTTCCTTCTTCCTTTCATTCGGGGGGGGGGGGGATGTTCTGTTGATCGTTCGTGCCCGTAATGCCGGTGGTAATATTAATGTGTAAGGAAGAAAGGGATTTCTCATCCCCGAGAGAGCAAAGCGAAAGAGGCCAATTTAGGAGCAAGGAGTTGTCCATATCATTCACATATCAAATGGCAAACAAAAGAAGATTCCCCCAACCCCCCACCCCGACACATTCTACTGTCCTGTCCGAATGCACCCCACCACCACCACCACCACCACCACCTCCTCCACCGTACTTTAATGCCCCACTGCACTCAATTCCCAGTCCCCGAAACCCTAAACCCCCCTCCCCAAGGAACTCGCCATGTCGTGCGCTTCTATAGAGGGTTATGTTATATATAAAATATATATACATGTATTGCTTAAAAGGGACACAAAAGTCCTTCGTATCCCAATCCTTGTGCAAAGTTCGGCGTCGCCATAGAATTCTAAGGGAAGGAAGATCGGATCGGATCGGATGTCTTGCTAAAGGAGGGAAAGCAACCACTTTCGCTATATTTTCTTTTTTTCTTCTTTTTCTTTCCATAAGAGAAATTTCATGATGACAATTTGTCCCCGCTAGACGGTAATCTTTCCTCTTCAAATGGAGACACAACCTTTGAAACCCAAAAAGCAATTATCATTCCCCCCATTTCCGACCCCGGGGATCCTGTCTTTCGTTTTTGACCCCATCATTCCTACCCCCCCCCCCCCCCCCCCCCCCCCTTTTTTTCTCCTTCTCCATTCTTCCCCCCACCCATGATTTTTTTAATATGCACTCCACCCCCCCCCAACTTGTTACTAATCTTTTACATTCCTCTGTTCACAAGCAATCGAATAAAGCGCGGGTTGTCGTTCTAAAGCAGGACCTCTTACCTTCTTTTACGTTCCCGTTTCCCCCCCCCACCGTATTCGCGTTTCGGTCCGCATCGCGCGGCCATGGCCTATCAATTTCGCACAGTATGTGGGGGGAGTGCTAGGGGTGCTGTTAAGGGGCAAAGTAAACCTCCCATCCATCTTCATTCCACATGGGTTTTCGGATGAGCATTCCCGTCATGAAGAAGTCGACGTCCATTTTGGGAAAACAGAAGAAAAAAGAGATACACTTGAAAATAACAAGGGTACACATCTCGGTCCCCACATGAATTAGTCTTGTTATTCCCCATATTTTATGGCTTTTGTGTCTCTAAAATGTCACCCACTCCCACCCCCGATTAAATAATCCATCCATTCTTTTCTTTATATCAATTTTTTATATACATAAAACAAAAAATAGTCCCATTTTTTAACTATCAAACTAAAAAATAGAGAAGATCAATATTGGATCTCATCTTACAACCATCTACCCGAAATGAGAGGTTTATTTTGTTTTACCATTCGAGAATAATTTCATACATATTTTGAAACTCCTCCTCAATCACACATTCCAACTTAACTCGAGCCGCGAGTTTTAATAATTACTATATCTTTTCCCTTTGTGCGAACGCAAATAATAGTTTCTGGGTCAACACTTTGCATGACAGATCTCGACAAAATAACAACCAAGACTAAAAACGAGATATCGATTAGGATATCGTTGGGAATACAGCTAAGGCTTTGGTGTTAGAACCAGATCTCTTTTGTAATAATAATAATAATAATAATAATAATAATAATAATAATAATCGTAAACAAGATTTTATAAGTAAGTTCTCCAAGAAGATTGGCTTTTACGGCAGGATTCACTGAACCGCACACCCTTCACCCAACAATTCCGGCAATTTCATCATTATAATAAGATTAGATGTCTGGTTTTCTTTTTAAAATATTAGAGATAAAACAACCCCCATGATCTCCTACTGTCAGATCTCCTTTCATTAATCTATAAAGATTGTGACTTTTTGTTTATTAGCCCACATGTCGGGGCTTCGTCTGATTAGGGTTATGATCCACGAGTTCGCATGTAAATGTAAATTTGTCCGAACACGTGGAGTTAGTGTTCCCCTTGTTGCCTCAATCTTTTATGGAGTTATCTTTCCATTTCCATGTGCTATCAGTTTGTAATCAAACCATATCCGCGTGTACCGTGCATGTGAAAAAAGTGATGTCTTAGTGAATGATAGTTTCATCATATGATTCGGTAAGAAGTTGAGAGTTAATGTAACCATGTGGCGATGTTCAGTAGTTTACATGCGACGTCCACTTAATATGAAGAAGAAAGTTGGCGAATATCGGGTTTGACGGGCCAGTCCCGTGGTCTTTTCATGGGCTTGGCCCGATCGATTCAGTCGGTTGATGTCGTACCCGGTTTAATTGAGACTAATGTTAGATCGTTGGTGCAAATAAACCATTTCATTTGATTGCGCAATCTGCCCTAAAGATCAGTAATTGTTTGATTGGAATTAATGTGATTGTTGACACAAATAAAACCGCACTCCTTAATAACAGTTTCTAACTATGTCTTCGCCACATATCTACATTGAAGTCTTCGAATTGATGAATCTCTTGATGCGCTACCAGCCATGGAAATGGAAAAAACTACGAAACGAGCGAACGGGATAGAACTCGGACCGCTACGGATACAACATAAGCACCATTGAGACTGTCACGAGGGTTAAACGCCACACAACCGGATACAGAAACACCACCGATTATGAGAACGCTTGGATAAATTCTCACCATACTTGGAATCCACCAAACGATAAGAAAAGTTTCGGCGGTCAAATTTAGGTAAAAAGTTCAAAAGGTTATGTCTTAACCCTAAACACAAAATCCTATTTATAGAAGACTTAAAGTGGGCTAAACGTAAATCCCAATTAAGCCCAAAATGGAAAAACTCAAAAGCAAATTAAAAGCAAGTCCAACATTATTAATTTAAAGAGTTTGGGCAGAAGTCGGATAGGCCCGTCTTGAAGTGTTCTCGAGTTTCCGGGTCTTGAGTTCCCTCGAAGAGATCTGTTCTCGAGTCGCCTCTTCAATAGTGTGAAGGTGCTCCACATCTCGAGTGCTCCTCTCGACTTGATCTCGACTCGGCCTTGCTCAATTCAATCCGTATAATCTCTTAAAGCTTCAATGAGCTTTAATTTATGAATGTCAGTGATATTTAGCCATATCAATAAACTCGGCCAATGTATCTACTTAATTATCTAATCGAGAAAATGATCCAAAGTATCAATATCGTGATTGTAAGCTCTCAAAAATATTTTATGGTTTAACGTTTAGAGAAGTCTTATAAAGTCTTAAATATTTACGCCAAATAGGAATTATACTCGTGTTCGGTAACAAGGCTAATACCTTGTTTGACACAAGGGCTAACACACCCTTTTATATCAACGAGGTTTGCGTAGCGTATGCGGCTGGCAGAGGAGCCGTTGGTGCAACCTCTTCGAGTAAGCATGCTTAGTGACATGGTAATAATAGCAAAACTTCATATGTTAGCACCGTAAAATAATGTTAATAGTGTTGATGTTGAATTTGTTTAGACGTAACACGTTTCGAATCATTCGATAGAGCATAGAACTGTGGCCGCTGTAGAATTCTTACATAAAAAGTTACACACGAAGGCATGATGTTTACAACAAACAAACAGAAACGAAACGGAGTGCACTAATGTCAATTTAGAACACTTACAGTCATAGTAAAAATAATAACTTAAAGCCTTGCACGATCTGGACGCCTGAGAAACAGCAGCCGAGAAAACTCCCTTTACTAGAAGTCACCCTTGAGGAAATGAAACGCGGCGGTAGCACGATGGAGGGTTTCTAGAAACTGATTAGGACAATGGTCAGGACACGGGGAAAGAGCAATAACAGGATGATCAACAACCATTTTTGGACATATGAATTGATTAATGTCGTTTCCTTGAAGTGGAACAAAGTTTTTATGTCTGTTTGAACCGTTGGATGATCAGAGATTGAGTACACATTAGATTTGTCATATCTCTAATCTCTGTAAAGTCCCTATTTTCTAAAGATTACGTATAGATCGTGTCTAGATTCCAACCGTTCTGGTAGTTTTAAGATCCTTGATCCTGGTCTCGAGTTCCATGATTATCCCGCACCAAGTCTCTTCCAACCACGACCAAGCAGCTCGTCTCAATTCTAGAGCATTCAACATAAGTTTTCGGATATCCAAGCAGCGGTCCCCCCCAGCTCCATCTACAAGTAGTGACCATCCATGTTGTTCCTAGCATCCCGTGGCTAAGCACCCACTTAGCTGAGATTCCCAACTCCGGGCTCCCAGCAAGCCATCCAGTTATAGCGATCATAGTAGAATTTCCCTTTGTTGACAAGATTTTGATGATGAGTTAAACAGCATGTTTGACCTACTATGACTTTACAGAAGCTGAAACCTCCTGTAACGAAGATACGCTTCGTAAGAGAGGAAAAATATCACGAAAATATTTTCTTCACCCTCCAAGGATCATTTCAGATCAAGAGACGTGATTAGAGAATATTTCCATAAATAGATATTTCGATAATAAATTATTTGTTAATTAATTATTGATTATCTTAATTAAATTATTAATTCAAAAAGAGAATATTCTTAGGAATATTATTTGGATTAATATTTCGTCCAGATACAATGTTTTACATGTCTGAAACGAATCAATTATTTTTGGGAATAAATCGTTGATTATTTCCTTATATAGAAGGTCAAGTTGCTGTTAATGGCCGAACCTTATGTAATGCATTATCTGGGGATTTAATTGTCAAAATAAGACAAAATTAAATCTGGAGGTTCCAACCAGATATTTGCACGACCCCATCATCATATTTCTCAAGTTGAAAATAAAATATTCTTTCTTTCCAACTATAGAAGGTTGCTGACCGATTTAGGCTCTAACCTTCTGTAAGATGAGATCTCGTGATTGAATGATTCGATTGATCTGAAATCAATCAAATATTGTCCCTAAATGATTTTTACACGCTGGGGATGAATCTGGTCATTTTACGTATTTGGCAAAATGAGTTTCCTTCTTTACAGAAGGACGAAACCTCTATATAAAAGAAAAACCTAAAAACATTTTAAAGTGATTTTGATCAGAGGTAAGTCTTCGCATTTGGCAAAGTTAGTGGTGTTTAACGTGTGTGCAAGTGTGCAGGACGGATTCTCCAGGCGAGAGTTCTCGCAGGAGGTAACTACAGCGGGTTGAGCGTGGGTGAAGTCGCTCCGGTGACATTGTTGCGTACGGATCTGAGGGACTCGACCGGAACTTTGTCCGTGACATCGGACTGCGTACATCAGGGCCTGGAGAAGGGTTCGTTGGTGGCGAGTAGGCGTACAGAGTTGGTCGGAGAGAAGGAGTCCGTAGCAGGGGTTCAGTGGTGAGGGACCTTCAACCTTCTGTAGTTGGTTATTTTGTTATCTGTGCGTTTGCAGCAGGTGTGCTTTGGTGAAGCCACTCCGTAGGCGTCGTTGGCTGTCAAATTTAGGTAAAAAGTTCAAAAGGTTATGTCTTAACCCTAAACACAAAATCCTATTTATAGAAGACTTAAAGTGGGCTAAACGTAAATCCCAATTAAGCCCAAAATGGAAAAACTCAAAAGCAAATTAAAAGCAAGTCCAACATTATTAATTTAAAGAGTTTGGGCAGAAGTCGGATAGGCCCGTCTTGAAGTGTTCTCGAGTTTCCGGGTCTTGAGTTCCCTCGAAGAGATCTGTTCTCGAGTCGCCTCTTCCTCTCGATCTCGAGATGAGCTCATGTCTTCTCGAGTTGACGAATCAACTCAACCACTTCAGTAGTGTGAAGGTGCTCCTCATCTCGAGTGCTCCTCTCGACTTGATCTCAACTCGGCCTTGATTTAATTCGCATCATCTCTTAAAGCTTCAATGAGCTTTAATTTATGAATGTCAGTGATATTTAGCCATATCAATAAACTCGGCCAATGTATCTACTTAATTATCTAATCGAGAAAATGATCCAAAGTATCAATATCGTGATTGTAAGCTCTCAAAAATATTTTATGGTTTAACGTTTAGAGAAGTCTTATAAAGTCTTAAATATTTACGCCAAATAGGAATTATACTCGTGTTCGGTAACAAGGCTAATACCTTGTTTGACACAAGGGCTAACACACCCTTTTATATCAACGAGGTTTGCGTAGCGTATGCGGCTGGCAGAGGAGCCGTTGGTGCAACCTCTTCGAGTAAGCATGCTTAGTGACATGGTAATAATAGCAAAACTTCATATGTTAGCACCGTAAAATAATGTTAATAGTGTTGATGTTGAATTTGTTTAGACGTAACACGTTTCGAATCATTCGATAGAGCATAGAACTGTGGCCGCTGTAGAATTCTTACATAAAAAGTTACACACGAAGGCATGATGTTTACAACAAACAAACAGAAACGAAACGGAGTGCACTAATGTCAATTTAGAACACTTACAGTCATAGTAAAAATAATAACTTAAAGCCTTGCACGATCTGGACGCCTGAGAAACAGCAGCCGAGAAAACTCCCTTTACTAGAAGTCACCCTTGAGGAAATGAAACGCGGCGGTAGCACGATGGAGGGTTTCTAGAAACTGATTAGGACAATGGTCAGGACACGGGGAAAGAGCAATAACAGGATGATCAACAACCATTTTTGGACATATGAATTGATTAATGTCGTTTCCTTGAAGTGGAACAAAGTTTTTATGTCTGTTTGAACCGTTGGATGATCAGAGATTGAGTACACATTAGATTTGTCATATCTCTAATCTCTGTAAAGTCCCTATTTTCTAAAGATTACGTATAGATCGTGTCTAGATTCCAACCGTTCTGGTAGTTTTAAGATCCTTGATCCTGGTCTCGAGTTCCATGATTATCCCGCACCAAGTCTCTTCCAACCACGACCAAGCAGCTCGTCTCAATTCTAGAGCATTCAACATAAGTTTTCGGATATCCAAGCAGCGGTCCCCCCCAGCTCCATCTACAAGTAGTGACCATCCATGTTGTTCCTAGCATCCCGTGGCTAAGCACCCACTTAGCTGAGATTCCCAACTCCGGGCTCCCAGCAAGCCATCCAGTTATAGCGATCATAGTAGAATTTCCCTTCTAACAGCGATTCGCGGAGGTAAATGCATCTCCCATCTCCCCAAGCCCCTACGGTGCCAGTACCATTTTTAGCAGCTCGACAACAAGAAGAAGCTGCAACCAATGACCACAACATCTCAGTAGCACGATAGTGAGTTCTAGCTCCTTGGCAGCTCGGACACCAACTCCCTCTGTTCAGACATACATTAAGCCTAAGCTACAGGTCACACTTGTGCCAAGCCTAGACGCATTCCAACTCCGCAACTCCCCAAGGTGGTTCCTCCCCAGTTGTAGCTACACCCAATAGGAGCCTTGTTCCTCTCCTAGGCCCCGACTCCACCCGACATAAGCCCCAGCTCTGGATTGATGTTCAAATGTCGACTCCAGCATCTCTCGACAGCTGCAGACAATCATTCGCTTCCACCCCTGCCTAGGTCATCTTCTAGAAATTAGCAAGCGGGCGCTTCCCTTAGCTGCATCACCCCAGCTATAACATGACAACTTGTTCGGGATCACTTTCTTTTTGCCCATCCACAATGACTTCAACAATGATCTCTCAGCGCCAAGGACGCACCTAACGACCTGCAACTGCCATCCTCTTGGAGGGATACCATTTGCCGACATACGCCGATCCTAGGATGCTGATCCCGACATCAAACACCCTTTGGTAGCAGCTGCTGCTGCTACTACCGCTACAATAAATTCCAACCATTTGAGCATGCTTGAGGAGCATGACATAAACATCTTCTCTCGAGTTCATGACCCCGACATTGGTGACCAAGTTGATCTTGGCAAACCGGAGATGAAATTAGTAGGAACAACATCTTCCAACAGAAACAAAGCTCAACACCTCTCCAATCGGGCACTTCCCCAGCTCTTCCAACAGAACAACATCTTCCAACATGATTTGGAACGCAAGAATTACATAAATTGATGTGTTTGTAGCACGGCACAATATGTCCCACTCTGGTCGGTTTACAGTCCACGATTGGCAAAATTGTGATCGGCAAAAATTATGTCATTGTATTACATTTATCATCAGCATAAGGGTCAACCCTTTGTGGCATTTTAGAAAAAAACATTCGCGAAGAAGTCTTCGAGAGTTGAGCCAAGTCACATTATGCAAGGCTCTATCAACTATACAAATAAATAACTAATTCTTAAGAAATTATGCGTGTAACCTGTTATTGATGAAGTTGGAAGGCTATCCTGTCATCACCCCAGCTCAACACCTCTCCAAGCGGGCACTTCCCTTAGTTGCATCACCCCAGCTATAACATGACGTTGAAATTAGATGACAGGATAGCCTTCCAACTTCATCAATAACCGGTTACACGCATAATTTCTTAAGAATTAGTTAATTATTTGTATAGTTGATAGAGCCTTGCATAATGTGACTTGGCTCAACTCTCGAAGACTTCTTCGCGAATGTTTTTTTCTAAAATGCCACAAAGGGTTGACCCTTATGCTGATGATAAATGTAATACAATGACATAATTTTTGCCGATCACAATTTTGCCAATCGTGGACTGTAAACCGACCAGAGTGGGGCATATTGTGCCGTGCTACAAACACATCAATTTATGTAATTCTTGCGTTCCAAATCATGTCGTAGCAATATTAAGGTTGTGTTTGGTTTACCTAAAATTTTGAACTCTTTCAATAAAAACAAGAAGTTTTCAAATTTTCAAAATAGAATGTGTTTGCTACATTCCAAATTTTGAAAATATGTGATTCAAAAATGATTTTAGCTGTATTATTTTACTAAAATTAAAAAGGTGTCGAAGTAGAAATATAAATAATGTAAAATTCTAGTAATATTTTTCTTTAAAAGGTAAATTATGTCGTATAATATATTTTCTTAGATCTATTTTAGATGTATTTTTTGTTACTTATCGACAAGATGTATAATATTTATCTTGATTTTGAACATTTGAACGCAACAGTTAATTTTATTTAATATGTGAAAATATAAAAAAGACATATAGGCCAATAACGTTGACGAAAGGAGTAGAAGCCCGGACAACTTGTTCAAGAGCAATCCGTAGATGCAACCATACTACAATAATCACGCAAGTTACCAAAACTATAAAGCGAAGAATATGACACCTACCACGTTCTCTTCTTCTTTAAGTAGATTGTTTCCGACCAAGAATGATGCTACAACCATTACAAATCAATCAATCATGGTTGGGATTGATTGATTTCACATCCACCAAATAGTGGGATCAGTAAAATCCATTTAATGGCCGAAATGACTTCAATTTTAATCAAACGATCGAAAATTTTCTTAATTTAAGCTATTTTAATTATGATAAAGGTAAAATTGATATTACTATGTACTTCATTATTTTATTGTTTTCTTTAAAACGATACATTTAATTACTAAAAAAATAAACCCTAAACAATAAATTACAACATCAAAACATTAAACTCAAAATGTTAAACCATGAACCCTAAAAGTTAAACCTTAAATCTTAAACCATAAACCTAAAATATTAAACCCTAAACCCTAAAAGTTAAACCATAAACCCGAAATGTTGAACCATAAACCCCAAAAGTTAAATCATAAACCTGAAATTTTAAACCGTAAACTCTAAAAGTTAAACCACATACCCTAAACGAGAACCAAAAGGTTAAATTTTAAACCTAGATGTTAATCCGTAAGTATTAAATGTTAAACTAAATATTGAATTTAAGTCATAAATTCTAAACCATAAACGTTAAAACATAAAGATCGAAAGCTATGGTATTAAATAATTAAATATATATTACAACATTTTCTTTATTTGTGAACATGTTAAAAGGAAATAATTTATTAACTTCTTAATATAATAGGGGTAATAAAATAACTCTATAATGCTAAAAATAAAAACGGTCAAAAGAACACATCTTGTCTATTAAATGGAGAGGATCCTAATCTCATGACCCAAAAAGTTTAACTACGTGTAACTTTTTGTTAAATGAAATTATTTATGATATATTTCCTAGTTTGGTTGATTCAGTACAAATGTGACTATTTACTAGTTAGAGGTTAAAGAGGAATCATCCTGGTCTAGTAATAAGTGAATATGGAAATCCTGGTCTAATTAAAGAGGAATCATCCTGGTTTAATCTCAAGTATATAAACTTCCAAAATTAGGAAGATGTGATCTCATAATTTCTTTTTGTAAGAAACTCATTTTGATTTATATTAATTATACCACACGATCAAATGAAATAATATTCCATAGTAATATATTTTAGATTACTAATTAAATAACAACGATTAACTAATAGATAAAAACTATTATGAAATATTTTTTTTCCCTATTAACCATATTACATTGTCAAAATATATTTCGCGCATAATTCTTTTAACTAAGGGAATATTTACATTTATAGAATGGTCATTACTTTAGCATTATGTCAAATTATTAGATTTATCCGGTAGTATGATTATTTTTTTTCGATTTATCATTTATTTATTTATCCTGTATTACGATAATTATATCCAATATATTATCCGTTAATAGACTCGGTGATAGAGTCCGTGAATGGGGGGACGTGGACTTGGTGTCGTTTTCTCCCACCGTAGTCCCCCTGCCTCCATCGTTTTCTCACTCAATTCTCATTTCCCCCCCAAAATCACCGTAGCCCTAATCAAGTCCTAATCGACGCCCATTTCCCCCAAAACCACCATAGCCCTAATTAAATCCCACCTAAGACCGATTTATCATCATTGCCCTATTCCCCCGAGAATGATTTCCTCCAAAATTAAGTCCCACCCGAGGCTAATTTCTCCCCAAAATCAAGTCCATCCCGAGACCGATTTTCCCCAAAATCAAGTCCAATAGGAAAGTGATTTCCCCCATTTTCTCATCGTCGTCGTCAACTTCAATCGCGCCCTCCCTTTGTCTCCTCTCGTCATACCCCTAACAACCATTTGTCAACGTCCCGACGAACATTCTAAGAGCAGTCCACTGTAGACCCACTTGCCGATTCCAGTTTAAAGGTAATTTTCTTTTTTATATTTGGTAAATACATTATTATTTTTGTAGGTATTTTTCTCACTTGGTCTTGTTGCATTAGGTTTAGATGGATATGCATAGGGGTGATATGATTTTTCATGTCGGAGGTAGGCTTAGTTTGACCGGTCGGGTTAGGTATTGTGGAAGAAAAATTGCTAAGTTCGAAGATATTGATATTGATAAAATCGGTTATTTTTTACGAATTTGAATTTTGATAGAAGGGCTGGTTATGAGCCAAATAAGACGTGGTTTGCCAAGCCATGTAATAGTCTTGAGAAAGTGCTTACAAAAATCTTGATTGATAGCCAAGTAAGTGAGATGTGAGATGGTATCTTGATTGTTGCAAGCTAAATATATTGATGTACACATTGAGGGGGAAAAGCGGAATGAGAGTGATCCAAATGAGGATGAGCACCGTGAGGTTCCGGCAGAGGACAACTCAATTGAGAATGCCATACATGTAGGTGAGGGAGTAGAGAGGAAGATTGATGTGGAGGCTGATATTGATTCAGATTATGTTGACTCTGAGGTCGATGTAAGGGGTGAGGATGTCCAGGAGAAACACGGACAGGTTGCAGTATGTGGTATCAAATCGATGATGTATGATCTGAAGTGTGATCATAGGAGCTTAGAACTTCAAATCAGTTTGAGTTTGGATACCTTAGAATAATTTAAGCAAGTTGTCCTAGAGTATGTCATACTAAATTGGATTGATCCTCATTGGGTTAGAGTTGATACTAAGATGACTATTTATGTTAATGGTTGTCCATAGAGGGTATATGCAGGGTGGTTACAAAGGGAGAGTATTGTGTTTCGAAGGCTTATAACTTGGAAACATAATGCATTAGGTCGTTGGGAAATCACAAGCCAGTGTGACATGACTAACCCGTGATTTTACTAAGGTGAATAAGCCCAAGATTCAATGAAAGCGAGAGATGTAATTATAGATTCAGTGGAAATGTATTCTCTTGAGGTTAATAAACTTCAAGTTTACCGTACCAAGTGGCATGCTCAGAAGATATTGAATGGAATAGTTGGAGAACATTATAACAAGATACGGTCTTACATTTCTTTCCTCAATAAGAAGTGTCCCAAAAGCATATTCAAGCTAGAACTTGAGTTTACTCCAAGCGTAGGGCTATTTACATGTTCAAGAGGTTTTATGTGGGATTTGATGAGTTGAGAAAGGGGCTTAGACAAGATTGAAGGAAATTGGCGGGATTTGATGACACTATTTTGAAACATATTGAAGGGATTCTCTTATGTGTCGTTGATTGGAATGGAGACAATCATATGTTTCCAATAGTGTGGGCAGTTGTTGAAGGAGAAAACACGCTTTCATAGATGTGGTTCTTGAGTATTCTATTTGAAGATTTAGGTGTCAATGATGAGCAAGATTGGACCTTCATTTAGTGACAAACAAAAGGTTTGTCTTGTATTCATTTGTTTCGGTTAATGCTCTATTGTTGAAATGGATACATAATTTTTTTCATTGTACTTACAAGGAAATCCATGTTGTGGCTGAACTAGCACCACAACAGAAGCGCCGAAACTGCACCAAACATGTTTATGCTAACTAAAAAAGTGCATATCCGGGACAATTGATGAAGAAGTGCTTTTGGGCTATTGTGAAAAGCACACATGAAGCGACATACAAACAATCTCTGAACAACATGAGATTGTTATCCTACGACGCTGCAGACGACTTCATAAAACAAGGACTAGAACACTTTTGCAAGGTAATCCTTTTTTCCCGGTTTAAGCTATACAATTGGTAGAAATTACTCATGTATAGGAGCAGTGTTGTCAAGGCGCTAAGGCGCACCCAAGGCGCAAATACTCCCTATCGCCCAAGGCGTAAGGCACAATGCCCGAGGCGCGCCTTTGCAACAAAGGCGCATATGTAGAAAATGTCCAATTCCAAGTTTAAAAGAGTTTAACAAATTCACAACAAAATGATATCAAGAAATTAATTAAAAGATCCATAATAAAGTGACATCAAAATAAAACTAACTAATAATCTAAATCATCCTCGTGAGGCTCGTCAACATAAGTGCAATCTTCATAATCATGATTTTCATCCAAATTCCCTTCGATCTCCTCATGGACATCGGCATGGGCTCCATCATCATCATCATCAAGTAACCTCAAACTAGTTGAAGCCCTGCTCATTCTCACAACTTCGGTAACAGCTGACGCACTCTCAACTGCACCCCATGTCAATGTTTCTCTGCTGAAAACTAAGTCATCACCCGCATCTTCTTCCATATCGCCAACCAGCCATTCATTACAATAATCAATACTATCCAAAGAAAGAGGATAAATCACATCATGAGCAGTATATCTCTCTTTCAACTTCTGGTTATACTTCACGTAGGCAAGGTCAAGTAACCTTTGGTGCTCAAGTCGCTTCCTCTTCTTTGTATGAATCTGCATAATAATATAAGGATTTTCGAAAAGCTCATAATAATAAATGAGAATTCTTTCACATTAACGGTACGAATAATGACTTACTTGCTCAAAGTACTCCAATTACGCTCACATCCGGTTGCGCTACATGTCAAACTCAATATTCGAATGGCAAGTCATTGAAGATTAGGTGTATCACCACCAAAGAGAGTTCATCACTCCGCTGTAAATATAAATTGTTCATTTCGATAAGTTTCATCAAACAACAATGTCAACAAACATGTTCAATGAATTGCATTAGATTATAAGAAACTAAAAAGTACCCGGTGATCGTTGAGTCCTCACTCGGGTGGCAATAGGTGTTCCAAAATTCCCAGCGCATCTCTTATAAAATGCCAATTCACTTGTGATTTTGTCTTGATCATCTGGAGAAGGAATCAATCTACTAATACAATCAAGCAATCCTCTGGTGATCTCTCCATCGTCTAGACCGGTAGAACTTGGATTATAGTAAGCAGGATTCAAGGCATGTCCAGCTACATGCAAAGGATGGTGGAGCTGACAATCCCACTTCTCATCAATGATCTTGAAGACATCCTTATATTTGTCTTCATTTCCATTGAAAGACCTTTGAATTGTCTCTTTGGCTCTGTCCATTGCCTCATAGATATACCCCATTGCTGGCTTCTTCTCATTATCGACGAGACGCAGAACCATCACTGCGGGTCCATCACCTTGAGTGCATACAATACACTATTCCAAAATCTCACCCGCAACACTGTTCTATTCGCCCTTTTCCCTTTCGCAGTCTTTCACAACTTGTTATCATACTATTCTTGTGATCCAATCATCCTTCTCAAGTTACTTTTCAACTCATGAAGCCTCTGCAACGCAATAAATGTCGTTGCTAACCTCGTGATGCCGTGTCGGATGAGTTCCTTCTTTTCTGTAAATACTCTCATGGTACTTAAGACACTACCATGATTATATATAAATCCCACCAAGAATATGGCCTGCTCAACCGTTTTCTTCACTTCCGGAATTTTTCCGATATCTTCTAATATCAAGTCTAGACAATGTGCTGCACAAGGAGCCCAAAATAAATGCTTTCTCTTCGCCTGAAGTAACTTTCCTATCATTATAAAATGAATATGCTTCAGTCATATGAAAAATTGATTACTAAATATTACATTATAACTTAAATGTGACTCACCAGCCAACACATAGTTACTTCCATTGTCTGTAACAACTTGTACCACACCCCTATCTCCTCCACAACAGAGTCTAGCAATTCAAACAACTTCACTTCCGTTTTGGCATATGACGAAGCATCGACACTTCTGATAAACACGCTACCCTTCGTTGAATTGACCAAAAAGTTGATCAAAGTTCGGCATCTTTTGTCTGTCCACCCATCGGACATTATTGAACAACCATATTGCATCCGACATTCAACGTGGTCTTTCATCAGTTCCTTAGTGTACTCAATCTCTTTATCGAGAAACGTAACCCGCGCTTCATGGTAGCTCGGTGGCTTCAAGTTAGGGCCATATCTCCCTACATCTTCGATTATCTTAGCGAAGCTCGAAGACCGCACGGCATTAAAAGGAATGCCCTCCTGATATAACCATCTGCAAATGGTTTGAACGGTCCTATTTCTCGCCTCTTTATCTAAAGCATCCACCACACTCTCTGTTTAAACTTCCCCTTCTCTATCACGAAAATATCCATTGGCCCCTTCCCCTTACTTATACTCTGATTAACTTCCCCGTTCAATCCAGCATGTCTTTTTGAAGGAAGATGATCTTTCTTCTATCACAATATCATCACCAATATGGAGTATCTGGGATGGAACGGATCCAGTACTGCGAATTGAATCTAGTCGTGTCCGTTTTGCTTCCTCCATCTTGTTTCGCAATTCATCCCCTCACATCCTCAGGACATTTAGTGCATGATTTTGCATTTCTAAATGATCCTATTTGATGTTGTTTTGCACGATGAATGTCACACCTTATGGACACGTATCCACAAATCATACATGTGACCACGTTCAAATCATTTGGATCCTTCAACAAGTTGTACTTCCATCCAATGTCTCTTTTCATTGATTTGGAAGCTGCGGATGACTCCATTCCTAAAAGAACAAACGATAATCCATTGCTAAGTAAAAATCCAGTTTGATAAAATCATGCAAAATCATGCACTAAATCTCCTGAGGATGTGAGGGGATGAATTGCGAAACAAGATGGAGGAAGCAAAACGGACACGACTAGATTCAGTTGGCAGTACTGGATCCGTTCCAGCTCAGATACTCCATATTGGTGATGATATTGTGATAGAAGAAAGATCATCTTCTATTCCTTCAAAAAGACATGTTGGATCGAGCGGGGAAGTTAATCAGAGTATAAGTAAGGGGAAGGGGCCAATGGATATTTTCATGATGGAGAAGGGAAAGTTTAAACAGAAGAGTGTGGTGGATGCTTTCGATAAGGAGGCGAGAAATAGGACTGTTCAAACCATTTACAGATGGTTATATCAGGAGGGCATTCCTTTTAATGCCGTGCGGTCTTCGAGCTTCGCTAAGATGATCGAAGATGTAGGGAGATATGGCCCTAACTTGAAGCCACCGAGCTACCATGAAGCGCGGGTTACGTTTCTCGATAAAGAGATTGAGTACACTAAGGAACTGATGAAAGACCACGTTGAATGTCGTATGCAATATGGTTGTTCAATAATGTCCGATGGGTGGACAGACAAAAGAGGCCGAACTTTGATCAACTTTTTGGTCAATTCAACGAAGGGTAGCATGTTTATCAGAAGTGTCGATGCTTCGTCATATGCAAAAACGGGAGAGAAGTTGTTTAAATTGCTAGACTCTTTTGTGGAGGAGATAGGGGTGTGGTACAAGTTGTTACAGACAATGGAAGTAACTATGTGTTGGCTGGTGAGTCACATTTAAGTTATAATGTAATGTTTAGTAATCAATTTTTCATATGACTGAAGCATATTCATTTTATAATGATAGGAAAGTTACTTCAGGTAAAGAGAAAGCATTTATTTTGGACTCTTTGTGCAGCACATTATCTAGACTTGATATTAGAAGACATCGGAAAAATTCCAGAAGTGAAGAAAACGGTTGAGCAGACCATTATTCTTGGTGGGATTTATATATAATCATGGTAGTGTCGTAATTACCATGAGAGTATTCACAGTAAAGAAGGAACTCATCCGACACGGCATCACGCGGTTTGCAACGACATTTCTTACGTTGCAGAGGCTTCATGAGCTGAAAAGTAACTTGAGAAGGATGTTTGGATCACAAGAATGACATGATAACAAGTTGTCAAAGACGGCGAAAGGGAAAAAGGGCGAATGGAACAGTGTTGCGGGTGAGATTTTGGAATAGTGTGTTGTATGCACTCAAGGTGATGGACCCGCTAGTGATGGTTCTGCGGCTCGTCGATAATGAGAAGAAATCATCCATGTGGTATATCTATGAGGCAATGGACAGAGCCAAATAGACAATTCAAAGGTCTTTCAATGGAAATGAAGACAAATATAAGGATGTCTTCAAGATCATTGATGAGATGTGGGATTGTCAGCTCCATCATCCTTTGCATGTAGCTGGACATGCCTTGAATCCTGCTTACTATAATCCAAGTTTTACCGGTCTAGACGATGGAGAGATCACCAGAGGATTGTTTGATTGCATTAGTAGATTGATTCCTTCTCCAGATGATCAAGACAAAATCACAGGTGAATTGGCGTTTTATAAGAGATGCGCTGGGAATTTTGGAACGCCTATTGCCACCCGAGCGAGGACTCAACGATCACCGGGTACTTTCTAGTTTCTTATAATCTAATGCAATTCATTGAACATGTTTGTTGACATTGTTGTTTGATGAGACTTATCGAAATGAACAATTTGTATTTACAGCGGAGTGGTGGACTCTCTTTGGTGGTGATACACCTAATCTTCAATGACTTGCCATTCGAATATTGAGTTTGACATGTAGCGCAATCGGATGTGAGCATAATTGGAGTAACATTTGAGCAAATAAGTCATTATTCGTACCGTTAATGTGAAAGAATTCTCATTTATTATTATGAACTTTTCGAAAATCCTTATATTATTATGCAGATTCATACAACGAAGAGGAACCGGCTTGAGCATCAAAGGTTACTTGACCTTGTCGACGTAAAGTATAACCAGAAGTTGAAAGAGAGATATAATGCTCATGATGTGATTGATCCTCTTTCTTTGGATAGTATTGATTATTGTAATGAATGGCTTGTTGGCGAGATGAAGAAGATGCGGGTGATGACTTAGTTTTCAACGGAGAAACATTGACATGGGGTACAGCTGAGAGTGCGTCGGCTGTCAACGAAGTTGTGAGAACCACCAGGGCTTCAACTAGTTTAAGGTTACTTGATGATGATGATGGAGCCCATGCCGACGTCCATGAGGAGATCGAAGGGAATTTGGATGAAAATAATGATTATGAAGATTGCACTTATGTTGACAAGCCTCACGAAGATGATTTAGATTATTAGTTGGTTTTATTTTGAATTTTGATGTCATTTTATTATGGATTTTTTAATGGATTTCTTAATGTTATTTTGTTGTGAATTTCTTAAACTCTTTTAAATTTATAATTGAATATTTTTATACATATGCGCCTTTGTCGTAAAGGCGCGCCTCGGGCACTGCGCCTCGCGCCTCGGGCGATAGTGAGTATTTGCGTCTTGGGCGCACCTTACCGCCTTGACAACCTGGTAGGGACAGAAAGCAGAGGCAAAGGGGATGGGGTAGAACACGAAGGCATAGATCCATGAGCAAATGTAAAGAGGCAGAAGCTCGGGCAGAGGTCGGGGCATAAAGGGCAAGGCCAGAGAGAGATGGAGAGGATGGCCAAGGATATAGATACTTGAAGGTGCCAACTACTTAAATTTGGAAGGTAGATGGACAAGGCCATTGTTTCAAAGTGCAAGTGTGAATCATTTGGATGATAGAAGACATGAGCAGCCTCAAAGCAATTACAATGAGAGTACATCGGGTACGCAAGAGTCGTGTTGTCGGGTCAACCTTTATGGTCTCGGATAAAGATCAAGTTGGGAATGTCGAGAATTCTGGAAATTATAGGAATTGACTAGATATTGCTTGAAAAATGGGAACTGTTCTGCTTGGCTAGGAAACTGTAAACTTGGCTTGTTTTGTATGGAGTTGATGGCTTGTGTAATAATATGACTTTGCTTGTTACTTGGGATTACTTTGCTTATTAGATGCGCATACTTGTGAACTGGCTTATAACCATAATTATTTTGCTAGTGTAAGTGGAATTACATTTATGATGCTTGGCTTGCCTGCAATTAATTGATTTAAAAAATTTACAGTTCCAGCAATTACATCTGTAGTTAGTATTACTTGCATCCAACAATATTAAATTCATCATTACTCCCCAAGCCTTCACCATCCAACAATTACATGGTCTCAATTTCTAATCACCATAAACAAAGTCACATAACATTACTTCCAACAATTATATAGGCTAGAACATATACTAATGAAAACAAAAGACAATACATAAGCAATTATCTATTAGCATCAGCCTTCGGGATCTCTATCTTTGCTTTTGTCTTAATCAATTCCACCTCGGTGTTCCTCAATTTAGCCTCAACATCAACAGGATACACTGCTACATCATTTTCAACTTTCTTGGAAGCGAAACCTTTGTTAACATCATCAATCTAGACAAAGAATCCACAAGCACTGTCTACATCTTTAAAAGGAGGATATCCATAGTATTTCCTACAATCATTGTTTAAATTGTCTTCACGTGACACTAAATTTCACAATTGTAAAAGAACAGGTTCGCCCTTCAATAGATGGCTCAAAGAGCTTCTATTATATCCTGTTCCTCTTCCTAGAAAAAAGTGAACTAATGTGGAAATACAAAGCCAGATCTAAAAATAGCTAGCAATCCTCTTAACAACCTACCCCTTTTGCAGTTTCATTTTTATGAACAACCTATCTTGTAACTGGCTCAAAGCGAATTACTTATAAATGTGAGATTGATGGGCTCTAGATATGGGGGCGGCATGGATGATTTAAATGGCTGATGGGAAGGGCGACTTACAATCTCATCGTGCGTTCTAGCTTCGAAAACAACCTTCCAACTTACCATAATCAAAGAGAGAATGATTTACTTGCAAATGTGGGTTTGTAAGGAGCAGTAATGTTGAATTCGAAGGCTGTCGAGGAGGGTTCTTTGAGTTTGTTGATTAGGGATTTTTTATTTAGGGAATTGATTTTGCGTTTGTTTTTTTGGTAAGGGATTTTGGGTTAGTGTTACGAAGGTGAAAATGATGGAGGCAGAGGGATTGACGATGGGAGCAAACGACGTTAAGTCCACGTCCCCCTCCACGTAGGATTCTGTTACTAAGTTTATAACGAATGATATATTGGATATGACGGCCGTAGTATATATATTGTTTGAAAGCATTTTAAAATACATGATAAATAGGAAAAATGGTGATACTGCAGGATAAATATAATAATTTAGTCATAGCATAATGTACAACATAACACAAGTAGAAGCAAGGTCTTGTATGTTTCATCATCAAATTCTAACGACACTTTGACACTCTTTAAAGGTAATACAACCTTTGTTAATCAGCAATGTCAAAATCCAATCACCTCAACTTGAGTTTTAGAATTGAACTTATACTTAATGTGGTTGACACTAATAAGATATCCAGTAAATTTTAGCTTTCAACTAGTCTTTTTACATATTTTTAATTTGTAATATAACGTATCTAAAGACTTACATAATTTTTAATGGTTTAATCAATATTGCTTTAATATGAATTCACTGTCATTCTCATTGAAACTTTGTCTAGAAAATTTATATCTTCAAAAACTGGACCTCAACATCAATCTCGGGCACTCTCCAATCACTTGACATCGAAATTACAGGACATGATAGCTGTCCAGCTTCATCAATAATTGGTCGCATGCATTGTTTCTTATGAATTAACTAATTATTTGCGCAGTTGATAGAGTCATGCTCAATGTGACTTGGCTCAACTCTTGAAGAATTCTTTGGGATTGACCCTTATGTTTTTCACGTAAAAATAGAAAATGATAAATGTAATACAATGACAAAATTTATGTCGATCAAAATTTCCATTGATCGTCGATCGTAATCCAACCAAAGCGGGACGTATTGTGCGGTAGGACAAACACATCAGTTCATGTAATTCTCGCATTCCAAATCAAGTCGTGGCAATATTAAGGGAGTGTTTAGTTTACCTAAATTTTTAAATTCTTTCTGTTTGTAAATACCCCAAATTTGTAATCTACTTTATATTTATTACCTTTTTAAATTTCTCACATTGTCGTTTCCAATTCTAAAACTCCCAACTTGATGACAAACATTAATGATGCGTTTTCCTTGTAAAGAGAAAACGGGCTTTTGGAAACCCACATTAATCCTATAAACATCGGTTACAAATCTGAGCAGCCTCTAGAGCTCCAAAAAATTCGGCAATTAATCCACGACATTTAATCCACTGCCCTTTCTGAGACTCTCTTATACCCCTGGACAGGATACACACTGAGTCTCCATCCTCACAGCCTTGACATTCGGGAGATCGTTCCTCCCCTGCATCCAGTTCCTCCCAAGCATCGATGTGGATGAACTCTTTCGGACGATCCAACCAGTCTCGATCCCCGCCTTATGCGGTGAACAGTTCCTGAGGTCCTCGCGGATGCACATCTGCATGGCGAGGAGCTCCTCTTTTGCTGTAATTCGTTTCCTTTTCTGCGTACAGGTCTTTCCAGCCAATAGAGACATATTCCTCATCCTCCTGACCTTCCCGTCGGCGAAGAACCAACAACCGGCTCTTTGTGATCGTCCTCAGCCAGCTCAGTCACCCCGGCTCCATCCATGGTGGACTCAAACTCCCTTGGCGCCCCAAGTCTCAGCAGAGACGGAACCACCTCCCCAGCGGTCTCGGATCTCAAGGCAGCCGCAGTCTTCCTCCTTTCCTCCCGGCAGCCCCGGCGAACCCGCTCCCTCCACCAACAGTGGCGGATCTTGCTCCCCCGACGGTTAGCCAAGGCCCAGCCGGTCCCCATCCTCCGGATCTGACGATGACGACCCAACAACAGCCCCATCTCCTTGCCTCCTGGCGCCCCCTTTACCGGCTCGACAAACCGTAGCTTCCTCCAACGTATCCAGCCCCAAGGCAGCTCCCTATCTCACCCCTCGACTCTCACAGAACCTGCAGCGGCAAACCGCTTCTCCCTCCGGCGTTCCCAGTTCCCACGACGGCGGATCTTGCTTCCGCAGCGCACCCAAGTTTCGTGATAGCAGCTCACTACTTCCAGACTTCTTTAGGTCATGGCCGCCCTCTCAAGCGACGATGGTGTCGCCCTCTCACCTCTTCCCGGCGCCTTTAACCTCACCGTGGCAGACCCACTTCCCCCTTCCGGCGCATCCAAACTCGGCGGCAACAACCCACCACCATGTCTGATCACGATAGCCCATCCCCCTGGGATCTCGAGGGCTTGCAGCAGCGGAGGTCCCCGGTCGGCGTCCCCACACTAACCTCGGATCCGAAGTTTCAGCACCTTCCACGGCGGCGAATCTTGCTTACCCGGCATCCCCAAGCCACAGCGATCTCGTGGATCTCGACCACGGCAGCCTCGGAGGCCCGCATCTTCAGCAGCGACGGCCTTCAAACTCTTCTTCTCCGGCGAGATCTCGGCAACTATGGCGTCTTGAAGGCAAGCAGATTTCAGCCGTGGGAATATCGCCATGGAAAACATGACTTTCGTGGGTTTCGACCAAGGAGGTAAGGAATGCTTTCTTTCTCTTTTTCTCTTCAAATATTAATTTTTTTTTATTTTTTATTGATAATACAATCAGAAAGCCCATGCCCTATAATTAAACGTAGAATTTCGGTTAAGTGTCTGGCCTCGATTTTTAAGAATAGTTACTGATTTATTAGAATGGATTTAACAGTCAAGTATCCGAATTCTAACAATGTCAATAGATTTCTTATCATTCCCCAGATGGAGTCATGCCTTCGTTTTCCCACATTGGCGTCTGTTACACCGATTATCAAGATAGACATATCCATCTCAATTCCCCAGCGGATACTATACTTTATTATTATTCACCCAAACAAGAGGTGAAGTATACGAGCTAACTCCGTCTCCGTTTGTTGTCAACTGTGTAGGCACTTGGGCATCCGCATAGTACGATACAGACTACTGGCAACATCGTGGGTGGTCTTGTGAAATTCGTTTTAAGAACATGACTGGGGCATGAAAGTGCAAACACTTTCCTCGCGAAGCTTGCACAAGAACATCACTTTAGTATGAAGTCTCCAAAGAGGTTTGCATACTTGAACCTATTTAAGCATTTGTGTGTCCATTTGCATACAATTCGAAAAGATTTTTGGATAAAGAGAATGCTTCTGAGCGAGAACGGAGAAGGCAAACCTACTCCTAAACACCTACCCCTGAGTGATGAGTGCAAACACTATGAGGGTTCACACGCAAAGATCCGGGAGGACAACGAATCTTTTGACAAAGGATGCTCAAACTGGGATGAGATCGAGCATTTCTTCTCTATCAAAAACACAAAAAATTGACCATTGCTAACCCCTTTCGAGCCAAATTTGAAGTTTCTTTATATACACTATTCCAAACGAGTCTAAAGGCCACCTCACATCGAGGTTAAAAGGAGATCTTGTAGTTAGAAATCGGAAGCAACGGACCATAGAGATAACACTTCCTCAAGGTTCAAGCAAAGAAACACCTTCAACGGTCAAGCTTGCCAGTTGAGTCGCCCCCAAGGATGGAATTTCTATTCCCAAGGAGTCCAAAGCATCCCCAAGAGAAGATCAATAAACTGACAAGAGAAAGAAAGCAGTGCAAATCCCTACGATTCAACAAAGAAAAAACAGAATTAGCGCAAAGACCGAAGTCTTCAAAAGCAAAGCGCAAAAATGAAAGTCAAAAGAGCATAATAAAGCACCAAGGCCGACATTGACGGTCGCAAAAGCAAATGTGTCATATTTTCAAGTGAAAACAATTCCCAAAGCAGATCATCAGCACATACTAGTGAGCCAACCATTCATCCCCAACGGAATGTCTAAACTAGCGAGCTGTCTGAACGATGGAGAATTTGTTTGAACGGTGAAAACTCTACGGTCAAGTAGCTTCCGATGAGGTCTTTAGACTCCTTCTTCCAAACAAAGAATTTAAAACTTTAATCCAAAGGCCTTATGCCAAAGCCACATTACAACCCAGGCAAAGACTCTTTCGACTAGTGCATGAGCATCCAAGTCAAAGAAATTCTAAAATCCAATTGAGATAGCTTCTAGAAATAAGAGCGAACCGTGAGAGAAAGTCAAAACCCTTCTCTTGTTCTCACTTGGGAATAATTTTAGTTGAAATGATATGCAAGAGTGTTATTTGCTTATACCTTTATTTCATGGGATTTCATTTATATCTAACTATTTTTCTGATGAGATTCTAAGGTGCAAGGTCCATCAAGATCAGAATTTATCAATTTGGGGTATTCATGATATCTTTGCGAGAAAACCTTCTTAGATTCTCTCACAAAGAGGGGCAGCTGTAAATACCCCAAATTTGTAATCTACTTTATATTTATTACCTTTTTAAATTTCTCACATTGTCGTTTCCAATTCTAAAACTCCCAACTTGATGACAAATATTAATAATGTGTTTTCCTTGTAAAGAGAAAACGGGCTTTTGGAAACCCACATTAATCCTATAAACATCGGTTACTAATCTGAGCAGCCTCTAGAGCTCCAAAAAATTCGGCAATTAATCCACGACATTTAATCCACTGCCCTTTCTGAGACTCTCTTATACCCCTGGACAGAATACACACTGAGTCTCCATCCTCACAGCCTTGACATTCGGGAGATCGTTCCTCCCCTGCATCCAGTTCCTCCCAAGCATCGATGTGGATGAACTCTTTCGGACGATCCAACCAGTCTCGATCCCCGCCTTATGCGGTGAACAGTTCCTGAGCCCTTCGCGGATGCACATGCTGTAATTCGTTTCCTTTTCTGCGTACAGGTCTTTCTAGCCAATAGAGGCATATTCCTCATCCTCCTGACCTTCCCGTCGGGGAAGAACCAACAACCGGCTCTTTGTGATCGTCCTCAGCCAGCCCAGTCACCCCGGCTCCATCCATGGTGGACTCAAACTCCCTTGGCGCCCCAAGTCTCAGCAGAGACGGAACCACCTCCCCAGCGGTCTCGGATCTCAAGGCAGCCGCAGTCTTCCTCCTTTCCTCCCGGCAGCCCCGGCGAACCCGCTCCCTCCACCAACAGTGGCGGATCTTGCTCCCCCGACGGTTAGCCAAGGCCCAGCCGGTCCCCATCCTCCGGATCTGACGATGACGACCCAACAACAGCCCCATCTCCTTGCCTCCTGGCGCCCCCTTTACCGGCTCGACAAACCGTAGCTTCCTCCAACGTATCCAGCCCCAAGGCAGCTCCCTATCTCACCCCTCGACTCTCACAGAACCTGCAGCGGCAAACCGCTTCTCCCTCCGGCGTTCCCAGTTCCCACGGCGGCGGATCTTGCTTCCCCAGCGCACCCAAGTTTCGTGATAGCAGCTCACTACTTCCAGACTTCTTTAGGTCATGGCCGCCCTCTCAAGCGACGATGGTGTCGCCCTCTCACCTCTTCCCGGCGCCTTTAACCTCACCGTGGCAGACCCACTTCCCCCTTCCGGCGCATCCAAACTCGGCGGCAACAACCCACCTCCATGTCTGATCACGATAGCCCATCCCCCTGGGATCTCGAGGGCTTGCAGCAGCGGAGGTCCCCGGTCGGCGTCCCCACACTAACCTCGGATCCGAAGCTTCAGCACCTTCCACGGCGGCGAATCTTGCTTACCCGGCATCCCCAAGCCACAGCGATCTCGTGGATCTCGACCACGGCAGCCTCGGAGGCCCGCATCTTCAGCAGCGACGGCCTTCAAACTCTTCTTCTCCGGCGAGATCTCGGCAACTATGGCGTCTTGAAGGCAAGCAGATTTCAGCCGTAGGAATATCGCCATGGAAAACATGACTTTCGTGGGTTTCGACCAAGGAGGTAAGGAATGCTTTCTTTCTCTTTTTATCTTCAAATATTAATTTTTTTTTTATTGATAATACAATCAGAAAGCCCATGCCCTATAATTAAACGTAGAATTTCGGTTAAGTGTCTGGCCTCGATTTTTAAGAATAGTTACTGATTTATTAGAATGGATTTAACAGTTAAGTATCCGAATTCTAACAATGTCAATATACGTGCTCTATTGTCAATAATTGTTAATAACTCTTGTTATTTTAATGTATCATTAGCGTTTCGTATTATCATTTGCTCATTTTCTTTTTCTTGTTTTGTATGTGAAATACGGCGGAACCTTACGAGTACCCCCATCGATATACGTCATTTGAGCATTTTCGATTAAAACTCTAAGACATGACTTACCTCCATTTTTTTAATTTATCGAGTTTTATTTAAGTTTAACAATACTAATCACACTTGCCTTTTTATTTTGCATGTATACTGAGCATGCATTTTCAGAAGACCCCAAACATTCGAATACTAATTCGAAGGCGCGTGTATCAAACCGCGCGGATCCACCCCGGCCTAAAAACCGCGGGCTCGAAGACAAAGCGGCCCCAAACTCAATCAAAGGTACAAAGGGGAGGTGCGGGCCTCCCCGAATTTTTATTTTATTTCCACATGTAACGGATTGTGGGCCCAAGGGCATAGGCCCGCAATCACCGCCCTTCCCCGCTCCTTTTGATCTAAATAATTGTATGTGCCTGTCCGCATGCCTTAGGCCCATAGGTTTATCGTCGCATGTGATTGTTAAACATATACACATGAGTTCGGGTCCAACGCCTGAATCGGGTCCAACGCCCGTTAACCAAAAGCAAACCTTTTGGAGCAAACGCCACCTTTTCGCATGTTTAAATGTAAGAGTTAGTAACTAGGAATCCCCGAATCTACTCTGGTTTTCCGACTTAAACCAAGCTTTTAAAAATAAGTCGGTGGCGACTCCGTAACAGTTTACCTAAGTTAAACAACTACCCTTTTACGAAGTCATTTTGGATGGGTGACGGCGACACGAGCCGCTCCTGGAACCTCCCGAAGCTTCCTCTTCGGGCCATGCGCTTCTTTTCACCCGTCGCCTCTTATGGAGCATGGAGACGATCGGTGAAAAGTCTGGGCAGACTCGGTCAGGAATCCATGGAGGGACCACCCAATTCTCTTCCGTAGCGTTCGATGCTCGAGTCGCGACGCCGACCGGTTGAGCCTTGGGGAGCGGGCCCGGATCCTCGTGTCGTTCGAACCGCAGCGCGCGTGCTAGGCCGGAAGGCGCGCGTACACCGTTTAGTTAAAAACAAGAAGTGTTCAAATTTTTGTTGGTACGTTTCAAATTTAGAAAACATGTGATTGGAAAATGATTTTAGGTGTATTATTTTACTAAAATGAAAAAGGTGTTGAAGTAAAAATATAAAAAATGTATAATTCTAGTTATATTTTTATTTAAAAGCAAAAATATGTCGTATAATATATCTTCTTAAATCTACTTTAGATGTACAGTTCAATTTTTGAACATAATAGGTAGTGTTATTTAATATGTGAAAACATAAAAAGACTTGTCAAAGCCCGAACAACTTTAGCTAGAAGAATAAGACACCTACCACGTCTTCTTCTTCTTGAGGACCCTTGAGAGATGGCGTTTTGTTATACTTTCATCTCCTTAGTGAATTTTTCATGATCTCAATAGCGCCCACCTTAGAAAAGAGGGATCATTCCCCAACGAATAACACCATCTCCTTGCCTGGTCACCCATGCCTTTTGCCTGGTCGTACTCCATAGTAGGCTTCACTTGAACTTCATAATCCTCCTCTTGATGGTCGTCCATAACCTTTGCTTTGTCGACTAGGCCCTCTTTTTCATCAATGAGGGATGGCACCTAGCCATTGCCAGCAATAGGTTGCTCGGGCTCTTCATCAGCCCGACATCATTACTAAATAATAACACGCGGTAAAAAAAAAACGTGTGACCATCTCTGTTGTGGAAATTACATCTATGACGAGCTGAACAGTACAACAGGCTTGATCAGGCGGTCTGCTACATGTTAAAACGGTGGCGCATTTTCTTGCTTTGCCTGGCTCAACTTGGCCAACTAAAATAATGAGAATTCATAGCAAGATATTTCACAAAAAGTGATAAGTTAAAGAAGTTTTATGAACTACTAGGACAAGAGTCTAGATAAAAGAAACTCACCTTCATTGATATCTAAAACCTCATATTGTGATGGCTTAATAACTGCTAGACCTGAGATTTCGTCTAGGGAAGAAGCAGAGAGTGCAGCTGAGGAGGAAGTACTCTAAGCATCATACGAAGAAATAGAGCTAGGCATCACATGTCGTGCCTCCTTCATGTTCTAAAAGTAGCTACAAGAAGAAAAGAAATAAGGAATATTGTAAAAGAAGATCTAAACGAAGGAGAAAATAAAAGGAAATGCCTTTACCTTCAAAGCTAGATGCGACCCTCTTCCTAGTGACCTTGCCACGAAGTTTAGCCAGCATGTCCACTCCAACAGTGTTGTGTTAACTGTAAAGGTTGATCAGGCAAAACGTAGTTGGGTAACACCAAGTACTAGCCCAACACAGCCTGAAATTGATGGTCCTCTCGTAGTAGGCTTAACCCAAGTTGAAGTTTGGCCGGGGGGTACAAAGTTGAACCTTTGGAAGATCGCGAGTGTTAGAAACAGTGGGCAAACGTGCGACAACAAAATTTGCAACGAAGGCAGCGTCGTTGCCTGAGGTTTCTGGACAAGCCAGAGGACAAACTTTCCTGAGGGAGGTTTTAGAAGCCATGGATTGAGCGAAGAAAGTGATTGATCAACAAAAAGGTTACTAGAATGTTTCGGAAGATAGATAGTTTTTGGAAGTGGGAAATGATAGCATTTGAGGGAAGGTGAAATGACGTATCATCTCAAGGGGATTTTAAAAGTGTTGGATCGTTTATGTACACTAAGAGGGGGGTGAATTAGTGTTTATCACTTTTTCGCCCTTTCTCAGCGCATGCGAAAGCGTACTGTGTCATAGCAAAGCGTTTCTCAAAAGTGAGGTCGGTTCGCTGTAAGCGTTACGATTTTGATCGTTAGATACTCGTATGGATATAAGCACGATCGTAAGAGACACAACTGTTTTGTAGCGGTTCGGCCTTAATCGATCTACTTCCACTTTCCACCGTAGAGGTGATTCCACTATATAAATATAATGGGTTCAAATAAACCTTTTGTACTAGGCTTTTGGTATCTCAACAAGTGAGATTTAAAATCCTTTACAAGAGAAGATCACTCCTAGGGAACGATCGGCTCCTCACACAGTGGATGTCTTCTCGTTTCCAGCGGAATGATGCTCACATTCAGCAGTTGATTGCTCAAAGGATTTCCACATAGCTTTTGTCTCTTCTCAAGATGAGCCTATAAGCACTCAAGAGACAACCACAAAGAGTCAGAGAACAAAAAAGATAAAAGAGGTTGATTCCTCACACAGCGGAACCTGACTTCTCACGCAAGAAGTCGGGGTATACGTCCTACACTCAGTTCGGACGTGCACGGTTACCATAATCGTGACTCACTACACTGCACACCAATGCCTAGGGTAGAATTTTCAACTCCGACGGCTCCCACGCAATCAGCTTTACTGTCCCTCTGTATCAGGAGGTTGAGACTTCTGCACAGCACCTCTGTTCTTGGGAAGACTACTTTCCACTCCGGCGTTCCCAACTCCTGCTTTACCCTGCAGGCACGAGACTTCTGGCGTACACCTGCAAGTACGTGTCTAATTGTTCAAACTCCATAGGTTCAAGACTTCCCTACGAAAAGACATGACAAAAACGGTTTCTTGCCGATGGGTCAGCAACCGGTTACTACAATCAGCACAAGTATTCACTTAAACTTCCCTTAGACGATTCGCCAGCCGCTCATTGAGCGCACCGAGGACTCACAATCCCTCTCACGACAACCAAGGTAGCACACAACCCTTGGTACTCCCACACGCAGTTTGCAAGAGGTAAGAACCGAACGATCACTTAGCACCTTCAGTTCTCCGCCGATCACACAGCTCACATAGCTCCTCAAAGCTTCAAACAGGCTTTGGACAACCACACATACGCATTTTTAGTGTATGAATGTAGTCTGGTTTAAATAGGGAATGAATCAAATGTTTTGTTTCCCAAATACCAGATTTTAGCACGTTGTAATAAGGCTCAGCAGACAGCTGCTTAACGGTCACTATGACCAAGAAGGAAAGGAATCTATATCAACTTTCCTAATTCGTGTAATTTGATTCAATCATCATCAGAATGATATCTTACTATCGTTTCAATCATTACCAAGGATAAATGAGGAAAACAATATTCCTTAATGGCCATAGAGATAAGATAGGATAGAATATGTTGCTATAATTAGATATTCCATTTTCAAATATCTCCAAACTTAGCCATCTGATCCTCATACGTAATTATCTTATTAAGATAATATAATTTATCATAAATATGATAAAATCACAGCAATTGGGCTGAAATAATAATTATTCCCTCGTTTTAGTAATTATATCGCAGTAATGCAATACAACTTTACTGTTGTGCAGCAACACACTTCTCAAGTAGTACAACAATGCATTTCTCATGCGCACGTCATCATCGAAACAAATGTCAACAAAAAGAAAGAGGGATGTTTCATAATGAAAAATTATAAGCCGTAGGCCCCTAGACTAAGAATGAGCTTGTGGATAGACCCAAACTTGATATACGGAGATCGTCTGATTGCCACTTACCACAGCCTAGTGTTGCCACTTGGAATTCACATTTTGCCTAGAAATTGTAACCCTCACCATCCCTCGCTTGATGGAGAGTATCACTAGTTTTCAACGTTTGTTTAATCTTAAGTATCATCTAGATTTCGTCATTCGTATGAAAGAGAGTTGTAGTTTCCAATATATCCAGACGCAAGATGTGACAACTAACAAATGACACGTATCACGAGGCCAAAAAGTTAGTTAAAATTTGGCATGACAATGAAGAAAAGGCATGACTCGATAATAATTAGGATATGATGTTACTAAAGTCACTCAACATAAAGATAATTCTGAAACCTTAGAAAGTAGGTTAATTTTTTTCTTTGTATAAATAGGTTTTTTTTACTGATAGTAAAAGGTATTGCAATCACAATCACCATAATTCTTACTTTCCGAGTATTCTAGTTACATTCTCCGAGTGTGCTATACAAACTTTTGTAAAGTATTAATTGTTTTTACTTAAGCGTTATGTTTTTGCTTATTCTTAATTCACGACTACTCCGTCCTCGCACCATATTCGCACCTTATATTTGTTTGCCAAATATTTTTCGACTTGTTTCAAAGTCAACGGCTTCCATTGGCTCAGCCCGTCGTCGGTGTTCTTGTCGCTAGGTTCGACCTCGTTCCCGTGCTACGCTGAACCCGTGTTGCTTGAGAATCTTCTTCACATTGTAAATTATAAAAAATATAAATAAGTCATCCGTGTTGACCATGGTAAAGAAAAGGAGATAGATGTGAATCGGCTCCTTCCGTTGAACGAAGGCGCGCGGAAACAACAATCTCCGGCAGTTGACTTTGCCATTTGTTAGTCACGCGGAAACCCGTGGAATCAGATCGGGAAGCTGTCAGGAAAGATGAATGAATGTTCATTGGGGCTGGGGATTCCTGTCATTCGTTTATTAATTTGGTTGAAGGTCCAAATGCACTGATTCGCCGAAACGAACTCTCTTCTCTGACTGGAAAGGCGTGGGTCATAAAGAAGATGATGAGAAGCGGAATTCCCAATCATCATCGTCGGGATATCGTGGATTTCAGCTTCACAAGAGTGATTGCTTGCAGGGTAGGTGCTTCCGTCTCCCAAGTGGCCAGAACAGGGGACTTTAGTCGTGCGAGGAGGGACAGACCACCTCAACATGGTGTCCGATCCTCAGATGACGAGAGCTTCATGCACAGATTCCCCAGGGGGAGTTTGATGGAGTTCACACTCGAGGAACTAAGGCTGGCCACCGATGATTTTAGCCCGGAACGGGTAATCGGACGTGGAGGATTCGGTGAAATCTTCAGGGGGACATTGGCAGATGGTACTTCGGTGGCAATCAAAGTGAGGAGCGAGAGCTCTTGTCAGGGTCTTGAGATCTTTGAAAACGAACTGAGAGTTGGCAGTGCAATCTCTGCCGACTCCCATCCGTGGCTCATTCCAGTAATCGGCTATCACTTCTCCAGGAGGAGACAAAGCTCCACGGCCATGATTGTTTATGCCTTCATGGCTAATGGAGATGCCGGCTGTTACACCGATGATCGCCAGCTCGAACGAACTCCACTTGATTGGCCGACTCGTAAGAGGATTGCCCTGGGGGCCGCAAGAGGAATTTGTAGCTTGCATGAGCTCAGGATAGTTCACCGTGACATCAAGCCTTCAAACATCCTGCTAGATGAAGATTTTGAGGCCCGTTTTGGGGATTTTGGCATCGCCAAATCCATGAGCCGGTCTCAACAAAGTTCTGATGTTACCGTTTTCCCTTATGATGAAGATAGCGAACAATGTGATACTACTATGGTGAGTGGTACACCAGGGTACATTGCGCCAGAAGTATTTGCAGCTGATTTCCACTACTCAAGAAAGTCCGATGTATTTGGGTTTGGGGTGACTCTTATCCAGCTCGTCATGGGGAAGCCAGTGATCGATCGATGTGAAGAAGGTGTGCATTTACTCTATCGGGCAGAGCGTCTCTTCATTTATGGAGAAGACTTGACGACATATATGCACCCGGGTATGCAGGGCAGCTACGACGAGGATGAGGCTATCGAGCTTATCCAGTTAGGCCTCATCTGCACAGAGAATGATCCCAAGAAAAGGCCGCTCATGCCCGAAGTGATTGCAATAATGGAAGGAAATGTCAATACTCTGAACCAAAGATGGGACAGCTACAACTATTATTGGATCAATAGGCTCTCATCCACCGCGAACAACCAAATTACTGGAAACCAAGACTTAGATGAAGTTCCTAATGCTTCTGTTTCAGATACATATGAGGAAGAACTAGAAGAAAACAACATCAACACTATTCATTCACGTGGTATTCGACACTGGCGACAAACTGCTGAGGTTGAGACCGAACTGAGGGAGTTGCGAGACAGGATGCTTGCGGAGGAGTTGAATCACCAGGCCGAGATGGATGAAATGCGGCAGAAGCAGATCGAGCTTATGCAATCGATGGCGGCGATGCAGGAGCTGCATACACGACAGGTCAATGAGATGCAGGCCGAGATCGACCGTTTAAGAGGGTTCCCCGAGCTTTAGCTGCTGGTGATTGGCGACCGTTATGTACATATCAAATTTTGTGCGAAACCTGTCACTGAACATTATTTTAATCAACATTTTTTGGAGCTTAATTACGGTTGAGTGTCCAACAACACAATTCTGGAGACTACTGTGACTGCATCTAATTCCCTCATGAAAGCGTCAAACTACGGGATCTATGATTAGAATATGTACCCGAGTCCAAGACCTCGCATCACATGAACAACGTGGTCCCGATGTGGGCGTAGCCGATGGCAGGACCCTCGGGTGAGAAGGGGGAAGGCAGTTTGGTCCACCTTACTACATTTTTCCCAGGCCATTCGTACCAGGGATGAGCCCATATGTGAGGGACTTGTAAGTGTGATTTGATCAGAGATCTGGAGAGGTGTAAAATGGGGATTCTTACTTGGGACTTCTAGTTGTGGATCCGGCCGAAGGTTAGGCCAGTCCGGTGGCCACTGACCTCGACATCGATGGGATCAAAGATCGATGCTCCCTTCAGTCCTCAGTGTAGACACATCCGACTCTTTTGATGAAATACAACAAGTCAAAGAAGGATGTGAAAGCCTTGTTGAGAGACCTCGCTTTTTGCTAACCGAGCCGAGCTAATCGAAGACCTCACTTCGTCCTGATGATGGAATTGAACGTGTTGCCAAATCACAAGAATCTGGCTAAGGGCCCGAAAGTCATCAAATCCAATGTTTTGGCGCTGCCCGGATTTGCGCATAGCATCTGGAGTCACACGATGGAAGACTTTGGGGTCTCCCTGCATTCCAAGGAGAGAAGAACTACGGAGTTGCTTCTCTCCAGCACGAGGCTCTAGTTGAGTTTCAAACAACTATATGCATTATTCCCGGGATGTGAGGCTCGGGAAAGACCATCAGGTTCATTGGTGAATTTGAAGAGATATGTAACAACGACTTGTCATCAGGATATTTTGGCAAAAAGTAGAGACATGATTCATTTTATTCATATGGATTCGCCTGAAATCCACCTCCTGAACATTAGGAAGCATGATTTCGGCAGGTATTCTGGAGCTGTATGACCCCCTCCCTACACATTCATAGCAAGTTTAGAATCACAGTCATTATAAAGTGAAGTGACCGAGCATCATAACGATTTCCTGCTGGAGACCTTACTTTGACAGTCGCAAATGTTAGGTGGTTTTCGTAACTCCTTACATACCTGCAACATCGTAGAAATGAATGTTGTGAAACTATCTCATCCAGAAAGTGTTGCGACGAGGTCACAATTGAAACAAAATGTTTACCCTGCAACTTCGTCCTCGACTTTCCATGGTCTCCACTCCTCAACGACAGGTAGGTCCATGGACTCGATCCATGACTGTGTTCCTAGGTATGGTATTACCATGTCCTGGTCACTGCTGCGCAGAAGAAACTGGGTGAACTTACTAATTGATACTACCTGCTAGACACGTCAAGCTTTCGTTGACTCTTGGGATAATTTCAAATGGGGATGATAAAACTACCTGTATATTAGAGCTCGAGATCCTCGACGGTTCAGATACCGATGCTGACTTACAGTGCTGGTAACATCATAGGCGTAGGATAAGCTTCTGTTACATCTAATCCAGGGCCAAATCCGCATAGCCTGCAAATCTCAAGTTCGGACATTTATTATCTTGATGTTTCTGCTTTTGTACCATAACCCCAAGTGGAGGATTGGCCAAATCACCTTTCTGACGTGAAGACTCTCCTGAACGATTGGGTCATTCACATAAACATGACATAGGACGTTAACGTAAGACCTGCAACGGAGCTCAGGGATTTCTTCTTGATGTTTTCTTCCATCCTCAAGAAGTCCACTTCTCTGTGGCGAGAAACCTATACATTTTGGCTCGAGAATGTGTGCATGATTAACTAAATCAGTGCACTACAACAGCACATGAAGCCGGAGGAGTTAGTGCATAGTATCCACAAAAGTGTATTTTCTTGCAGTGCAATACCATTTCGAGTCTTACCTCGTACACAAATTGGAGATGCCTTTCACATCGCAGGCTATTTCGCCTTCCCCGTTTCCAATATTCGCCACCACAGCTTTTCTTTGTGGACTAAGCAATGTCAGAACATTACGAGTCGGTGATCCTCTACCATGGAATTCAAGCTCCCAATGTATAATATTCGTTCTCTTGTAGCAGGGCCATCATCGTTACCTCATAAAGGTCTTTGGGTATCAGGGCACCGTGATATGCAAATGTTAGCTTTGAGCTCTCATCGGAATCTGGGTCGGTGGCCGGATTTCCAAGCAGATAGCCCTAATAACATTAGTCACAAGGCTTCCTAAATCAATCTGCCTGTCAGGACAAAGCGAACTCATATTACTAACATCAGCGGCAGGAAAATGTTGGAGAAATGGGATTGAACACCTTCAGATTGATTGGTGCTTCGTGCATGAAATCGTCACTTTCTGCACCGAATTTTGAAGTGAGATTCAGAGTTCTGCTGACCAGAGGAGGGTGCAAATATGCTACCTTGTAGTATGTACTGGGCAATCAATGGAACGATCATGCCGGAATATGAGTCCCCAGCAACATAAACCGAATGACCGATGAATCTCGGGTGATCCAGTAGCCACTACAAAAAGGATCAAAATTTTTTTCAGAAATAGACATTCCCCCGTAACATTAAATCGCTGGGACTCACTGCACCTTCTTGAGGAAATCATGGCAATGTCGAGCATAAGTCATGTCTCCGGTCTCATAACCTTCTGGGTTCTTTGCATAGGAAAAACCAGTTCCCACAGGTGCATCTACAAAAATGATGCTCGAGACCTGGAGATCCAAACCAGAGCCGAAACCCAGTGCTATTTTCAGAATGAAGCTGAACTCCATTCATTACACCAAGTATCCAAGGTATGAGGAAGGTGACGAAACCTTAGTCCATGAGTACGGGTTCGGTACTAAGGATGGAATCGTGCCGTTATACACAGCCTTCACGAATCGCAGAGGTCCTGTTTCTCCAAACACAGCAGGCTATCAAGACAGTTCTTAGAGCGACATTCCTAAGAAGGCCGGTTACCTATCTCGTAGAGGAGACCGGAAATGCCAGAACAACCAGGGCCGCCGGTCAGCCAAAGCAACAGTGGATCCTTTCCCGGGTTCCCTTCGGATTCGACGAAGTAATAGAAGAGCTGGACGTCGTTGTCGTAATCCACACCGACATAGCTGAGAGAACCATATCCGTTTGACTAGTCACCAATCAACGTTTCGACAATTAGTCATCTGAGACTGGACTCTCTTACCCAGTTTCAAGTCTGAAAGGGAGGGATCCGAATCCAGGCAGGGACTCCACAACCGAAGAGGACGATGCAGTCCAAAAACAAAACATCACGACGACGATGGGAACGATGAATGACTCGATGTGGGTCGAGGAGGAGGACATGGCGGAAGTCTCCCTTCAGTTCCTGCAGTTAGTGAACTCTTTCAAAATGAGTTTCCGGGGGGGTCAGGGTTCGTTGTTTGAAGTGCGCCGCCAGCAACTCAGCAGTTTTTAAGGTTATGTCCGAAAATCTTGAAACAAACACTTGGACATGTACGAGGCTACACTTGCCCTTGCCATTGCCTTGGGAACAGACAGATAGGCCATCTGGAATCCCTATTTGAAACTTTTTTAATTTATACAGAAAAATGCTATAATTCCTGACATGCACGTGAATTCCGAATATGTCTGAGCTGCATGTGTCCTGAGACATGGCGTGCCCTAAAACATCCACATTGATCTGATGCACTGACATTCCCAGGTGGGATTTGTCTAGTCCTCGGATGTCTCTCGGTGGAGTTGATCGTCAAATCTTTTGACGTCGCTTCTTCCCTGCAAATGCGGGTTACTTCCATCTTCATCTTATCTACACTCATTAACAAGACCAACAGGGACAACAGTTTCGAAAGCTCGATCGAGGTTTTCTTCCTACTCCTCCTGACCATGAAGAAAGTTAGTTGATCAAAAGAAAATCATAATATGATTCGTTATTATATAAATAAGTTGCCGAGTTGGATTGAAGAAACTCTGAGAATAAACTATGTTTTAACTTATTTAATGGACCATCGACTTAAACTAAATTAATCATGTATCACTATTAAAATTCCCGATTAAAAAAAGTCAGGAATATCTTTAAAAAAATTCACCATAGGAGGCAGCGACGCTTTGGATCACGCAAAACCATGACCTCAATTCCTTTCCCAACTTCATTCCCCTCCATTGAAAGATACTAAAATAAACAATTACTCGATTTATTTTTATTTTTATTTTCTTGTCATAATCCAGCGGCTATTGCCATTGCCATTGCACAACCGGGGCTCAATATCATGGGAGCGAGTATATAGCCCTCCAAGTAATTCTAGATAATCTGTCCCGTGTTGGTGATTGTCGGAATCCGAAATGCATATGTGATTCTTGGGGCTGCGGTCGCCCGGTTTTTTTTTTTAAATATTTACAAATTATCTTCAAACTATTTTTAATTTATTCTTTAAATTTGAATGTTATTTTAATTTGACTCTCCCAAAATTTTAAAAAGTCCAATTTGACTCCTAAGCTAAATTTGTTGGCTTCGCCGCTTATTTACACGGTAAACCGTCGTTTTTGCCTCGAAAGTTGGGATCGTTGATGACAGACTTGCATCGAAGAAAGTCATTATCACCCTAGTAACAGGTGGAGTTTCGAAGATGGATGCTATGTCGAAGAAGGTCATCGAGGCACTTAAGATCGAAGCTATGGTTAGAGTTCGTCGAATGAAGGTGTTTCGGCTGTATCGAAAAAGATGAAGACTGTCTCTATTGATGTCGTCGAAGATTAGTTTCAATACGTGTTTAATGTGTTTAGGATGACGATTTCTTATGTTTATGTCTATAAATAAGTCACCATCAGTCTATTGTAAGAAACAAACAATCATTCATTGACCCTGAAGAGCTGCTTGATTGTCATCTCGTTTGTAAGTGTTCGTGTGAAGTGTTTTCATGGCTGTAAGTGTTCTATCCTTGCAATAGTGAATTCCTTTCTTTGTTTTCGTTTGTTAATTGTTATCGGCAACCACAATTTCAAACAATTAGTCCCCATTATATCCCGACGTGTTTCTACCGCAAACACGTTTTTCGCGACCACAATGAGAGTCATATTCAAGTTTCGTGTGACAACGCGAAATGCAACCACTCAGAGTGCGGCAAACAGAATGGCCGACGCACATGCTGATTCGGAGGCAAATTCTGTGCCATGCCAGAATAACAACATTGTGCCAGGCCAGAATAACAATGTTGTTAACCGTCGAAATGGACAACAGAATGGCCAGAATTCTAGGCAACAAAATGCTCATACGCAAGAGCAAGGAAATTCTCCAGCGGCGAATCCCCTACCAAATGTGTTGGATACTGTTCCCTTGGACACGATTGTGCAGTTGCAAGCTAAGTACCAAGAGAGTTTCCTTGAGTTACAGAAACAGGTTCAGGGACTTACCTCAAGGTTCAGAAACTATAGCCTAGAGAGCAGCGATTCGTGACGGGAAACATAGGGTGAGTTTCGATCATGAGATTGCCCAAGACACTATTCATTTTACTCAGGATTACCATCGACTTGAGCCAAGTAGGCCACATGTTGTTCCTGACAATCGAGGTGATTTCATTTCACCTGATCGATCATATCGCTATAATGACTTTGTCGATTTAGATATGATCGACAGGAAAATTACAGGCCATAAGTATATGCACCTCCTCATCATCGAAGGGAGAGTCATTATGCACGGTCAACATTTGAAAATCCTAGTCGAGGGCCACCCGCAGTAGGTCAACTTCCTAGGAGGAACCTTTTTGGCGAAGCCCGGAGGAGCAGACGTACCTTCGATCCTGAAACTGAGAGGAATCCCATCGACAGGGATGTCCCTCGAGTTCCCTTAGTGCCTGTCGATGGTGTTGATTACAGAGATGTTATCGCTTGAATAGTGGAACATATGGTTCCAGGTGCTGTACGAAGGGAAGAGGTCAACCTTTACATGACACCTTACCCTGAGTTCATCGACAATGAATCCTTATCGCAGGGGATATAAAATCCCAGATTTCACTCACTTCTCTACTGAAGATGAGATGACGTCGACGAAGCATATAGTTCGATTCACTCATCAAACAAGTGAGGTGTCGAATAATGACCATTGGAAGCTGCAACTCTTCCCCAATTCGCTCACGGGACTTGTGATTACTTAGTACATCCACCTACCACCTAACTCGGTGTAGAATTGGTAGGATATGCAGACTCAGTTCATGCAGGCCCTCAGTATTCTAGATTCGACCATTTCCTTGGTCGAGTTGACTAATATATAACAGTAGCCTGGACAACTTGAAGCGACATTCCTGTAAAGTTTCCGGAAGGTTCGACTTCGATGTAAGGCTTATGTCCTCGAAAACGAAGTGGTTACAAATTTACAATAGCCCATGATGCTCTTTTTAAAATTATCTTCAAACTATTTTTAAATTTATTCTTTAAATTTGTATGTTATTTTAATTTGACTCTCTCAAAATTTTAAAAAGTCCAATTTGACTCCTAAGCTAAATTTGTTGGCTTCGCCGCTTATTTACACGGTAAACCGTCGTTTTTGCCTCGAAAGTTGGGATCGTTGATGACAGACTTGCATCGAAGAAAGTCATTATCACCCTAGTAACAGGTGGAGTTTCGAAGATGGATGCTATGTCGAAGAAGGTCATCGAGGCACTTAAGATCGAAGCTATGGTTAGTATACGCGCGCTTTCCGACCTAGGACGCGTGCAGCGGTTCGAACGACCCGAGGATCTAACTGGGCCTGCTCGGGCCCTCGCCAACCGTCTCTGTTTTCCTAATAGGCGGCGAGCGAAAGGCGGAGCATGATCCGAAGAAGGAATTTTCGGGAGAAATCCGGAGCGGCTCGTGTCCCCAGTCCCTCATCCAAAATGGCTTCGTAAAAATGTTGTTTAACTTAGGCAAACGATTACGGAGTCGCCACCGACTTATTTTTGAAAATTGGTCTAAGTCGGAAAACTAGAGTAGGATTCGAGAATCCCTAATTACTAACTCTTACATTTAAACATGCGAAAAGGTGGCGTTTGCTTCAAAAGTTTGCTTTTGGTTAATGGGTGTTGGACCCGATCCGGGCATCACTCCGGACTTATGTCTCTATTTTACGGGCGTTGGACCCGATTCGGGCTTTTTGAGCCTGAACTCATGTTTATTTGTTGTACAAACAACATGCGATGATAAACCTATGGGCCTAAGGCATGCGGACAGGCACAGACAATTATTGAGATCAAAGGGAGCGGGGAAAGGTGGTGATCGTGGGCCTATGCACTTGGCCCACGACCCATTACATGTGAAAATAAAAAAAAACGGGAGGCCCGCACCTCCCTCACGTACCTGAGGCCTACCGGGATGGCATGTCATCGACTAAGCTTGTCAGTTGGGTCCGTTTTTGTGAAGCATCCACCACGGTCGAACTCCACGTATCGTCATGTCTTGAGGACCATCGACAGGGACTCCTTCAAGGTGTGTTGAAGTTCACCAACGACGTTGATGGTTCACGGGGCAAGCCCAATAATAAAATAATCAAAGAGCCCAAAACAACTCAATGATGCAATGTAGGGAAAAATGTTGAAAAATATGCAAATGGGCTCTAAAAAATCATAAAATTATAGGAATATATTCTTAACCTGATAAAAACATGAAATATCAAATTTTAGAATTAAAATATTAAGCCCAACATGGCAGAAAATTTCACGAAATTGGGTCAGACCCCACGCGCGATCTGATTTGCAGACCACTTAAAGAAAAATATATAACTTTTGATCCAAGAATTCAAATGAAGCAAAATCAGTGCTAAAAGAATGCTTAACTTAAGGGAGATCATTTTTGTAAAAGTTTACAGGAAATAGATTCGCAGAAAATAAACGAAATTGGTTTTACCGAAACCAAACTGTTGAAAACGTTCAGATCACATGTCGAAATCGTTTTAAGCATATTTTAATCAGAAGACGTCAAAATTCAGTAAAATAAAATTATATGTCTTTCTAGTCATATAAGAAATAACATATTAAAATTTCAAAATTTTTGAACGTGTGTAAATTTTAAAACAAAATAGATTATGATTTATAGTACTGAAAACATGGCAGAAATATGGTTAATATTCAAAAAATCATAAGTTGAAATCTAAAAACGATAAATTCGTGCATAATATATAAAAACAAATATCATTAAACGTGTTTTCTATAAAAATTATTTTTATAGTTAAAGTACAGTCTGAAGAACAAAAACAGATAAGATCAAGCACATGCGTAATTCGTTATTCCAGCATACGGAACCCAAGTATAATTAGTCAAAAGTAAGGGAAAACTCAACCAAATGGGCTAAAATTTTACCACAATCATATTAACAGGATAAAGGATCGATACAACCAAATTTTGTCTGATTCCGACAATGGACGTGAAACTTATGGCCTGTGGACTGACTCCCTTGCATTCTGGTCGAGGCTACGCTGCTCCGTCGGGGCTCAGTTTCGCGTTCCCCATATCACATGCGATGAGTTCAACAAATGTAAAAGATGGTCAGCTATGTTCTAAATTAAAAGACGGGCTTAATGAATATATAAAAAAAAATCGAAAACTCACCGAGGGGTTGCCTCGCCTCGGGGTGGCCCGAGGAGGAAGAAGGACGTCGGGGAGTCTGTTAGAAGGCTGCCTTGGAGCACCACGCTTGGGTTGTGGCTATGGCAGAAGGCGGTGTCGTCGGAGAGAAGAGTGTCGGCTGATCGGCTGGTCCGGAGGCTTTGGCTCGTCAGCCCTAGAGAGGGGGAATCCTTGGCTCCGGTTTCTGTGTGTACGTCAAAAGGAGTTGGCCTCCGGTCGTATGTAGAGGGAGGAGAAGTTGGCCTCTGATTCCTCAGAGGGGAGGAGCGTCTGGAGGTGAGGGACGTCTCTCTGATTTTTTTCTGATTGTCTCATAGGGGATGGGGATGATTTGTCTCTTAGGATTTCAGAGATTCTCTGACGGGGAATCTCTATTTTTCTTTTCTACGTCTGCCTCGATAATTGTCTGATGGATGGTGCTAAAAATCCAAAGAGGATTTTCAGCCATACAGAGAAAGTAAAAATTTTGTGATGAAAGAAAAGAGTGATTGTTTCTCTATTTTTGGGTAACAAATGATTTCTCTAATCATCTGATGGGAATCCAGGAAAGGAAGAATAATCAAAGGGGATATGATGAATCAACTAAACGTGATGCAGATGATTTTGATTGAATGAAGATAATGAAAAATAAAATAAATAAAAATTCGTCACTTGAAAAAATAGCCATAAAGTTGGGCTTTTAAATGGACCTTGGCAATGTCATTCATAAAATTGAAGGTCCATGTCCATGTATATGGGCTAGGGCTTCAATTTGAATGGGTTCTTGTAATTTTTTACTTAAAAACTTAATAAAATTAATGAAGGAAAATCATTGAAAATAATTTGGGGTATTACAGTTAGAGTTCGTCGAATGAAGGTGTTTCGGCTGTATCGAAGAAGATGAATACTGTCTATATTGATGTCGTCGAAGATTAGTTTCAATATAATAAACACGTGTTTAATGTGTTTAGGATGACGATTTCTTATGTTTATATCTATAAATAAGTCACCATCAGTCTATTGTAAGAAACAAACAATCATTCATTGACCTCGAAGGGCTGCTTGATTGTCATCTCGTTTGTAAGTGTTCGTGCGAAGTGTTTTCATGGCTGTAAGTGTTTTATCTTTTCAAAAGTGAATTTCTTTCTTTGCTTTTCGTTTGTTAATTGTTATCGGAGACCACAATTTCAACCCATTAGTCCCCATTATATCCCGACGTGTTTCTACTGCAAAAACGTTTTTCGCGACCACAGTGGGAGTCAGATTCAAGTTTCGTGTGACAACGCGAAATGCAACCACTCGGAGTGCGACAAACAGAATGGCCGACGCACATGTTGATCCGGAGGCAAATTCTATTCCATGCCAGAATAACAACACTGTGCCAGGCCAGAATAACAATGTTGTTAACCGAATGGCCAGAATGGACAACAGAATGGCCAGAATTCTAGGCAACAAAATGCTCATACGCAGGAGCAAGGAAATTCTCCTGCGACGAATCCCCTACCAAATGTGTTGGATACTGTTCCCTTGGACGCGATTCTGCGGATGCAAGCTAAGAACCAAGAGAGTTTCCTTAAGTTACAGAGACAGGTTCAGGGACTTACCGCAAGGTTCAGAAACTATGGCCTAGAGAGCAGCGATTCGTGACGGGAAACATAAGGTGAGTTTCGATCATGAGATTGCCCAATACACTATTCATTTTACTCAGGATTACCATCGACTTGAGCCATGTAGGCCACATGATGATCCTGACAATCGAGGTGATTTCATTTCACCTGATTGATCATATCGCTATAATGACTTTGTCGATTTAGATATGATAGACAGGAAAATTATAGGCCATAAGTATATGCACTTCCTCATCGTCGAAAGCAGAGTCTTTATGCACGGTCAACATTTGAAAATCCTAGTCGAGGGCCACCCGTAGAAGGTCAACTTCTTAGGAGGAACCTTTTTGGCGAAGCCCCGAGGAGCAGACGTACCTTCGATCCTGAAACTGAGAGGAATCCCATCGACAGGGAAGTTGTTATACTAAGGGGGGGTGAATTAGTATTAATTACCAAATTCGGATTTTAACACTTTTTCGTTTTACCCCGCAGCGAAAAGGAAGCTTCTATCAAACAGAACCGTAGATAGGTTTCTGTACAACAGAACGTTCGAGTGTGTTCACAATTTGTTTGATTGGACACAAGGATTTTTATAGTGGTTCAACAAATTGCTTACGTCCACTCTTCACCCAGATATATGGATGGTTTCCACTCAAATGTATCTCAGTACAAGTTGCACAAATGATATCAACTAAAAGCAGACCCGAAGGTTCTGTACAATAGAGGTTTGAGTGGCAGAGCCCAAACCAGAAGGTTCTGTACCGTAGAGGTTTGTTACGTAGCACAAACACTAAGGTTCTGTACTATAGTAACTAAGGCTCAATACAGACCAGAAGGTTTTGTATCGTAGAAAGTAAGGCACAACACAGACCAGAAGAAACTGTGTCGAAGAAGGTAAGCACGACACTGACCAGAAGGTTCTGTGTCAGATGTGTTAACCTTCTATAGCACAGATCAAGAGATTCTGTACTGTAAGCGTCAACCTTCTATATAACAGATCCAAGGACTCTGTCTTACAGAAAGTGTTGCACAGACCGTAAGGTTCTGTACCAAGAATGTCAATCCACAACAGAAGGTTCTGTATAGGAAATGACTTAATTATAAAACACAGATCTGAAAGATTCTGTGTCAAGAGTTGTCGATCTTCTACTAAACAGACCGTAAGGTTCTGTAGCAAAAGTGACAAAGAAAATGTATGCACAGACTGTAGAGTTCTGTGCTACAGAGAGTTGCACACGTGAGTGTGACTATCAAAAGTAACCAAATGCGCAATCCTCTCAAGGATATGACTTCGTGGCGTACCCCACGCGAGCTCATAGCGAACCCTACGCAAGCGAACAGCGACCTCTGTTCAAGGATGAATTTTCCTTCCGGCGGCTCTACATGACCTGCACGATCTCCTCGAGATAGCGACTATGTGGCGTACCCCACACAAGCACGTAGCATACCCTACGCAAGCACGCAGCAGACCCTGCGCAAGCACGCGGCAAACCCCACGGAAGCAGACGGCAGCCTCCGTCCTAGGTTCCTGCACACATAGCTCTACACAACAGAAGCTGGTTAGTCCCTCACCTTCTGTGCTCCCGAGGTTCAGCCCTTCTCTCCGGCCCGCTGCACGTTGCCCACGTACACACGCTTCCAACAACGTCTCCTGCAGCTTCCAACCGAGTCCCTCGAGCCCCCGAGTCACTCTCCCAGAAGGCTTCACCAACGATGCAGCCGTCCGTCACTAGTGCTCCTCGTGTGATTAACTCAAACGAATGAAATAATGAAAGAACTAAAGCTCACGCTTTCAGTCAGAAAAGAATTAGTAATAATTATTTTCTTTTTGTTTCCTTTTTTTTTTACTGAGAAGGCGTGGCCCTTTTATACACAAAGTTCAAAGAAGAAAATGCAAAAAGGAAAAGATAAATTAACAATCTGCAAAATAAGAAATTAAAGGTTAGTAGACAAAATGAATAATAACATACACGTGCAAGTATTCATATAGAAAATAAATCAGAATGAGATCATGATATATTTTCCATGGATAGTGCATCATAGAAGGTATCGCAGAAGGTTCTTCTCGATAACCTTCTCCAGATGGAAATAATCGTTGATTTACTTCCATATGGGTAATGATTCATTCCATCCTGATAAAGACACATGTGAGAATGTATCTGGACAGGTGGTGGTGATTTGCAACCAAATAACGGTCATGTAGAGGTCGTACGAGCTTACAGAAGCCTGTAGACCATCTAGTAGAACCTTTCCATATATAGAGAGATACATTTCCTTCTATAAAAAATATTATCTCCAATATGATTATTTGGTGACTAAATCAATATGATTCGATCAGATAATTATCTTGATCGATGGGATTATATTTCATAATTAAATAATCATCAACTAATCATTTAATTACAAAATGATTCTTACATAATGCCCTTACTATAAGAAGCTTCTGTAGAATAGAATGTTCGACCTTCTGTAGTACAGAGGATCCGGTTCATCATCAAAACCGTCCCAACAGAAGTCCCTCGAGTTCCCTTAGCGCCTGTCGATGGTGTTGATTACAGAGATGTTATCGCTTGAATAGTAGAACATATGGTTCCAGGTGCTGTACGAAGGGAAGAGGTCAACCTTTACAGGACACCTTACCCTGAGTTCATCGACAGGGACTATCCTTATCTCAGGGGTTACAAAATCCCAGATTTCACTCCTTCTCTAGTGAAGATGAGATGACATCGACGAAGCATATAGCTCGATTCACTCATCAAACAGGTGAGGCATCGAATAATGACCATTGGAAGCTGTAACTCTTCCCCAATTCTCTCACGGGACCTGCGTTTACTTAGTACATCCACCTACCACCTAACTCGGTGTAGAACTGGCAGGATATACAGACTCAGTTCATGTAGGCCCTCACTACTCTAGATTCGACCATTTCCTTGGTCGAGTTGACTAAAATGACAGTAGCCTGGACAACTTGCAGCGACATTCCTGCAAAGGTCTCGAAAGGCTCAACTTCGATGTAAGACTTATATCCTCGAAAACGAAGTGGTTACAAATTTACAATAGCCCATGATGCTCTGGATATCCGTATCTGGAAGAAAATTCAAGGAGAGAAACTTAGAGACCTCTACGAGCTCGCTCTAAGGGCTACTAAGTATGAAAATCTACTCAGGGAGGAGTCGAGGGACCGTACGGCGTATGAGGTTGAACCTACCGTTGTTGAGGTCAATATGGCTGAGTTTGTGAAAGGATAAGCGACTGTTTGTGACCCACTGTTGAAGAAGAATTTCAAAAGCAAGGCATCTCAGAAGTCGAATGAAGAGCGCAAGTACTCATTCGACGTCGAAAAGGCTGATGAAATCTTCGACTTGCTTCACAAACGAGATCGAATTAAGCTAAAACCTGGCCATCGACTCCCTTAGACAGATAGGGAGAAGAAGAAGAGTTATTGTAAGTGACCTAGATCTTTCACTCATGCTACACTCGATTGCCTGACTTTCAGGATTCTTATTCAAGACCTTATCGAAGATAAAATTTTATGCTTCATGGAATACGAGGAATCATCTTCTATTGATACGAAACCTTTTACTGATTGTGAAATTCATACATTCGATATTAAAGTTGTTGACGTCGTTTGTCGTGCTTTTCAGTATTCTCAAGTTTCTGGTGAGACCTATGTGGTCAACAAGCTCTTTAATAGACTCCTGACTAATGGAGTAATTTCTTGCCCTGTGACCACGTCTTGCTGAAGAACGAGGTCTGCTGCTGGCATATGGATGAGACTCATACCAATGACAAGTGCTTCACCTTCATAACGTTCCTTCAGTCTAATCGACAGAGGACTGGTTCGACTTTAGTCCAGTTGAAAGGACTGCAATCGGAATCTCTCGAAAGGAGTCATCGAAGGCATTTAATCGATACCCTAAAGGTAAAGGGTCCTCCTCCAATGCCCATAAGGTATTCCCTGACAAAGGGAAGATGATTAAGAAACTAGGTAAAGTGGTTCGCTTCCTGGATGCACAACTGACTCCGGTGGGTGCTTATAGTGATGCGGATTCTTCTGCTAAGTCAAGTGATCTGTCGAAGGAGACCACCAAGAGAGGTGTTGTCAGGGATAAGCTTCGATCTCCTCGCCTCGATGAGCAGGCTATCAAGGATGGACCTTATATTGCTCAATTTCTCGAGGCAACTAATACATGCAGTCGATGCAAGCCTATCCTAAGGAACAAGATACTGATCTCTCAGTTATGCCACCTATGTTCGTATAACAACTTGCGGAAGGTGATCATTATTTCATCTACAAACAAGTTTAACATTGTCGCAGTCGACAACATGACTCAAGGTATGATGGAAACAAGTCAATTATATTGCATGCCTGTGTTTGTTAGTAAGGGGGGCGCAAGCCAATAGTGAATTCCTTTCTTTGTTTTTAATTTGTTAATTATTATTGGCGGCCACAATTTCAACCCATTAGCCTCCATTATATCGCGACGTGTTTCTTCCACAAATACCACTGCTTCCATCGCAAAATGATTGTGGGGTTTTTATTCCCTCATTACATGGAAATCCTTTACGGACAGTACGGAGCATTAATTTTCCACAAGCGGCTACATAGAAACCTTTATATTTATTTGACAATGTATATGTTTATGACATTAATTTTGTTTTATCATTAACTTAATTTGTTATATAATTGGCAAAATAAACGTTTATGGCCTTAGCTTTTAGCCAACTTTCTATTTTGTCTTTAATTTAGTGTGTTATATAATTTTATGACTAACTTTTGTTTATATATTGATTTGTGCCAATTTTGAATTTCTCCTAGTGAAAACAAAACAAAACAAGGCTTTAATACAATCTGACACGTGTCCTATAATAGTGGAGTACTAACCTCTTATCTGTTCGCCTCACAATTCACTTTACTCGTAGCAGTAGTCCCCAATAGAATAATCATCCGACCTTTATCGATTTTGCGTATTTTTTACAGTATCGGCAACTATCCTCCAATTTCGGCTTTCAACTCATTTGATCGAGACATCAAAATTTAAAAAAAAAATATGAGATGTTTCAATCTTATTTCTCATTTTTTTAATTTCATTTTTAGTCGATAAATGAATAATGTTTGTTAAGTCATGTTTGGCTTTCACGTAATAAAATTCAAGATTGGTGAAAATCAAAATCAAAATAAAAGTTGATGACAAAATTATATAACAAGCTAAGTTATGACAACAATAAAAAGTTGAGTCAAAATTAAAGGCCATAAATCAATATTTTGTCTATTTATTTTACATGAAATCATGGTACGACGATCCAAAACTGGCCCATCCATTCAAGCTTTTACTTAGTCGTTGGATTTTAAAGTGGCAAAAGCCTTGGCCCATCGAAGGCAAACTTCCATTTATGCTCTTCTTCATCAATAAACTCGACTTTTCCGGAAACGATGAGCCGTAATATACAATATATTATTAACAATCAAAATAATTCAAACCTACGAAAGATGTATTTTTAGATAAAATATATGTAAATGTCTTCTTGGTGAGAGCCGACCGCTAGTGAGAATAAAAATTCCGGGTAAAAAGGTGGGGAGAGAAAATTCTTGCTAGTGAATGGCCACAATTAACGCTTTAAAAAAAATTAAAGGGGAGGTGATTAGGGAAGATAGAGATATATATCCAGCCATAGTTGTGAACTGAAAGTGATGGAATATGGCCGGAACCATTGCCCCCCCCCCCCCCCCCCCCCCTACGTCATAGGAAATATTCATATGCACAATAATATAATATTCATATACATCTAAAAAGTTGTCTCGAATATTGCCGAATATTATGCTTTTTGGACAAAAAAACAGTAGTGATAATCACAATTAGTATTAGAGAAATTGTCTACATATGTTCACAACTAGTTGGAAACGCAATATGGATGGCGTGGTGGACCTACTTTAAGGGGAAAAAGGTCCAAATTACTGTGCCGTAAGGTTGGTTGAATCGGGACATCCCTACGCTTAGACATCAAGAAAGGAAAAACAAAGACTAGGGCCGAGGTAATCTTAAGCAAATGCAGGGCTACCTTGCGAGGCCATACGTTAGAGCATAGCGCCCGGCGAGACCGAAGCAACACGAGCACGGTCGTAACGAGATCAATCCAAATTTTCGTGGAAACAGCTGCCCCGTTACAAGGGATAGAAACTTCATCGGTGGTATGTTTGTTCTACAAGAAAAAGGGTTCTTACCTAATGCTTTTTTTTGGGTCTATTCGGGGCAAACATCGTGGTTCTTTTCTTCACAAGAGCACTCTTCTCTTAGAAAAAGGAAAAGAAAATTGCACACGTAGGGCTTTGGCTTTTTCTCGGACGTACCTAATCTATTTACCATTTTTTTTATTATTAAGATCATCATCGTTCAACTCATAAAACTAAATTTGTTCTCCCAAAGTTTTGAATTCGTAAACGAAGAAAACTCATATACTATGACAAACTTTTAAATCGATTAATTTCTAAGCGAATTAGTCAAAGTCATTGACACAAAATCTTTACTTTTTTTCTGAATAATCCAAAAGCTTAATCGGATTCCTCCCCCCTCACCACATTTCCCGTCGCATGATCCGAAGATCCTTTTCACTGTAACTCCTACCAGCATCGAACTTTCCACAATTACTATTTTTAAAATGAATCGGTCTTTCTCTGAACTCCGGTCTGCTCCTTTCATCATCTTGGACAGAGACCCAAAATAAGCTGTCTGGTCCGAGTTTTTCTTGGCAAAAGCTTCAATCACATTGTTTCTTTTCTCATCATTATCCTAAACAATTTCTGCCCGACAGAATATTACGTGACGGCACTCTCCGTTGCGTCATCGATGCTTAGAACGCAACGTCGAGAATGATTATTTTGGTAAGGATGAAAGCATGAAAGATTTTATCGATAAATACTTGCGCTCCTATTTTTTTTTTTTTTACTTTCCTCGTCTTACTTTGTATTGCTTCAATGGAAAATCTTAAGCTCGTAGATTTATTTATTTATTTATTTATTTTTGCATGAAAGAATTTATCAATAAATATTTACGATCCTAATACTGTTTCTTAATATATCCATGTTTTCGTATTTTTGTTTTGCGTACATTTTTCTGATATTTTTATCCAAAAAAGAAATTACAATTTATCATAAAATCCTAACCGTGGAACAAAAACTTTGGCCCATGGTAGCGAATTTCCTTTATAATGTTAATTAATGACCAGAAACACTCCGCTCCTCTTTTAACTTTGGTCGTGCTCTCTCTCCTTTGCTCTGATTTCTTACAGCGTTAGAAACCCCGATAAACACGACCCCAAGGGGCATGACTCGTGACTTCGCGAGTTGTTCCTCCTATCGGAAAGTTGCTCACATATGTTTGTGTACTTTGGGTTGAGGTCTTTAACCATCTTGGTCCTGGTGGCTTTGTTCCTTCTGTTGGTACCGCTCTTCTTGCCCCCGTTGCCGCCTCCACCTGCTGTGACCTTTCTTGTTCCCATCATGATAATGGCCTTCCTCGTATTCCTCGCCTTCTCTCGAGCTCAAGATCCTGTCCCTTTAACACTCGTGCTCACTTGAAACGGCACAAGTAAGGCAAAGGCAACCTAGCTCGTCTTTCTTTCTTCTATTTTCCTCTGGAATGATTAATGATAGTAATTTTCGAATAGGTAGACTGAAGAGACAAGGTAAGTTAGATAGCTTGGACCAATTTTAGTTATTGCAATAAGATTGGACAAAACTCTCTTTGCTTGCAGAATGTTATTTTTTAAAGAGGAAGAAAAAGAGAAGTTGGCTTTTGAGAAGAAGAGGAAGTTGTTCAACTGCTAGCTGGCTGCAGATTCATCTGTATCAAATGCTGTGACTCAACAAACAATTATCAGACCTAGGTACAAATTTGTGTCTCTATCAAAATAAGAAAACCTTGCGATTGAGACTTTCAGCGCAAAACTAAGGAAGAAGAACAAGAGTGAATGACGTATCTAATATAACACTTTCGATGTGCACTTTTCTTGTCTTTAAGATCAAATACCAAGTACATGTAATAGTTACAAGTAATTTTATTACAATATAGATATTATATTGGAAATAAAAAAATATTATGAAAAATTATTTTTGTCATTAGCAATGTCAAGATTTTCTCGTTCTGTTCTGTGAATTGTGACAAAGTATGATTTCTCAACAATTTCTTTAATTGTGATAAAAAAGTTTTGTTACGATAACTATTTGATTTGTCACTACATATATAATTTTTAGAATTATTTATTATTTTAAAAACTTTTATGCCATTCTGATTGTTTTATTTCGACAATGTTTCTCCTAATTTTATTAATTTGGTCTGTGGCAATATAATGATAATTTGTTTTGTCATCGATACTTTCACGAAAAAAATAATTTATAAGCAATAAGTATCCTCACAACTGAATATATAGTATGATAACTCTGGTTCAGAGCTAGAGGTCGATTCGTGCCCCGCCAGGCAAAAATTAAGAAACCAAAAAATATCTTGTGCCACAACTCCATGTTGTGGGAGGACGGCTTTTTATTAGATTTATTTAAAAAAACAAATGCCATAATAAAACATATTTAGAATAAAAATTTATTCTCTTTTTGGCAACACACAGCCATTAAAAAAATAGAAAAGCTACTATGTTTAAAGGTTTAATGATAATGAAACACTCATAATTAAAATATATTTTTTAGAACAAATAACATTTAATTTTAATTTTATTTATTCAAATGTCTAACTATTATGGCTAGAAGTTAATCTCACAAAATCAAATTTGTAATATCCAGACAAACTATAATAAGAAAACAAAATAATCACAATTTTAATGTATATGTGACAAAATATACTAACAAGATATATTTTGTCTCGTACTTATTGAAAAATGATGCTTTTCTTGAAAAATCTAAATTTGGTCTAAAAAATTAGTGTTATTGATACAAAATTTATTTGGTCAAATAGCTCGTATTTGTTGTATTAATAAGTTCATCATGTATATAGTCCATGTATTAACTTGCAATTCATCGCCTTGAGTTGGAGTTCTCCAGGAAGGATTATGGAAGTTTCTTATTGGGGAATTTCGTTAATCTTTTCCATGCTAAATAATAACACGAGATATTGTAATGATGACTATCTCATTCAAGAATACTATTACTATTGGACAGTGATCATGCGTTTGAAGTATGAGTCATCCTAATTAAAGTAAGTTTTATCGTTTGAGAAGATTGCGAAATATGATTGAGAATTCTTAGCTTATGTTAATAACTTTATTGAGAACTCATAAATCGGAGGAATTGCGAGAACGATCTCATTTATGTAAAAGGATGTCTCTAAAGCAAAATATATAATTCCTGTGGGAGGGAATAGTTTGTATCATTTGACTTCTTGATCGAGGACTAAAATTATCATGTGGCCAGATTGTTATATATAGGCTTTTTCATTCGGAATGGTCATGTAACAGATAATTAATAACAAAAAATATTAAATAATTATAAGAAGATAGAAGTCGCGAAAAGATTATAATTAACATGATCTAAGCGTATAATATATTGTCACATCTGATCCTGTATCTCGCACAAAATTATTAGTAACCGTAACCTTCATGGTGAATTACTACAACTTCCATAAACTGTGATCGATGGGATTAGGCCCTTTAAGGATCTTGCCTAGCTGCTTATCGTTTTGCTCAATAAAAACACCAGATGGTTGTGGAGTCACGGGATAGTACGATCGAGGCGGCTAGAGAAATGAAAAAGTACGTTGACTAATATCGACGGCCTTTCAAATTTAAGTTTGGCGATAAGATGATGCTAAAACTAGCACAAAAAATTTGAAAGAAGAACAGCAACAAGACGACACAACGAGCATGTTTTGACAGGTAGTCTACCAACTAAAGTGGCCCGAAAAGATGAAGATTAATCCGATCTTCGATGTGAGCTTCTTGAAGCCATTCCATGATGAACCTAATCAGGGAGCACAAGTCCAAGCCAAGCGAGCTGCTCCGATAACATGGGAGCAGCACGACGTACAGATTGAGCGTATCCTCGATCACCGAGTCTTGTGGTAAAGAAAAACGAATCTACATAACGTGCTCTAGATACATTGGAAGGACAAGAATGTCACGGACGTAACATTGGAGAAGGGAAAATTCATGTGACAATTCGAGTGTGTCGAAGATGCATCCACATCCTTTGGTAAGGGAGGTTCGTCATATGCTTGAAAGTGGGGACGGTGAAGGCACAACTCGTAAACGGACTATATGAGCAAAGTTCGTGAGATGACATTAACAAACACACGAATTATAAGTAGGGTTGTTAATGAGCCAAGCCGGGTCAGATGCCATTAACAAACATGCAGATTATAAGTAGGGGCGTTAATGAGCCGAGTCGGCTCGTGGCACGTGCCCAACTCGACAAAAATCAGAACCCGACAAGCTCAGGCTCGGGCCTTAACTTTTGATAGTCAAGCCGGTTTCAGGTCGACTTATGGATCCGACAAACAATCTTACCCGATTTGACAAATTTGTCAATAATATATATAACTTAAAAATTAAAAATAAAATATTTGAAACTCCGACCGATCTCGGAGCAGAATTGTGAAAATATGACTTTGGAAAGGTTCGGCTCGGGCGGGCTTAGTCTCGAGATTAAAAATTTTTGAACGGGCTCGAGCCCGAACTCGACTAAACAGAGCTCGGTCAGACTCGGGCCCATGCTCAGACTCCATAATTTTTTATTCGGGTGGGATTCAGGTGATAGGGAATGTTCAAGTTCTGCACGGCTCATTAACAATGATAATAATAAGGGAGGTTTTGTGGAAGGATATGATGATGAGAGGGCACAAGCTAGTCAAAAGGCAAGTCACTTCATGAAGGGGGGCGGTCAATAAACAAACATATTCCTCTTATGAGGGATGCTTGTGAAGGACGAGTTTTCTATGAATGGCCATGACCTTTGGAAACACATACCAGATTAGAGGGGGCATCTTCGGTAGATGCTTATTGGCAGTTACAACAGGTGCATCGGGAATTAAAACGACATTGGTTATTATTGTATAGATGAAGGGGTGTCTCGTATATATATATATGACATTGGTTATTATTGTATATATATATATATATATATAGAAGGGCTCATAAAGGGAGTGAGGGCAAATTGAGTGTACTTGCGAATGCTAAATAATAGCAAAACGGCGACCTCACCAAAACACAACGAAAATTTTCGTTGTGCATTAGCTGGTCCGGCTCGAGAGCAAGTTACGACGCCCGCATGATCGATAACAAAGGTGTTCGTTTTGACTCCGTGACACTATCCTAGGTCTTTGTTCAAATAGAGGTCAAGAGCTAACCCAAAGTCTTCGTCTGTGCGCGATCGTCCAAGGTCCTTTTTTTGTATAAATTCCTGAAGGCCTTCAACTGCATGAGCTTGCTCCCAGGTCTTCATGAACTCGCTCACGATGAACTTACCCCCATTTCCATCTGTATGAACTCACCCGAAACTCTCGTGTACTAATATTCGTCCTTCTAAAAAGTCCATGAGCACAAAATTTTGTGCGTGTCAACATATGCACAAGTATCATTTCCCAACATTGACACACGTGTGAGTATTCGAAATACGACAAGCCTAGATAAACGTGGGACATTATGCTCTTACGATGAGTATGAATAGGGGTGGGTTTCGGTGGGAACTGATCAGGATGTCGAGGCTGTTGTCAGTTAGTAGTATTACAATGGTTTTGGTAATATGTCAAATGCCCCCATATCCGGCCAGCAGGTACAGAGAGAGCTTGTCTTGGAAGCAGGTATGGTCTACGTAAAGGGTGGTTGTCCCAAAATGAATAAGGCTTCCCTTACGGTACATGTAAGGGGGACATAATGGGAGGGCGGGTGGGTTGTTCCTACCGAGTGTACCCACCACTGGTGGCATTGTGTGCAAGGTAAGGAAAGGGGGTGGGAATGGAATGGGAATAGAAACTTGGGTGCCCTACAACTCAAGGTAAATGATAAAAGTCATGACCTCCACTCATCGGGGGGCGTGGGCGTGGAGTTGCTGCCGCTCTTTATTCCGTGCCTTATCAGGGGAGAGGAAAAAGTGTCTCCATTCTAGGGACGTTTGGGGAAAGGTGGGGTTCCGCCTTCTGTTTGCCCATCAAAATGCAAGTTTGGTTCCATTTTCCTCTCCGATGGAGGCCGCCCTAAGATTAATTGCAACTCCCACTCTTTGCACCTTCTCGTGTGGGGTTTGATTCCTTCCTATTCGGATACCCTTTGAGAAACCCACTTGCCGAAATATTCTTACAAAGACGGTCTTCTTCTTCGGACAAGTGCGAAGCGCCACGAACCAACACGAACAAACTCATCAGTACAGACATGGGTGGGATCTTAAAACCCTTGATAAAAAAAAAAAAAAGAAAAAAATATCTATTCGTCTACTCTCATCGACGTATGACACTGACCCTTCTCATATCCAAAATTGTATCCATAGAAGGGGGGGGGGGGGGGGGAGTAGGACTTAGTAGGACACATCGAATTCAAATGTGGTTAATGGGGCTGACCTCTGAATAATGTATCATACGATGACGAGTGGAGCGGGGGTGTGGGGATGTACATGTGATGTATAAGTCACACAAATTGAATAATATGCTTCTTCCGCCCTACATACAATCTGGTACGAGAGTAATATGGGGGTGGGGGTCGAACTTATCCAGCAAGAATCAAAATCATCATCACCAATATCATTCATTCGGGCAAAGTTGAAGGAATTTTGGCCCCCCATGTGCTATTGGAGAGAGTATGATATTTCTTTTTGGTGGGGGAGATTTAAGGGCCTCTTTCCTTTTTCTTCCACCCACCCACTCCATCGCCATGTGCTCCTGTCTGTCTCTCTGTTTCTTTTTATCTCTTTTTTGCTCCATTTTTTCTTCTCTTTTTTAAACTTTATTAATTTTGTGTGCTTTGCTTGCTCTCTTCGCCATCCCTCCCTCCATCATCTTACATTGAAGATGAGATGCCCAAAGTTATTTGATTCATGCCTAATCCCTACGTACACATTAATAACAAATCCCAGAAATAATAATAAATCACCCAAAAGAATTGTCCACGATATAATATGTTGGATGAATGACGGTGATTCGGCCAATGATCACACGACCTAGAGGAAGAAGAAACGACAAACGAAAAGAAAAAAGGTATATGATCCTAGGAATGATGAAACCGTCATTATCTCTAAATATTGGATTCCCCAGATCAGGCCAGAAATTTAAAAAAAAAAAACAAACTAAAATTTAAAAAAGTGAAAGGATGATGAATAAAGCATGTAAGAGTATTTTGTTGTCTTTCTACAACGGATAAACAAACGTTGGACAAGAACTGAAAAAGAAAAATTGGAGCCGTTTAGGGTTTTTGGTACACACGCTTACGTGTCCCCTAAGTTATCTCACCACATAATTCAAAAACCGAAAACGAAACGAGCAGTTAAGGTCTGTTTTATTACTTGAAATATATTTTACATTGAGAGTCCCTCCGTCTCTCGTGTGTGTGTGTGTGTGTGTTTGGTTTTGTCTTGAAGTGGGGATGTTCAGCTTTTGCAGGACAAACCATATGATAAATTTCAACCATATATACGGTTGAAATTTACAAGATACAAAATGTACGAGTTTTGAAAACTTGGACGAAAATTTTTAAAATTTATCACCTAAATAATCGTGCCAAAAACGATAAATTTAATATTTTAAAATTTTTAAAAAATCAAGGGTATAATCTTACAGAACTCCTCTATTTAAACAAAACTTGGAGATTGCGCTGTGCTCCCCCCCCCGCCCCCCCCCCCCCCCCCCCGCCACCTCCCACCGCCTCAAATACTCGACTGGTGTTTTTTCTTCGTTCCATCCCCTCCTACTTCGATTCCCAGTGTTGTTTTTTTGTTTGGCCGTACGAACAATGGCCGGCCCTCAGATTGAGAGCATCGCCCCACGGGATCCCTCTCTCCTCCACAAGAAGCCGAAATCCATGCTCAACGGCTCCGCTTCCTTCAAGGCCTCCTCCGGGAAGAAGCACAACTTGCTCAACGGAGGAGGAGGAGGCGGAGCAGCCGTCTACCCCCTCTCGAGACTCGGCCCCGACGTCGACGACCTCATCTCCCTTCTCCATGGCTCCGATCCTGTACGAGTCGAGCTCTCTCGCCTCGAGAACGAACTCCGAGGTCCCTCCTGTTTCCTCCCCTCTCTTTTCCTTTCATTGTTCGAATGCCGGACTTGACCGGTCTGTTTGAGCCCGCTGATTGCTTCATTTCCGGAGCTGGAGCCAGAGCGTGCGCGCCTATCCCTTCCCTTGCGATGAGTATCTTATGTATTGCTTGCTCATTAGTATGATGACGATTTAGCCTCGCAACCGTTGATTAAGACAGTGTATTCCCTGCCGATTTTCGTAATCAAATCACTCCGGATTGTTCATCTGCACCTCATTTGAGTCGTCGCCATTTGCTAATTTTTCAAGGTTTTCGTTTTCCTTATACGTTTTATTTTTTTGAATATCAATGATTGTGAGCTGATGGCGTGGTTGAGATGCTTGAATTGTTCCCATGTTTAGATTAACTTCATCAGAAAAACTTTATTACTAAAGAAAAAGATAGAAATTTCTAATTGCTTGTGTGGTCCTGGATTTTATTGGAATTAATTGCAGCGCTTTTGAATTTGTTGTCTGTCATTGTAAAATAAATGCGTGATAGATTGACTAGATATGCTAGATCCTGGGCTATTGTAGTTTGATAACGTGTACCTTTATTTTGCAGAAAAGGATAGGGAGCTGGGTGATGCCCAGGCCGAAATTAAAGCTTTGAAGTACTCTGAACGTCTTAAGGAGAAAGCTGTTGAAGAGGTAACCCTTTACAACTTGGCCCGATTGGTTTTTTTCCTTTTTTTCTCATTGGCCTCGTTTGGTTTGCTCAAAATTAGAATCCCAGATGAACATTAAACAAAATTAATGTCAATCTAATATTTTATTTGAATGCTTTATTGCATTTTCTATTTTACTTTTTTAGCATCTCAAAATGAAAGATATGACAAGAAAAAAGGATTTTTTTTGCCATCAATTCATTAATCCCTTCCTTTTGTGAGTTTCTTTTTTTGTGCTTTTTATGAGTCTGTGCTTCTCTGCAACTCTGGTACTTATTCAATTTGTGTTTACGTGTAATCTGTGGCAAAATCCTTAATCTGAGATTCGGTTGGAAGAAAGTTGAGCGTGTTGAATTCCTGACCAATGGATCCTCCGCGAGGAAGCTAGTTCAGATTATAACTGAAACATTGTCTTCTCATGCTTTATTTTATTTCTTCTCCTTTCGCCTTCCTTCTACTGGAAGCTTTTTCTCTTATGTAAGGAAGTGTAAAGTAATAAACCTACATGGATCAAGTGTTCTTGTCATTTTTTCCTTTGAAATCACCAGTACCATGAGACAGCCTTTGTATCATTGTCATCACCTTGTCTCTCCCCATCTAGCAGAGTTTGGGGGAGTTTGGTTGTATTTGTATGTCTTGCAAATGAGTTTCTGAGACAGTCTTGGTGACATCCAATTTATTGAAGCCTTCTATGTCTTTCATACTTTTTTTCTGAATTTTCTTTATTCAATAGCTTATTATGTTTCCCTGACTAATTAGACGACTGATGAGCTGAAGAAAGTGGATGAGAAATTAAAAGCAGCTGAAGCTCTTCTAGAAAGCAAGGTGCTCATAGACCTGTTTCAAAATTGATCTTCTTGGTATTGAGAGAGCATGACTTTTTGACGCTTTTCCGGTTGATTGTAGAACCTGGAAATTAAGAAGCTAAATGATGAGAAGAAGGCTGCATTTGCGGCGCAATTTGCCGCTGAAGCTACTCTTAGAAGAGTCCATGCTGCCCAAAAGGATGACGACATGCCTCCAATCGAAGCAATCATTGCACCACTTGAGGCAGAACTTAAACTTGCTCGACTTGAGGTTGATGCTTAATCTTTTTTTTTTTTGGGTAGAAAAGGGAATTTATAGATGCATCATAACGGTTTAGCGTTTATGTTACACCATTCATAGAGTTAGTGTCCACACTGGAATCACCCGTAGGGATGTCCTGATGGTTGATGCTTAATCTTTGATTCAGCTTTTTTTTCATATCCGGTTCATGTGTTCCTTTCTTTTTTTCTCACAAATATCCTCTCTCCTTGAGCATGTATTAGAATTAGTTTGATTTGTTTTCATTCATATCTTGATTGAGTTGTTGTACCCATGCTTGTAGGCAGCAAAATTTCAAGAAGATAACAGAGCACTTGATAGGCTTACAAAATCAAAGGAGGCAGCTTTGCTAGAGGCAGAGAAGACCATTGAGATTGCTCTTGCAAAAGCATCCCTCGTTGATGATTTGCAGAATAAGAACCAAGAGCTGATGAAGCAAATCGAAATCTGTCAGGTTGTTTCTCGTTTGGGGTCACAGTTTGTAAATGATTTTCATTGGATTCTTAGAAAGTATGTCATCATTAACTTGACTGGTTCTTCCATAGATAATGTTCATTAAACGTCCTGATTTTTATCTTTCAGGAGGAAAACAAGATATTAGATAAGCTGCATAGGCAAAAGGTTGCTGAAGTCGAAAAGCTGACTCAAACGGTCCGAGAGCTTGAAGAGGCTATTTTGGCTGCCGGTGCTACTGCTAATGCTGTGCGAGACTACAAGCGCAGACTGCAGGAGATGCAGGCATACAAATTATTCCTGACGTTTGTATATTGATATTATTAGTATTTTTGGAAGTAATTCTGATAATTTAATCTTCTCCAGGAGGAGAAAAGGATGCTTGAACGGGAAGCAGCCCGGGCAAAAGTTTCTGCCAATAGAGTTGCCACGGTGGTTGCCAATGAATGGAAAGATGGCAATGACAAAGTTATGCCCGTAAAGCAATGGCTTGAAGAAAGAAAGTTCCTTCAGGTATGTCACTTATTTTTATGCACCCTTATATCTGTTAGATATGGCCTCCATGGTGTGAATTTTTAGCAATTATATATGTCTTCCGTATTCTTCAAAACGTTGATCTCGGTATATATATTATACTATTTCTATATGGATTGTTGGCATCTACTGGATTTTCTGAGACGTATGGTCACTACTGATCACATGTTCTTTGATGATGAAGATTTTGACATTTCTTTGTTCATTGCGGAAACCTTTGAGCATTGGGATGATTCAATGATTTCTGTTAGCACCTACTAGGCAAAGAGATAAATTGGTTGTTCATTACTTTGGATCTGAGTAAGTTGAAATTTGCCTTCAGGGTGAAATGCAGCAACTTCGAGATAAACTAGCAGTGGCTGAACGAACTGCAAAAGCTGAATCTCAGTTAAAGGTAAGAAGAAACGATATTCACATGACCTGTATCTGTGGGAATTTATTTAGTCTGACTGATTTTATCTGCTAACTTAGGAAAAGTACCAGTTGCGGTTCAAAGTATTGGAGGAAAAGCTCAAAGCGTCTTCAAATTCTCGGGCTCAATTGGACGGAAAAATTCTAATCAACAGGGCTTCGAGGCGCCAATCTCTTGGTGGAGCAGAAGCCTTTTCCAAATTACACTCAAATGGACCTTCATCAAAGAAAGTCACGGCAGGGCCTGTTTGTTTGCTCCGATCGAATAGTGCCAGCATGTTGTTGAGGCAGGCTAAGCCTTCCAGCTCTTTTGACGGTGGTAGTAGATCCCTGGATAAATTGCTAGAAAGTTCTAGTGAGAAAGATGACTCTCCCGGAAGGATTGACGAGGAGAGAGCAACGATACGTGGTGCTGAAGAGGCCACTTCCAATGGGAATGCTCAAGACAAGCCCGAAACAGGAAATGAAGACCTCGTATCAGGGACCCTGTATGATATTTTACAAAAGGAGGTTATCATCTTACGTAGAGCTTGCCGTGAGCGAGACCAAAGCATCAAGGAGAAGGATGATGCCATTGAGGTATAACCTTTATCCATGACCACTGTACCATCCTTCTCTTTCTCTTCCGTTGGTTGGTTCAGTCTTGACCTTTCTAACTGTCTCGTCAAACCTTGCAACAAGATGTTGGCGAAGAAAGTCGATACGCTGAACAAAGCAATGGAAGTGGAAGCAAAAAGAATGAGGAGGGAATTCGCGGTAATTGAAAAGGAAGTGGCGAACATTAGAGGGGATAGGGAACTCGATAACCGGACACGACGACATAGCGCTATGAGAGGAGCTGTGAATTGCGTCCGGCCAAATCTTGCCAGGTACTACATATGCGAATGTTGGCACGTAAAACGGACTGCCAGTTACGATTTGCTGACGAATGCCATAACTGTTGACTGCAGGAATGGAAGGAACGTGTGAGATAGGTTCTGGAATCCCTTGCTCCTAACGTAGTTGATCTTTTATGGTCTTGCCTGTGTTTTGTTTTTGTATCTAGTTGTCCGGCTTTCGTGTATGTATTTGTGATTTGCCAAGTCTGCCAACAATAAATGTGTGAATGAGAGTGTAAATCTATAGAGACTAAAGCCATAGATAATCGCCAGAGGTGGCTTATTACAAGCTCTCTTGATTGTATCTATTTTTTAGATGGGTCCTTCCATATTTAGAGAAAGAGGAAAGGAGCCCCCATTGCTTCTCTAGAAATGTGACGATGTGATGTTACAAACAACCAAGTAACCGAAATCGTTTTTTGACTTAAAAGTATTATTTAACTTTGAAAATTATATTTTGTAAAATATTCTTTACCGAATATTATTTTAGAACAAGTCTGTTGTTTACACCTCCGGTAAGTTTAAAATTTATCAAATAATGTCTCTAATTTCGTGTTAGAAACACATAGTTCTTTAAGGAACCGAACTCGACTTTTCTAACTTATATGCATTATTTGACGAATTTTGAAAATTATAATATAATTTTGCGAAATATTTTTTTGCCGAATATTATTTTAGAACAAAGCTCGTTCATGTTTGCATCACATTTTGAAAGTATGTTTCCAAATTAATGTTCGGGGGGAAAATATTTCGAAAAATGGAGAAATAAATTTCAAAATTCACCAAATAATGTCTCTAGGTGTTAAAAATGTCAAATTCAATTTGTGAAGAATTCAATATTTCTAAAACCGAACATCCAAAATTAAGAAATTATGTATTTCAAACACCGAATTTAACTCATCCAGTGGAAACCTTTAATTCCTCAAAATTTTTCGGGGTGAACTCGGTGTTAAAAATATGAAATTCTGTACAAATTAAATTAGACGCATTATTTGACAAAACTTGAAAGTTACTATTTTCTTTCACGAAATGTTTTCTCGTTGAAAATTATTTTGAGAAAGATGAAATGAGCTCCCAATGCTTCCCAGAAATGCGACGATGTTTTTCATGTTTTCTGTAAGGAAGTATGTCTAAATTAATGTCTGGTCGAAAAGTATTTCGCGAAATATAGTAGTAATTTTCAAAATTCATCAAATAACACCTCTAATTTATTGTTAAAAATATCAACTTCGATTGTGAAGAATTTGATATTTTTAACACCGTGTTCATCCTAAAATTAGGGAATTTTATGTTTGAAACACTGGAGGACACGCCAAATTCCTCAAAATTTTTTGGTTAAACTCGATGTTAAAAACGTCAAATTCTTACGACTGAGATTCCGTATTTTTAAAATCGAATTAGGCGTATTATTTGGCGAATCTTAAAAATTATGTTACTATTTCACGAAATATTTTTTCGCCGAACATTATTTCGAAATGAAACAATGATCCCCAATTGTGTAGGTAACAAACATGTATATTGACGAAATCACGATCCAATTGTATGAATTTTTTAAGAACTGATCATAAGAACTCAAATGTAAATATAAATTTTATTTTTTTTAATATATTAACTAAAGATAGTTTTAGAATAATTCGTATATATTTATGGTAAAGCAATATCATGTGATACCACGGACGACGTATAAGTTAACCGGTGGCGCATTTATATAAAGAGAAAACATATGCCGAAGAGAATATTCCCCGGACGGCATTCGAATCCTATGAACAAATAAAACAGAAGACAAAAGGAGTAATGGGGGCGTCCCTCTCCCTGCGATTCTTCTCGAGGTCAAAAGGAGAGAAAGAAACGGTGTGGTTGGCGGGGCTTCTCTACGGATCGCAGTGAGTCCCACTCCCTCTACCTCTCTCGATCACCTGTCGTTCGCTGTGATTTTGCCTCCTGGTTGAGGATGCTTGTGATCTGATCATTGTGTTCGTCGGAATCTCTTTCCTTAGTCTCCGTTTGATCGCATGGCGATATTCGAAGCCCGAATCCGCGCGCATTGTGATTCTTCGGGAGTAGGGAAAAAAACTCAGGCATGACTCCTATCTCGTGTTTGGGCTAGACTTCTGTTTAGACTGATCCAGATGAAACGCTTGGACTCGGGCTCTTTCATCCGCAGTCTGAATGAATTGCGGTCTAAGGTTTGGATATGGCTTAATTCTACTCTTTAGAGTTGAGGGTGAGAACATGACTGTAGTTGCCATTTTCTTGTTGACTTCATAAATGCACTTCTTCTGTTTAGGAAATTTCCATCCGAGAAAATATGAGTTCTTTTCTGGCATAATTTCTTCACAGAACTCATCTGTTTTATTATGGCATTAGGACTAGCATTCTGTGATGTTCTGCTAGACGTTGAACTTTTGATCTCGAGATGGAGATCTCTGCTTCTGATGTTGGTAGGTCTCAACTTATCTGTGTTCATTGTTGTGTGCGACTGCTAACCAAGACGAATGAAAACCATATGTATCCTCTTAGGTCATATGGTTAGCACGTCAGCTCTGAATTTTTTGTCTCATCTCGGTGTCGCCACCATGGGTAGTTAAATTCCTATTCTCATGATAGAGAACAAAAAATGGAGTTATTTACACCCGTCTAGTTCTCAAAGTAGACTCGAGTCTCTTAGGTTCTTTAAAAAGGTATTTCCCACGCCAGAGCCAGCCTTGACAAACACGGCTGGATATCCCAGTGGAGCTTCTACCCAGATCTCGTTGCCCTGATCCGAGTACAATCTTCCGCTCCATATGTGTAGCCAGGGTCTATCCTCTCCGATCGGGAGGTATGCCTTTACTTTATTCCTACCTTTGTCTAGCACCGGTATGACCAAAATCTCTGAACCGACCAAGAACTGCTGGTACGTTAACCTGTGTACCCTGTCGTCATCCGGATAATGGAGGAATAGGTGGCGGCAGATTGGCAAACCTTTCTGGGATGCTTCCTGTTTTCAGAAACGAAGAAAATGTGAATTAGAAATATAATGAGTATTTGCTTATTCAATGAGTTGCCAAACTCCCTCAATTCATAGAAAAAGTGTCTTCATCCTTCGGTTTTGCTGCTTGGCTCTGCTAATAGCGGAATGATCTATAATTAGGTGAGATTTGTACCTTGACGAGCTGGATTCTGTAAAACTTCCAAGCATTGAACACCTTGGAAAAGCGTGCAAAATGTGAGTAGGTTCTGTCATTTGAATAGAATTGGGTATTGCAAGATGGCTTGTTCCCCTGCATTTCAAAGAGTTTTCAATCTTAGCATCTGTCAGAGGTGTGGAAGCCAAAATGCTTACAGAAGTGCACCCAGTAAGCTGCCTTGATTTTTTCTTTCGGCTGTATCGGACATTGAATAGCAGGTAGACCTAAAAATACTTTGCAGTTACTAGAATTGCACTGGAAAGTAAAACCCGTGTCTTCCATCGTTTCAGTCCTGTAGTTTACTTGTTGAGGCTCTATACTACTCCTTTATCCAACCCCTAGACTATTGTGTCATCAGAAAGCTTGCATTACTTACTTCGTGTGTCCTGAACACGGTGGTGAATGCATTCAACTCCATCCAACGCAGCAACAACTCTTCACTTCTCTTATACATGATTATCGGGAAGCTGACTCCACAGTAACCCCCTATGTCGCTATGGTTAAATGCATATCCAGAAAGTCCACTACTCAGTAAGCCAACGACGGCACTCTTGATCCCATCATTTCTTTGCCAACTGACCATCTGGTCTCCTTCCCAAAATAACATACCCCATTTCGGACTATCTCTAAAACCAGCTCGCATGAAAAAGACTAGTTCATCCTTTGGGTCATCTTTCTCGGGTCTACTACTTTTCCATTCATCCACAAACTCTCTGTTGATCTTGGCCCATAGTTCAGGATATCTGTTGTGAGCCACAATAGGATCTTCTCCTGTAAGTTGATATTGTCAGGATGAAGCTCTTTGCCTGTGATTAAGGAAGGGTGGGGGCCAAAGGACGTAATATAAGCAGAGAGTGAGCTCACCTGAATAGAGGTGAGCATCGACCGGCAGCCCCTCACCAAAATCTGCCATCCATCCTCGGACTCCACTATCAACCATTTCTTGTAAGATTTTTTTAAACCACATCGCTGTATCAGGGTGGGTCAAATCCAGCATTCCAACATCAAAAGCAGTATTTGGAACCATGTAAGGTTCATCATATTTATCTTTAACCAAGATACCCAATCTCTTTGCTTCCTCAAACATGTTTGTCCTTCTGTTTGGCTTATCCTCGGTCTGAGAAATTGAAGATTTACCAGAGTTAAGAAATTCATATGTAGGCAACTAGAAAACATATAAGCACTGTCACTCTTGGGACTCAAATGGAGGATTGTATAATACCAGAGCCAGACAAGGGTTGCAGTATGTCATCACTCTGATGTCTTGAGCTTTTAAATCTTCAATTAACTTCTGCCATCCCCAATATCTTACTGTATCAACTTCCCAGTTCCACCATAGCTGTGATCCAATGAATGTCTCTCTCTGCCCAACCCAATCCTATGAAACAATCATTGACATGAAGAGTTGTGCCAAGATTATGCTCGTAAGAGTCTCTTATCTTTTTACGAGTTACCGAAAAATTCTTTCAAATCATTTGCTTTGAGTTGTTTGAATTCAGTCTAGTTTCTATCCAATAACTTTTGCATTCTTGCAATGGCAGGAGAGACTACACTACTGACTGGTTATGTGGTATGCTTAAGCTGATTGAGTAAGTTTATCTGAGCATTTTTCATCATACATCTCCATGAAACTACCTGTAGCCAAAATGCTGAGATGGGAACATCATATGCCTTCAACACATCCCACAAGTGGCGAACCATGTCCGTACCTCCTTGCATTCCCACAATAGCTCCAGATATAATCCACTCAGGCAGCTCTGGAGGCCTCCCAATCGTCTCTGTGAAGGACTCCAGTATCTCTGTAGGTGAGTCACCACACAATATTCTCCCTTGGATCGAATTTGCGTGAACCTTCAAAGTAAGCAAAAGAAAGGTTACTTATAAAAGAAAAGCAAAAGAAAGGTTAACTTATTGAAGTTCTGGTACCCAGTTTAATGTCAATCATGAGAACGGATGCACCTGTATTTGTGCTGTGTCATGTTTTGTTAGGTCGAAAACTGAATAGTTGTATCCTTCCAGGTAGAGCGATCTCATCTTTGAAGTCATGTAAAATGGTGAAGGAGCATAAGTGGTACTCCAATCACCTCCAGCCCTGAAAATCCAATAGAAAATACCTTGTAAGATTTGGATCCTCCTATAAAAGATGATATCAATGGTGACGACTGATTGCTGTGTACCTGTGACTAACCAGATTAGCAGCAAACGAAATGGGCTGGTCGCCTCTTCCGATGCCCTGTTCCTGGACAAATATAGGTACCTTTTTCCCCTTAAAGTTCATGTGAGAAAATTGCTCGCCGAATCCATAAAATCGCTCATACTGCTCACTCGAATACGTGAAACAGACTCTATTGAATTCCATGTTCTCCGGGAGTGTAATTTCTGCCACTTCCTCTTCCTCTGCAGGGGCGACCATGACAGGACGATTTGTCCTCTGGTCGATACGGTGCCATCCGTGCCTTTTCTTTCGAGATCTGTTCAACCTTAGCTTTAGTAGTCTCCGTCTTGCTACAGAGGCCGGGGAGAGTCTTATGCCGAACTCGACATGGGGTTTACCCAGCTTGACCTGAAATTCCACCTGGCTACTAGTTTTCTGATCAAAGATAATATGGTATTGTCCATAAGCACTATCTTTCTCCAATAGGACATTATTACCGTAGCACTTCCTATCCTTCCACCCACTACTGAAAATCCTACCGGTAATTAGGAGTACCGGGAACTTCTTACTTTGCAAGCTGTCCTGTTCACATTCAGAGAACTCCCTCTGATAATCTGGATCAAAATCCTCTGGAAAATCTTCGGTTCGGCCGATCACCCGAATGTCTTCGACCGTCTGATGGTCACATATTAGGTGAATCCGCCTGTCCTTGATGAGGAATGACCCCCTGCTCTCTTCTATCTCAGACTCGGCCAAAGCTGCAGAGACGAAGGCCCGTCCGGGCACCGTCGACCAAATCGCTTTTGCGGGATGCCCTCGGTGGGAAACCAACAAAGACCCGCCATCCTGGGGACTCCACCCCAGCTGGAAATCATTCCCGATAGGGAAGACCTTGGTGGAGGTAAGAGAAGGGGATTGAATGAACAGGCTGCCTTGTATGAAGGGGAGGGATTTAGGTGGAGAAGGGAAGGGATTGTTTAGACGACGGTGGTGCTTCTTGGTGATCTTGAGGCTTGACATTTTCCAGGCAATCTTCTGGATAAAGAAGGTAAGGGATCATACCCTGTGCTATTTATTACATATTGGAATGGCTTTTGCCTTTTTTTGACTGGGGAATTCAGAATTTGACTCAATGAGGTGGGGAAGTTATTGAAAGTTTCCATCCCTTGGGGGGATCTCCTTTAGAGGGCGGAGGGATCTCTTTCCATTTGGAAGGAAATCTTTTTACTAGTCCTTTTTTTCTGGACTTTCTGACATTACCTGCTCTTGATTAACGATGATTCCTTTCCTCCATGAACTGCCCTTTTTCTTTTTCCTCTGCTGTGGAATTGGGATTTTAGCCGGGTGCTCGTTTTGTTGAGATTGGAAAAAGGTTGGACGAATGAGGTGAGGTGGTCGCTCTTTCCCAGTCCGATTCGGACAGTAATGCCTCGATTGGGCCTGCCCTAAAACTGAATTGTCTACTGACTAGGGTCGATCGGTCTGCATTCAATGCAATGGGGACAGGACCTTTGCGTTTATCCCTTTTTTTTTAATTCTTTTTGGGATAATTTGGTAAGGTAGGTGCTTTTCCACGTCTATCTCTTCGGTGCTTTTCTCATTTTTATGAATTGATGTAAAATTTGTACTTTACAAAGTTGTGCCAAAGTTTTCTTACCCTTTTGTTGCCTGCAAAACTTTCGCGAACTTAAACAAAGTTTTTATATTTGTCAGGGAAGAAAAAATTTATATTCTTACAAACTATATGTACATAGGAATATGACTTACATAAATTGTGTATAAAACAAGTAACTTGTAAGATACCAAAATTAATGTACTTCACAATAAAACTTGGTAAGATTTTTTTATGGTGAGTGTTTTATACATAACATTATGGGCCTATAAATTTCTACCCAATAGAGAAACAGGCCTAAAGCAAGAGTTCGTATTCATGTGAGAATGTGGTGGTGAATGGGATAGTTGGGATTTGAAAGACGTGGAACAGTTACATGGATCGAGCTTGAACCTCCAGTGACTTAACAAAAATGGATCCAGTTCTCAGCAGAAGGGTGTATACTAAGTTTAATTATCCGTCGATTCATAACAATGCGAGTTTGAGTTTATAGCAGACTCTTCATCAGATCGAGTTCGAGGGCAAGTAGTCGACCAAATTTGCCGGCAGATTTCAATGTTCTACACCCACCGATTTGAAATTGTTCCCAATCCTCCATCCACGTCCCTGCTGGTTTCGCACGAACCTCAATGGTTGAAGACAACTGTTTAGTATAAATGGGTGTATTCTTTTTCTTTTTAAGGGCATATACCAAAATTTCTCAGACAAAAGCTCTTACCTTTGTCCTCCAAGTGATTTGGTTTTCTTTCGATCTCTGTTCAAGCAACCTGTTGTTTGTCTTCAAGTGCGATGACCGTAAATGTGACAAGTTTTTTAATTTAAACAATATTGTTGTTACTTTGTTTATCATTGTTGGTTTATTTGTTGCTATTGATACCAACACTTCGTTTGAGTGCTCGACGGCCATGGTTTATGTGTACAAACATATTTTGGCAATCGCAATGAGTCAATGCTAGTACACGGAGGAGGTTTGTTACGCTAACACAACGCTTAACTAAGAGTGTATGATTAGTAAATTAGCATGCTAACAACCGGAAGGACCGATGGGCTGGCTATGATACCAAGATGATACAAGGAGCTCCACTTTACCAACTCAAAAGCTAGCCTGAAAGGTGTGAGTGGCCTCTCTCCTTATATATTAGCCGGGTAGACTCATCTCATCTGATGTAGGACTCCTCAACCAAAAGATCCTGAGCTATAAAAGGATCGCAACAGACAATAAGTAAGAACACAACAACTCAAACACAGACTCAAAGTCTTTTATCTTTTTACTTTTACTTTTCTTTTCCCATGGTAAGCCTTCGGCCCTTGACATCCTTCCACCGTCAGGGTGAGCCTCCGGCCCTTGACGATTAAAATTACGCATCACTCCACCGTCAGGGTGAGCCTCCGGCCCTTGACGATTAAAATTCCGCATCACTCCACCGTCAGGGTGAGCCTCCGACCCTTGACGATCAAATCCCGCCTTCGTCCCACTACTAGGGTGAGCCCTCAGGCCCTTAGTGTCCATACCCGGCACCACCTTCGACCTTCTCCGTTCCACAAGGTGAATTCTACAAAAGGAGTTTGCCTCGACCGCCTTTCGTCCGCCACCCGATCGTCCTGAAGCGTCACCAGGCTTTTCTTGTTGTTTTCCATTCGAGTCATGTCTGTAAGTGTAACGCTGTAAGCTCGGTATCGTCGCATTAAATTCTGATATTGTGTTTACTTGTTATATTTGTATTCAATCACCTTACGGTGTACAACACCAAACGTTGTAAATTCAGTACTATTGTATTGCGTTTACTTTCACTTTACGGCGACCACATTCACTGTAAAATTCGGCACGTGTTGCGGGAAACAATTTTTCCTCGCCAATACGTTTTTGGCGACCACAGTGGGAGTCAGGAAATCGAAAAATCTTCAAAAAGCCTTCAAAAATTGGTTCGTACTAGGAATACAAATGAAAATCCTAAGGATCCCAAAGAAGTGGATCCCAAAGAGGTAGATCCCACCGAGGACCAAAACAAGGATCAGGAGGTACTTCCTATAGGGCCCACTAATAATCCTAGGCGAGAATATTCGCCTGATGCCTTTATAGGTGGACAAGAATTTAGTGATGTTGTGATTAGGCTAAGATTAGACATGGTTGAGAATCATAGAGAAATGCAAGTGCGAATGGATCAAAAAGTCCAAGAAATATTAGATTCCTTTAACTCCCTTAAGGATAATAGGTCTAAATAAAAGGATATTATTAGAGAAAAGCCCTTTATGACAGACACTAAAGCTATTGGAAAACAAAAAGTCGATGGTGGGAGCCCGCCTAAGGAGCAGGTTGAACCATATTCTAAAGTTTCTAACGAGTTAGGCGTAACTAGCTCGAGAAGCCCAGTACCTAATGAGAACGTCAATGTCAGCTCGAGAAGTTCGATGCTTGACAAGAACGCGAATGTAATTCTTACAGTTGTAGACCTCGAGCAAAATACTTATTTGGTTTATCCTCCTGTAAGTCTACAAAAAAAAATGAGAGTTTTTACTACAAGCCTAGGGAGAATGAACTCAACCTGAAAACAAGTCCTAATCCCATTATTGACTTGAGTGGACAAATCGCACAAGTTGTAGCTCAAATGGTGCCAGACGCGAGAACCGAAGAGGTGCGCCTGTATAGAGTCCAATTTCTGATTATATAGAACAGATGATAGAGATACCTCGAGGGTATAAGATTCCTAGTTTTACCTTGTTCTCAGGAGAGGATGAAATGACTTCTGTAGAACACGTAGCTAGGTTCACTTATCGAATGGGAGAAATGTCGAGTAATGACTTGTTGAAACTAAAATTGTTCCCTAATTCTCTGACGGGAGATGCTTTTACTTGGTATTCGAAGCTTCTCCCGAACTTGATATCAAGTTGGGTCGAGATGCAAACCCAGTTTCTAAAAGCGTTTGGTAAGCTAGATTCAGTGGTTACCATAGGAGAAATCTTGAAAATGAAATAGCTTCCTGGTGAAAGTCCTTCCTTATTCCTAGAGAAGTTTAGGAAGAACTTGTTAAAGTGTGCGACAATTTTGGCTGAAAGAGATCAGCTCGAGATTGCACAGAGTGCTTTGACTTTAGCAATAAGGAAGAAACTACAGTGAGAACGTTTTCTGGACTTCTATGAACTCTCGAGACGAGCCACTGAGTATTACAACCTTTTATTAGAAGAGTTTCTTTCCTCGAGAAACTGTCTGGCCGAATGGGCAGAAGTCAATTTGGCCGAATTTGTGAAAGGAGAGCCAACTATTTGTGAGCCTTTAGTAAAGAAAAATTCTAAGGCTTGAGCTTCTCTAAAATCTAAAGAAGAGAGAAAATTCTTTTTTGACGTAGAGCAAATAGACCAGATCTTTGATTGACTGTACTAGAAGGGGCGTATAAAGTTAGGCCTGGTCATAAGTTACCAAAAAACGATCGGGAGAAGCGGAAAAAGCATTGCAAATAGCATGGGACGTTCACTTACTCAACTCAAGAGTGTGTACATTTTAAGAATTTGATCCAGGACTTAATTGAGTCAAAGGAATTAAAGTTGCTGAAGTAAATGAGTCGAGTGCAATAGATGAGAATCCTTTTGGCGAGGAGCACATAATACATATGTATTTTCTCGAGAATGAAAATAAGTGTTCTAAATGCGTTGATGACGATGTATCTGCTTTTTATCTCGAGACTCATACTTATGCATCGTGGGGAATCCAGGTGTTTGGAGAAACCACTGTAGCCAACAGGCTCTTCAAGCGCCTAGTCGAAAGGCAGGTGGTGAGTTGCCCGGCTAGAGAAATTCCATAGGAGCATTGTCACTAGCATATGGATGCTTCCCATGTCGCAACTTTCGTAGGTATCTGCAAATCAACAAGGAAAGCATGTGGTATGATCTAACTTAACTCAAGGAAGTGGCTATGAGAATGGGACCGTCATACTCCCGCTTCGCCCAGAGGCATCCTTCGGGCAGCTCTTCATCTGGATTGGTAGGCCGTAAACCTTGACGAAGACAAGTCGAGGGAGGAGAACAAGCGAATAGGCCTCCTGTGCATGAGCGTTTGTACGGTCGAGGCAAGATCGGACGAAATGCTCGAGGAAAGTCCGAACCTGAGAAGCCTGATAGCCCTGATCTAGTATCAGTAAAAAATGAAAAGGCTGCGCCAGAAGAGAAAGGGAAGGAGGTGCTTCAGATCAATCCAAAACTGATGCAAGAAGGCCCGCAGATTGCTCGCTTTCTCGAGGAAGAGATGCTCTGTGATAAGTGCAAACTAATCGCCTCGAACAGGTTCCTCATTCCATAGATGTGCACTAAATGCTACATGGTGTACTTCCTGAAACTTGTTCAGATGTCAACGAATGAAGAGATCGAGATTAAACTCAAGTATGAGAATACAGGTAATTTCACTACCAACTTTATCGATATTGTGATGCTTGTAACTAACATGCAGGAAGTTCGGGGCTACGTCCCTGTAAAAAGAGATTTTGTTTACGTCAAATGCTCTGTTAAAAGTTTCGGGCGAATTGTAGGAGAGAACTCGAGGGATCCACAATCAGAGTGGCATCAACTCTACAAGAAAATAATAATCTCGAAAATAGCTCGCAAGAGAGTCCTAAGACGGACTCAAAAGGAAGCTAAGAAAGCATAAGCGTTTCATCAAAAGAAACGGACGAAATTCGAGAGAAGACGCCAGCTCCCAGGTTGTCGGAGAGGAAGGGCTACTCGCGGGTGCACGGGCTATGTGTACGGGCGAGATGATTGGCTCCTTCCTCACCAGAGGGCCCACGGAAATGCGGCAGACGAGCAGGATCTGGGTTATGTCAAGTAGAGGATGAAGAAAAAGGCACTGCCTATGATGATCACATTGATTACACACCTCTACGAGAGGGAACTCCCGAGGACTATCAGGAGAGTGAAGATCTTATGGTGGTATCTTGTAATGCGATCGAGTTGCGTATCTGCTTCTCGAGGAAAGGTAAGAAGGGAAAAGTGCAATACATAAAGTCCCTAAAGAGAGTGCAAGGTTCCCAAAAGTGTCCCCACTCCATTGGTTTCAAAAACCTACCTCCACGATGAGGCAACACATCCATTCCATGTTCATCACAACAGAATTCGATGGGGTAAGATTGAACAAAGTGCTGGTAGACAACGGAGCCACAGTTAACATCCTTCCCTTCGAAAATTTCCAAATGATGGGCAAAGAAAGATGGCAATTGACGGATATGAGGATGGCAATCACCGCATTCAACGTAAGGAAATCCGAGTGCATGGGAGTGTTTTCGGTAAATCTCCGAGTCGGAAGGCACGAGATGGAGACCTCTTTCTTTGTGCTAGACATCACATAAGCTTTTAACGCGCTCCCGGGTCGAGACTGGCTGTATAAAGCTGCTGCCATACCATCGACTCTACATAAGGAGTTGATGATATGGCTTGATGATGAGATAGTGCTTGTACGAGTTGACAAAAATTTTTGTTCTTGTTAAACTCTAAGCCTCTGTGTTCCATTGCAGAACCTGAAGAAAAGAAACTCGAGAAGGAGATCGATCAGGGAGATAAGTCGTTGAAGCCAAAGGCCGAGAAAGTCGTCGTTCGTCAATCTGAGGTCCTGAGAATGGAACCACCTATAGTCCCGAGCGGCTGGGGAAGTGATGAGGACGATGACGTCCCTCAAGAGGGAGGCTTTGCCCCACTATTTAGCTTTGTCATAGAGGGATCGGACGATGAATAACTCATGAACAATTCAATCATGTTGGTGCCTGAAGAAGGAACGCCCATCACTTGGTTTGGTGAAAGACCCCGAGGCATGCCGGAAGGAGATATCGTGCTAACTCAAGATGGAATCAGAGTTGGTGACATGGAATTCAGTGATGTGGAGTATCGTGCCAGGCAAGTGACTCGAGAACAAGGCAACAATGCAGAAACCATCCAACTGCAAGATGCTGGTACGGAAACTTCTCGAGAACATAATGATATCGTGGAGTTGGGGCCCGATTGACTCCTGCGCGAAGGCACGTATGAAGATTGAGGAAGTCAAGGAAATGGTTGATGTGGACCAAGAAACACATCCTTCTATTTTTTCCAATTCTAAAAAAGTGAGTTGCATCGCACCATCATTTTCTCCACTTAATTTTAGGCCATCATTAAGCGTTTGTTCTTTGTAGCTCGAAGGCTACCGTCGAGAGACTTTGTTTTTGATTTCAGACCCATTGATTATTATCAACCTTGGTTCTGATGAAAATCCTCGTCTTACCTACATGAACGCAATCCTAGACAATGAATTATCGGCGTGTCTTTGAAAGGACTGTTATATGAGTTCCGAGACTGTTTTGCTTGGGATTATACAAAGATGCCAGAACTCGATAGGCGTCTAGTAGAACATAAACTCTCAATTCGAGAAAATTTCAAACATGTCCAACAAGCTCCTCGAATGATGGTTGGCGAAGTAAGCAACCTTGTGTACGAAGAAGTAAGAAACCTTTTTCAAGCCGGTTATATCAGAACGTCTAGGTACACGGAATGGATCTCAAGTATTGTACCTGTAGTAAATACAAACGACAAAATCCGAGTCTGTATAGATTTTCGAGACCTGTTCAAAGCAACCCTAAAGGATGAATATCCTATGCCAATAGCTAATGAATTAATTGACAAAATGGCAGGGAACATTATTTTGTCGTTCATGGACGGTTATTTAGGGTATAACCAAATCTTCATCGCAGAAGAAGATGTGTATAAAACAGCCTTCAGATGCCAATTGGCATATTCGAGTGGGTAGTAATGCCATTTGGTTTAAAGAATGCCCGAGCCACATATCAAAGGGCTATAAATGCAATTTTCGACCCTTTGATAAGAAAGACTAAGGAGGTTTACATCGACGACATAATAATAAAGTCGAGAGAAAAACATCTACATGTCGATGACCTTCGAGCGGCATTTCTTCAGATGAGAAAACATCATTTGAAGTTGAATCCTTTGAAGTGTGCGTTCGGGGTACAAGCTGGACAATTCCTTGGGTTTTAAGTACACCAGAAGGGTATTCAGATTGATCCAGGGAAAATCAAAGTTATACAAAAATGCAACCCCCGAAGAAGAAAACGGAGTTACAAGCTTTCTTCGGGCGTGTGAATTACCTGCAAAGGTTCATCGGGAATCTGGCTGGAAAGGTGGAGGCTTTCTCCATACTCCTGAGAGGGAAGAATAAGTACACTTGGACGGAGGAACATAACCAGGCCTTCGGGAATATTAAAAGTTATTTGATGAAACCTCCAGTTCTGACTTCTCCTCAACTCGGGAAACCTTTTGTCCTATATGTGGCTGCCACTGCTACCACAATAGGTGCATTGTTGGCGCAAGAGGATGACTAGTAGAGAGAAAGAGCTGTATTCTATTTATCTCGGCTTCTGAATCCTGTCAAGACAAGATATATAGCTTCAGAAAAGCTGTGCTTCTCAGTATACTATGCGGTAACAAAGCTAAGACACTACATAGGAAGTAGTGAAGTCCATGTAGTCTCGAGAGCGCAAGTTCTGAGAACATTCTTTGAGAGTCCTCGCCTTACCGGAAGAGTCGGCAAGTGAAGCTTGGTACTTTCGACATATGATCTAAAGTTCAAACCTCAGAAAGCAGTTAAAGGGCAAGTTTTAGCCGATTTCTTAGCAGAATAATTGAGCGAGGCCTTGGTGGACAAGGAAGAGGAAGTATCGCAAGAACTTTAGGAGGCTTGGTTTGACGGATCCTCAACAAGGTCTAAAGCTGGAATTGGCATCGTAATAAAGTCGCCAGCTGGCTTTGAAACTAAGTTAGCTTTTAAATTGGCCGAATGCACAACCAATAACGCTACAGAGTATAATACACTCATTGTTGCATTGCAAACTCTACCCAAGAGTGGTGCAAAGGTTGTAATAACTAAGGGTGATTCACAACTGGTAGTAAACCAGGTGAATGGGTTGAGTCTTTGTCATACTTAAGAGTTGAAAAGGTATTTAACTCTAACCCAAAAATTAATAAAAGAGTTCCAACAATTACTGTCGAATACATATCTCGAGAAGATACTGCCACAGCTAACACACTAGCCCAATTAGCGTCAGGGTACAAGTCAAATGACGCTTTGCGAAAAGAAATATGCGGGATAGTCCCCGAGATCAGTCCGCTCATCACCAAACAGAAAGAAAACGATTTTACCCCTATTTGCAAGGTAGACATCATGAAGGCGGAAGAAGATTGGCAATTACCGTACATTGAGTTCCTAGGAAATTCGAATTCACAGGTCGAGAGAAAGGTCAAATTAGCAGCAAGACAATATGTACTCCTAGATGTTCTTCTCTACAGAAAGAGTAAAGAAGGGGTACTGTTGAGACGCGTCGATCTCGATGAAGCAATGCCGATCATGTTGGAGACTCATGAAGGTCTGTGTTGAACTCATCAATCAGGGGTAAAGATGTACTGGATGATCCAAATGCATGGATTCTATTGGCCATCCATGAAAAAGAATTGCATTGAGATTGCTAAAGGTTGCAGAAAGTGCCAAAAGTTTGGACCTATAACTCGAGCGAGCTCCAGCTATGGAGTTAAGTCCGGTAACTCAGCGATGGCCTTTTAAGTCCTAGGCTCTAGATATGATTGGGGAAATCAGACCCCATTCGAGTCCAAAGCTTACCAAAGAATCGACCGAAAAGAAATTATCGAGTTCATTAAGACGAATATTATCTTCGTTTTGGACTCCCACACAACATAGTAGTGGAGAATGGAACTGCATTTAATGGAAAACAAATGCAAGGGTTCTCGAGAGAGTTAGATTTCATCATTAACAACTCCACTCCTTATTATCCGCAGTTGAATGGAGAAGCAGAGTCCACTAACAAACTTATAAAGAATGTCGTCCAAAAGATGGTCGAGGATAACCCCAGGAGGTGGCATGAGGTGCTTCTCGAGACGCTATGGGGTTTAAGGGTCACTAAAAGGGACAGCACTGAGGAAGCTCCATATAACTTAGTGTACGGTCAAGAAGCCATTGTCCCTATTGAGATAAAATACAAGTCCTTTTGAGTCAATCAGGTAGATCAAAAGGGTCGAGAGGAAGAAGTCTCTCGAGATGGCAAGTATCTCGAGGAGTTGTGCATGAAAGCAACAAATAGAATGGAAGTGTAAAAGAAGCGAATGAAGAGGCATTACAACAAGAAAGTCCATTCTAAAGGCCTCAAGGAAGGAGAATTTGTATGGAAAATGGTTCTCCTCATAGGTGCTCGAGACTACTTCCTTGGGAAATGGTCGCCTAATTGGGAAGGTCCGTTTAGAGTCAAAAAAACTTTTCCCAAGAACGTATATCGTTTGGCGAGTTTCGAAGGACGTTCTCATGAATTGAAAATTAATGAAAAATATTTGAAGTCTTAAAAACCGACTATCTAGGAAACCCATAAAGAGATCTTAAAAAAGATATTCCCGAGTTTATGGGTACAACTAGAATAGGACGACTTTTCTTAGAAATAAAGTCCATTACAACATTACAGTTCATAAGAAAATAAAATACAATCAGTCCTAGTCTCATGCTTTGAGCAGCTGTTTCTTCTACATAGAGATCAAACCATAGGACCGAATTTTACCGACCCCTAGGGTTGGAAGAGAAAGAGTCGCATAAGTCATCCACCGAGCAAGCTATCTGGCATGCCAACTCCCCGAAACACAATACTTGTCTCAATTCCCTCTTCAAAGTCTGGAAAGAGGAGACACGTTGGGACACATCAGGGAAGCAGGTCGGAAGAGCGCGCTCGATTTCATTACCTCACACCCAGGAAAGGGTGCAAGGTAATGAAAAGATGGAAACCCCGTCGAAGATACCATCGCCTACAGGAGCCATGCGCTGCGAGTGAGCAACATGACCGCCTGAGGTTGTGGACCTAGGCTTTCGAGGGGCGTGAGGTTGTGAACTTAGGCTTTTGAAATATCGAGAAGGTTTCGAAGAAAGAAGAAGAACCGCATCACAGCAAGACATGTTTGGTATGGTGTATGCGCGCCTTTCGGCCTAGCACGCGCGCTGCGGTACGAACGACACGAAGATTCGGGCCCGCTCCCCCAATGCCCAATCCAGTCGACGTCACGACTCGAGCGTTGGACGCTGTGGAAGGGAATTGGGTGATCCCTCCCTGGGTTCCTAACTGGGCCTGCTCGGGCCCTCACCGACCGTCTCTGTTTTCCTAAGAGGCGGCGGGCAAAAGGCGGAGCATGATCCGAAGAAGGAACTTTCGGGAGAAATCGGAAGCGGCTCGCGTCGTCAGTTCCTCATCCAAAATGGCTCCGTAAAAAATTTGTTGTTGTTTAACCTAGGTAAATTATACGGAGTCACCACCGACTTTATTTACAAAATCTATTTAAGTATGAAAAAACAGTTGGTTCGGGAATTACTAGTTACTAACTCTTACATTCTAACATGCGAAAAGGTGGCGTTTGCTCCAAAAGTTTGTTATTTGTTAATGGGTGTTGGACCCGATCCGGGCATGACTCCGGACTCATATTAATATTTTACAGGCGTTGGACCCGATTCGGGCTTTGGACCCGAACTCATGTGCGTTTGGAAAACAACATGTGACGATAAACCTATGAGCCTAAGGTATGCGGCCAAGCACAGACAATTATTGAGATCAAAGGGAGCGGGGAAGGGTGGTGACCGTGGGCCTATGCACTTGGGCCCATGACCCGTTACATGTGAAAGTAAAAAAGACGGGAGGCTCGCACCTCCCTCATGTACCTGTGGCCTGCCGGGAAAGCATGTCATTGACTAAGCTCGTTAGTTGGGGCCGCTTTTGTGAAGCATCCACAGCGGTTGAACTCCACGTGTCGTCATGTCTTGAGCACCGTCTACAGGGACTCCTTCTAGGTGTGTTGAAGTTGACCAACGACGTTGATGGTCCACGAATACCTGCAAGCCCAATAATAAAACAATTAAAGAGCCCAAAACAACTCAATGATGCAATGTAGGGGAAAATGTCGAAAAATATGCAAATGGGCTCTAAAAAATCATAAATTTATAGGAATATATTCTTAACCTGATAAAAAACATGAGATATCAAATTTTGGAATTAAGATATTAAGCCCAACATAGCTGAAAATTTCACGAAATTGGGTTGAACCCAACGCGCGATCTGATTGAAGACCACTTAAAGAAAAATATGTAACTTTTGATCCAGAAATCCAAATGAAGCAAAACTAGTGTTAAAAGATGCTTAACTTAAGGGTCATGTTTGTGAATGTTTACAGGAAATAGATTCACAGAAAATAAATGAAATCGGTTTTACTGAAGCAAAATTGTGGAAAACGTTCAGATCACTTGTCGAAATCGTTTTAAGCATATTTTAATCAGAAGACGTCAAATATATCAGTAAAATAAAATTATATGTCTTTCTAGTCATATAAGAAATAACATATTAAAATTTCAAAATTTTTGAACATGTACAAATTTTAAAACAAAATAATTTATGATACATGGTATTTAAAACATGGCAGAAATATGGTTAATATTCAGAAAATCATAACTTGATATCTAAAAATGATAAATTCGTGCATAATATATCAAAACAAAGATCATTAAACGTAATTTCTATAAAAAGTATTTTTATAATTATAGTATAGCCTGCATAACAAAAACAGATAAGATCAAGCACATTCGTTTTTTTTAATTCGTTATTCCAGCATACGGAACCCAAGTATAATTAGTCAAAAGTAAGGAAGAACTCAACCAAATTGGCTAAAATTTAATCACAATCATGTTAACAGAATAAAGAACCGATAAAACCAGATTTTGTCTGATTCCGACAATGGACGTGAAACTTATGGCCTGCGGACTGACTCCCTTGCATTCCGGTCGAGGCAACACTGCTCCGTCGAGGCTCAGTTTCGCGATCCCCACATCACATACGATGAGTTCAACAAATGTAAAAGATGGTCAACAATGTTCTAAATTAAAAGACGGGCTGAATGAATATATAAAAAAATCGAAAACTCCTCGGGGTGGCCCAAGGAAGAAGAAGGACGTCGGGGAGTCCGTTAGAAGGCTGCCTTGGAACACCATGCTTGGGTTGTGGCTGTGGCAGGAGGCGGTGTCGTCGGAGAGAAGGGTGTCGACTAGTCGGGAGGCTTTGGCTCGTCAGCACTGGAGAGGATGAGTCATTGGCTCCGGTTTCTGTGTATACCTAGAGGAGTTGGCCTCCGGTTGTATGTGGAGGAATTTGTCTCCGGTTCCCCAGGGGTGGAGTGTCTGGTTCCCCAGAGGAGAGGATGAACGTCCGGGCTCAGAGACCTGATTCTTTGAGTCTCTGATAGGGGATGTGGTGGCTTTTGCTCTCAGGAAGGAGAGGATCAGAGATCCTCTGGATTTTTTTTTACGTGTGTTTGATTGACTCCCCTTGTCTGATAGGGAAATGGGAGATTTTTAAGATATCTCTGATAGAGAATCTCTGATTTTTTTGATTTTGTCTCTTGATCGTATGAAAGGTGATAGGAATGTCGGAAGGGTTAGAAGAAATGTGTTTAAGTTCTTCCTCTGATGAGACAAGGAAGGTAAGATATTTTTTAATAGGGAATGTAATATTTTTTGGGGGAGTGATTGATGGATTGAATCGTGATAAGGTTAGTAATTTATGATGCAAAAATCTCGAGAGATTTAAATGTGATTAGGAGATAGTCGGTGATTAGATTTTATTTGGAAAATCATAGAAGAAAAATATTTGTTGGAAAATTTGGGGTATTACAGTTGCCCCTCTTTGCGAGGGAATTTAGAGAAGATTTTCTCGCAAAGACTTCATTAATGCCCCAAATTGTGGATTCAGGATATTCTTGATAGACTTGTACTTTGGGATCTAATCAAGAAAACTGTTAGTAATAAACGAGACCCCGTGAAATATGGGGGTAATGAAATATGTGTGATCACAACACTGATGCATGTCATGATTTATTTGATGAAGCTTATTTGGATCACTTCTAAGCGAGAACAGAGAAGGGCTTCTGACTTTTATCAGGGCTCGCTCTTACTTCTAAAACCTATCACGGTTGGATTTTATAATTCTCTTGACTTAGATGCTCATGTACCAGTCGAAGGAGTCTTTGTGTGGGTTGTAATGTGGCTTTGGCATATGGCCTTTGGATAGAGAATCTGAATTTGTCATTTTGAAGAAACGAGTCTAAGAACCTCATCGGAAGCTGTTGTACCACAGAAGTTCCACTGTCCAAGCGAATTCTCCATCTACCAGACAGCAGACCCGTTGAGACACGTCGTTGGGGACTGATGGACGATCAACCAGAGCTTTGGGAATCTGCTTTAGGGAGTGTCTTCTCCTCGTTTTGTCCGAGAGATAGCACCTTTGCTTTTGCGACCGTTCATGTTGGCCCTGGTGCTTTAATTTGCCCTTTTGTTTCGTTTTGCGCTTCACTTTTGAAGACTTTGGTCTTTGCACTAGTACTGCTTTTTCTTTGTTGAATTGTTGGGATTTGCACTGCTTTCTTTCTTTCTCTCCACCTTGTTGGAGATGCTTTGGACTCTTTGGGGATTTATATTTCTTAATGGTTATGAGGATTTGCCCCATTTTCTTCTCTGTTGATCTTTTTAGAGCTGCTTTGGACTCCTTGAGGATTTGCACGTCTTGTAGAATTGTTGGAGGTTTACATCCCTAAGTACATGTCAACTGGTAAGCAACGTCTGTTGATGGTACCTCTTCGCTTGAACCTTGAGGAAGTGTCGCCTCTGTGGTCCGTCGCTTCCGGTTTCTAACTTCAGGATCTCCGTTAACCTCGATGTAAGGCGATCCTTAGACTCGGTGGGACTAGTGTGTGTAGAAACTTCGACTTTGGCTCGAAAGGGCTTGCAATGGTCATGTCTGTGTTTAGGATGGAGAATAAATGCTCGATCTCATCCCGGTCTGAGCATCTTTCGTCAAAGGATTCTTTGTCCGCCCAGACGTATGCATGTGAACCCTCATGGTGTTTGCACTCATCTCTTTGGGTAAGTGTTTAGGAATGGGCTTGCCTTCTCCATTCTCGCTCAGAAGCATTCTTATTGTCAAAAATCTTTTAAAATTGTATACAAAAGGGCACACAAATGCTTAAGAAGTGAATAGGTTTCGGTACGCAAACCTCTTTGGAGACGTCGTACTAAGGTGGTGCTATTGTGCAAGCTTCGCGGGGAAAGTGTTTGCATTTTGATGCCCCAGTCATGGTCCTTGAGATTAGACTCGGAACGGCTTCCACCCGACCACCCACGCCGTTGCCTAAGAGTTTGTACCATACTGTGCGGAGTCCATGTGCCTACACAGTTGACAACAGACGGAGGTGAAGTTAGCTCATGTACTTCGACTCTCGCTTGGGGAGATTATAACAAAGTTGGGTATTCGCTGGGGATATGAGATGAATATGCCCATCTTGATGGTCGTTCTGGAAGAATATGCTTGTATATTCTACTCTTGTTAATGAATGCGGTGTTTGCAACCGACTCCAGCTGGGGAAATGGAGGTATGACTCCTTCTGGGAAATGATAAGAAATTGGTTAGAGAGTAGTGTAGATGATACTCCCTTGCGACATGATCATCCTTGGTGACAATAAAGGCAATCTCGAAACTTTGGTTCGAAATCTTCCACCCGACCGCCCGCGCCTTTGTTCGTAATGCAGAATATTCATGTACCTACACTTGCCAAAGGGTGGACACACAAGTGAGCTCTTGTAACTTGTTTCATAGAGAAAGTGCTAGAATTGAATTAATGCAATCATCCTTGGTGATAAACAAAGGCAATCTCGAATTTTGATTCGAAATTTCCACCCAACCGCCCGCGCCTTTGTTTTTAATGCAAGGATGTTCATGTACCTGCACTCGCTAAAGAGCGGATAACAAGTGAGCTCATGTAACTTGTTTCTTTTAAAGTAAGAATGAAGTTTGCTCATGTAACTTCATTTATATGAAAAGCGAAGTTGAGCTTTGATACTTCCCTTATTGTGTTTCGTCATTGCGTCTTTGTCCATAGGAATCAAAGGATTGACGAAATCGTTACTCTTGCTTGATGTCTGTTGTATAAAGATGCTCATGTACCTATCAAACAGATGGCGAAAAACAAGTAAGTTCATGTGACTTGTTTCTGTTAGAGTAAGAATAAAGTTTGCTCATGTAACTTCATTTGTAAGAAAAGTGAAGTAGAGTTTTGGAACTTCTCTTTTGTATGGTTTCGTCATTGCGTCTTCGTCCAATGGAATCGAAGGTTTGACGAAGTGGTTACTCGGGTTTTGTATCCGTTGTATAAGATTGCTCATGTACCTATCAAACAGATGACAAGAAAACAAGTGTCTTCGTGCAATTTTATTCTTTTAGAGTAGAAATGAAATTTGCTCATGTAATTTCATTTATAAGAAAGGTGAAGTAGTGTAGGATTTTGGTACTTCCCTTTTGTAAGGTTTCATCATTGCGTCTTCGTCCGATGGAATCGAAGGTTTGACGAAATTGCGACAAGACTTTGGCTTGAAGTTTTGCCACCCTCGCCTTTGTCATAGGAGCTGCGTACCATTCATGTGAGGAGCCCTTGTACCTGCCCACGAGACAAAGGACGTAAATGAAATCGGCTCATGCAATTTCATTTAGCTTGATGAAGAGAGTAATAATTGTGTGATACTCCCTTTTCATGTTTATTGTCAGTGTTCTTTGCCCTAGTTGACTCCCTGGGGATATAAAGAAGTTTGCTGACGAAGATTGTTCTGAAGCTTCGGTTCGAAATTCATTGATTGTCTGTCTAGGACGCTCATGTGCTCCTTTCATGTGATTCGTTGGTTTGTCAACGGAGAATTAACTAAGATTGCTCAGTCTTGTCCCAGGATAGCTTGGATATTTGCCCCAGGACCGCTCGGAGATATGTCCATGATCACTCGGAGATTTGCCCCAGGATCGGTCGGGGATTTGCCCTACGATCGCTTGGAGATTTGCCCCAGGATCGGTCGGGGATTTGCCCCAGGATCGGTCAGAATTTGCCTCGGAATGTTCTCGTGTTGTCGTCGTTGTTTTGTCAACGAAGGCTGTTTCGAAACTTTAGCTCGAAACTTTTCCACCCTACCACCATCGCCTTCGTCATTTGTCTAGGATGTTCATATACCTATAAGACAAGTCGAAGGGCAAAATAAGTAAGCTCATGTAACCTGTTCTGCAGAGAAAGTATTAGTTGAAGAACGAATACTCCCTTTCATGTAGATTGTCGTTTTGTTGACAACAAAGGATATTTTGAAGCTTTGGCTCAAAACTGTTTCAAGGGCTTTGGCTCGAAACTTTACCACCCTGCCACCCACGCCTTTCTCAACATGCGATAAGGGCTAAAATAAGTGAGCTCATGTAACTTATTTTCACAAATAGGGAGGTATTAATCAAAGAACGAATACTCCATTTCATGTGATTGCAGCGTCGAAGAACGCCTACATCGATTGCTTATGACAGTTCTCTCCGTTAAGATGATTGATCTTCGGTTGAATGTCGTGAATGTGCAAAGTTGATAGAGCCATGCGTTGGGCTTGGGTGGGGATTGGCCACTCATGTAGTGGGCCGACGTGCTTGTTTTTCGTCAATGAGTGATGCGGTGACTGACCTTCTCTTCTTTTCTTTGGTGAGAGTCGGTGGTTGACTACTGTCGAGATGACCGCTTGGGTGCCGTAGGGAATTCAAAGGGAATTGCCCCAGTCGAAGTATGCGTCGTCGTTTGGTAGACATCATATTCTTTGGTATTGGTAAGATGTTGTGTGAGCCCCAGACGAGTCATCTTGTACCTGCGAGGTAAAATGGATGCCTTGGTGTTAGCAGTTTAAATATCGGTAAGTTCATCATGTATGTTTTGAACTATTGGAAGGCGAATAGAGCGAATGGGAGTTTCTAATGCCAGTTGCGCTTTGTGTTCGCCGTCGCTTGAAGAATCCGGTCCATGTTCATGTTTTTGTTGTTGGGATGCTGTGGATCCGGCATTCGTCAAGTTCTTGTTGTCGGAGAAACGATGAGGGTGAATGAAGTGTTCGTATTTGGGGGTTGATTGCTCGTAGCTGTCCTGATCTCGCGATGCAGTTGTGAATGATGGGGCTTGCCCCTTGTGCTGGATTGTGTTATTGAGTTGTAAGCTGGGGAATTGCTCGTGTTTAGAATGATATTTCTGTTGGTGCCGAAGTTGTGGCGACTGATGATGAAATCGCTTTTGTTTCTTTGGGGCGGTTGTTGGATCAGTAGGGGCGTGATGACCCCAGTATGTCCGATTGTAGCATGTCCGTGAACGGCTCGATGGGCTCATCATTAGCTCTGATGTTGACTGCGGTTGGCTGGTGAGCTGTAACCTCCTTGGGGTTTTCATGTTGTTGTAGATTCGACTTTGAACTTTGGTAGCCGTTGGGTGATCTTTGGTGTTCGTGCTTGGCTTTGTACTTTAGTAGCTGTTGATGACTTTAGGCTCATGTCATTTGACGCACGGCTTTGAACCTTGGTAGCCATAATGGAAACTTTGGTCTTCATATTGTTAGATGTTCGGCTTTGGGCATTGGTAGCCGTCGAAGAATCCTTGGCATTCTTGTGCTTGTAGATTTGTAATGTCATGCCTTGTCCCTGATCCCGTTCGGGGAGCCATGTTGGAGAATTAAACCTCGGAAATAAAGTAGAGAGAATGTTTGGATTAGTATCATGCAACAATGTAATCGATGCATGATAAATTTGTGATAATACTTAATCGCACTCGTATATGCAGAAAAGTATGCAATGTAATTGCAATTGTAAATGAGACGTAGTGATGTAATGGAGCAGAACTGTAGATGATATGGTAATGTAACTAGTGCAATCAAATAGACACTCATGTGGTAATGCGAATTTATGAATGCAGTAAGAAGTAAAATGGATAGGGATAGGAGAAATGAAGGTTGTTGAAGCCCGTTGTAACAAACTCTACCCAACTGCAAAACGAACGGTGTTAGTTTTACAGTTATAGCAGACAAAGCATACCTGACACCTGTCCCTGTACATGTAGCAGTCACTCAGTAACAGATAGATGCACATGAGACATTTGGTACCTCTAGTGGACAATCAATTATATACTCGGAAGAGGTTTCTAAGACCTCCCTCGGACAAAGGGAGGCGGGTCCCGGTCCGTAGCCTACTAGCCGCAGAAAGCAGCGAGGCCGTGCCTTTCGGTGACCCCCTAAAATCCTAGTCCCGGGTATAGGGACTACCTAGACATGCCTAGAAAAGCGGTAAACAAACAAAACCATGAGAGCAAACAAAGGGCACCGAGCCAAGCAAGTACATGCGCAAACAAGAACTCCTCTCCGCCTGTGGATTGAAAAAGTAAGAGCGTTCGAAAAGAATCCACATGTGGAGTCCCCAGCGGAGTTGCCATCCGGGATGTACGCGCGCCTTCCGGCCTAGCACGCGCGCGGCGGTACGAACGACACGAGGATTCGGGCCCGCTCTCCCAAGGCCCAATCCGGTCGACGCCACGACTCGAGCATTGGACGCTGCGGAATGGAATTGGGTGATCCCTCCCTGGGTTCCTAACTGGGCCTGCTCGGGCCCTCGCCGACCGTCTCTGTTTTCCTAAGAGGTGGTCCTGAGCACCGTTTACAGGGTCTCCTTCTAGGTGTGTTGAAGTTGACCAACGACGTTGATGGTCCACGAATACTTGCAAGCCCAATAATAAAACAATCAAAGAGCCCAAAACAACTCAATGATGCAATGTAGGGGAAAACGTCGAAAATATGCAAATGTGCTCTAAAAAATCATAAAATTATAGGAATATATTCTTAACCTGATAAAAAACATGAAATATCAAATTTTGGAATTAAGATATTAAGCCCAACATAGCAGAAAATTTCACGAAATTGGGTAGAATCCAACGCGCGATCTGATTGCAGACCACTTAAAGAAAAATATGTAACTTTTGATCCAGAAATCCAAATGAAGCAAAACTGGTGTTAAAAGATGCTTAACTTAAGGGTCATGTTTGTCAAAGTTTACAGGAAATAGATTCACAGAAAATAAATGAAATCGGTTTTACCGACGCAAAACTGTGGAAAACGTTCAGATCACTTGTCGAAATCTTTTTAAGCATATTTTAATCAGAAGACGTCAAAATTCAGTAAAATAAAATTATATGTCTTTCTAGTCATATAAGAAATAACATATTAAAATTTCAAAATTTTTGAACATGTAAAAATTTTAAAACAAAATAGTTTATGATACATGGTACTTAAAACATGGCAGAAATATGGTTAATATTCAGAAAATCATAACTTGATATCTAAAAACGATAAATTCGTGCACAATATATAAAAACAAAGATCATTAAACGTATTTTTTATAAAAAATATTTTTATAATTAAAGTATAGTCTACAGAATAAAAACAGATAAGATCAAGCACATGTATTTTTTGTAATTCGTTATTTCAGCATAGGGAACCCAAGTATAATTAGTCAAAAGTAAGAAAGAACTCAACCAAATTGGCTAAAATTTAATCACAATCATGTTAACAGGATAAAGAACCGATAGAACCAGATTTTGTCTGATTCCGACAATGGAGGAGGAAAGGCTTCTGTACTACAAATGGAGGAGGAAAGGCGCAAAAGCCATTGGCTCATCAACTTGAACTAAGAAGTTGCTAATCCAGGACATGTAAATGACAGCTTATTTCCCAGGACAGTAGAAAATATATTTGCTGAGCCATTCGAGATAAAAATTGAATTCCTGCTCAGCCCCCCATTGAGACGTTTTCTTTCCTGCAATTTGGAAGAGTTCCATATGCTTAGCAACTGTGCTACGGATCTTATGTCCATTATATTGAAATTTATCTTCTTCCACTCTGTGATGACGAACGATAGTAAGGAAGCAGGGCAACCAGTTAGCAAACAAACAACTTCTACAGTAATAGTCATGGGACCATTGGGAAGGAAGAAAACGTTTAGTCTTGAGTTCCAGATAGGAATCAAACTTGAGCAGATATTGGAATCCCAAAACTTCACCTTCCTCGAGATGGATACCAGGTCTTTCAAACCCAAACAACGCAGTTTCCGATCCAACTTATCTTCCCACAATTTAAACCACTTGTCAGTAGTAGCATCAGTTGGAGGAAACCCTACATGCTCCTTCGCGCTAAGCCATGAAATGGGAGCACATAAATCGGGTTGACATACCGGAATAGTTGGCGAGGTTAGGAGATAAGTCTGGGAAACGTCATGTTCTTTGAAAGAGGACGACGAGAGTAGAGGTCCCAAAGTCAGAACTGGCAGCTCATAACCCGAAATAGAGATGACTACGTCCTGATTAGTGATTTCGCAGTATCGGCCGAAACGGACGTAGTCGGACTCCTTCTAAGAAGCCATCGCTCGTAAGCAGCACTCTAACGAAGAAAGGCTTATGATTTTAGGAGAAAGAAAGAGTAAGAAACACATTTGATCAAGGAAAGGGTTAAATTTGGGGAAGAACGGGCAAGAAACACGGTTTGATCAAAGAAAGGGTCGAATTTGAGTAAAGAAATGGCTCCAGAAGTCGAAGGAAGATAAGGGCGGTTGGCATCCCAAAAGAGCGGGAAAAGAGACTTACTCGACAAGATTCGTAACAAAACGTGACTGTTTCGAGATAAACATAAAGTTCCCACATTATGTTTAACAAAGAGGGGCTTAACGTTGACATACATGAATTTTTGGCTTTGTCCCTATTGGGCCAAACAACGAAGTCCAGGAAAGATGATACTCGAGAAGCCACTCGAGTACTAAGAGGCGTCCTGCTCGAGAAACAGCTCTCGAGTGCTCGAGAATAGGCTGCTCAAGAAGTACCGGTTGAGCTCGAGAGTTGGGATCAATCACGCTCGAGAGCCTCACTAAGCCACGAACCAACTCAAGCACACAGCTAGGCCATGATCAAGGAAAAGGACACGTGGCAAGCTCGGAGGAGATAATTGAGATACGCTGCGCATGCCTCCTACAAAATAGGAGGGAGATCATGCACACGATCTAAGAAGATCCCAAACGTGCTGATTAACCGCAATCAAAAGATCATGAGCTATAAAAGGATCGCAACAAACAACAAGCAAGAATACACAACAACTCAAACACAGACTTTTTACTTTTCCTTTGTCAGGGTCAGCCTCTGGCCCTTAGCATCCTTCCACCGTCAAGGTGAGCCTCCAATCCTTGACGACCAAAATTCTGCATCACTCCACCGTCAAGGTGAACCTCCGGCCCTTGATGATTAAAATTTCGCATCACTTCGCCGTCAGGGTGAGCCTCCGGCCCTTGACGATCAAATCTCGCTTCGTCCCACCACTAGGGTGAGCCCTCAGGCCCTTACTATCCATACCCGGCACCACCTTCGACTTCTTCCTTTCCACAAGGTGAATTCTAAGAAAAGAGTTCGCCTCGACCGCCCCCCGATCGTCATGAAGCGTCACCAGGCTATTTCGTCCCAGTCATGTCTGTAAGTGTAATGCTGTAAACTCGGTATCGTCGCATTAAATTCCGATATTATGTTTATTTGTTATATTTGTATTCATTCACCTTTCAGTGTACAACACCAAACACTGTAAATTCAATACTATTTTTTTGCGTTTACTTTCACTTTACGAGAACCACATTCACTGTAAAATTCAACATGTGTTGCGCAAAACAACTTTTCCACGCCAACAACTTTACGATATTATTTTCTTAAAAATAAGAAATCGTAAGGTATTTTGATAGAATCGAGGTTGTCATTCGTCTCCCTCCTTGTAATAAACACCTCAAACAGACTTAGGAAAAGGAAAACCCATATGCTCCTCCTCCTCCTACATGCTCTTCAACTCACCCACCCACAATGTTCTTCCTCCTCTTCATCAGTTGTTTCTCAATCTCCCTCTCTCTGCTTTCCCGCTTCCCTCTCCGATGGCCACTGAGTTTCTTGGGTGCTCTAAAGTTGGAGTCTTTTCTGGGCAGGAGGCAGGAGGTGGTTGTCTGCTGGGATGGGGAACCGGAACCGTCCCTGTTGGACTTGAATTGACTTTGAATGCGTGCTTGAGAAGCTGCCTCCCGCTGGTCTGTGCAGCATGTCGACAGTGTGTAGCTCCCTGTGAGTTATGGGCCGGAGCGATCGTCTCTGGGAGAAGCACGTTGAGCTCAAATGGGGAGAGTGATTGGTGAGGATGCTCGAATGGAGTGGGAGAGGTGGGTTGTTGCGGAATCGAGGGGGAGGAGGACCCGTGGTTCGACGAAGAGGAAAGCATTGTGGGACTTGGCCTCGAGGCTTCGGGGGTTTTCGTGGATTCAGGACAAGTCGAGGAATGGGGTGGAGGGAAAAGGCCAGGATCCGCTGCCTCCGGATTCGGTCATGCCGGCGTATCTCTCGCTCGAGAGCGGTTAGTTCTGGTTCCCTGCTCAGGTTTACAATAGAGAGGTAATGATTCGCCGCTACTTGTTGCACTTATTAGATTTAGTTGCTGAAGTGGTTGGAGCTTGTAATCGCTCTAGATATTTGTCGATGCAGAATGGACATTCGGGGTTCATGCTATCGTGCTATGGTGCACATATTTGCTATGATTCTCTGACCGACACATTCCGTACAAGGTAAATTTTCGGCCAACCAGGGTAGATGAAGGTGATTAACGCCATAGATCCTCAGGTGCTAAGTGGACGTGCTTGTTTTGGTATAAGGTACTCGTCACAAGGAGGGTGGCAAACTGTAGAAGACGGCATACCCTTGAATGGAAATAGGTGTCCTACAGTGAGCACTCCCCCATATGAGCTCCACGTCTCGGATTGCCTCAGTGACTTGAAACCTGGCGATCACATCGAGATCCAATGGCGAAAATCCAATGAATCCCCTATGGTGAGCGTCTAAAACTTCATCAAGAGTTTTGTGAGATGCGATGCTATGTTAACTGTTGACACTTACCTTTGCGTTGCGGGTTTTGGCATCGGAAGGTTGGTGGTACGGTGTGGTGGGTCATCTAAAAGTTGCAGTGGAAGCGAGGACTGTTGCCATTGTGTCTACAGTAGTGAGATCGACAAACTCATCTTCCTTTTTTATGAATAGTCTTCTTAGATATGGCCAGAGTGCTCGAATGAACGTACCAAAATGGCAACAGATTTGGTGGCCCTAGAGTTCAATCAATACCGAGCTGACTCAAGATGGAGGAGGAAGGTAGTAAACCGGAAAAAGGCGATCAGGTCACCGGCTTCTACGGCAGGATAAGGAAGCTCAAACGTACCGAGGAGATCATTAAGTGGAAGAGCTTGTGGTCTTCCCGGGTCTCACTATGAAACAACACAACTTTGTCTTAGTCCTTTCACGTCTTCATTTTGGGTACATATGCATTCGACTTCGGCTTCCCTTTTAAGGGAGAGCATTCGGCGAGGCACCTAGCATAGCACCGATGTGATGTTTTTTTGTATGTGTCGCACCATGAATGCCATATAAAAAAATTTCATACTCGATTACATTTGGAAAATACAAGCGCAAAGGATCACATACAGACTCCTTGTTTGACCTTGATTCGGTTGTTCAGTAACTGGAAACCCGGATCGATCGAACTGCCGCAACTGCTATGGGTACTTAACCAGCTGAAGTTACCCAGCCAAGAGTATCGCAATGAATGCAAGATAGCTTACCTTCCAATGCCTCTTCTTCGACTGACCAATGGAACATAAAAAAACGTCATTCAAGAGGGTGGCCAAATACTAGCAAAAAGGGCAGGGCAGACGAACGGATATCACCTGCCATCATCCACCACAAAGGGTCAACAAATATTTGTTCCCGCTATCGATGACAATATGGTCTTGTTTCGATTAGGAGAAGTAACACGGATCGGAACATGACAACACTGCAAAAATTAAGCAGAAAAATTGTTGATCTCGTTTGAATGTGATCAAATCAAATTTGTTACCTCACGGTTCTACATCTCTTTTGATCGCACGATGAAGCCTGCCACGAGCAGAAGCTTCACCGGCAACATCTCCTTGGTCCTTGTTATGCCAGCCGCCACGACCGGGGTAATTCATTAGCCAACTATATTAACCATATTCAAGAACTTGCACTTGCATTATGGTTTTTGGTCGAGGGGCAGGGAATCGGTGCATAGCGGTCCAGAGTGAATTCCAATATTGTCGGGTCTGTCCAGACCCATAGTCAGACAAAATCTGATCAATGATCAGTTTTAGAGAGAATCGGTTGTCAACATCGGTTTACATGATAGAAAGACTCGGTCAGATCTTCCATTATTAGATATAATTGTTCGCTCCGGAAGTGGCCGCCGACAAGCCGAATCTAAATACGTCGGAAATCTCTGGTACTACGGGCAACTGGTACCCGGAGGATTCGTTGAATGAGTGGTCGTCGTTTGAAATTAAAGAAGAGGGGGAAGACAGCGGATGGGCAGCCTTACGCGGGAGCACTTTTGGATGCCATCGACGATGCCTTCCGGAGTGAGCAGGAACACATGACCACAAAGAGAGCTTCAATGCTGAAATGCTTGAAAAGATAAATTGACAATATGTCCATCTATAGAGAGGTGTCTTTATACAATTCCTAAAAACAAGTATTTATATGAAGCTAGACCTACGTATATACGGTAAAGAAATATTGCACATATATTACGCTTTCTTTACTGCCGGTATCCATGGAATATATCCTTTCCATATGAGTAATCTTGGCAATAATCTCCTTCCAAATTCTGAGATCTTCTAGAGTCTTCTTTAACAGCTATGTTGATGGATCGTGTCGCGCATTGGCCTTCGCCATAGTGTTTCTACGCTCGCTCAACCAATTGTCGGTTATCGCTTCCACTGTCCCTTGTCGCCCGTTGTCTGGTATGCCTGTCGCTTGCTGGCCGCTTCGCCTAGTAAGCCTTCGCCTGGTGTATTTCCGTTGCCACCTCCTTACTGGATTTCCGTCCTTTGGGCCTGCAATCTGGACCGTTGATCCACAAATGAGACCAACTTCTATGGACCAGATTTTCTGTTCTTTGGCTCCTCTAAAGCCCCTCAGGAAGTGTCGCCATTGCTCAGAAACTTCCAGGCACGGCGACAGATGTCTCCCAGGGTCAGGCGACAGAGACTTCCCTAGGAAGAACAGTGGAACCGCCCTCGAGTGAAGCGAGGGAAGTGCATGGGGATGAGGCGACAGGAGCCCCCCTAGGCGAAGCGGCGGAAGCCCCCCAAGGCCCGCCAGTACGTACTCCCTTGGTAAGTATTCCGAGAATCCTGTCGCTTGTCTTTTCCTTAGATTACTATCTGAATTAGGTGCCTTCGCGGCAGCCTTTGCATTCTTTACTTGCCTCTGCCACCGTCCTCCTTGAGTACGGGGTTAACTCTGAGGAGGACTTCAACCAACTGTTGTCCGTGGTGGTCGAGCTCGAACAAGTAAGTGCTGGTCGGCCGGAGTTGGCAATTCGGGTCTCCTTCTTTCGACGGTCCTTCTGGCACTCGTGGAGCGAGTGGCGTGAGGATCTCGCGTTCAAGGCAAAGCAAGAGGAGAGGGAGCTCGCTCTGTCGCAACCGCTCATGTCTTCTACTCAGATAGTTGAGCTCTCTGGCAAAGAGGCTGCCCTTCTAAAGCCGAGGGAGGAGTTACAAATTGCTATCCAGCGTCTCCAGGTGGAGCTGGACGCCACTTTTGCGGACCTTGCTGCGGTTGGTCCGAGTTTGGTTGATGCCTGCATGACAGAGACAGCCAAGCGTGCAGCCGTTGACCATACGAGGGAGGCGTATGAGCGCGATTGGGGCAAGGCCCTCGATTTTAAGGCGAAGGAAACCATGGTGACCTGTATAAAGGACCGGATGAAACGCTTACTGTGTTCCTTGCCTCCTATTTGACTTGTTACGTTTGTATCTGTCCCCAAATTATGGGGAAACGTTTTGAAATGATATTTTTGTGCATTTCCCACATTGTTGGCCTATACATCTTTAGGTACTTGCTGTTGATTTTGAGGTTGTATGTAGATCTATTTAGCCCCCCTAGGCGGTATGAATTCCCAAGATGGGATTCAACTACCCGGAACGACCCTTCCCAATTTGGTGTCCATTTTCCTTGGAAGTAGTCTCAGACTCCCTCAGGTAACTTGAGTTTCCAAACTAGGTCCCCCTTGCTGAATGACCAATGGACCACCTTCTTGTTATGGTAGCGGGCAATTTTCCTCTTGTGTGCTTCTAAATGGTTTAGCGCATTGATCCTGGTGGTCTCTAGACCTTTTTGCTCAAGGTGCATGTCTTCCTCATATCCCTCGTGTTCGCCGAGGTGCCTGAGAAATTTAAGCGACCGATAACGCACCTCTATCGGGAGTATAGCATCGTGCCAGTAAACAAGGTTGTACGGGGCGACGCCTGTGCTTTCTCTCTTGGTAACCCGTAGGGCTCATAACGTCTCCTATAGGAGGGTATGCCACGTGCGTGGGTTATTCCTAATCATCTTCTATATCACTCGCTTGATGAGTTTATTAAAGGCCTCTGCTTGCCCGTTTGACTTATCATAGTATGGAGTCGAGTTAAGCACTTTAAATCCAAAGTCTTTGACAAATTTTTCCATGAGTTCGCCGTTGAACACTCTTGCATTGTCTACCACGATAATGGGGTACTCCGTATCGGTAAATAATGAAGTTCATAATGAACTGAATTACGTCTTTCTGATCAATTGACTTATACGCCGCTGCCTCTACCCATTTGGTGAAGTCGTCTGTAGCGACGAGTATGTAAGATCTCCTCTACTCGAGTGAGGATGGATTTCTCCCATGATATCTAATGCCCATGTTCTGAAAGGCCATGGTTTTATTATGACATTCATCTCCGTTGTGGGGGTTTGCTTCACTGGCCCGCATTGCTGGCAAGCCTGGCAGGCTCGAGCCATTTCGATGCAATTCTTGACCATTGACGGCCAGTCAAATCTTTGTCGCTTATTGCCCAACTCATTTTGGTACCAGCCTGGTGTGCTCCGCACAACCCCTCGTGTGTTTCCATCATGATTGTGATAGCCTCGTCCAGATCAATGCATCTTAGAAGGACATCCTCACTGGTCTTTCTATACAAGACTTATCAAGGAGTACGTAATGTCTGGCGATCACTCGGATCGTCCTTTCCACTTTTGTAGTGGTATCCTAAAGGAATTGTCGTGTTGGTTCTCACCAATCTTCTTTCTGTTTGAATAGGTTGGCGGTACGAACTTCTTCAGTTCTTACCCTATCATCGTAGAACTCTGGCTGTTTGCTTACGAACAGAGTCGTATCGTTTTTCGATACCTCTGAGTCACCGATCAACCCTGAGGCCCACTGTGTTAAACAATTGGCCTCTTGATTGTCGTCCCGCTTTACATGAGCGATTTTAGCCCCTCGTAGGCTGGCGAAGAGTTCTTTTGTTTTGTGTAAGTATTTACCAAGATGAGGTGCGTGGCACTCACTTTGATCAAGGAGTTGTCGAATTACTAGTTGGGAATCGCCGCATATCTTTACGTTCTCCAACTTTCAGTCTAGAGCAATTCGCAGAGCCAAGATTAAGGCCTCATACTCTGCTTCGTTGTTGGTTACTTTTCCATTGATGTGGTAAGCCACTATGGTTTCTGCTTTCCATGGTGTCTAAATAAAGAAGCCCACGCCAGCTCTAAACTTGTTAGAGGGCCCGTCGAACCAGATGGTCCATCGTTCGCTTGTTTGAATTTCCTCATAGGTGGCATCGAGATTGCCTTCACCATAATGGGTGACGAACTCGGCTAAGGCATGGCCTTTAACTGAGGTTTGCGGTTTGTGATAAATGTTTTAGGCTGATAGTATTATACTCCATTTACCTATTCTTCCGGTGAGTAAGGGATTGTCGAAGAATACCTTTGTTACAAGGGTCTTAGAGACAACATACACGTCGTTAGACCCGATATAGTGCCTAAGTTTCATTACGGAGTAGTATACCGCTAGGCAAATCTTCTCTGTTGAGGTATACCTTAGTTCTGTTTCTGAGAGTAAGTGCAACAGATAATAGATCGCTCTTTGCACTCCGTCGTGTTCCTGTGCCAGTATTGACCCAATATTAAACAAGGATGCTGCCACATAAAGAATGTATGGCGCATTTACATTTGGCGGTGCCAACACAGGGGGTTTAGTCAGATAATCCTTCAATGCTTTGAATGCTCACTCATGTTGCGATGTCCATTCTATTTGACTTTTTTCCTTCCTTTTAAGAATCGTTGAGAAGGCGCTTGTTTTAGACGCCACATTGCCTATGAATCGGCGAATGTAATTTACTCTGCCAAGAAAGGCTTGGAGTTCCATTTTGCTTCGTGGCGCTGGAAGGTTTTCAATAGCATGAGTTTTTAGAGGGTCTACTTCAATCCCTCGTTGGTGTACAAGAAACCTAAAGAATTGCCCTTTCTGTACTCCAAAAGCGCATTTCAACGGATTAAGCTTGAGACTGTGCTTTCGCATCTTCTCAAACGCTTCGCTTAGATGATGATGGTGATGTTGTCTTTTCTTGTACTTCACCACCACATCGTCAATATATACAGCTCGACTGTCTTTCCTATTAACGAGGTGAAGATCAGGTTCATTGCTCTTTGATATGTGGCTCCATCATTCTTCAATCCGAAGGGCATAACAACTCACTCGAAGGTCCCTATTGGGCATATGAATGTTGTCTTATGCACATCCTCTTCGACGATGAAGATCCGGTTATATCCAGAATACCCTTCCATAAAGGACATTAGCTCATGGCCTGCCGACTTATCTATAAGATCGTCAGCGACAAGCATAAGGTATTCGTCTTTAGGTGTCGCTTTGTTCAAATTGTGGAAATCTATGCACACCCTGATCTTGCCATTTTTCTTGACAACAGGCACTATGTTGGAAATCCAGTCGACGTACTTAGCCGTCGTTATGTATCCGGCTTTGAACAATTTCTTAATTTCGTCGTAAACCATTTGGGCTACTTCCCACGACATCCTCCTTAAACTTTGTTTTACGGGTTTGAAACTATTGTATGTTGGGAACCGGTGTTCGACCAATTCTCGGTTAAGGCCAGGCATTTGGATTAATCCCAGGCGAAGCAGTTCTTATAAGTATGTAGGACTTCGCTTATGTCCTAAGTTTCGATTTCGCTCATTAGCGAATTAAGGTAAGTATACGTGGGAATTCAATAGTCCCTAGGTTTATCTCCCTCAAAGAGTCGCAAGGGATAACGGAAGTATCAGGAACCTCTTTATTGTTTGAATAAAGAAGTAGCATTTCTCTGCATCCTTGAGGAGACACATTACACTGGCCTCACTTATCCTGGATGTCCTGTATCTAGCTAATCTTTCTAGGACATCCAATATTGGGTCGGGTTGTTCACTCTCCATTGGACGGGGATGGGTTGAGGAGTCTATCGGGCTCCAATCCATCTCAACTTGTTGGATGCTACTATCGTCTCGTATTTCGGCTTCGTGCATGTATGGAGTTAGATCTTCTTTGACCTCGACTGCAGCTCATCTCCCCATCCAGTTGGGACGATCGAGTTTTGAGGCGGCGCCAGCGGTGGTCCATCGTATGAAACTAGGAACTCGTAGCCTGCCTTGCCTAGAGGGCTAACGTTCGGGACTCCTCTAGCATACCTTTGCTTTAGTGTCATATCTTTGACCTGTTTGACTGTCCCTGCTCAGACAGACATAAGGTAAGTTAGCATTTTCATTTGCTTCTCCCATAACAACTTCTAAACCATGTTTCCCCCATAATAAGAGTTCCTGGTGAAGAGTAAAAGGTATGGATGTGAAGCCAATCTCTTCTGAGTAAGGCATTAAAAGAGGGCTTTATGTCAATGACGAAAAAAGCCGTTTTTTTTTCATGCGTGCCTACTCGGAGTTTTGCAGAAAACACGCCTACACAAAATAAGGAAGTAATTCCATTGAAACCGCTAACTCTTACATCAGTTTCCCCAGTTCGGCTATGTCATCCCCTAGGCTCTTATAAGCTTTAAGGGGGAGCAAGTTGATAGTCGCTCCATTGTCATCAAGGACACGACATTGTTGATTGTCACTTGGATATGGAGGGGAAACATGTGTTTCCGTAATGTTGTAGGTGGTTCTTTAAACCACTACTCGGCAAGTTCCGAGGTATTTCAGTTGTGGTATTAAGATTGAAGGGTAGAGCTAACCTACCTTTCGTCTGATCGCTTTCCTTTTTAGCGAACTCAGCTGGTAGCATGAGGACGTTGCAAGAAACTTCTTTCGCCTTGGATGAAGTCTAAGATTGAATTGGGTTGTAGTCGCTCAGCGAGTTAGACACAAGGTCACTTTCGCTTGACTCCTTTTCTTTCTTAATATCAGAGCTTGCTGTTTTGGCACGGTTTTCTGCACATGTCGCGCCCTCCTCTCGCTTCGCTTCTTGGTTTTCTTGGTGGGTATCTGGGATTGTGTTCCCATGCCCACTTTCTGCCATGTCCCTATATTTGGGAGAATGGGTACACGAACGAAGCATGAGTTTGTGAGAGATTGGAAGCGATTATCAACTTGAACAAACTCCCTCTGGTGTGGGTCATAGCCCTTTTTAGGTTTCCCTCCAGGCGAAGCTTCCGGGAAACTAGTAAACTCGGATTCAGATTGATTACCTAATGGAAAGGTCGACTTTTTCCTGTTTGATCTTCCCTTCAAATGCCAACCCTTCTAGAAGCAGGAAGTACTGATTATAGCAGAGCTGGCACATCTGGGTGATGTGTACCTTGTGGGCTGCTATTGGTTTGCACCTATAACAAAGCATGTCAGCTGTTAGAAACTAAGCTATAGACGTGCCCTTTTTAGCGGCATCCTCATCGCTTCGAGGGTAGTCTTGTCACTCTGTATCATCTTTCGTTGAGGTCCGAGGCGATCTGCAGCACGTTGTCTGAAGCCTTTTTTGTGTAAGCCCCTTTTTGACTAGAATCGCTCTAGCCTGCAAGTCCTTGTCTCATGAGTTCTTCAGGGGTGTAGAACCATTTATTTCCATTTGATGGAGTATCATTACGCTCCAGACGTTTCTCTATGCGCTGGAACACTCTGGAACCATTGTTGACTCCCATTGCCATCTCTTCGAGGCGGTTAAGGTCATACCACTCTGTCTTTCTTTCACTGGGAAGGTATTTCCGGAAAGTATGGCAATGATCGGTAGTATGTGACTGATCCATATGCCAGCGACAACGATTGTGTTGCATTCCTTTAAGGTCAACAGGGCACTGAAGGATTCCTTTGCTTACAAGCCGCTTGAACAGCATGTTGGCCATGAGCGTTTCGCTAGTCTCAAGTGATTGATTTCTGTTACCCTGCATTGGAGAAAGAGAAGTAGTCAGGCAATTGACGTCAAAGGTGTTCACATCAACCAAATCATCAAAAGGATGTGACTCTGTTAACGCCTGATCCTGTGAATCTGGGAAGCGTAATTCCTTTGATTCAATAAGATATTGTACCAAGTTTCTAAACGTGATACAGTTCTTAGTGGTGTGGGTGAATGACCCATGCCATTTACAGAAGTTCCTTGACTTTTTTCTATCAGTACAACGAACTCAATGACCTGACTTTAATCGAATTCGCCCGTTTTGGAGCATGAATGCAAAGATTTCGTCAGCCATCGACTCGTCAAATGAATATTTCTTTTCTTCTTGAGTTTTAGGAGACGCCTTGGCTCAGAAGTTTTTCTTCGTCAATTCCTCGCACGTTAGGGGTTTTCCCTTCATGTATTCTGCGATGTCGACATTGATAATTGGTTCTGCTTGATAGGTTACTACAGCTATCGTTATCAAACTCCCTTTCGCCTGGCTTTTTTTTCTAAAGAGGTTTTCATACCGGATAGCTCTCCTGGCCAACTCGTTCCAATTCCTAAAAACTTCGCCTTCCAATTTCTTTATGAGTCGAAGAAGAAGGGTGTCTTAGGTGATGGCGATGAGCTCGGCCTCGGATGCAGAGGTTTTATATCTAAGTTGTGCTTTTCGAAGCTTGTTCAAAAAGGCAGCTATAGGTTCACCAGGTTGTTGGTTCATGTGAGTGGGATCTTGCAAAGTCACAGCTAGATCGGTTTGTGCAAACGCCAGCGTGAATTGGACCTGCATGTCATCCCAATTCCTCACTGAATTATGAGGTATGTATCATGTAAAGGCGACTCCGGTAAGGGAGCTTGGAAATATACGAAGTTTCCAGAAACCATTACTGGCGGCCTCCCTAGCCTGATGAGTGAAGCGGGCAATATGTTCCGCAGGCAAAATCCCTTCTTCGCCCGAAAAACGGGTAAATTCAAGAACGCGATATCCCCTAGGAAAAGGGTAGTCCTCATCGATATTGTCAGGATACGGAGTCCGGTATAGTTGAATCGCTTTTGACCCGTCTGCCTCAGGAATTGCCCGTTCAACTAGTTGAGTAACGTAGTATCTGATCCCAGGCGTAATCTCTAGAGGCGCGATTATTTCGGGCATTGCCGTCTCCCTCCTACGTACCGGTTGGGGAATATATTCAAAGTGTTGTTGATCCTTAGTAGGGTGAATAAATTTGCTTTCTACGGGCCTGACGAACTCTTCCCTTCTCTGGACTGGAGGTTGGTATGCAGCTTGGTGGACTGATTGCACAGCTCTTTTGCCTTCGTATCACGAGCGACGGGTTATTATACGTCGTCCTCCCATGACTTGCATAGGTAGGGACGTCCTCAATATCAACATTCATTTTCCCTTCGGCAATTATTGCCCTATGGGAAGAATATTCAGGTTCATACCTGGTAGCCGACTCGACCCTTCTGTCAACGGGGCTGCTCAATGGTACCCCTGACACAGTTCCAAGGTTCTGAAAGAGGCATCCATCTTGGAGTCGATTGTTTCCTTGAAGGCGTCGTGCTTCTGGTCAATAGCACCGACTTTCTCCATCAAGAGCTGGAGAGTGCTCATGATAGCCGCTAGTTCTCCAGCTAAAGCTGGGTTTGAACCATGTCTATTGTTGGTTTTCTCTCTGTCGGAGTTGTTGCCTCCAAGGTTATTTGAATTATCACCAAATCAAGTCGTTGGCATTGTGTTAGCCCTTTTACTCCCACTGTGGTCGCCAAAGGTGTGTTCGCTCCGGAAGTGTCCGCGGACAAGCCGGATCCAAACACGTCGGAAATCTCTGGCACTACGGACAAATGGTACTCGGAGGATTCGTTCAAAATGTGTGGTCGCCGTATGAAATAAAAGAAGATAGGGAAGACAGCGGATGGGCAGCCTTAAGCTGGAGCACTTACGGATGCCATCAACAAGACCTTCGAGAGTGAGCAAGAACACAGGAGCACAAAGAGAGCTTGAACGCTGAAATGCTTAAAAAGATAAATTGACAATATGTCCGTCTGTAGAGAGGTGTCTTTGTACAATGCCTAAGAACAAGTATTTATACTGAGCTAGACCTACGTGTATACGGTAAAGAAATATTGCACATATAATACGCTTCATTTGCTGCCGGTTTTCATGGAATATCTCATTTCTATATGAATAATCTTGGCAACATTCTCCTTCCGAATCCTCTAGAGTCTTTCTTAACAGCTAAGTTGATGGATCGTGTCGCCCATTGGCCTTTGCCGTAGAATTTTCTCGCTTGCTCAACCAACTGTCGCTTGTTGCTTCCGTTGTCCCTTGCCACCCGTTGCCTGGTATCCCTATCTCTTGGTGGTTGCTTTGCCCAACAAGCCTTCGCCTGGTGTGTTTCTGTTGTCACCTCCGTACTGGATTTCCGTCCTTTGGCCCTGCATTTTGGACCATTAATCCACAAATAAAACCAAGTTAAGTGATCCAAAATTTCTGTTATTAATCAACAATCCCTTTGCCGGCAGCCAGTGTTTCCTCGTGGAAAAACTTGTGTCGGGCTCAAGTCTCTGACAGAGTTCCCATCTATTTGCATATTATTTTTTTTACCATTTGAATCATGAAGTTTATGTGTTAGTGACGTGTTAAACTATTCTCACGTTATTGGTCAAAGAAATGACGTTAACGAGGAAGCAATAACCCCAATCCCTCTAGTCTCTCCTCGCCCCCTTTGTCTGCTTTGTTGGAGCGTAGTCGTTGGTGTTTGCGAAGCTCCTAAAACAAAAGTCTGTCGTCTCCTCTTTTTGGATATAAATACGCTGTGATTCCCAGACTTTTCCTTCAATCCCTTCGCACACACACATTCTCCCTATCCCTCGACTTTCCACTTCTCTTAGCGTCGTCAGTCATGATGTCTCCGAACCAACGGCTGGCCTTCGCCGCTGCCGTTACCATATTCCTCGTATCGCGTGCCTGCTCCTCCTACAAGATCTCGAGCCTCCCCGGACAACCTCCCGTCCCTTTCAGCCAGTACTCTGGTTACGTCACCGTCGACCAGGCCCAAGGAAGAGCGCTGTTCTATTACTTCGTCGAGGCCGAAGCTGACCCCAGTTCGAAACCTCTCGTCCTCTGGCTCAATGGAGGTGGAAAAACAAAAACCAGAACGGCTTAGGTTTGCGTCGTTATCCATCCCATATGTTTCCGTTGAATGTTCCTGTTGTGTTTGGTGAGTAGGACCGGGGTGTTCATCGGTCGGGGCTGGAGCATTTGGCGAGCACGGACCATTCCAACCCAGAGGAAACCTGCTCGTGAGCAATAAAAATAGCTGGAACAAGGGCGAGTACAAGTCCGATTTTCTTGTTTCTTTTTTGTTATGCATTGGATATGGTGAGGGGATCCAATCCATTTACTGTAATGACATTTTTGGGTTGCTGGCGTTATCCGCAGAGGCAAACATGATTTATCTGGAATCGCCCGCCGGTGTCGGGTTCTCGTATTCCTCTGACAAGTCTTATTACAAATTCGTGGATGACGAAATGACAGGTAAAGAGGAATTTCCTCCTGCTTTGGAATTCGAGTGACGAGATTTGGATCTGATGAGGTCGCTGGACAGATCCCAGCTGACAATGGTTTTTGTTTGACTTCGTCGAAATTTAGCTAGAGACAACTTGGTGTTCCTGCGGAAGTGGCTCGAGGAATTTCCAATGTACAAGGATCGAGATCTGTTCATCGCCGGAGAAAGCTATGCAGGTGGAAATTCTGCTGTTTGTTGTCGCACGCATCCACTAGTTCTCGAATTCGTTTCACCTGTACTGCAGAAAGTAATAGTTTCTGCTACTCGCCAGGGCATTACGTTCCACAATTAGCGCAACTCATCGTCCAGTCCAGGGCGTTCAACCTGAAGGGGATCGCAGTAAGCTACTATTTGGGTCATCTCTAGCTAAACACGATCGAAAGGACCTGATCTGGAGACCCTCAAAATGAATGTCTGGTGGTTGCAGATCGGTAATCCCCTTCTCGAGTTCAACACGGACTTCAACTCCCGGGCCGAGTACTTCTGGTCCCACGGACTGGTGTCGGACTCCAGCTACGAAAACTTCAACAACATATGCAACTTTTCACAAATCCGTAGACAGTTTGATACAGGATCGCTCCATCCACCATGCTCCGGCGTATGGCATCAAGCATCGTCAGAAATCGGCAGCTATGTGGACCAATACGACGTCATCCTCGACATCTGCTTATCGACAACCGGCTCCCAATCCCAGCTTTTAAGTCACCTGGTACTATTTCTTCGCCACTCAATCATCCTGTAGCATCTCTATTCATCTCGGCTTTTGTTGCAGGGGACCGAAAAAGTAGATGTCTGTGTAGAGGACGAGACATACACATACCTCAACAGGAAAGACGTGCAGAGGGCTCTCCATGCCCGGCTAGTCGGCGTAGGAAATTGGTCCGTATGCAGCGAGTAAGTTCACAGTTAACAATGGCATCTTAACTTTCCCGCAACGTCCCACTCCAGTCACCTTTACGACGTGCCTTATTTGTGTCCTTTAGCGTGCTCAATTACAATATGCAAGAGTTGGAAGTGCCCACGATTCCAATCCTCGGAACATTAGTGAAGTCAGGCATTCGGGTGCTCGTATACAGGTTAACTAAGAAAACACGGATATGTTATTCCGCAAACTCCGCAGCGGTTACGTAACTCGAAGATACTCAGAGCGAATTTGCTTGTGCAGTGGAGATCAAGATAGTGTTATCCCGCTGCTCGGGACAAGGACGCTGGTACACGGTTTGGCGAAGGGCCTAGGACTCAACACCAGCACCCCATACAGAGCCTGGTTCCAGGACAAACAGGTAACCACCATCTACTCTGGCTGGAGCAATTGACACTTGTGCGGCCAGGAGTCGGTTTATTTACTTAGCAATGCAAACTCCCGGCAGGTTGCTGGATGGACGCAAGCGTACGGGAATAACCTGGCATACGCAACAATCCGGGGGGCGGCTCACGAAGCTCCATTCTCTCAGCCGGAACGGTCGCTCGTCCTCTTCTCCTCCTTCGTAACAGGAAAACCACTCCCGAACCTCGATCACACCAAGCACCATTCCCTCCTAAGCGAGAGCCTCAGTGCTGCAAGCAGGATTCGCTGAAGTCCCCTGTCGACTGTTTTCTTCTTGGATGTTGGTATTCATCAAACCGTAAAGAAAAAATTACGATGGTTCATTTCCTACGCTCAACCTTTTCCATGTCTCGAAAAGTTCCCAAATTTAACAAAGAAAAAAAAAAGAAAAAGCTCCCAGACAGAAGATGACTACGGTTGAATGAACAAAAGCTGCTCGCTCCTATGATTATTAATTAAACCCCCCCCCCCCCCGGGGGGTAACGATATCACGACTAAATACAGAACAAATTTCTTGTTCAAAGGATTGGGCATTCTTGGGTTTTTCTTTAGGTAAAAGCGCGTTGAGGTTAATCTCACTAAGTCAGTCTGGATCAAAACCTGGTTGGAAACCCCCCTTTTTAACTTCTTTTTTGAGAGAGGAAAGCCCGGTCCATGATTTTTAACATGTATTAGAGCCAAATCCATGTAAGCCAGTGACAGGAAATTAAGGTATGAGTAAAAAAAAAAAAAAAACTACGACCTGGTCCTCCGTTTTAAAAATAGAAAGAAGTGGGTTATATCACAACTCTTAGGCATGAGAGTGTTGTCTTAATTTTACAATATTGCAAAAACCAGCCCTCTCCATAATATATGAAAATTAAATTCATTGAGGAGGCATAGCCAAATCAAACATAATTTTGACAGTTGAATCAATGCTGTTCTACGTCCAAGGGAGGAGGAGGTGGTGGTTTTGAATGAAGAGATATGGTTAAATAATGAAACCCGTGTTTGGTCGAGAGACCCAACCCCGCTCGCGGAAATCAGGGGGTGGCGCCCGTCTTTTTGTAATTTTTTTTTTTTAAAACAACAAGCTTTGAAACTTAGGGTCAGAGTCATAGTTTGGAGATTGAAACGCGTGAATGTAATAAAAATAGAGTTTAGATCTTGGAATTGGCAAGCTGACCGACCATTTCTTCTCTCCCTCGCCGCCGGGTGAACGTGTCTGAAATCCACCAAAAATAATATTTAATAAATAAAAGGGTCTGACTTTTAGAATGTATTTTAATTGTGATTTCGATGCCCTCACAGGCAGGCTTATCTCCAAGTATGTAATCCATTAGTAGCTGAATTATTTTCTAGTAATTATGATTGGGTTGGGTGGTTGATGGCGAGGAGGGGGGGGTTTGATTCCTAATATCAAACTCATTCACAAGAATTTAGATCATCTCCATTTGTCTTTCCTCGAAGAGAGGACACCCCCGCAAGGGTGAACATTCTATATTTCGACTTTCAAATATCGAATTATCGAATTTTGAAAATCTAAAAATTATACATACCGATCTCGTATTTAAAATTCGGTGTTTCGATTTTTTTTTATAATTTAGTATTTACCGAATTTTGAAAATTCTAAAATTTATAGATACAAATCCCGTATTTAAAATTATGTATTTCGTTTTTTTTGGTAATTTGGTATTTACTGAATTTTGAAAATCTAAAAATTATAAATACCGATCCCGTATTTAAAATTCGATATTTCGGTTTTTTTCGGCAATTCAGTATTTACCGAATTATCGAAATTTAAATTACATTAATTTATATAGTAAATAAAAGAAATTCATCGTGACACAAATTCGATTTCCAAACATATCCCAATACAAATTATCACAAACACAAATTCTCCCATAAAAATAAAATACCATCGTACATTTTTATAAGTAAAATCATCATATTTGTGTCGGGCCTAATGGGTTTCGTGAACTCATTACTAAACGAGTGTCCAATTTTTGTTAGCTCTAATAAAATTCGGTTTTCGATAAATTTCGATTTTTTTCATTACCTATCCCAATTCCGGATATTGTTTTAATAGAAAATCACTTCCAAACCCGATTTCAAATACTAAAATAGCAAATTCCTGAAATTTTTAAATTTCGGAATTGAATTAGTTGCATCGAAATTTTTACTCTCCCCTACCCCGATACTTCGCCCTGTTCTTTTCATCTCCCTTCCAAAATAATAAAAATTTCACAAAATAATGTATTAGTTTTTAAAATTCAGCATGAAATTATTATCTTTTAAGCATATCTCTTCATCTTTCATACCCAATTAGTAAATAATCTAAAGAAAAAAAAGGGAGGCTACTTCTTTGTCTTTTATTTTTATTTTTTTAAAAGTAATGATCAAGTATATATAATGCAAGTGGAGGAGTATAATTTTGAAGTTAGGTGGGTTTGTGGTGGGGGATACTTTAGGGGCGAGGTGGCTCTTCTTTTTGTAGCCGCATCGTTGAAAAGGAATTTACTCCCTCGGACTCCACCACCACCACCACCACCCCATTCTCCAATCTCCTTCTTTAATTAAATTGTAAAGCACATATCAACCCAAATTAATAACTTCCCTTATTTTTACTCACGCCTTCCTTTATAAATATGTCCTAAATATGCGAAACATTTAAATAAAATTGACTGGTGATTAGGTGAGAATAATTGTATCAATAATAAATAACAAGAAGAATAATAATAAGGATTGTAACGTGCCTAGTTGTGATTAAGCGTCTAAAATTAAAAAAAACGGAATTTTGGATCCCATTAATCCCAAAAGGCCCTCTCCCTTTGTTCACCTAACGCCTCAACAAAAATCTTACTTCCCAAAATTAAAACCCCCCCAAAAAAAAGAAAAGGTAAGCCAAACAGGATAACAGAAACCATCCATCATCACCGTCTGAAAGGAGGAGACACCCACCTCATCAAGTTAGATCAGGAACAGATAACAAGTCCTCCTTGTACACATCATCTTTAATAAGAAATTTTACTTGGGTGAGTTGGGGTGAAAATGGGAATTCGAATCCCTCCTAGATCCCGTCTTTTTTACTTTCTTTTAGATTTTATTATCATGGAAGCGGCTAACGGTACGTGCACGTGGGACTTACGTAGTTTACTACTTAATACTAAAATTAAGTAGTAAATTTTACTAAAAGTTGACCGTTACTACTCTAGTCAACGCAAAAGTAGTAAAAAAAGTAGTAAATTTTACTACTTATTGGTCTTCTTTTAGTAAAGTCAACGCAAATGTAGTATAAAATGTCGTAAATTTTACTACTTCTGGACTGTTCACCGCAGTGCAATTTTACTACTTTTACGCTGACTTTACTAAAACCTCATTTTTAGTAAAGTCAACGTAGAAGTAGTAAAAAAAGTAGTAAAATTTACTACTTTTTTTACTACATTTGCGTTGACTTTACTAAGAAAACCACACTTTTAGTAAAGTCAACGTAAAAGTAGTATAAAAAGTAGTAAAATTTACTACTTTTAACTGTACAATTATGTCGATAAGTAGTAATTGTTTACTACTTTCGTTGTGATTTTTAGTAAAATTATGTTTGAGTTGGTAAAATTGGTAGTAAACAGGTAGGGTTTGTCGTAAATGTTTACTACTTTAAGCATGTTTTTACTAAAATAAGTAGTAAACTGTTACTACTTTATCGGCGTTGACTAAGAAATTTTACTACTTTGAACAGTGTTTCCGAACCTAACTCCGAACCTAATTATTCTAAATTTTGATGTGAAATGACTATTTTGCCCCGGTTACCATGATCATAGGTTTGTGTCACTGTCCACGATCATAGTAACCGGGGCAAAATAGTCATTTCACATCAAAATTTAGAATAATTAGGTTTGGAGTTAGGTTCGGAAACACTGTTCAAAGTAGTAAAATTTCTTAATCAACGCCGATAAAGTAATAACAGTTTACTACTTATTTTAGTAAAAACATGCTTAAAGTAGTAAACATTTACGACAAACCCTACCTATTTACTACCAATTTTACCAACTCAAACATAATTTTACTAAAAATCACAACGAAAGTAGTAAACAATTACTACTTATCGACATAATTTGTACAGTTAAAAGTAGTAAAATTTTACTACTTTTTATACTACTTTTACGTTGACTTTACTAAAAGTGTGGTTTTCTTAGTAAAATCAACGCAAATGTAGTAAAAAAAGTAGTAAATTTTACTACTTTTTTTACTACTTCTACGTTGACTTTACTAAAAATGAGGTTTTAGTAAAGTCAGCGTAAAAGTAGTAAAATTGCACTGCGGTGAATAGTCCTTTAGTACGACATTTTATACTACATTTGCATTGACTTTACTAAAAGATGACCAATAAGTAGTAAAATTTACTACTTTTTTTTACTACTTTTGCGTTGACTAGAGTAGTAACGGTCAACTTTTAGTAAAATTTACTACTTAATTTTAGTATTAAGTAGTAAACTACGTAAGTCCCACGTGCCCGTACCGTTAGCCGCTTCCTATTATCATCATTATTATTCTTCTTTTTGGGTCTTCACCCACCCACCAAACCCAACCCAACCCAGCACAACCCAACCCCAGTAGAGATGTGGGCGAAAGGACACGAAAGAGGGGATGGAGGTAGAGGTAGAAGGAGAAGACGACAACATAGGCGACGGACAAACCCAACCCCAACCCCAATCCCCCAACGATATTCGTTACAGGAGACGAAAACTAATAAAGAAGAAAATTGAATGAAGAATCCTTCCTCCCATACCCCCCCATACCTTCCCTGTTTCATCCTCCTGTAGGACCAACAAACCATAGCCCCCCGTTTGCCTCCTCCTTTATTCAACCCCCCACCCTCTCTCTCTATCTACCTCCCCAGCACCCGGCAAACAAAAACAAAAAGAAGACCCATCTGGGTTTCCTCGGGTTACTGCATTTTGTGCTTCTTTTGTTGCCTTGGTGGAGGGGGGGGGGGGGTCAGACCTCGATTTTTGTTAAGATCCGATGACCGATTTTTAACCTTGACGATTGTTGGGTTTTCCTTGTTTTATGATTTTGATTGATCGGAGGTCGTAAAGTTGTTGCCTTCGCCGTAGAGGAGGAGGGGGGAGGGCCGATTGTGTCCGCGCGTGATTCGTTGTGTGGGGTGGGTATGAAGCCCAATTCGCTTGATTACTGGAGGGACTACTTCAGGACAGCCGACCGTGATGTCTTCGACGTCATCGATGGGGCGATCATGGTCGCGGCGTCGGATTGTCCCCAGGTGTTCAAGCTCCGGAGGGATCGGATTGCCGAAAGCTTGTTCTCGTGTAGGCTGGCCCTGTGTTCAGGGTGCGAGAGGGTCGAGCTGTTTGTGCCGAGCGAGGGCGCATCCGTCAGTCGGGATAATGGCGAGGACGACGATGGGCTGATGAAGCGCGGGATTGCTGGCGATGTTGACCATCAAGGGGGAAGTAAAGGAAGCAAAGTGAATAGCACAGGGAGCGATGGTACCGGGGATTTTATGATGAACCGTGAGAGTAATTACAGCTTCGGGGATGCTGAGGCTCTCACCGACGAGATGGAAGAGGAGTCCCAGATTCTAGAGGAGGTGTCGAGAATCAAAGATATCGTGTTGAATTATGAAGAGGAGGTATAACTCCATGCGGGGGGGCTTTCGATTCATTATTCGACTGGCAAATTTGCAAAACTATTATCTGATCACTTCTTTCTGCTCGACAGTCGGAGTCGGTGCTGTTTGAATCCTTGAGGAGGCTTCAGTTGATGTCTCTTACTGTGGGGATGCTGAAGGTTGTGATTCCAGAGCTCCCCTTCCCTTAAGATTCTTTATTATTGGTCATTCTTTGATCACCAAGGTTGACCGTTAAATATTCGGCTTGCTGTTTCTGCAGGGAACTGAATTGGGCATAGCTGTTAACCCTTTGAGGAAGCATAGGTCGAAGCAGATCAATCGACTTGCTCAGAGTCTCATCACGTAAGAATTGTAGTTCAATCATGCGATGTTACGTTTGCCAATTAGTTTATTCCTCTGGGTGCATTTGATTGGAAAAGTAGTGGCAAAATGAATGTGGTGCAGCAGTTATGATTGCCAGGATTATGCATGTCTGCTTTCCAAGTATGGAGATGAATAGCTAAGTCGCCGCACCTTAGTGCCCAGAACCATGAGAACCTCGTGTTGTTTTCATGATGGAACCATGAGAACCTTGTGTTGTTTTCATGATGATTAGGATTTGACGAAGGCTTTATCATGGTTATTAATGTGATCCAATTGAATTAATGGCATCCCGTGATCTTTACATCCTTTGTGGCTCCTTTTCTGTGCAGAGTATGGAAATCATCGGTTGATGAGTGGATGCAGACAACAATAGATATACCCAGTAAGAATCTACCTTTTTGTGCAAATTTGAAGTGATGAATATGAACTCCTGGTTAATCTGACCTGCGCAAACAGGTGGTACCCCAGACTCTGTTAATCCATCGACAGTCGTCGATGAAGAAGATGAAGAAGGGCTTCCTTCTCCTCCATTGGATGAAGGAGCCTTTCTCGCTGCCCAACCTACTTCTATGGAGCTCTCTGGGGTAATTGTGCTCTCTACGTCATAGAGACATTTTACCTGAGAAAGTTCTTTGCTTCCATGTATGGGTGCTGTATTGATTATGTGCTTGTTGCGGATATCGTTTGCAGTTCTTTGACGGGATGGACGATGATGGAAGTAAGTTAACAGTCTGTTTCACTCGTGTTGTGTCGATACTTTGTCACCTAATTCACGTGAGTGGTTAATAAACTCCCTGTTTAACATCGCAGATGCTTGTGCAATCGGAGAGCTACCGAAGAAATCTGAAATCAGGAGGAAGTCTACGCTGCACAATCCGAATAGAAATGGAAATATTGACCAACGGATGGAGAAACGGTCAAATGATGTGAAAAATCAAGTTACAGATAAGAAACCTCAACCGTTGAAGAAGGAAACTGCTGTCATCAAGTCGAACAGGCTTTCAAATGGGAACTCCAAGCCCATGAGGCTCTCTAACCCTAGCGGAGACAGAAAAATCAACATGGAACCGAAACCTCAGCCTAGAAGGTTGGAGAAGCCTGCAACTACAATGCAAGGCTGGGCTTCAGGATGCCTACAAGATGTGAGGACATTTCTATGATAAGTTTCTTCCATAAAGCATGGTCTCAAATTTGAGGGCTTCTCTGAGTTATTTTATCCATTGCGGTGTTCCAGGATTCCAAATGCATGGATAAAGAAGCTGCGGCTCAAATGAAGCTCGAAGCTACGAAGAGGAAGCTCCAGGAAAGATACCAACAAGCTGAAAATGGTAAATTGCTTCTACCTCGCTTATTTCTTCCTTGCGGTATCATTTCGAGTAATGTGCTTGCCGATTCTGTTTGCGCCTAATGTAGCATAACTCCCATCTACATGCATTTATGTGAACAGCGAAAAAGCAGCGGACCGTGCAGGTAATGGACTTGCATGATCTGCCGAAACAAGCGGCTAATCGCAGAAACCCACCCAGCAAACCCGGAAATCACAACAGGCACTGGGCGAACAGAAGGCGATAGTATGTTAGCAGCATAAGAAAAAAAAAGGACATCCCTCCTCCACCCATCAGTGGGATAAAGAAAAACGCCTATCTCAAGGATCATTGCAGATGATCATCACCCTTTAAAGCCTTGCACAGATGGTTTGCCCGAACGAGGGTTTCTCCGAGAGGATACAGGTAGTTTCGAGTTCCCCGTCTCTAACGAAGTGATTCGAGGCGGGAGGGCATTGTATGTACACGCATCGTCGACAAAAACCTCCGACCCGTGTGTATGTGGGCGGATGATCCCGTTAATCATGTGGCGAATAACGTTTAACGGCTCGGCGGGTATAGGGAATAAAACTGACGAGGCCGTAACGAAGCTTTTTTGACATTGGACATTTGTTTATGGGGAGGAGCTGAGTCCTCATCATCATACACTTTAGAGAGTTGTAACTCTTGTTGACTTTTTGTGATTGTCTGTTATTGTGATGTAAGGAGGGGTCAACCCGTGACTGCAAATTCTTTTCTTACAAATGAGATGCGACGCAATAAAAAGAACATGTGGCTTTGTTACATTACCCGTGTGTTTCTTCTTCTTCTTTTTTTTTTAATTATAGTAAAATTTTATTTATTGAAATTCGGTCTTTTTCAGTGAATCTCATTTTCACCAACCACTCTACCATTTAAAAAAAAAAAATTGGAAAAAAAAGGTCGAATGTAATGGAATAGAGAAGTGTGGAGGAATAAAAGCCACACAATTTGGGGGCCACAACCATTGAATTCCTTTTGACTTTTCGTGTAAATCTCAGTTATCCTAACCATCATTTTCATTTCACCCTTCCATCATCCCCTTATTCCTTGGTCACCATGATATTATCACTAACTTCTAGCCCAACACATTATTCATAATTTGGGTTCTTTATATTTCATCACGTTTCGTGCGTCTTTCCTAACTAGCCCCGCATAAATTTTGGGCTTCGTGTTTAATGGGTCGATGAGGTGAGACTCTGTGTAGACATCACTCGAAAAGTCCAAAAATAACGTTACTCGAGAATCGCGTCTCGAGTAGGCTACAGGCATCACGTAGCTCGGGACATAAACTACGACTCGAAAAACTACAAAGTTTCATGTTCTTTTACTTTAACTCACGTCTCGCCACGATGATAGAACATGACACGTGGTAGGTTTAGAGCAGCCGTCTAAAATACGATGTTCATGACTCCTACAAAAAAGGATCAAATCGTGCACACGATCTAGGGAGACCACGTAATAGATGAAGGATTACAATTGCAAGATTTCAGGAACATAAAAGGCAGAAAGAACGACGAGACAATGACACCGAACACAACTCAAACACATAACTCGTATTTTTCTCTTCGTTTTCCAGCGTCCTGAACCCAGCGTCCCGAAACCACCTTTTCTTCCCTACATCCGACCACCGATCTACCAAGGTAGATTTCAATAAAGGGATCTGTCGTGGCCGCCGTTCGTCCGTCGTCGTTCGTTTGGAGCACCCCGTCGTCGTTTGCAAGTAACTTTTGTTGTATTTTCGTTCACGTTATGTCTATAAGTAGTGTAATTTAACACTGTTTTATTAATTCAGGTATTCGTTCTTTGTTCAGTTTACTCTCTTTTACTTTACGGCGACCATAAATTATTAAAAAATAGATAAGTATTGCGAGGAATACAATTCCGCGCCAATAGAGCTGCTCCACTTTCATTGCTTTTTTTCTTTCTCCCTTTACAAATAAAGTATAAGCACCCACTTTTTTCACAGCGTTCCCAGATACAATAAGAAAGATAAGAAGCGGCTCACTTTCCCGAAAGTTCACTCTCGAGTCAATTCCATTGGGTTAAAATTTGTCAGAAAAATTATGTCAATTAGGGTTGAGGGAACAGGGTCGGCTTTGGTATATAATTTCGGTATCAGTTCTCGAATAGTCAGGGCAAGTTTTAAGTTATAAATTTTTTAGAATTGGTGGTACAAATATGTTCTCTCACCTAAAAAACAGCCTGAAATCAAACATAATATAAATAATTTTTAAGCACAAGAAATTAAAAATTAAAAATATTATTCTTGCTAATAATCAATCTTAAATTTGCTCAAGTTTTTCTGGAAGCTGAAACCTGTCACTAATTTCCCCCTCCAAAAGACCAAAACCCTCTAACTTGACACTAATCTCTCACCTAAACTACTTCGAGTTGATTGAGTCAATAATCTTGAACCCAGTTAATCTCATCGTATTCCTTGAACTACTCAATTTAATTGATGATTTTAAATAAGATTTAAATTTACGCTTAAATAAAACAGTTGTACTACACAATTAGAATTAAAATCGGAACCAGTTTGAGAACCGATAGGCTATATTCCGGGTATTTCTTTGATTACAGAGTATGTTATAAATTCTAAAAATAAAAAATCAGATGATAGTCTCTGGTTATAATTCCGAAACTACCCCACCCGTACTTTAGCATCCCTAATGTCAATCAATATGCCAATTACAATTAATTTTTCCCGTTATGACAACACTCGCCTACGTGCCTCCAAATTTAAGGAACTCTTCCCAATTCAATTGCCATATCTGATCTAATCTACTCCCTCGCGTGTTACGCAATCCCCATGTGAAGGAATTCGGCTGTATCTCTAGGCCTTGCTGCTTATTTCAACTACTATGACTTTGAACATTAAATACGTAGTCGGTTTTGCTGAATTCATGAACCTGGTTTTTAGCTTTAGGACAACAATTGGGAACACGGTAAGAGATTCAGCTGTTTCCCCTGTTTGAGGGTGTGAATGGAAGAAAACGTGTCCCTCTTACTCTTTATAATCTGTTGGCCTAACGTTTGGAGATGATGCCAAACTAAACCTTATTAGTTAAGATGTACAAACATCTTTTGTGGATGCCCGCCCGGGTTTCAAAATTTTAGATGGGTTCCGATGTGTTGACCCAACATGGCTGCAAATTTTAGAACAACGGGAAGCCCCCTTTTAGAATGACCCTCCATTTGTCTAGTTTGAAAAATATTCGACAATATTGGTGGGCCATAAGCATCCATGGCTGACCGTTTGCAATCCGATGATCCGAAGGGAAGTTGGCATCGCGTGGCTGAGTAGGGCCTGCGAGGAAGAGGCAGGTGTAAATGGCCAGAACAAGGCCACCGGACATGGCAGCGGCCAGCTGTTCTGACAGTTTAAACCCAAGAGGACCTCGGATATGGAACAAAAATGGGGTATGTTTGTCCATCAAAGTCTTTTTTAGTGTGTCCTAAAGAGAATGTGGAATTAGAACGAGAGCCTTACAAAACAATATTTTCCGCGCCATTACGAATTAATGGTTCTGGGAGTAATCAAAGATCAGCGGCTGCTGGAAAAATGGGGCCTGAAATGTAATCATAAGACGAGACATGAGTTTGGATGAAGGAGTGAGGACACTGGTGCAGGATCAAAGAATAGGCATAATCATTGCACAGGTCACCCAAGGGTTAAGAGCAGATAAATCGTCCAGGCGAAAGCAAGAGCCGACCGAAGGGAAACTTCTTTCTTTGTTAAGGGACACCGAGAAGTACGTTGGTATGGATATATTACCTGGAAGGCACCATGCCTAAGCGGCTCGTAGGAGTGTGTATACATCATTGCAGCCGTCGGCCACTGCACATATCCAGGCATAGACTCTCTCCTGTGCTGATCCAAGCCTACTGCGCCAACAGAGTTAGTGACAGCGGTCGAATGAGGTATGCAGTTGATGGAAGCTTGGAATCTTGCTGTATGACCCAAAGAAAATCCAGCATCGTAATGCCCAAAAGGGTGCTGGATTTTCTGCCAGGTGGACGGTGCTGGCCTGAAGTTTTGGCCAGCAGGGATGATGTTCCTAAAATACCTAGACAAAGGAAAAGCAAAATCTCACCAAACAGCGAACAGTGGAAGAGGAAGACATGAGAAATGGTAAAAACATTAGGAAAATAAATATGGTGAAGAGAATTCAGGTAAGAAGTGTCCAACCTCCCGTAACTCCGATCATAATCCGGATCAGAGCGGTCTTTCTCCCTATCCTTGAGAATGGCAACCCTAGATGATGTGCCACTATCCCTCATCTCAATTGCTTTCTCAGCATCAGCCAATGGGGTCCTACATGGTTCACTTTCCTCCCTACTCGCAGGAATATTCTTGTCAGCTGAGGATTGAGGAATCACATCCTCGGAATCACTACTAGCACTACTGAAGATGCGAGCCCGTGCTCGCTCATACTCTTCCGTTCTCTCTTCCACACTCCTCACTTGGCTTCTCTTAACCCCAGTCCTGTTAGCCTCCTCACCCGGAGATTTAATGGATCGGGGCTTTAACACAATCTTAATCTGCCCCGCTTTATCATCATCTGATTGTATTGCAGGAATATCCGACAATCGAACCGACGGGATTGCACATTCTGCAGTTTTGATTGCAATTATTCGGTTTCCAGAACCATCTAGACTGGAATCATGAACCACAGTTTGCAGACCATAGTGTTGAGCTGCACGATGAGCAGCCAATCGGAGGTAGGAAGTTGGATAATGTGGAAACTCAAAGCACTGCTGGTTAGGATCATGCATAAAACTCTGGATATCAAGCTCCATCCTTAGGACTGGTGAAAGAAACCAGATTCAGGATTAGAACATGTATCACCTACTCATAAATACAACAAAATTTTTTGAAGGAAACAGATGAAAATATATGAAATGAAAACTGGTTATACAAATATGGAGCATATGCTCACATATATAGAGCACACATCCATCAACCAATGAGGCGCCCCGAAATATCATCTCAGGCAATTAGGGATAAGGGGATGATGGAAGGTTATTTCCAGTAGCCTCAAGTAGAATGATTTCGCTAAACCTTCACCATATTCAGGGCGCATATGAGAAATGCTGAATTGAATTCTAAGACAATAAACAATCCCAAGAAGAAACTACCAGTCGGCCATCATCAATCTATACAACCATACAGGAATAGTACAGGAAAGAGAACTTCATACCCCCTCCAAACCAGAAGAATTGATTTCAAAAGAAATATTCTGTAAAGGCACTTAACATTCCCTCTTCACCTCAAGCCCACACAAAGTGTCTGTAAAATCACAATCCGCACAACCTTCTAAAACTCCTCATAACAATTTCAGGACCACTTCACCTCAAGCCACATGGTTCGTAGGTCAGATGAAGAACGTTCCGAATCCTTAGAACTTTACTCTAATCTAGTCAGAGAGACAAAGAAGGGCATTTGGTTCCTTAAAACTGAACTCGAGTCTACCCGCGAAATCGTCAAATCCCCTAAGCAAACAACCATAAAACATCAGCAGCTCGCATTCAATCCCCAACCTCAGCTTCACAACCCACAACACGACCACGGATCCAACTCCTGACGAGCAGGAATCCCAGTCAAACCTCCACAAAGAATCAAACATCCTTCACATATTGCAAAAACAAAACGAACCCAACAACACCCATCCACACAAACAACCAAGCACAAAAAAAACGAAATCAGGACCAAGAGGAAAAAAAAAAGAAAACGGCTGGAATTCCAACGAGAAGGGGCCGAAAAGGAGGGGAATTTCGGACCGGTGAGGCGGTGACGAGGGTTGAGGAGGGCCTCAACGAGGAAGGGATCGACAGAAGACGTTGGGTCCTTCTCCATGTGACTTCCCTTCCTGCCCTCCCCAAAAAAGTTTGATGGCGAGCAACGCAGGAAGGCGGGGGGACGACTTGAGATAGGAGACGATTTACTATTTATTCTCTTCTTCTCTCTTTTTATGTTTTTTTTTTATCAACTTGGCACAAATCGAGGGATAGAAGTATTAAGAAATTATGTTATTTTAAATATAATAATACTTTCTTTAGGCGGACTATGCAGTGTCGCAAACGGGGGCATGTGCGCGGCGGCCACCGGTGATGGCCCCTCCGCTTCCCGGCATGTATGCGCAGCAGCCCCCATGCTATATCCATGGATGTCCTGCGCATTTTACATGATTAAACCCCGGGGATAGCGAGTGCCATTGTGTTCTCCTTAGTATCTTCCCTCATCTGGCACTTCGCTTCCGGAGCGTTCTCGTTCCATCCGTTGGTGCCAAACGTGCACTTCTTCCCTCCTTCGGGGGGAGCTTGAAACACTCTCACCATGTTCTCACTTGTAATTAGGGTGTCCAACTTCAATGTCCTTGAAAACAGTGATAGCAAGATACGCCCCACTTCTCTGCCTTGAGAACTTGACACCTTCTTCACCCTTATCCACGCTATTCTTGAGACTCCAATCGTGGGCATATCATCAATCTTTGTCGTTTTTGTCGATAAATCGACTTGTCGGACATTTTAATGTCAATGGTGAACATAATGGTTGATGTGACCATACCGGATTTCAGTGTGGTCACACCTAGGAGTTCTTTGTGAACAAAATGATTGATGTGGCCACACCAGACTTCGATGTGACCACACGAGAGTATATGTCGTTCACAAAAATATTAGTGTGGCCACATTAGATTTTAGTGTGGCCACACCAGGGCGTTACTTGTTCACATAAACATTAGTGTGGCCACACCGACTAACGAACACATTGATAATAAAAATGGTTTGTGTAGATCACATTGTTGAATGATTGAAGTGTTGTTTGAATGGTTGTGTATGTTCATACGAAACAACCAAAGATAACAATTGGGAATCGAAGATGGTTATCATTGAGGGAACACAACTCTTGATAGTTGAAGTTCGCACCCTTCGGCGAACAACTATGACTCTTTGTTTTTCAAGGAGTTGCTTCATGAAGAAACATGTTCTCTTGTTTAGACATGAATTTTCATGAAATGACATGCCTCCTCCTAATGTCTCTATATCTATTTAAGACATAATACTTATGGAGAGCATAATCTCACTTCAAAAATATCTAAACATCATCTTCCTTTTGAGATTTCTTGTTGGAACACTCGGTTTTGCATAATCGCGTGTTAGTGATCTTCATTACTCCTGGAGGAATATTCGTGCTACTTTCCCGGCTGCAACTTCATAGTGGGGGCGAATAATTCCTTAAAGAGAGTGCTCTTACGCGGTGAAGGTCTTTGCTAACATTGGTTTGTCTAGATCGTGTTCGCTCTCGTCGTTCGGATATAAAGCTTTCCCATCGGTTTGTGAAGAAGTTTTCCCAACAGTTTTAAGGAATTATTATGGCTTCATCCTCCAAGACGACAATGAAAATGTTGCATTCCGACTACACCAAACCGGACCGGTTCAACGACACCAATTACATGCGATGGGAGGACAAGATGATGTTCTTGTTGACAGCCCTGAAGATTGCTTACATGCTTGATTTGAAAGTGACGTCGGGCAACTCATCATTGAACAATGAAGACCCCACGCTTGTTGCTGAAAAGAAGAAGTAGAAGGATGACGAAGTTCTTTGTCACTGACACTGTTCGCGTAGAAAACGGACCACGTCGGAAATATTTGGCAATTGGACTCACAGGAAGTTGTGTGTGGTCGCCAGAAAGATGAATTTCAATGATAAAGGACAAGGTTGTTACAAATTCAAAGTTTTACAAAAGTAAACGAACGCTTACAGCCATAAAAATGAAGGAAAAATGGTGGTACGGATGATGGAGGCGCTGTAGACTTGCTGCTGGAGGTGCGACTAGAGATGACGTCACTGCTGACGCTGTAGACTCGTTGTCGCGAAACGTAGACCTGGTGCTGCCGTCACTGCTGACGCTGTAGACTCGGTACAGTGCGCTGTAGATTCGCGCCCCGTGAAGCAGAGTCTGGCGAAGGTCGGATGTGGATGCTAAGGCCTTGGATGAACACCTTGGTGGCGGAGATGCAGGCGGAGGATGATCGTCGGAACTACGGTTGCTCGTCCCGACGGTGGAGGTAATGGTGGAAGTTGAGTGTCGAGACTACGGCTGCTCGCCTCGACGATGGGAGTGCTGGCGGAAGGTTGATCAACGGAGCTACGGTTGCTCACTCCGCTGTTGGAAGGATGACCCAATAAACCCAGGCCGAGGTATCTACTAAACTAAGGGTGACGAGTAATACAAAGCTTATGTTTGGCTGATTGATCGTGATTTTTCCTAAGGAGAATCTGTTCCCCTTTTATACTGAATCTTGCAAGGCTTGAGTGCTGAACACGTTTGACACGTTCTTAGGATATTTTGAAGGTCGTGGCCCTCTCAATCAATTCCCTAGAATCTTGGTAACAACCTGACTGGTATACGTGGCTTTTATCCAACTTAACCACTTCTCTTTCTTAAATTAATTATATTAAATCAAATCCTCAGATTTTCCTCTATCCGAAGATCTTTCCAAATGGGAACGTGGCCCTATAATCTTCTTTCCAAAAAATCTCAAAGTCAAGATCTTTTCTGATCCCCGAAGACTTGACCCTACTTAACCCCCGTAGACTTGACCCTCGTAGACGTGGGTCCTCGTAGACTTAGACCCTCGTAGACTTGACTCTCGTAGACTTAACACCGACAGTCCTTTGTAGACTTAGTACTTCCCTGGCGGGCTCACATAAAAGTGGGCTTGGACTTATGATTTCTTATAATTAAGCCCAAGATTTTTGCTATGTCAACAGACACATCCTTAATTCTCTCTCGGATCAACTCTACGACCTTGTCTCCCCACTAGAATCACCACAGGAAATATGGAGAACTCTCGAGGCTCGTCATCAAACTTCAAAACAACGATCAGATAAGTTTCTAATCTCAAAGTTTGATGAGTTTAAAATGAGTGATAATATTCCCATCATAAGCCAATTACACAACTTATTGTTGATGATCTCCAAGTTAAAGAACTTGATGGTTGAACTTTCGGAGTTGTTTGTTGTGGGAGTTATAATCTCCAGATTACCTTCAAGTTGGAGTGGATACCGGAAGAAATTACTTCACTCTACAGAGACATATAATCTCGAGGAAATCGAGAAGCATATTCGGATCGACGAGAAGTCCCGATCTAGAGACGGAAAGGGTAATTTTCCGGGATCCAATGTCAATAACATTGAGAAAAATGGTGTCTTTGTAGGGAAGAAGAGGAAACATGATGACATGAATCCAAAGAAGGACAAAGTTTGTTTTCATTATGAAAAAAAGGTTTACTTCAAAAGGGATTGTCGATTCATGAAGAAAATAAAGAAGCATGAGCACGTGAATCATATGGACAACATTGATGAAATTGTTGCAATAGTGGCCAACTTGAAGATAGACATGGTCACGGAGGTCCACTTGGCAACCACAACCAAATCAGCTCATTGGTGGTACGATTCGGGAGCGACGGTACATGTTTGTCATGAAAAGATATTATTCAAGAACTACAAGGTGATTGATGGACCAGAAGTTCTCATGGTGTCCCGGCAAAAGTCCTTGGTAATGGAAGTGTTGAACTTTATTTCACTTTGGGAAAGAAAGTGCTCCTAGTTAATGTTGTTCAAGTGCTCGATATTCGGAAGAATCTTGTGTCGGCAAGTTTGTTGTGTAAAAGGGGTGTTAATGCCGTAATTGAGTCTGACAAGATAATCCTTTCCAAGAATGGTGTATTTGTGGGAAAGGGTTATGTGAGTAATGGGATGTACAAACTCAGTTTGAATAAGAATAGTGATTTTACTTATATTGTTGATGTTGATTATACTTCATGGCATGTGAGACTTGGTCATATCGGAAAAACTTCGTTAAAATTTATGGCAAAGAATGGTTTCATCTCTTGCAAGAATTTTGATAATGATAAATGTGAAGTTTGTGTTCAAGCAAAAATGAACAAGAAGGTTTTTCCTAAAGTTGAAAGAACTACGGAATTGCTTGATCTCATTCATTCTGATATTTGTGAATTGAATGGTGTTCTTACGAGAGGTGGTAATCATTATTTTATTACTTTTATTGATGATTGCTCTCGTTATACTTATGTGTATTTGTTGAAACGCAAAGATGAGGCCTTTGAGAAATTCAAGGCATTCAAAGCCTTAGTTGAGAATCAACTAGGAAGAAAGGTTAAGGCTCTAAGGAGCGATCAGGGAGGACAATATTTCACCTTGGAATTTTCTACACCAATCACGTGCGCTGTATACGCCACAACAAAATGGTTTGATGGAGAGAAAGAATCGGACATTGGTTGATGGTTAATGCTATGTTATTAAATGCGAGGCTACCAATGAATCTATGGGGTGAAGCGCTTCTAACGGCATGTCATATCCACAATATAGTTCCGTCGAAAAGGACTAAGAAGTCTCCATATGAGATATGGAAAGGACGGATTCCGAACTTAAGTTATCTTAAAGTTTGGGGTTGTTTGGCATTTTATAGAGCGTCGGATCTAGTGTGGCCACACAAGATTTTAGTGTGGCCACACCGACTAACAAACACATTGACAATAAAAATGGTTTGTATAGATCACATTATTGAATGAATAAATTATTGTTTGAATGGTTGTGTATGTTCATACAAAACAACCAAAGATAACAATTGGGAATTGAAGATGGTTATCATTGAGGGAACACAACTCTTGATAGTTGAAGTTCGCACCCTTTGGCGAACAACCAGGACTCTTTATTTTTCAAGGAGTTGCTTCATTAAGAAACATGTTCTCTTGTTTAGAGATGAATCTTCGTAAAATGACATGTCTCCTCCTAATGTCTCCATATATATTTAAGACATAATACTTGTAGAGAAATGCATAATCTCACTTCAAAAATATCTAAACACCATCTTCCTTTTGAGATTTCTTGTTGGAATACTCGGTTTTGCATAATCGCGTGTTAGTGATCTTCGTTACTCCTGGAGGGATATTCATGCTACTTTCCCGGCTGCAACTTCATAGTGGGGGCGAATAATTCCTTAAAGAGAGTGCTCTTGCGTGGTGAAGGTCTCTGCTAATATTAGTTTGTCTAGATTGCGTTCGCTCTCGTCGTTCGAATTTGAAGCTTTCCCATCGGTTCGTGAAGAGGTTTTCCCAACAAGCAACCACATTTATACGATTCACTTGAACCTCCATGTTCGTTGCCAAATATTCTACGGAGTGGCTAGCGGATGGCAATGCCAACACATTGATTTTCGATTCCAAGGTTGAAGTCGTAGAAGCCATTCTCATCCTCCTCTGCTGAGGTCAAGAATTGGGATCGCAAAAAGGTTGAGCCTAAGAGTACTCTAAAAGGTTGGGAGTATTTAGCTTGTTGGGTGTATTGTTCTTCATGCTAATGTTTCGAGTACTAGTGTCAAAATGTTAAGGTAAGGTATGATGGAGTTAGGGATAAGGTTGCGATGCGATCGGGGTACTTTGAGGATAGGTATCACGGGGAGCATTATCATAAAACAAGGACATTGACTTGTAATGAACATAGTAATGTGAGTTGTCATCCAAAAGGGGTCGGAAGTGAATTTGGATTTAGAGGAATGATCGATGCACTACAGGAACGGTAATTAACCCTGTTGGCATGTTATGTGTATGGGAAAGCCCATGGAATCACAAAAGGTGATCAGCTCCGGAGGAGGGCATGAGAAGCGAATGACCCGAAGGCCACTTGGGCAACAAACGGTACAACAATGGTGTTCTGGGAAGGCCTTGCGGTTATCAAAATGTTGTTTTCTAAGTTAAGGGGGGGTTCTTGGTTTGCATGATTAGGTGGGATACGGAGTGATTCTAGTTGTGTATTTTGAGATTCAAGCATAAGATCAATGCATCAGCAAATTATCGCAATACCTTTTGCTTTGTGTCAGTACGGGTGGTGAAGCTCCACTGCATGCTCTTTTGGGTTCTCGTTTTTGAGCTCTGGCATGTGCATCGAGGTATTTTGATTCGACTTTTCGTCCGCTTCATCTGAAGCAATTGTTTCCATTCCCCCCCCCCCCCCCCACTGGTAGCAAAACTTCAATGCCACAAGTGAGCCCATGGGGAAGAACAAGAAGATTGATTCTCAACAGGTGTCTCAGTGCTCATTATCCGACCCAAGTCAATCTCCCGCATATTCGTGGTGATGCTCATGGACAACATCAAGTACGCGACCTACTCCTGCATGCTCCCTCGATCCAACCTGGGGACACACGTCGTGACCACCTGAGAGCCCATAGCGTTGAAGATTCACATGGGCTATTGATAGATCACATCTTTATTGATACGTATGTTCAAAAATAACGTTTAACTGGTCGATATTTCGTGAAATAGGGTAGTAATTTTCAAAATTCATCAAATAATGCTTCTAACTCGATGCTAGATTCACTTTGTTCAATTTACAAAGAACTCAGTGATTCTAGCATCTACTTTTTTAAAATTTTGAGTTGAATTCGTTGTTTCAAATATCAAGTATGGGCATTTTTTTAGCAAATTTCGAAAGTTATTGCATTATTTCGTGATAAATTTTTCTGACGAATATTATTTTAAAACATTAATCCACCTTTATCTGAATTAACGTTGTACAAGTACATAATATTGTGCGGGGAATTCTGCATGCAAATGCTGAGTTGGGAAAAAATTGAATAATGAGGAAGGAAAGGAAATTAATTTGCCAATTTAGTTGTTCAAAGTTATCACTAGTATCGACTTACAACACTCATAAGTCTTCACTGGTGGCGACTTTGTCCAAATTTATTAAAATTCATGTGAAAGCGTCCGATAAATTTTAGGCAAAATATACATTTATGACCTTAAATTTGAGCTAACTTTTTGTTTTGTCATTATTTTAGTTTATTATATAATTTTATCACCAACTTTTTCCTTCATATTGATTTTAGAAAATCTTAATTTTTTTAACGAAACCCAAACAATGCCTTAATATAATCCGACCCGTATTTTATAATAATGGGGTCCAACCTTTCATTACTTCGCCTCATAAACCACTCTACCTGTAACAGTGGCCTCCAGCTATCATCCATCATTCATCAATTTTGCATATTTTTTACGGTATTAGCAACTATCGTCCAATTTCAGCTTCCAACTTACTTGATCTGGCCATCGAAATTTTAAAATAAAATAACATATGATAGGATTCAATATTCTTTTTCATGTTTTGATTTTTTTCTTTTTTTAGTCCATAAATGAAAACTGTTTATTAAGGCATGTTTTTTTTTACGGAACAAAATTCAAGATTTGCCAAAACCAAAATAAAAACAAAAGTTGGTGAAAAAAATTATATAACAAACTAAATTAATGACAAAACAAAAAGTTGGCTCAAAGTTGATGCCATAAATCGATATTTTGCCTAAATTTTAATAAATTTGGATAAAGTGACGACTTTGCTTAGGAGGTTTAAATTTTTTAAATTTGTTACTACTATGAGTGAAAATGAGCCGAGCCGCTCGCGAGCTAGCTCGGTCAAAGCACTTTGACCGAGCTCGAGCCGGGTCGTTCCGAAACGAGCCGAGCTCGAGCCGAAACACTAACAGCTCGAAGGCTCGCGAGCCTAATATTATATAATAAATTTTAATAATTTATTAATAAAAAATTAATAAAATTACCTAAAAAACTTTTTCCTTCCCCCTCCCCACACTCTGTGGTAAAAGTAAACCCTAAAGAAAAAACCTCTCTCTCCCTCTCCTTTTGGCGTGGCGATCTCCTCTCTTCATTAGATAAGTGGAAAATAATCGGCCTTTTCACACTTTGTGTCTCGCGAGGATCGGCCGGAGCGAGCGTCAAAAAGTACCGGAGAGGAGCTGGCCGAATTTTACGCCCGCGGGTAAGCGACAGAAAGAAGTGAAGGCGTCATAGTCAAGGTACGCTTCCCATCCCCTTACCCTCTCATATTGTGTTTGGGCATGATGATTCAAAGCACACGTGAATAGGAAGATCCGATGCCCTCCCATCGCTTGTTAGTTCATGATGATTTTCTATTCTGTGTTTTCCCCATAATTTTCTTTTTTGAAAAAAAAAATTGGGTTTCGTGATTTTAAATTATCTATGCAAATGATTTGAATGATGAGACTTTTTCAAATATTAGTTATCACTGGCTGATGCATCAAGTGCTGAATATTGTTCTCCGACAAATCCTTTTTAACAAAACGTTAATGTTCACTTTTCATCTGTCAAATGTACGATAAATTGGGTCAGTTTGCCTCTTATGATGATGAATTTTAAAATTTTCGTTCTTTCGAGATTTTCGCCATGCGGAAAAATATTGGAGACCTGAACTGAAGAGGCATGGCTTGATAATGTTCTTGTTCTAAACAACGCCTAAACTTTTCAAATTCTTAAGCATGTATTAATTTTTTTATTATATGTTATCCATGAATTATTTTTATGCGATGAATAGTCTTATGCCGGTTATATATCTAGTGCAGAGGATCTCATATCCTTTGTGTTGGGGTCTGGACTTCTGTTGGTATTTGTGTTGGATTCATTTGGTCTCACATCTTCTCTTTGTTTGCTCTGTCAGCCGGAAACAAATATGTCAACGGATTATACGTCTTCTGCACCAACCGTAGGGAGTGGTGTTGCTGAAAGTAACGAGTCGGGGAAGGAGCTTCAAATCCAAACCGGGGCATTGGAACGGATAGAGCTAAATTCGGCTGGTGAAACTGATAATACAACAAAGAAGGATGCACTAGAAGATGAGAACTTCAAAGCAAATAAAAGGAAGAGAACTTCAGCGGTTTGGGATGATTTTGAAGAAATTTTGGAGAATGGAGAGAAGAAAGCTAAATGCTCTCATTTCCGCCATCTCTTAACAATTCTTAAATCGGGGAGTACATCTCACTTAAAGAGGCATAGAGATAATTGTTTGAAGAGGAAGATGAACTCGAAAGAAGATGAAAGACAAACGCACTTGAATTTTCCGTCAATCGATGGAGCTACAGTTCTAGTTCCCACGTTGCATTCCGGGAAGTTTGACATGGAACAAATGCGGGAGGCAGCCATGATGCATGAACATCCATTTTCCATTTTGGATGAACAGGGATTTAATATGATGATGAAGTTAGGGATGCCCGAATGGAAAAAGATTGGTAGAGTTACAGGCAAGACGAATTGTATGAAAGTGTATGAGATTGAAAAGAGGAAGTTGAAGAAGAATCTTGAAAGTGTTAGCAAAATCAGTTTGACAACTGATTGTTGGAAACAAAGAACCAAAAGATAGAGTATATGGTTGTTACAGGGCATTGGATTGACCAATCTTGGAAGTTGCACAAGAGGGTCTTGAGCTTCTTTCACATTCCACCCCCGAGAACAGGTATTCTGATTTCCGATGCAATTTTAAATGCATGAAAGATTGGGCTATTGAGAACAAGGTTTATTCTGTTACTATTGATAATGCATCTAGTAATGATGTTGCTATCAAGTATTTGAAGGAGACGATTCAAGTCTCAAGGAAGTTATTGGGTGGAGGAAAGTTATTTCATGTTCGATATTGTGCACATGTTCTGAATCTTTGAGTTCAGGATGGATTGAATGAAATTAAAGACATCATCCAAGTAGTGAGGCAATGTGTGGAATACGTGAATCGTTCCGATGATAGGCTGATAAAATTTGTTGAGTGTGTACAACGACTACAATTGAAAGAAAGGAGATTGGTTCGTGATTGCAAAACTCGATGGAACTCAACTTTCGAGATGCTTAGTTGTGCTTTAAAGTTCAAGGATGCTTTTAGAATACTCTATCAACGCGATTCATTATTTGATTGTTGCCCTTTGGATGAACATTGGGATAAAGGTCAAAAGATTTGTTCGTTGTTGGAGTCATTTTGGACAGCTACACATATTATTTCAGGCAGTGAGTATACTACTTCGAATTTATATCTTCAAGAAGTTCAGAAGGTAAAATCGGCCTTAGATATTGCTGCTGAACATTCAGATGAATTTATTAAGGCATTAGTATGTAAGATGAAGCTCAAGTTTGACAAATATTGGGGCGAATGCAACTTATTGATGGCTGTTGCTGCGGTGCTCGACCCAAGTCAAAAAATGATGGCAGTTGATTTCTGTTTTCCAAAGCTTTATTCTGACAGAGATGTTTCAAAGAATAAAGATTTGGTTGAAAAAACAATTAAAGGCCTTTATGAAGAATATGTTACAGAGCATTCGAAGGCATCTTCTGACTATTCGAATTATGAGAGTTTGGGTTCTTCTAGCAGTGTTGGCATGCAAGCAAGTATTACTCAAAACTGGGATGATTTTGAATCATATTGTGAAAAACTTGAGACTTCAGGGCCTAGAAAATCTGAATTGGCTGAATATTTGGAAAAAAGTCGTCTAAAAAAGAGTGAAATTGGCAAAGACTTTTCTTGTTTGGATTGGTGGAAGATGAATCGGGTACATTACCCAATTTTGTCAAGAATGGCAGCTGATATTTTAGCCATCCCAATAAGCTCAGTAGCTTCTGAAGCTACATTCAGTGCTGGAACGAGAGTAATTGATGCTTATCGTTCATCTCTTACTCCGAATACGGTAGAAGCATTACGTTGTGGAGGAGATTGGCTTCGACATTTACATGGGATGAAAAAAATTGAAAAGGTAAGTTTTTTTCATTTAAAGTTTTTTCAATTTATGAAATATATTATTTATTAAACATGTTACTAACCCAAGCTTTTTATTTCTCTTTTTTGTTTCTTTTACAGAAAGGGAAAACATACCAAGAGATATTTATTCAAGTACCTAATTCAACTTCTTGAAGTAAGCTAAATATCGTTACATACTTTATAAAATTTTAAGATATTTATTGTCTTATTATTGTTATGGTGATTGTAATACTCTTTATAATATTTTATATGCAGGTGATGATGCTTGTGATATTATTATAATTGGTAATGAAATTATATCGTGAAGATGTTTTAAGAGTATGATTCTTGTGGTTTGTGATTGTTTTGATAAATCTGGTTCTATTTATGGAGATGTTTTGGGAGAATAGTTTAGAGATGTTATGGAATTATGATTTTGTTGAAATATTTTGACAACATTGTTCATATTTATGTTTTTGAAGTGAACTTTATTATATATGTTTTCGAGCCAATCGAGCCGAGTTCGAGTCAACGTCAATATATGTATATTTTGAAATCGAGCTCGAGCTTTCGAGCCGAGCTTTCGAGCCAAGCTTAGGCTCGATCTACATTAGAGCCTTTCGAGCCGAGCTCGAGCTCTCCATAATTGGAACGAGCCGAGTTCGAGCTCCAATTATTTGAGCTCGATCGAGCTTGAGCCCAGCATTTCCTAATCGAGCCGAGCTCGAGCCTGGGAGTACTCGCTCTCGGCTCGACTCATTTTCACCCCTAGTTACTACTTGACAAAATAAATTGAGAAATTATCTTGTCGTCCCACCTTTAATCAAATTTTTTCCCGCAATTGACCATTTGAACATAAATCTCATCGTCCGAGTCTCATATTAGGAATTGAATTAGCGTGACAAATAATTAGGCCATACTTCGGCTTGCTTCTCGTAAATGACATTTTTGTCCATCATATTCGTTCTAAGTTTATTAAATGCAAATGTTAAAAAAAAAATAAAATTGAATTTCAAAATAATATTAGTCTGGAAAATATTTTCTGAAATAGTGTATATAATTTCAAAATTAGTTAAATGAGGCCCCAAAATTAAATTTTATAAAGCTGATTTTTACTCTTTAAGAAAACTGAATTTATAAAACTCAATTTCTGATTTCTACCCCTTAAAGAAATCATAGTTTAGAACTTTGATTTCAAGGGAACGTGATATAAGACAAGGGAATCTAAATTATAAACTTCAGGAGTAAAATCAAAAATCAGATTTTATAAATTGAATTTCTTTAAGAAATGAAATCCGCTTTAAAAAATTTGATTGCTATGCATTAATTGATAAATTTTGAAATTATTTATGCTATCTTAAAAAAAAATAATTTTTCCAACTAACGTTATTTTAAAACATATAGCTCATGATTTATATATAAAAAATCAAACCTGGTAATATTGAAAAACATTGAATAACTTTTTCTAGTCTTTATTCTGGTGCGTTGTATGAATACAAAACGTTTGTTTTCGAAAAAATTACGAAATACAAGTTTACAAAATTACTAAAATCTCGAATACATCCCCGTTCAATTTACAAAAAGATAGCCTCCCAGCCAACCGCGACAATGTCAGCCGAACAATAACCTTTGAGATCCCAAATCAATCATTGTTTCTCAACCTCGCCCCTCACAGACTTTAAAAAATTATTTATTAATTTGATTTATAATTTAATTTTGAATATAATACATAACCTACCATTTTTGAAAACTAATACCATATTTTAATTTATTACTTCCTAGATTGAGACATTGACTCGCCGTTGACGGCGAGGCTGGGCGAGGTAATCATGGCGATCTTGTCGCAGCGCAACCCTAAAAAGCATTAAAAATATCCTCTCTCTCTCTCGGTGCTCTTCTTTCTTCTTGTTGTTGAGGTAACTGACAGGTTCTTGCGCCCCCCTTTTGAAGGGGTATGGTCGTCTCGTGGGTTGGACTGCTTTCTTTTGCGGGGAATCGCCCAAAGTATATCTTTTTTGGGGATCGGGAGTTGGTTGGGTTGCTGGGTGATGAGTTTCTGCGCAGGATTGGTTTTGGGTGAGAGTTGGTTTTGGAGGATATCTTCTCTGCATTCGTATGCCCGCTTGGAAACTAGCCCCACCCAAGTTGATGACTTGCCAATTCAGTGAGAAGGTAGACTGTGCCACTGGTTCCCGCTGCTTTTCTGCCTGTTTTTGAGCGACAGGAGTTTGTAGTCTTAGATGAACCCTTGTTTGAAGTGGACCCATACCCACTTAATGCTCTCATATTAGATGTCCCATTGCAAGGCTTCCTTGATGTAGTTGCTCGTCTCGTCTAGTTTGGTGGAGTGGATTCTTTTGTCAATTGATTTGTTATATTTCCTTGTGTTTTTCACGTGTTTAAGGTTAAAAGCATGTGGCTTGTCTAGCAGACCCTTACCATGAATTTATCTTTCACGGTCTCGTAATTTGGTAGAGTACTACAATTGAAAGTGTTTCCCCGATTCTCTTCTAATCCCCGGGTTGTTTCCATGTAGGATGTAAGCATGCAAAATTCGTGAGATATACTTGAAACTGTGATCAGTACATTGCTTTCAGACTGTCTTTTAACCATGAATGGGAAAGCCAAAAGGAGGACCATTTCTGATTATGGTGACACAGGAGAAGACCTTGCTCTTGCGACTTCTATTAGTAATGGCAAGGACTTGGCTCCCATTGTCCGGCTCGCATTTGAAATGGGGCGGCCTGAAGATCTGTTTCAGCAGCTTAAGATTGTCATGAAGAAGAAGGAAGTGGAAATTGAGGAGCTCTGTAAGACGCACTATGAGGAGTTTATTCAGGCTGTCGATGAGCTTCGTGGCGTGCTGGTTGATGCGGAAGAGCTGAAGAGTGAGCTTTCTGGCGACAATTTCAAGCTGCAGGAGATGGGAACTGCTCTTCTGGTGAAAGTGGAGGAACTGATGGAGCTTTACTCAGTCAAAAAGAATGTTACAGAAGCCATAAAGATGTGTAAAAGCTGTTTGCAAGTGTTGGACCTCTGTGCGAAGTTCAATGGTCACATCACAGATGGCCAGTTTTATCCTGCCTTAAAAACTGTTGACCTGATCGAGAAAAACTTCTTACAGAATATACCCGTCAAGACTCTGAGAGTTATCATTGAGAAGAGAATTCCAGTTATTAAGTCACATATAGAGAAGAGAGTGAACAGTCAGGTCAATGAATGGTTGGCTCAAATCCGAAGCTCTGCGAAGACCATCGGCCAGACAGCAATAGGGCTTGTTGCATCAGCTCGACAGAGGGATGAGGAAATGCTCGAGCTCCAGAGAAAATCCGAAGACCAATGCGGGCCTGGAATGGGAGATCTGGAATACACCCTTGATGTTGAGGACATTGATGATGACCACGCTGTGAAGATCGACCTGACCCCTCTTTATCGCGCATCTCATATAAATGCTTGTCTTGGACTTCAAGAGCAATTTTGTGGGTATTACTATAATAACCGGCGGATGCAGCTGGAATCAGACTTGCAGATATCTTCAGTGCAACCTTTTGTGGAATCCTTCCAATCCTTTTTTGCTCAGATTGCCGGACATTTCATTGTGGAAGATCGTGTACTGAGGACTAGTGGTGGGCTATTGGATGCTGAACAGGCTGAAACTATGTGGGAGAACGCCATTGCTAAGATGACATCTGTGTTGGAGGAACAGTTTTTGCGTATGGATTCAATAACCCATCTACTCCTTGTGAAGGATTACGTCACACTATTTGGGACTTCTCTCAGGCAGTATGGATTTGAAGTCACTCCACTTTTTGAGGCCCTAGACCATAGCCTCGACAAATATCATCTGCTTCTCTTGGCAGAATGTAAGGAGCAAATTGTAAGTGTCATTAGCAATGATAGATATGAGCAGATAACGATAAAAAAGGATACTGACTACGAGAACAATGTGCTTGCTTTTCATCTTCAAACCATGGATATTATGCCAGCATTCCCGTATTCTCAGCAACAGTTCCCAATGCCTGCCGCATTGTGAGATCATTCGTTAAAGGTTCAGCAGATTACTTATCTTATGGAGTCCATGTCAATTCCTTCGACATCGTGAAGAGGTACCTGGATAAGATTTTAATAGATGTCTTGAATGAAGCTTTACTTAATACAATTCACAGCGGCAGTATTGATGTTTCTCAAGCTATGCAAATTGCAGCGAACATAGCTTTTCTTGAATTGGCATGCGACTTCTTTATTCGTCATGCTGCACAACTGTGCGGGATTCCAATTAGGTCTGTCGAAAGGCCTCAAGCTAGTTTGACAGCTAAGGTTGTCCTGAAAACCTCCAGGGATGCTGCATACACCGCCCTGCTTAATTTGGTGAGCAAAAAGCTGGATGAGTTTATGGCTCTTACGGAAAATATCAACTGGATTATTGAGGAGATTCCAGAGGATTGCAACGACTACATCAACGAGGTGGTTATCTACCTTGACACCATTTTATCCACAGCTCAGCAGATACTTCCGTTGGATGCACTACATAAAGTCGGCAGTGGAGCTCTGGAGCATATATCCAACTCTATAGTATCGGCTTTTCTCAGTGACTCTGTGAAAAGGTTCAATGTCAATGTCGTCAAGGGTTTTGACAATGACCTGAGGATGTTGGAATCCTTTGTGGATGAAAGATTTCATGCCACGGGATTAAGTGAGATTTACAAGGAGGTCAGCTTCAAAGAGTGCTTGTTGGAGGCAAGGCAGCTGATAAACCTTCTATTGAGTAACCAACCGGAGAATTTCATGAATCCTGAGATCAGAGAAAGAAACTACAATGCGTTGGACTCTAAGAAGGTGGCGACTATATGCGATAAGTTCAAGGATGCTCCTGATGGCATCTTCGGGAGCCTCTCGAATAGGAACACAAAGCAGAACACTCGCAAGAAATCCATGGATGTGTTGAAGAAGAGGCTTAAGGACTTTAACTGAGGTTTTCTCTCATTCTTCCACGTTAAAAATTAGTTTGGTTTCACTTAGGGTTGGGATTAATTTGTTCGGTGTGGGATGCTGGGTGATTAATACTTTTGTGGCATGGCTGATCACAAAATGATTTTCTCAGAACGCTGGCAGGTCCATTAGTGGAATCCAGGAGGAGATTGGAGTACTATTACAGGTCCATTAGTGGAATCCAGGTGGTAAACCTAGTTTATTGCGTGATCATGGCGTGCATATACACCACAAGGCCGTTGGAGGAGATCATGGTCGGAGACACTGAGGACGGGAAGGTCAAGGTTGAGCCGGCGAATTCCTAGCAATCCTGCCTGCCAGGGCCATGCTATCTGCCTTTTCTCAATGATTATGAGTGAATCTTAGCCTTGAATTTAAACAAAGATGTGACCATATTAGCTCAAATTTCTTCTTACCTAAAAATTTTAGATCGACTAGATTGAGGATATCTGTCAAACACAAAGATATAATTACAGCAATCCTGTCAAGAAGAAGGCACAATCTGCTCAGGCCTCTAAGAGACACAATCAGCCACGCAGGTTATCGGAATCCCCTTCTGTTTTGGACTCAAGCATCTTGTTCTGCTCAGTATTGTCCGAAATGCGGGGAGAGAAGATAGGCAAGCAAGGAGCTTGGCCTGTGGCCGCTGCCCGAGGTACTAAGTCTCACACTGTCAGATCCATAAACTTAAGGAAGAAGCATCGAAAGTGGCCAGACCTTCATCTGGTGAGGAGTCATTAACTTGCATTCCTCTCGCTGGATGGGGGACCATTTGTGTAACCAATTGGATCAGTTCGTGACGCTGCTTCATTCCTCCGGAAGTCATCCCCTTCCCAGCGACAAGTTCATCCAATTAATATAGTTGTGAAAAATATATGAAAGCTTAGCGTCTCCTGCATCAGGTGATGATCTTGTTCTAACCCTTCTTCAGGAATCAAACTAAGGAGAGCTGCGAAAGGTTTGCGTTCGACGGCCTCATATGCAAGGTCACATTACCCTTTGTGCCTTGCCAGGGATGCTGATTCTGAGAGTGAATTCAGGCGCACATAAATTCTTAAGTCCATTAAGAGACGCCAGCACTTGGATGTTTTCTAGTGTTTGTGACTAGTGCCAAATATTGTCTTGCATTGCATTGCACGCACATGTATCGTGGACCGGCGACCACTTGCTATTACAAGTGAGGATAATTATTAAAGAAAACATATTCACGGGCCGTGACTCATGAGAACGACGTGGCCCAACCTCCAAACAAGCAATCGATTGAGCCCAAGTTGTCAGGCTTAATGGGCTTTCCATTTAAATTAGGTTTAATTTAATCGTTCTTGTTGGTTTTTTCTATTTGGACTGCTGAATTCACGTGTGCTTTTCATCGGGACAAGAAAAGCAAGCAAATGATGTAGTGCGTGTCATTTTGACTCCACTGTGATAAACCAACCAGCCGATGAAGAGACACACTTTTGATAGTGGGCATTAAAAAACATATATCATGATCCTGCGATTGAATTAAGCAACCAAGAAACGAATATACCAAGAAGATATGCAGAAACCCGTAGCCGCCCGGACGAATTCATGTCTGCGGACGTTGCATTGCTTGTGCTTCACCTTTTTTGTTTTTTGTTTTCCTTCCTGTTTGCCTTCCGAGTCATCGCCATTAGCAACAGTCTTGTGATAAACTATGGGGATTACTAAAGAAGCACATGTTTTCTGATGGATCGAAACATGGGACGCTTTACAAGATTCGAGCATCATCAAACAGATAGTATCGATACTCGGAGAAGTCTACTCCACTCGTGAATCGGCACGATTTGAACCCGGTTAGTTACACAGGAATCGTTTTCTTGGTTTCCAGACTATTCGCCAAAGGAAACACAAACACAACTTGGTCAAACTAATTGATCACCTGTCGTCGGCTGAATGTCCTTCAGAGGATGAAATGAAAGCCTCTGATGTAAGATGATAAAATAATCGGATGTTTATGTGCGCCTTCTTTCTAAGTAAAACAATGAAAAAGGAAAACGCCCACTAAGTTGGTTCCCCGGCATAAATGAGATTTGTTGGGATTTTAATCACACTAATCAATAATTAGGGGCGAGGAATCTGACTAAATGTTGCGCCAGCCAGTAATGCTCTCATTATAGATAAGCCCCGTTAGAATTTTGTGGATGGAAGTCGGTTATATTGCGATTAAGAGAATATTATATTCGCTCGTGAAATATGTTGGGACGGTTTTGATGATGAACCGGACCCTCTGTACTACAGAAGGTCGAACATTCTATTCTACAGAAGCTTCTTATGTTAAGGGCTTTATGTAAGAATTATTCTTGTAATTAAATGATTAGTTAACAATTATTTAATTACGAAATATAAATTATCTGATTAAGATATTCGTTTAATCAGATTACCATGATTTGATTTCCAAATAATCATATTGGAGATAATATTTCTTATAAAAGGAAATAAGATCTCTATTTATGGAAAGGTTCTACTAGTTGGTCTACAGGCTTCTGTAAGCTCTTACGACCTCTATATGACCGTTATTTGGATACCTATCACTACCACCTGTCCAGATACATTCTCACGTGTGTCTTTATCAGGATGGAACGAACATTTACCCCAATGGAAACAAATCTTCGATTGTTTCCATCTGTAGAAGGCTATCGAGCAGAACCTTCTGCGATACCTTCTGTGCTGCATTATTTAAGGAAATAATCATATCCCTATTTTATTTTGATATGATCATCTCCATTGCTGAAGGCATGCACGTGTATTTCATTCTGTTTATTATGTAAACTAACTTTTAATTTCTTATTTTGCAGATTACGTTTTTATATTTTCCCTTTTGTATTTTACTCTTTGAACCGTGTATATAAATAGCCATGCTCTCTCCCATTAAAAATAGACTTTTGGAATAAACATTATTCCATCTCATTCTGTCCGGAGAGAGCGTGAGCTTCAATTGCTTCAATTGTTTTAGTTCTTTAACTCTTTTGTTCGTTTGAGTTAGCTACACGAGGAGCACTAGCGACGGACAGCTGCATCGTTGATGAAGCCTTCTGGGAAAGTGACTCGGGGGCTCGAGGGACTCAGTTGGAAGCTGCAGGAGACGTTGTGGGAAGCGTGTCGACGTGGCAACGTGCAGTGGGCCTAAGAGAATGGCTGAACCTCGAGAGCACAGAATGTGAGGGACTAACCAGCTTCTGTTGTGTAGTGTTCTATGTGCAGGTGAAGCCTTGAGCAAGGGCGTTGTGTTTGCTTGAAGCCTTGAGCGAGGGCGTTGTGTTTGCTTGAAGCCTTGAACGAGGGCGTTTTGTTTGCTTGAAGCCTTGAGCGAGGGCGTTGTGTATGTTTGAAGCCTTGAGCGAGAGCGTTGTGTTTGCTTGAAGCCTTGAGCGAGGGCGTTGTGTTTGCTCGGAGAAGCCTTGGGCAAGAGCGTTGTGTTTGCTTAGCCGTAGTCTCGAGGGACCACGCAAGGGAGCCTTGGGCAAGGGCATTGTGTTTGCTCAGTCGAGATCTTAAGGGCTCGCGCAATTTGGTTACCTTTGTTAGTCACACTTAAGTGTGTAACTCTCTATAGCACAGAACTCTATAGTCTGTGCATACATTTTCTTTGTCACTTTTGCTACAGAACCTTACGGTCTGTTCAGTAGAAGGTCGACAACTCTTAGTACAGAATCTTTCAGATCTGTGCTTCTCAATTAAGTCATTTCCTATACAGAACCTTCTGTTGTGGATTGACATTACGGTCTGTGCTATACCTTCTGTGATACAGAATCCTTGGATCTGTTCTATAGAAGGTTGACGCTTCTAGTACAGAATCTCTTGATCTGTGCTATAGAAGGTTAACACATCCGACACAGAACCTTCTGGTCAGTGTTGTGCTTTAACTTCTTCGACACAGAACCCTCTGGTCTGTGTTGTGCCTAACGTTCTACGATACATAACCTTCTGGTCTGTATTGAACCTAAGTTACTATAGTACAGAACCTTCAGGTCCGTGCTTCGTAACAAGCCTCTACGGTACAGAACCTTCTGGTCTATACTCTGCCACTCAAGTCTCTATTGTACAAAACCTATGGGTCTGGTTGTAGTTGCTATCACTTGTGTAATTTGTACTGATATACAATTGAGTGGAAACCATCCAAATATCTGGGTGAAGAGTGGACGTAAGCAATTTGCTGAACCACTATAAAAATTCTTGTGTCCAATCAAACATATTGCGAACACACTCGAACGTTCTGTTGTACAGAAATCTATCTACGGTTATGTTTAACAGAAGCTTTCTTCCGCTGCGGGGTAAAACGAAAAAGCGTTAAAATCCAAATTTGGAGATTAACACTAATTCACCCCCCCTCTTAGTGTAACAATTGGTATCAGAGCGGGTTCAACCGAGGCTTAACAGCTTGTTGTAGACCCTTAAAAAGCTCTTATCAGCTACACACTCTTCTCCACATAAGCTCTTAGCTCTGTGACTGTTGCTATTCTGTAGCCTACGCTCTATCAGAATCAACCCGTTACTCAACAGAAGCTTTAAGCTCTGTGAAAATCTACCTGGTTCTACTCTGTAGAAGCTTACGTTCCATCAGAATTTAACTTTTGTTCCACAGAAGCACCCTGTTCTGTGAGAAACGATTTGTAGAAGCATACGGTACATTCTACAGAAGCATACTTTCTGTAAATATCACGGTTGGCATTTTCTGCAGAAGCCTGCTGCTCTGCGAATCCAACAATGGTTACCTGAAAGTTGAATATCATTTTGTCATATTAACACTCGTGCTCTGTTTAACAGAGGCTTGTTTGTTGACTTGACGACTGATTTCTACCCAACAGAAGCTTGCTTCTTTGTTGAGGTTCTATTCGTCAACGTTCTATTCTATAGAAGCGTAATACTCTATACGAATCGAACACATGGCTGAAAACTATAATGTGCATAAACCACATGTTGGGAATCCTCCCATTTTCGATGGTAAGAATTTTGCCTATTGGAAAATTCGTATGAGCACATTTGTTGATGCTATTGACGAAGACTTATGGTCTTATATGGAAGATGGTCCTTCTTCTATACCAGAGAACCAACAATTTGATCGAGAAGGTCATCCTACACGGGAATACCTTAAGATCAGACGACTCACTAAAACGACAAAGTATTTGATGTTCAATGCTATGTCAGAAGGTGAATTCGTCAAAGTTTCAACCTGCACTTCGGGCAAGGAAATCTGGGATAAACTTGTCACCATGTATATTGGGACAGACCAGATAAGAGAAACTAAGGTGCATTTCTTAATTCACCAATATGAAAATTTTACTATGAAGGCTGATGAATATGTAGAACAGATGTTCCAGAGACTTAACCTTCTAGTTGATGCCCTAACTCATCTGGGCAAAACCTATCAAAATTTTGAACTAGTTCGAAAGGTTCTGCATACTCTACCCAAATCATGGGAAGCCAAGAAAACGGCTATAGAGGAAACTAAAGACCTATCTACTCTTTGACTAGATAAATTGATGAGCTCCTTAATCTCGTATGAGATGGAAAGATCCACTCAACCTAATATAAAGAGAGAACCTGTAGCTTTCAGAGCATTAGAAGAACCTACAGAAGGTTCAGATGATGAAGCAGAAGCTAATTCGGATGATGAACTCGCAATGATAGCTAAACGCCTTTTGCGGTTCGCGTCCAAAAAGCGCTTCAATAAGAGAAGCCAAAATAACATGGACCCAAAGTCGGTCACATGCTTTGAATGCAAAAAGAAAGGACACTACAGAACATAATGTCCTTTACTTAAGGAAAAGGAGAAACCTTCTCCTAAACACAAGTTCAAGAAAGCAATAGCTTCTTGGGCAGAACTTGATGATTCTGATGATGAGGAAGTACAAATGTGCCTCACAACTCACACAGAAACTCAAAATGAACTTCATATCTGCTTTCAAACAGAAACTGTTGAAAGTGAATGGTATCTGGATAGTGGATGCTCTAGGCACATGACCGGAGACCCGTAAGAGGAACGTCTATACCTTGACTCAGAATAGCTTCTGTACTATAGAAAGCTGCCTTCTGATAGTCAAAGATGAAAGCCTACTATGGCATAGAAGGTTGGGACACTCCAACTTCAAATTGTTATCCAAGCTTGTGAAAAAGGATTTGGTTAAGGGATTACCCAATATCCGTTTTGAGCATGACAGCTTCTGGGAAGCATGTTCACTTGGAAAACAAACTAAATCTTCATTCAAAGCCACGAATGAAGTTTCTACTTCTCAACCTCTTGAACTTCTATATATGGATCTATTCGGACCTACTAGAGTTCAGAGTGTCGGCGGTAGAAGATACTGTCTAGTTGTGGTTGATGACTACTCTAGATACACGTGGGTTAAATTTCTAACTCACAAGAGCGATGCTTTTGAAACTTTCATTAAGCTAGCTAAGAAATTACAGAATGAAACTGGATCTTCTGTAAAAACTATTAGGACGGATCATGGTACTGAGTTTGAAAACCATGACTTCGCTACCTTCTGTGACGAACATGGTATCGATCACAATTTTTCTGCTCCTTACACTCCTCAACAGAATGGAGTAGCAGAACGAAAAAATAGAACTCTAATAGACATGGCTAGAACCATGATGTGTGAGAGCTCTGCTCCATAGAACCTATGGGCAGAAGCTGTTAATACAGCCTGCTAGATATCAAATAGGGTTCTACTCAGACCCATACTTGAGAAAACTCCCTATCAACTATACAGGGGAAGAAAACCGAACATATCCTATTTCTACTCCTTTGGAAGTCCATGTTTTATCTTGAGACCTTCTAAGGACAATTTGGGAAAGTTCGAAGCTAAGACAGATGAGGGCATCTTTCTTGGATACTCTTTGTCTAGCAAAGCTTATAGAGTTCTAAACAAAAGAACTTCTACTATAGAGGAGTCTATTAATGTAAAAATTAATGACCTTCCTACTATCAATACAAGAGATGTTATATCTCTAGAACCTACAGAAGATTCTGTAGAAACTCCACCCTCTACGAAAGAGAAGGGTGAACCTTCTGTTCAAGAGTCTAAAAATAACCTTGAACAAACGAATGATAATTCTGAAGAACATTCTCAGAATAATCAACAAAGTGATATTAGAGCACCTGCTCTTTATCAAAGACGGCATCCTATAGACCAAGTCATAGGAGATCTTAACAGAGGCATACAGACAAGGCGTTCTGTAAACGCCTTCTATGAACACTCGTCCTTTCTATCACAGAAAGAGCCAGAGAATATCGATGAAGCTCTAAATGATCCAGATTGGATACTTGCTATGCAAGAGGAGCTTGATCAATTCGAAAGGAGCAAAGTGTGGTCACTTGTTCCTAAACCTGACAACCGTTCCATCATTGGAACTAAATGGATCTTCAGGAACAAACTAAATGAGTCCGGCATTATTGTGAGGAACAAGGCCCGACTCGTTGCTAAGGGGTACTCTCAACAAGAGGGTATCGACTTTGATGAGACATTTGCTCCTGTAGCTCGACTCGAGGCAATACGAATGTTATTAGCCTATGCATGCTTTAACAACTTTAAGTTGTACCAAATGGACGTAAAAAGTGCATTCCTCAATGGAGAAATCAAGGAAGAGGTCTATGTAAGTCAACCTCCTGGTTTCGAGGATATGCAACACAGAAACTACGTCTATAAACTCTCCAGAGCTCTATATGGTCTTAAACAGGCTCCTAGAGCATGGTATGAGAGCCTTAGCACCTTCCTTGTCGAAAAGGGCAACAATAGAGGAAGAGTAGATACTACTCTCTTTCTCAAACACAGAAGCAATCATCTCATTGTTGTCCAGATCTATGTCGATGACATTATCTTTGGATCAACTGATGAAACGCTCTGTGATGAATTCTCCAAGCTCATGACAAGTGAGTTTGAGATGAGCATGATGGGAGAACTTACGTTCTTCCTTGGTTTACAAATTCAACAATCGGCAGAAGGTACATTCTTACATCAAGAAAAGTACACTAAGCAGCTTCTGAAGAAATTCGACCTAGAAGACACGAAACCATTGTCTACTCCAATGGGTACAAATACTCAATTGGACAAAGACGAAAATGGTAAAGAAGTGGATAGTAAGCTCTACAGAAGCATGATAGGTTCTCTTCTGTACCTTACAGCTTCTAGACCTGACATACTGTTTAGTGTGTGTCTCTGTGCTAGATTTCAATCAGCACCTAAAGAATCTCACATGACTGCGGTCAAGAGAATCTTTAGATATCTACAGGGTTCCATAAATCTTGGCATCTGGTATTCAAAGAAATCAAACTTTGATCTGAATGGATATTCTGATGCAGACTTCGTAGGAAGTAAGGTAGACAGAAAAAGTATAAGTGGTACTTGTCAGCTCATGGGAAACATGTTGATTTTATGGTTTTCTAAGAAGCAGACTTCTGTTGCCCTCTCCACTGCAGAAGCTGAATATATAGCAGCTGCAAGCTGCTGTGCACAACTCCTGCAGATGAAACAACAACTTGAGGACTAGGTATCTCATTTACAAAAATTCCGATCAAATGTGATAATACTAGTGCTATTAGCCTAGCTAAGAATCCAGTGTATCACTCTCGATCGAAGCATATCGAACTCAGACATCACTTTCTGAGAGATAATGTACAACAGGGTTCTGTTAGTGTGGAATACATTAACACTGAACACCAATTGGCTGATATCTTTACTAAGCCTCTGGATAAAGAAAAATTTTTCTTTTTCAGAAGTGAATTAGGAATCTGCCATCCTCTGTAATGTCTTTCATAAGACAAACAAAAAGTTAAGTAAGAACTTTAGAAACTTACTACAGAAGGTACATTCTTGTACACTTCATTACAGAAGGTATAATCCTCTGTTTCTATACTACAGAAGGTACAATGTCGTACACTTCACAATAGAAGGTCGTATATTTAGCTTTCTACACAATAGAAGGTTAAATTCCACCATCTATCTTACAGAAGGTATAACAACATATATACCTTAAATCCAACTTTAGTAATTTCCAACTAATCGGAAATTTACTTAAGGAGATATCGAATATCATCCAATAAAATATTTAGATATAATCAGAAGCAAATAAAATATTTGTTTTGATCTATATCGTCCCTATTAGGAAATTAAAAATCCTAATAATTTATATTTGGATATAACTATCCATTATATTTGGCTCTTCTGTGCAGAAGAAGCTTCAACAGAAGGTGACGAAAGATTTTATTGCCTTGTTGAAAACCCATCCATTTCACTTAGCTTTCTTTCCCACTTTCTCTTATGCATGTCAGTTGATATGACATCTTAAGGAGATTTCTTGGGCGGGAAAACATTTTGTTCCCAAAAACCGCCTTTGGGAGCACTCCATAAAAACTCACAACCGTCACCCATTCTTTACACGCATTTTTTATCCTCAGCCCTGAAACTCTCTCGTTCTTGCCCTAACTTAGAAACCTTCGATTTCTCTGTGTCCATGGCACCCAAAGCGAAATCCTTGAGGAAAAAGGCTAAGGCCGGAAGAAAGAAGGCTCGCGCCTCTGGATCGGAGAAGCCTGCATCATCTACGAGCAGGACTCCACCCCCTTCCTCGCCGAAGAAACCCATCTCTCCTGCGAAGGACCAGACCATTGCTGCCGTTGAGACTCTCGATGGCATGCCTCTCATCTCCACAGACGAGGGCCCTCAAAAGTCCAAGTCTCCGTAGAAGATACAACCCAAAAGGAACCTCCGATCGTCATGACGGTGGAACCCTCTGTCTCTGAGCCTTCTGTGCCTGAGTCCTCTGTTCCTGAGGCCTCTGTCAAGGGTTCTACTGCGGCAAGTGATACACTCCCTGTCGCCCCTACTGCTGAGATTGTCGCGTCTGATGAGGAGGTGGAGATCCCCCCTGCTGATGATGTGCCTGACGAGTCTGACAAGGAGGTTTCCGCTCCTGTCATAACCGTCTCCCCTGATCTCAAGCTAAAAGGAGTCGCTTCTGAGCCACAGAAGGCATCTCGGAAGCATACAGCCACTCCTACCAAAAAGCTTCTCCATGATGCCATGAACCCAGAGGAGTCTCCTCTAGGACCAGGCTGAAACGGAAAGAGCCTGAGACGGTCAGCACCTCTATCATTGATATGGCTGCCAAAAAGACCAAGTCCCCAGAGAAACCTGTTCCTGAGGACACCTTCGCAGAGGACCTGGATTCGTTTATCTTTCCGGTAAATCCTCTTGTCTCTAGAAGGAGATAGAAACTGTTTTGGCCGATGATAAACTGCCTAAATGTGATGCTGCGGGTAGGCAGATTGCCACCTTTAAGCGGATCGACTTTAATTGGTTTGCGGCTAATGGACTTGATATTGCCCCTCTGCTGGATAGAATCGGTTTGAGAACCTTCTGTGAGACCTATGCAGAGCTGCCTGTCTCTCGTTTGAGAGAGTTCTATGCGAACATCACGTTCCATGAACAGGGTCCGCATGCCAAGTTCATAAAGACAGTCATTGAAGGGGTCACACTGGTATTCTCTGCCCATGATGCCAAGTTCAGCTGTATGGAGCATGATCCTCTGACAGACATGGGAAGAGAAGAATCCTACAACATCATCTTGGGACAGAAGGTCCAAGCGACCAAGTACCTTGAGTCCACCAAGCTGGATCTCAAAACTCGTATTCTGCATCGAGTGGTTCTGTTATGCCTTCTACCAAGAACTGGAAGCATCGACACCATCACCCCAAATGATGCGACGTTGATGGCTCATATCCTGAAGGGCATTCCCTTTAATCTTGGTTTGCTGGTGTTCTCCCACATGAAAAGATGCTGCAATACGGTTGGGAAAGCTCTCCCTTATGGCCAGGTAATCGCCGGCCTTCTGAAATTAGCTCGTGTCTCTACTGATGCTTCTACTTTTCAAGAAAAGTGGAAAGTTGGCATTTTTGGACAACAAATTATAGCCAGCATGCATTATGTCAGGAAGGGCTCTACCTGGACCCTGAAAGGGAGGTCACAGGATTCTGCGCGTAATGATGAGGATAAGCTTCTGGAGGCCAAGAAGAATGCTGAAGCATCTTCTGCTTGACCCTCTGCTGCTAAGCCTGCTGGTCGGAGACATCCTTCATCATCTGCTGAAGCTCAAGTCCCTGTGGATAACATGGCTCTCCTCAATCTTGGGGAAGACATCCGCGTCCTTCAGCGAATGGTCACTGACCTGTGTAAGCATTTCTACGCAAGCATCAGGAAAAGGATTCTGCTGAGGAGTGATCTCTTTAGTTGCTGTTTCTTTTCTTTTCTGCATTTCTAGCTAGACCAAAAACTGATTTATGTGGTCTACTAGATTGTAATAAGTGCCACCTCGTGGACACATTTCCTTTCAGCAGTATAGTATTGAATTTTCAGTCACACCTTCTGCACCACATTCTGTATGATGGTTTTGCACTCTCTGCTCTACCCTCTGCGAGAATTAAAACTACCTTCTACATGTTGGTTATGAACGATATGTCATACCTTCTGCAAGAAATTTACTCTTCTTTATCAACCTACATTCATCTTCTTTTTTATGTGACAAAAAGGGGGAGAAAATTGTGTTGAGGGGGAGTACCTTGCTCTGTATTGGTTATAGAAAAATCCTTGATTTTCTATAACTCAATGGGTCGTAGAAGGCTATACCGTCTACGGTGTAGAAGCCTATGAGACTGATACAGCTCATAATCGCAACCTTCTGCAGGGAATGCGATTCGTGATCTTTTTATAGTCACTATTACTGGGAGTGCAGAAATGAAATACCATCATTTTTGTCGGGCTAAATACAGAAGCTCCTCACTCTGTATAAATCACAGAAGCCTTTGTGCTCTGTAAATAACCTTCTTTATAACAGAAGCTTCTATGCTCTGTTTCACAGAAACCTTATGGTTCTGAACAAACGCGAGACTCTTACTCTCATCTATTTAGGGGGAGTTAGGGGGAGTTCTTGCAAAAATATTTCCCTCAACGATGAATGTTTTGTCATCATCAAAAAGGGGGAGATTGTTGGGACAGTTTTGATGATGAACCGAACCCTCTGTACTACAGAAGGTCGAACATTCTATTCTACAGAAGCTTCTTATGTTAAGGGCTTTATGTAAGAATTATTCTTGTAATTAAATGATTTGTTATCAATTATTTAATTACGAAATATACATTATCTGATTAAGATATTCGTCTAATCAGATTACCATGATTTGATTTCCAAATAATCATATTGGAGATAATATTTCTTATAGAAGGAAATAAGATCTCTATTTATGGAAAGGTTCTACTAGTTGGTCTACAGGCTTCTGTAAGCTCTTACGACCTCTATATGACCGTTATTTGGATACCTATCACCACCACCTGTCCAGATACATTCTCACATGTGTCTTTATCAGGATGGAACGAACATTTACCCCAATGGAAACAAATCTTCGATTGTTTCCATCTGTAGAAGGCTATCGAGCAGAACCTTCTGCGATACCTTCTGTGCTGCATTATTTAGGGAAATAATCATATCCCTAGTTTATTTTGATATGATCATCTCCATTGCTGAATGCATGCACGTGTATTTCATTCTGTTTATTATGTAAACTAACTTTTAATTTCTTATTTTGCAGATTACGTTTTTATATTTTCCCTTTTGTATTTTACTCTTTGAACCGTGTATATAAATAGCCATGCTCTCTCCCATTGAAAATAGACTTTAGGAATAAACATTATTCCATCTCATTCTGTCCAGAGAGAGCGTGAGCTTCAATTGCTTCAATTGTTTTAGTTCTTTAACTCTTTTGTTCGTTTGAGTTAGCCACACGAGGAGCACTAGCGACGGACAGCTGCATCGTTGGTGAAGCCTTTTGGGAAAGTGACTCTAGGGCTCGAGGGACTCGGTGGGAAGCTGCAGGAGACGTTGTTGGAAGCATGTCGACGTGGGCAACGTGCAATGGACCGGAGAGAAGGGCTGAACCTCGGGAGCACAGAAGGTGAGAGACTAACCAGCTTCTGTTGTGTAGTGTTCTGTGTGCAGGAGAAGCCTTGAGCGAGGGCGTTGTGTTTGCTTGAAGCCTTGAGAGAGGGCGTTGTGTTTGCTTGAAGCCTTGAGCGAGGGCGTTGTGTTTGCTTGAAGTCTTGAGCGAGGGCGTTGTGTTTGCTCGGAGAAGCCTTGGGCAAGGGCGTTGTGTTTGCTTAGCGGTAGTCTCGAGGGACCACGCAAGGGAGCCTTGGGGAAGGGCATTGTGTTTGCTCAGTCGAGATCTTAAGGGATCGCGCAATTTGGTTACCTTTGTTAGTCACACTTAAGTGTGCAACTCTCTGTAGCACAGAACTCTATAGTCTGTGCATACATTTTCTTTGTCACTTTTGCTACAGAACCTTACGGTCTGTTCAGTAAAAGGTCGACAACTCAGAATCTTTCAGATCTGTGCTTCTCAATTAAGTCATTTCCTATACAGAACATTCTGTTGTGGATTGACATTCTTGGTACAGAACCTTACGGTCTGTGCTATACCTTCTGTGATACAGAATCCTTGGATCTGTTCTATAGAAGGTTGACGCTTCTAGTACAGAATCTCTTGATCTGTGCTATAGAAGGTTAACACATCCGACACAGAACCTTCTGGTCAGTGTTGTGCTTTAACTTCTTCGACACAGAACCCTCTGGTCTGTGTTGTGCCTAATGTTCTACGATACAGAACCTTCTGATCTGTATTGAACCTAAGTTACTATAGTACAGAACCTTCAGGTTCGTGCTTCGTAACAAGCCTCTACGGTACAGAACCTTCTGGTCTGTGCTCTGCCACTCAAGTCTCTATTGTACATAACCTACGGGTCTGGTTGTAGTTGCTATCACTTGTGTAATTTATACTGAGATATATTTGAGTAGAAACCATCCAAATATCTGGGTGAAGAGTGGACGTATGCAATTTGCTGAACCACTATAAAAATTCTTATGTCCAATCAAACATATTGCGAACACACTCGAACGTTCTGTTGTACAGAAATCTATCTACAGTTCTGTGTTACAGAAGCTTTCATTCCGCTGCGGGGTAAAACGAAAAAGCGTTAAAATCCAAATTTGGAGAGTAACACTAATTCATCCCCCCATCTTAGTGTAACAAAATATACCCTTAAGGGAAATATATCGGATGATATTAAATTATATCTTATAATATATTTACTTGCCAAATTTCTGATATGGGCATCTATTCTATAAATTGAATAAAGATTGCGGCAGTAAAGAATGGTGTGTGGGATCTTAAATTCGAGTAGGTCAAGGGGTTAGAGAGGGCCCCAACCTAAAGTTTGTAGTCTATTGAATATAATGAAATCTTGTTCACCTTCGTTGACGTAGGGTGATTGACCGAACCACATAAATTATTTGTCTCTTTATTTTCATTAACTTCCGATGAAGAACTGAAACCGATTCAACACGCTACCTACGTCAACAAGCCCCTATTAAAATGTAACAAGGAATTCTGAGTGCTATTTGACTCGCTAAGTTCATCATCAACGGGGATTGGGGTTGGTTACAACGTACGGATTGAAATGTAGCGCCCGCATTCGACCTATGCCAAAGTTCACGTCCTTCGTCTTGCAAAATCGTCTCTCTGTCGACAAAGAACTTGGACACCTGTGTGAATGAAAGCAAACCAACTCGCCCCCGAAAGAAAAGCATTTTGCACCAGATGATGTGCGGCAATGTTTTCTGTGATGGCGATAGATGGAATAATCGACGAAGCCACCTGTGAGAATATCTTGTGGGATTCCATGACAATTTCGATACGGATCCCCCAACTCCCAAATTAGTTATTCTTCGTGTGATGGTCGAAAAGGGTTGATATCTTTGCGGGCAAAAGGAGAAAGAAAATAGGGTTTGAGTGTTTAAGATGGTCATGGCATGTCGAATGGATTGGCCATATATTTGGAAAATGAAAGAACTCGAAAAAAGTGACGAAACAAAGGAGCCATATTTCTTTGAGTGTCCCGTTTGACCGATTGAGAATAGTAAGAAACTTTTGTTGCTTCCGAATTCATGACCAGAGAAGATGTTCATTTCTATACATCCTGGTAAGACGAGATGAGACATGGAAAGGAAGGCGTCTTCTGATGGTTCGGCCTCCTTTTAGGTTTTGTCGTATCGGGTAAAAGAAGACGGCCATGCGTGTAAAGCCTCTGCGTCGATTGAGACATCATCGGAAGGGCGAACGTCACCTTTTCTTTCTACCAAATGACCATAAAGCTAACCTTATCGTTTCTAAAAAAAATAGGAAGTTTGCCTCTTTCGTTCCCTTTTTATTCTCCTTTAGAGAACATCAACTCGATACACATATTGCATATCTTTAGCAAGGTAGCAAAGGGCAAACAAACCCTTCACGTCTTTTGAGTTTCGATTGCAGAAGTTCGTCTAAACGTGATGAGTTTTACATCCTAATCATCGGATGACTACGTTGACATACCGTGTACCACATTAATTCGCACGTTATTGCAATGATTTTGATAGAAAAATCCGATGCAAGGAGTAAAGGACACATTCATTAATACCTCCTATTAGGGTCAAAAGCATCCCGGTGAAATTAAGAGTCTCAACTGATGATTTTTATAATTCATATTGATGTTTATCGCTTAATTGTTAAATGTACAAATGATGTGTTTTCCAATGTTCTTTAGCCCTTTCTTATCTTATTCTTACAAAAATACCCCATTATTATTATTTCGTTAATTTTTCTATCGATGTAAAATGTAGTATTACTTTTCATATAGATATTTTCTTTTAAACTCGATGATTTACTTAATGGGTGATTCTAGGGTCTTGTATAATTATTATCTTTTGAGAAAAAAAATTAATAATCATGTCAGGTGCCTTTATGCATTAGTGAACTTCATGAAATTAATATTTGCATTTTAAAATGAATAATACATAAAAAAAGAGCTTGTTTTGTGGTAAACTGTCTTTTTTAAAGAACTTTTACTTAATAAAAAGGGTATAAAATTACTTTCGATGAATAAAATTCATATGAGCTATTAAGATTCAACTCATCCGTCGATCACTTGATACTCGCAATCGAATTTTTTGGGAAGAGACGCGCTCATCTGATCCTACTAGATTGATGATGAATTTTGTTATTTGGATATTCATTTTGAAGGTGGGGGGACGGCTCTAAAAGAGACACCAACCCAACACACACTTTGACGAACAATGACTCGTGGACCGACCACTAACTTGTGCAAAATTGTTGTTCCTGAAATGGTCTCTTCATCAGCACCCAATCATCCCCCCCTTACCCACCCATAAACTCCATTATAGAAGGTTTTACATGAAAATACTAATAAAAAAAAAAAAGACATTTTACAGTGTTTAGTGGTGTTACGCACCCGGAAGTACATCTACAGCTTGTCGAATACAATGTCGTGGGTAATTGGACGTTTTAAAAAATAAAAAAAAAATTCAGAATTTACGTAGTTAAGTAAAATCGATGTACGTCCGAACTTAAGTTGAGATCAAAGTAAAAGATATTGCTTTTCCGGTGTTATATAACCTCACGCTATTAAGGTTTGCACTCCGATTGTTTGTCCTTCACTTTGTAACATCTATTTTATAATATCCAAAATACCGAAAATTTGGGTAACATACTCTCTGACTAATATATATTAATAATATAATTTAATATATCTCTTAAAAAGCTGTACTGTCGCTCAGCCCTTATATTTCAGGGAGACAATTGGTCTTTTGCAATAAAATATAGTTAGTGGATAAAACTTCCAATTTATTCTACCTAGGAAAGTTTATTCAATAAATCACATGATAAATTGTCTAGGGAGAAAAGCCTTTTGCTCCATTCAACTTTCCTTTAATTCAATTTGACTTGCTCATGAATCTACAATCACTTTCCCATCTATTAATAAAAAAATATAATAATAATATGACGAAGTAACGAATATAAATTACAAGTCCCATGTACACACTAATAATTATAATGGTATCCCACAGGCAATACGAATGATTTATAACTGGAATTAAAGTATATATTGATCGGTATTATAACAAAAAATGTTCCACTAGATAAAAAAAATAATGGTGGGAGATGGTGGTCCTAAATCCAAAAGTGGAACGTTACTACTCCTAACACCATTTAAAACATTGTTAAGACAAAAGTAGTGGCCCTCTATCACATTTTTTTTATATTGGGAAAACATGATGATGTCGGGCGAATAGAAGCCTATGCACTTACTAAATAACTCAAAACTCTAACAAATGGAGAACGTGAAACGGCAAACAGATAATAATAATAATAAAATTATTATTGTGGCAACTTGCATTTAGATATGTTGAATGGCAGGTGCAAACATCATCTCCCCGGCTGTTCTCCAGTGGAAAACATCAATTCATCATCACGACAGTGCTTGCCCTAAAGATCAGCCGATTTTGACATCAGCCGGAAGGAAGAAACGAATTTCTAAGAGTAGTCATCATTGTGCTTTGCCACCATTCACAATTCATTCATTTGTTCCAATAGAGAAAAAGGTCATCAACAACTTGCTGATCAAGGGTTTCATCAGGAGTTTTCTTAGTTACTTGATTAATTTAATGAAGTGGAGGAGGGACAGAGATGAGTCGGAGAGCCGCGTCCCCGAAAAGCAAAGGATATACAGAAAAAGGAAAAGGAAAAGATTGATGACGATTGAGTGTGTGATTTGGGGAGCGGCTAACGTCCCGTGCGTGGGACGTCCCCCGCATTGTACTAATTCCGACCCTGATTTAGTACAATGTACTAACACCAATTAGTACAGTTGTTATTACTAACGATGTACTAACTACAGTGTTAGTACAATGTACTAATGGGTACTGTTTTTGTACTAGTACAGTTAGTACAATGTACTAATGGTCACTGTTTTTGTACTAGTACAGTTAGTACAATGTACTAATGGTCACTGTTTTTGTACTAGTACAGTTAGTACAATGTACTAATGGTTACTGTTTTTGTACTAGTAATGGTTGGTACAATGTACAAAACTTTTTTAGTACATTTTTAGTACATTACAGGTGTACTAATTGGTACAAAACAGTAACAGTGATTTTTAGTACAATGTACTAACCATTACTAGTACAAAAACAGTGACTAGTAGTACAATGTACTAACACTGTAGCTAGTTCATCGTCAGTAATTACAAGTGTACTAATGGGTACTGTTTTTGTACTAGTACAGGTAGTGCAATGTACTAATGTACACTGCTTTTGTACTAGTACAGTTAGTACATTGTACTAATGGTACTGATTTTATACTAGTACACTTAGTACATTGTACTAATCGTACTGGTGGTGTATTAGTAATGGTTTGTACATTGTACTAATGATTATTGTTTTTGTACTAGTAATGGTTTGTACAATGTACTAAAAATCACTGTTACTGTTTTGTACCAATTAGTACACCTGTAACGTATTAAAAATGTACTAAAAAAGTTTTGTACATTGTACAGACAATTACTAGTACAAAAACAGTACCCATTAGTACATTGTACTAACTGTACTAGTACAAAAAACAGTACCCATTAGTACGTTGTACTAACTGTACTAGTACAAAAACAGTATCCATTAGTACATTTTACTGAAACTGTAGTTGGTACATTGTTAGTAATAACAAAACGCAAAATATTTGACGGAACTAATTTCATTGTGTACGTTTTTAGTATATTACTAACAAAACCGAGCCTAAATCCGAACCCGGCGTCAACGTGAAATTACAATTTTGGACAAACCCCCGTTCCCCAAAAGACTTCGTCTGAGTGTTGGTCTTATTCCCAGGTGAGTTTCCCCCGGAAGGTCAGATTCTTCTCTTCGCATTTCAGTTTGTTCTCCCCGAGCGTGTTACCTCCCTTTGATGCTACTTCAGGAAATCAGGCCAGACAACGAAGGTACGTTCATGGGTAGGTACGGGATGGATGGGGCTTCCAGTGGGGTAAATTAGGGTTTACCGATCTGTCGGGCCGTGGTTGCGTGGGGTGTGCTGGTCCGTCGGGGCGGTGGCTGTGGGTATCGTCAGGTGCGGGATCGTAGTGGGTTCGTGCGGGTGAAGTGGTCGGTGAAGTGGTTTCCCGTGGACGTGGGTAATTAGGGCAAGGTCGTTCCCTCGGGGCTTTGGGTGTTTAGGGTTTAATCGTACACTGTGGGTGCCGTGGGTATTGTGGATGTTCGCTTGGGCGTATTGGGGCAGGGATTAATCCCATTCTCTGATAGTTGAAATGGATTGGTGTGGTTTCGTTCGCGTGGGTTTGTTATTATGTTTGTTGCTTATGTGTGGGTGTGTTCGCCGTCAGGACCGATTAGAGTATTGATTGATACCCTCGATTGCTTAGATATATCAGTCATGGATATGGAGGACATCAATATTCGTGAAGACCAAGAGATGGAAGGTTTCAGAGAAGATCCGGCGGATCGGTCAGCCAGTAAACGGACCAAGTCATCTGGCCTTGAGAAGGTGAATTCCCGGTCGTCCGTCCTGCGTCCGAAGAAGTTGGAGCAATAAGGTTTTATGCTAACTCCATTTGGTATTGTCGTAGGATTACATATTCACACGGTGTAGCCCGAAGAAGTTGTGGGCGTTTTTCAATTCATTCGACGAGGATAGGAAGGCCGTGGTAAGAGAAGTTGGGTTCGGGGGGCTACTGCACATGGCCAGCCACAACATGAACCACAGAGCGTTGAGGCTCAGCTTGAGGATGTTCAACCCAACGAGACGAGTGATTGTCATAGACGACGTGGAACACAAGTTGAGACCTGCAGACGTAGAAGCGATTCTGGGTCTGACTTGTATGGGATCTCCCGTTCCAATGAAAGGCTCACTCGAATGTGTTCGACCCGAGTTACGGGAGCACATAAAACTTGGGCGGATATCAATGAAGTCTGTCGAGGAGAAGTTGCATGATCGGCAAGCGACGGATGAACTATTCAAGGCCGAGCTGGTGCTATTCATCCTGGGGTGCTACCTCTGTCCAGGCACTGCGTTTGACATCCCAAGGGGATATCTACTGTCAACAAGTGACGCGGGATCGATTGTGCATTTCGATTGGGCGACTCACGTGTTGGATACACTATGCGATTATGTGAGGACGTGGAAATTGAAGAAGGCCGCGCGTTACATAGGCGGATGCGTACACCTCCTAATCGTAAGTACTTCTATTTGTAATACATTTCCCTCCAAATACATAGGACGCGCAAAATTTGCGATCAACGTTTTTAACCACTGCGTCATGTCAAGATGTTTTTCACAACAATGTTTGCAAGTATTTTTTGCCTGTAAGGTCAGTAAACCAGGATCACCGCTTTCAATATTTGGTCGGAAGGCCCTGTTATGTGCGGAGTGGGATGACGCCCGGTTGCACGCATGTTTGAAAATGTCGGACGACATTTACCTTGAGAAGGTATGATGTGGCTTATCGTACTTTCTTTTTGCCACTGCCAGCTTCGAACAATGGCTATATTATTCGTACATATCCAGGTTCAGGGGTGTTCTCAGATGGTAACGTTGATGCTCGCGCAGTGCCGGATGAGGTCGATGACATTCAGACGCTGCTACAGAACGTAAAGGTAATACATAAACTAAGCTCCAACCGATTAAGTTCACAATGATTCAGGAACATGCTAAGCCCCAAACGTTGATATTGCTGAATGCCGTTGATTTCCGTGTACGATTTGTGGAGCACGGCATGGATGACCTAAAGCGGCAAGTACGCACACTGTTACTTGAGGTCAGAGAAGTCCGGAGCATTGTTCGTGCCCTGGCAGATGCCATAACTACCCGTGGAGCCGCACGTAACGAGAATTCGCCGATGGAAGACGTCGCGGCCCCAGGTGCTGAATTCTTCAATACCACGGCAGAGGTGGACCGAGCTGTGCCAATTGAGGACAATAAACAACAGGACCCACTGAATGAAGCAGGCCCTTCTGCTGTTAACAAGAAGAAGGTAGTAGTCGAAGTCGGGTCACTGCTGCAGTCCGAGGGCTTCGACGATTCCCAGCCCACACCTGATATCGGACAGCATTCACCTAAATCTAATGAAGGCTCGGAAGCAATGAAAAGAAGGGTGATGGCTGTTCTCGACAAAATGACCCTACTACTGGGACAGCCGCAAGCCAATCCTGGGGCAGGGAACGATATCGTCGATTGCTTGTCACAGCCACAGGCAGTCGACGTGTTACAGAGGGTGGTGTCACCCGAGGAGCCGCATCGCATTGAAGACAGGATCGATGACATACCCGCATCGCCACCTGCGCAACACCACGCCGTTAACAAGGTCAGATCACACAGCATTTCAGTTTCGTCGATGTACTTCGTTAATTGTTAAACCCGGTTAATCCGGTTTCTTTATATTGACGTGTTATTGTTTAATACGGTTGTCATAGGAGAGTTCTTCCACCAATCAGGTGAAGAATCCGGATAAAGTTCAGACACGTCGTGCCTCGGCGCGTAAGCCGTCCGTCTACGTGACATCTCCCTTCGTTACGGATAAGGCAGGGCCCCGGCGATCGAAGAGACTTCGTGATAATATTCCGGAGGTTTATCATCACTCTTCACCCGTAGGTGTAGGGGGTCGGCGTAGCATTCAGCGATATTAACCAAGTAGTCTTACAGAAGTTTGTTAATATGTTAATTTATAGGACATTGATAAACTAATTCCGGAAGATGTTGATTTAGGAGAGTTGAAATCTTTCAACGTGGGAGATTGGAATTTGTTGTCCTATGCTTGGAATGAACTGCTCGATCCCAGGTTGGATTTTCTTGTTATGCATTGTATTTTATTATGTGCTCGAGAGTGTAGGGGTTCGTTATGCTGAATGCACTGTGATTTTATCATGCTATGATATTTATGTTGTTACAGCGAATTGCTTTGTTTGGGACATTCTGTCAGCATTTCAAGGCATGGAATGCTAACTCTGAAACCAAATAGGTGGATATAGAACGACGTACGGATGTGCTTCACCAGGAAATGCAATGCTTTAGTAATTGTCCCTTGCAACGACATTCATAGCGATGATCTGTATTGCAGATCATCGACTACCACGGGGTCATGTTGAGCAGCGCCCAACCGGACGACGGACCAACACGATGGTATCTCTCTAGCTGGTTGGGGGTATGTCGAAATCATTGTAACATACAAATTACGATCATTGACAAATTGAATCTGAAGTTATCGTCATTGGGCAGAACCTTGCATCCCGTAATTATAGCGCCGCAAAGATGCCAGTGATCACTATCGACGATCGGCAGAATCTTCTAAAATTGTTCAAGCCCAACATTGGATCCAATGATTGCTTCCAGTTGGTTACTGAAATGTTTTCATGATGTACCACCAAATTGATCGTTGTCTTCTTTGTACATATAGATTTGCTTATAATTTTATTTACATATATACATACCGGTGTGTCTATCGGAGTCACACTAGTGCCTACAGGTGGTGAACTTTCGCGGAGGCGAAGTACTAGTTCTTGACACGATGAATAAGGGAGCATCGAACGTCCATGGGAGAATGGACCTGCATGTTCGAGTGCTGACCCTGTTGAAGGTTATTTTGGATGAGAATGCCCAGCAATCGAGTGCGCGCACCGTTCCGGACATATGTTCATAGCCCGTTCGTTGCCCGGGTTACGTCCCCCAACAGTTCATGTTGGGCAAACGCGTAAGTATTGTTAACCTACAACAAGGAATTATAGACATGAAAACACTGATTTCTTTGTATGTTTTTTAGCGCTGATTGCGGAATTTTCGTCATGAAGTTCATGTCCATGTCGGACCCAACAGAGGGTCTTGCAGACATGGTGAGCTAACGCAGCGGGAAAAATAATTGTATAACAGGGATTTGATGTATAAGAGTCTGATGAGAACCATTGTTATTGCGGCTTGCAGCATGTGCGCGATTTAGACAGGTTTCGTCTTGCGATAAGTCTGATCAAGTGGCCGGGAAACGGACTGAAGAGCATGGTGCTAGGTAAGATGAAGGATCGCCGAAAGTAGAGGGCACGCGCAGCGAAAGGATTACCCCAACCAAGAAAAGCTAGCTAACATCTGACAGTAGCAGTGGTGTACATAGCAGCATCTGTAAGTAACGGATCATTGAAAGCTACCACAAAAAGGTTGGAACTCGAACAACCACCTCAGATGTCCGACAGGTGTTCCGTAATAGGATGCCGTCGTAGTAGCACAAAATATTTTTTGTCGTTGTGCACACTGTACGGCAGACATTGTAAATACCTGGGGCTTATATATTCATCTGGCCGACAACGGACTTTCCCTCGTCTAGACTGGCTTCTTGCATTGCAGTTGCAGTGAACTCCGAAATTGTGTTTAATTTATCCGTTTCCATATTGCAAATACCATATTGATGAAACCTTGACATAGTCGGCAGTGATTCGCACCCCAGAAGCGCCTTCTTTCGTTTACCCTTGTCACCTCGGAACGGACTTACCTCCATACTTTCAAGAGCTACCGTCAATTCTTGTATGGACTTGCGGACTTGCACGTAGGCGGCTTCAGTTTTGCCTCCAAGAAAACATAATGACGGCACGCCGTCAAAAGAATACCTTGTCTAAATTCTTCAGTAGTCGCGTCGTGCCCAGAGCCGCCTGCGATAGAAGGATATGATAATCGTGCTCCCTTTGTCCAACGTTGCAGCACGAGCGGCGGTGGGATGGACTTGACGCCTTCGATCTTCATAATGTGGAACATATGTGCGCAAGGCAGTCCGTACGTTTCGAAATGTACGCAACTACAGGTCAACGACGGACGATGTTTGGCTGAATAAACTTCAACCCCCAGTGATTCCTGCTCGTAACTTCGCAGCCGATATACTCGATTAATATTTCCATCTATCATACCTTCGATGAAGAACAATGCTTCCTTGTGGATCTGCAAATAAACCTTACGAAACGATGCTAGAGTGTAGATCCGACTTGCGTCCGCCTCAAGGCTGCGCAACATGATTCGCAATTGATATGCCTTACATGTCAAAATGTAATCTTACAGGTCTGCGACGGCTCGCTCGTAGTGATGTAAAAATTCGTGCACTTTGTGCTTCGTCTTCAGGTAGATTTTCATGAATGCGTGCATCCCTTCGCAACGCTGCGTGCTCCTAAGAGTAGCCCAGAAATGTCCTTGACAATACGTCATCCACCACATTCGTCTGCTATCGTACAGCTGTTGTAGCCAGCGAATGTTATCCGACCCAGTATTTTTCATCATATCCTCCCACTCTTGCTCTACCTCATCGATGGACTTCGAATTGTACATGAAGGAAGAGATGCATCGTCTCAGCGTCGGATCATGTACCCTACGGACAATATTGCGACTCATGTGCCAAAGGCAAAGACGGTGTCTGGCTGTTGGCCACGTTTCTCGTACGGCGGCGATCATCGATCTATCGGCATCGGTGACAACGCTGATAGGTACTTTGGACCCCATAACCTCGGCGTGCGTACTTAAAAAACCAAGTGTAATCCTCTATTGACTCAGAAGCCATTAAGGCGGCCCCGAAGACAATGGTCTGGTGATGGTTGTTGACTCCGACGATGACAACCATTTGCATACCATATGCATTCGTCTTGAAGGTTGAATCTAAAGCGACAATGTCCCCGAATGCATTGTAATCCAACTTAGATTTTGTGTCTGACCAGTACATACGGACGACTTCGCCGTCCTCAATGGCTGTCACCAATGTCATGCCTTGATCGCAACCTTGTCTGGACAGTAGATATGCATATCAAGCATTAAACATCGAGCAACTTCCAGATCTTTCATCCTTCAGCTTGCGATTGTTCATGTCTTTCATTAAGAAGCCCACCCCGTTCGTGCCCTCCAGAAGCGTAAACCAGCAGACGCATAATGTCGCATTGCCTGAAACCTACGCTTAACATTCGATTCACGGCTGCCATGTCCTCATCGGTCACTGCTCGCCTTTCGCACATGAAACACGATAGAGGGCCAGGCACCAACGCGTGATTGTGAGATAAATTCGCTATTGTGATATACCAATGACCGTTGGTGTCCTCTGCGATTCTAACCTCGCAGGGATAGCCTGACCTCGTGGACGGCCTCATTCGCGATGACCCGTCAACGGCGGATCTTCTCCTCGGATGGCCTTCTCGCGAGCATACCCAACTATGCATTACAGGCTCGCCGCTTCGGCGACGTCGTATGTCATTTTTCCTCGTAGAGAATCCGTGTACCAGTCCGTACATCCTGAAAAGTTGACCAACCTCATCTGCTAAACCAAAAGTCATCTCCATCATCTTCTCCTCCGACAGTCCCGACACGATCATCAGACAGTCGGCTGTGTCCCCAGCCGCCATAGTTTCCAACCCAGAAGGACTGCGCTCACTCACACTGCGAGGAAACAGTGATCAAACCCTTCCGAGCTCACAGTTGGGACAGTGCTCACGGAGCAACCACCCACCTACACCCACTGCAACTGGGTATGGGGATTCAGCAAAATACTTGAAGTTTCATGGACCTGCGGAAAGCAGTAAAAGAAAACCTCGTTAAACCCCCAGTTATTTTATTCTATTCATTGTCGCTCAGGTGATCCAATAGGAAAACATCATACGACTATCTACAAGAACTAAAAACAACCCACGCGTATCTTCAAAACTGATTGCTCAAACCAAATAAATGAAATGAAAAAACCAACCTCCAGAATCCAGAACACTGAACGACCAACAGGACTGCATTGGGATAGATGGCTGTAATTTCTGAACAAGTTGCACTTGCCTGCTGGGGATTATTAAGTAAAATCACAGACGTTAGATTTTCACATTGTGAATCCATTTGAGGTTATCCAGTAGGTGAACCTACCGAGCGGAATCTTCTACAAAACATGATATTAATATAACAAAATAAAAAACGAATAACCTACCAGCGTGGAAGTAGAAGGCATTTAATTCATTGGTCGTCATGCTTGCACGGCCGCCGGTTTGATCTGTGTGCAGGACTTATCCGACTGAACATTAATAATCCACCAACCACGCTCAGAGAACTCGAAGCGACATGGAACCGTGGATACTGCTCGCATTAACTTCCCTCAGCCATCTCCAATTGTAACATCGATTTCTTCTATCCCACTCACCCTACGGGAACGTGCCAACTAAGCCACTTCCACCGAAACAGAGATGCGGTAACCAAACCCTTAAGCCTCCCCAGATGAACGGCAGCACATCGCAGGGCAGCACAACAAACGGCACTACGCCTCTGCGGAACTACCACATCCAGGTATGCTCCGTCCGACCCATACCATGTGAAGAAGCATGTCGTGTGAGATTGGAGATATGGCATGGTACACGTACACTACAAGACCGCCCGGTCTACGATGTTACTTTCGACGTCCGTTTGCCGACCAACTTCCCGGCTCAGTATGGCAACGGACAATGGGTACGCGATCTGCATGCTACGTTGCTGAACCTGCTGGATAGAGAGCCCCATTTAAGCGAAACAAACTGCGATGCCACCTTGGAGCGTGTCCTCCGTACCATCTACCTGCCGATACTGAAACTGCTGCGTTCGGGCACGAACAAGCTGCTCATGAGGCTAAACAGGGATTCATTACGTTTAGCGACCATGTTCTTCGAAAACAGGATATTCTAGATGCGACTGAAACTTGAGGTGTACGACAACGTATACGCAAGGGAGTTCATCTTGAAGGACACTCGGGGTGTCGTCGACCTGGCATTGGCGGAGGGCATCCACGATATGGATATGCACAACGAGCTGTCCTTCCTCATCTGGAGATGCCCGCCCTTCGCCAAGAACGGCTCCTTCGTCTCCGCGGCGCTGGACCTCTTCTCCCACCAGAAGATCTCCATTGCACTGGTCATCGGTCCCCCTGAGTCCGCGATGAACGACCCAAGGAGCATATGCGCGGCCTTTCCATTCGACAGCCTTCACTATTTCAATTCTTGGCGTGGGGGCGTCTTCATCCTGTGGAGGCGGGAGGAGGTGAGCATCCACTTCTTCGAGGAGCAGAGCGGATCGGCCAGTGCACTTGTTGTGGTACGTGCTCGTGTAAATACCTGGACTAAGTTCTCATCAACTTTTGTACGCACATTGAAAATATGGATCTTACTTTCCACGTAGGACTACCCAACGAACCTGTTATCGGACGTGTAGCACCCCAGGTCTATGTCGGCAAGATGCATATGCATATTTCTCTTCGACTGGAACGGTCCTCGTAGACGGTGGACGCGATAATTTTTGTTTTAATAGGCCATCGGTCCCATTTCGTGACCCAACTTACGCTGCAAAATTTAGCTCTTGTCCGGTATACGCTGATGGGGAAAACATTCTCTACTGTAAACCCTACCGTAAAACTTCGCTGATGCCCTTTCTTGCTCCCATTATATGCGTTCTCCAGTAGTATGTTTGTTCGTCGTCTCTAACCCCTTACGCCAACTTCGAGACTCCCTGCCGTGTACGCCGCATACGATGGTCCCCGTGCAAATTCAGACCCTTGTTGTTTACTAGACGAACTGTAATCCTACTGTTTCATGGACACAAACTACGACTCGATGGAGAACGAGTGCATGTGGGGACGAATGCATTGCTTATATTACGAGAGAAACCCTTACTTTCAACAACCGCAGCACATCATTAATTTCGAACTGACAGGGAACCTAATCACTGCTCGCATTTACTAATAAATTCAGGTGGCAGTTTACAAATTGTTTTACCCCTGCTACCACTCCGCCATTTGAACAGCCACCAGCCGAATCAACCATGGCGAATGGCAGCAGGCCATCGTCCAACTTCCACGTCCAGGTAAGCTCCTTCCGACCGTACCCCTGGGAGAAAGCATGTCGGATCAGGGTAGAGTTATGGTCCGGAACGGGCGTATCGCCGGGCCGCACTGACTACGAGGTTACTTTCGACGTCCGTCTACACACAAACCTCCAGCTTCAACAGGGTAACGGAGGGTGGGTGCATGATCTGCGTGTTACGTTGCTGCAAATGCTGGGTATAGAGCCTCAAATAGACGAAAACAACTGTGCGCCCACCGTGGAACGTCTGCTCCGGTTCTTGCTCCTGCCACTACTCAACCTTATGCGTCCGGGGACCAATAGGATACAACTCCAGCTAAACAGGCCGTCCCTTCGTGTAACAACCTCGTTATTCGAGAACAAAATATTTCAGCTGCGTCTCCAGCTCGAAGTGTTCGACGACTCGCCGGTGTGGAAGCTCATGTTAAATGACACCCGAGGGACGGTCGACCTGGCGCTTGCACAGGGCGTCGGTGATTCGGACATGCAAAAGGAGATGTCCGTCCTCATTTGGAACTGCCCAAACTACCGTAACGAATACTCCTTCGTCAACGCTGCAGTTGAACTCTTCACCGTCCAGAACACGTGCATGGCGGTGGTCAGTAAGATCCCGTCCACCGCACTGAACGATGCAGCCAGCTTATGCGAGCAGTTTCCATTCAGCGACCATCACGTTCTGCATTCTTGGCAAGGCGGCGCCCTCGTCCTGTGGCGACGCCAACGGATCAGCATTCATTTCTTCGAGGAGATGGTCGCAACGGCGAGTGCTATCGTTATGGTACGTGTACGCCTACTCAACCCAAATAACTTTCCATTCGACCTTCATACGCTCGTAACACATCTGCGTTGTATGTATGTCTACGCAGGACTACCCGAGGAACCTCTTCTCCGACTTGTGAAAATTAAGGACTCTTCGTGCTAGACGTAATTCCCTTTTGTAGAACGTGTGTGACTACGGTATGTCAACGCCCTGGCGGGGTTCCAAGCCGCATCATAACATCGCGGCCAACAATTTTTGGGCACCTCGCATCCTCTGTGTGCTTTTGCGTTGTAATATCCCTTACGAACGTCGGAATTGTGTAGTCCCCTTTAATATCGCCGTGGACTTCGCGGTGTCCTCGGGAGAACATAACCTGCAGTTCGACTTGGTTTCCTACAATTCCTGTGACCCCCTTTCACCAACTTCCAAATCACCGTTACCCCGACTTTCTTACCTGCCTCAGCAACTCGTCCTCATGGCGATCTCCCTACATCGCAGGCTTCGAATCGAAATGCGTGGGTGCCCGTCACTGGCCGCAAGTATCTACACAAGCTGAGGATCGGTTTCCCGGCCAATAACGTGCCCCAGACCCTAGCTGAGCTGGGAACGCACAAACTCACTTTTAATGGGCAAAATGGTAATATCTTCCCCAAGGCAGGATTGGAGTTAGGCTAGGAGTTAGGCTACTGCGAATTACTAATTACTAACTACAATGTTAGTACAATGTAGTAATGGTTGCCGTTTATGTACTAATGGTTACTGTTTATGTACTAGTACAATTAGTAAAATGTACTAATGGTTACTGTATTGGTACTACTACATGTAAAATGTACTAATGTACACTGCTTTTTTACTAGTACAGTTACTACAATATACTAATTGTCACTGTTTTCGTACTATTAATGGTTTGTACATTGTACTAATGGTTCTGTTTTTGTACTAATACACTTAATACAATGTACTAATTGTCACTGTTTTTGTACTAGTAATGGTTTGTACAATGTACAAAACTTTTTCAGTACATTATTAGTTCATTACATGTGTACTATTTGGTACAAAACAGAAACAGTGATTTTTAGTACAATGTACTAAGTGTACTAGTACAAAAACAGTACCATTAGTACAATGTACTAACTGTACTAGTACAAAAGCAGTGTACATTAGTACATTGCACTACCTGTACTAGTACAAAAACAGTACCCATTAGTACACTTGTAATTACTGACGATGAACTAGCTACAGTGTTAGTACATTGTACTACTAGTCACTGTTTTTGTACTAGTAATGGTTAGTACATTGTACTAAAAATCACTGTTACTGTTTTGTATCAATTAGTACACCTGTAATGTACTAAAAAAGTTTTGTACATTGTATCAACCATTACTAATACAAAAACAGTAACCATTAGTACATTGTACTAACTGTACTAGTAGAAAAACAGTGACCATTAATACATTGTACTAACTGTACTAGTACAAAAACAGTACCCATTAGTATATTGTACTAACACTGTAGTTAGTACATCGTTAGTAATAACAACTGTACTAATTGGTGTTAGTACATTGTACTAAATCAGGGTCGGAATTAGTACAATGCGGGGGACGTCCCACGCACGGGACGTTAGCCGCTCCCTGTGATTTGGGGGAGGGAGATATTAAGAAATATCCCATCAGCCACAAGCATGATCAGATAATAAACCCTCCTCCCCCATCTCTCATTCTCGATTGTGTCATCAGACCACTCACCGCCCACTAGTCCAGTCCAGTGCGGGAATTATTAATGAGGAGTGATTGATTATGTACCACCCTTTTCCGAGGGTGTGTGTTTGCTTCACCTTAGAAAAAATAAAAAGAAGAAATTCCCCTTTTCTATGCATTATACGAGTATTTAGTAAAGATTAAGATTTCGTTATTCGCAGTTTTGTTTTATAAATTATAAAATATTTTCATGAGTCGATTTATTTGTGGAGAATTGATTTCCCCGGAATAAAAAAAAAATCTTACATTTCTTTTTGTCTATCCTAAGTTCAATTGAATTCTTATTTACGTAGTATAAGTTTTTTATTATAATAATCATATAATAAATTTATAGTAAAATATATTATAATTTTGATTTACAAATTCCAATCATATATTTTTATGGATAAATCAAAAATATTTTTAAAAACTTTTACCAAAAGTTTGGATACACTAATCTTGATAAACAGTTAACTCATTGAATTATAAATATATAAATAAAATATTATAAAATGGACTATTGTATTTTCTACTAAGTTAAGAAAATAATTATTTGAACGACGATTTTATTGATAAAAAATAATTATTAAATACTAATCCAAATACTTTTATTACTTAATATCTTTTCTTTTCCGTTAACTTTACAATCAATTTATGCTTGTTCTCAATAATCACGTTTTCATAATCCTGGCAGAATTTGTATCGAAAGAATAATGAATTCCTTGACAAATGCCAAACTCCTCCTTTTTCTCAAATTATCAATGTCATGTAATTTAGCCACTTAATAAATGCCAAACATCTAATATAGCCTTCGTTAATCGAGACGTTGTGCGTGCATGGCACATGCATGGCATCTTGTTAGCACCCGACTAAATTATTAATTATGTCTTGCACTTTGTCATTTTTTCCAATTTATTCTACCATTTCAAAAAAAAATATCTCCCCATAACCTCAAATCTGAAATGCGTCCATGTGTTTATATCTCCCTAATCTTAAAAATAAATAATATTCTTGTCTTGTTCATAATTTAATAGAAACGCATCCATGAGTTCATACTTTAAACTAGTAATAATATTATAATGTGCATGCAAGTGTATTCCAAGGGTAATAAAATGAAGAAGGGTATGCATACATGCTGTTACATCCAGGATGTGACATTGTAACATTTTTCCCGTGTTCTTCTTGTACTTGTCATTTAGCTAAGACATTCCTTAAATGTTTACTCATTACAAATATCAATAGCTAGAATGATGTTATCTTCAGTTAGAGTCGGTTCTATCTGCTTAAAAATCACTATAAATAACTCTCATCCATCGTAGTCATTTTTTTGTCCAAGTGCATTGCAATATTTGTTCTTCCTAACCAAGATAAAGATCAATACCGCATCCTTCTTGGTTGTTCTCTTTGCCATGGCCCTCGTCTCGTCTGCGGATGAGAAACATCTGCAGTACGAAAAGAACGTTATTGATCAATAGTTTCGAGTTCTCTTATGTGCATGCATGGTAATTTATATCCTCGCTTCGGCTTATTTACTTTCATATTGGGTTCATTACAGTAGCTACGATCGAGAAGCAATAGCCCGAGTGTGATAAGACCGTGGAAGACAAGACGATGGTTATGGTTACGGGTGCTGCGAATATCACTATGTCGCATGCATTATATATTTGAGAAGTTCTCTTTACGTCGCACAAGGAAATAGAAATTTTTGGGACCTAAAAACAAAATATCTAAAATTCAGGGAGGCCGGTGGGCTGAGTCCCCCTACATCCGCCTCTTGTTATAAGAAGATATTTTTGAAACATTACAACAAATCGAAAAAATAATCAAAGTATAGGAAAATATTTTTGAAAAGTTACGATAAATCGAAAACAAATGGTCAAAAAACATGACATATTTGATAACCGACACTTTTTTTTTTTCTATGTACAAACTAGGAGTAAGCAAGTTCCGGGTCGATAGGTCGTGGACATGGAGCTAGGGACTTACTCTACAATTTCCAGTTCCTTATTTTTAAAATTTAGAACCTACCTTACGAATTAAATAACTTACGCTACTGATTCTAAGATACTGATTGTAGTTATAAAATTTATCATTAAATATTTTCTTTCTCATTTATTCAGTAGTAATACAAAACGTATTTTCTAAAATTAAATAAGACAACTTGTCAAGATCAATCGTGCTTTTCTTTAATCAAAGGGAGGAAAAATAAGAGTGTGGTAGTGTAGGGATGGAAGACCAAATCAATTGCCAAAGACAATATAAGTACATAAATGTTGTCCCAAGAGTATCTTATTCTGAAGATTATAAAAAATTGAAATAACGCCAGGAAGGGTATCTGTGCATGGGCCATCGGGAGATACGACGACGTAACGTATGGAGGATAAGGAAAGCGGCTAGGCTAGGGGAGAATGAAAGATTTTGACTCAATCGATGACTTCTTTACAGGATGGGTGTGATCAACCGCACCTGATTCATGATCGCAACGTAAAACTACGCGAGGATCAATATGATGAGGGAGGGATACACTTGTAGGAAGTGTTGGGATGGTTTTGATGATGAACCGGACCCTCTGTACTACAGAAGGTCGAACATTCTATTCTACAGAAGCTTCTCGTAATGAGGATCTTTTTGTAAGAATCATAGTTGTAATTAAATGATTAGTTATCAATTATTTAATTACGAAATATACATTATCTGATTAAGATATTCGTCTAATCAGATTACCATGATTTGATTTTCAAATAATCATATTGAAGATAATATTTCTTGTGAAGGAAATGTTTCTTCTATATATGGAAAGGTTATATTATTTGGTCTACAGGCTTCTGTAAGCTTACTTGATCAACATACGAACATTATTTGATTGCAAATCACCACCACCTGTCCAGATACACTCTCACGTGTGTTTTTATCAAGATGGAATTGACTTCAAGTCATTTGGAAACAAATCAACTATTGTTTCCATCTGTAGAAGGTTATCAAGCAGAACCTTCTGCGATACCTTCTGTGGTGCACTATTCATGGAAAATATATCATGATCTATTCTGATTTATTCTCTACCAGAATACTTGCACGTATATATTATTTCTGTATATAAATCATTTTGTAAACTAATTCTTTATTTCACATTTTACAGATTACGTATTATATTTTCCCTTTGTATTTTCTTCTTGAAATTTTGTGTATAAATAGCCACGCCCTCTCTCCCATTATAACAACACTTAACGAAAACATCCATCTCATTCTGTCCAGAGAGAGCGTGAGCTTCATTTGTTTTAATTCTCTCATTCTTTCATTCGTTCGAGTTAGTCACACGAGGAGCACTAGCGACGGACGGCTGTATCGTCGGTGAAGCCTTCTGGGAGAGTGACTCGGGGGCTCGAGGGACTCGGCTGGAAGCTGCAGGAGACGTTGTTGGAAGCGTGTATACGTGGGCAACGTGCAGCAGGCCGGAGAGAAGGGCTGAACCTCGGGAGCACAGAAGGTGAGGGACTAACCAGCTTCTGTTGTGTAGAGCTCTGTGTGCAGGAACCTAAGACGGAGGCTGCCGTCTGCTTGCGTGGGATTTTCCACGTGCTTACGCAGGGTCTGCTGCATTCTTGCGTAGGGTATGCTACGTGCTTGTGTGGGATACGCCACATAGTCGCTATCTCGAGGAGATCGTGCAGGTCGTGTGGAGCCGCCCGAGGGAAAATCCATCCTTGAACAGGGGTCGCTGTTCGCTTGCGTAGGGTCCGCTACGTGCTCGCGTGGGGTACGCCACGAAGTCGTTATCCTTGAGGGATTGCGCATTTGCTACCTAGTTAGTCACGTTAACGCGTGCAACCTCCTGTTGTGCAGAACCTCCAGTTGTGCAGAATTTTCGGATCTGTATAACCCCCTGTAGAGCAGAACCTTTAGGTCTGAATCTACTTCACTGCAGAACCATACGGTCTGTACATATCTCAAGTCATTTCTAATATGAACCATTTTGGTTTGTTAAAGATTGACACAATCTTTGTATAGAATCTTACGGTCTGTGCTATAACTTCTGTGATACAGAATCCTTGGATCTGTTCTATAGAAGGTTGACGCTTACAGTACAGAATCTCTTGATCTGTGCTATAGAAGGTTAACACGTCTGACACAGAACCTTCTGGTTAGTATTGTGCCTTACCTTTTTCGACACAGAACCTTCGGTCTGTGTTGTGCCTAAGTCTCTTCGATACAGAACCTTCTGGTCTATATTGTGCCTTACTTTCTTCGACACAGAACCTTCTGGTCTGTGTTGTGCCTAAGTTTCTTCGACACAGAATCTCCTGGTCTGTGTCGTACCTAACTTTCTACGATACATACCCTTTCGGTCTGTATTGAGCCTAAGTTACTATAGTACAGAACCTCAGTGTTTGTGCTTCGTAACAAACCTCTACGGTACAGAACCTTCTGGTCTGTGCTCTGCCACTCAAGCCTCTATTGTACAGAACCTACGGGTCTGCTTTTAGTTGCAATCATTTGTGTAATTTGTACAGAGATACATTTGAGTGAAAACCATCCAAATATCTGGGTGAAGAGTGGATGTAAGCAATTTGCTGAACCACTATAAAAATACTTGTGTCCAATCAAACAAATTGCGAACACACTTGAACGTTCTGTTGTACAGAAACATATCTACGGTTCTGTTTAACAGAAGCTTTCTTCCGCTGGGGGTAAAACGAAAGAGCGTTAAAATCCGAATTTGGAGATTAACACTAATTCACCCCCCTCTTAGTGTAACAGGAAGAATAATTAGGCAAACAAGAAAGATGCTGGGTGAGGGGGAAGCATAAAAGTTTTTGACTAATCGAAAATAATTTTTGGGTAAAAATTCAAATACCATTAAAATTTATAATTTAGAAAAAAAGGAATCTTTAAATCATCTTGTTTTTTATGTTTTTCTTATTCGCAAATAGCTTTTCTTTTTTTTATAACAGCAAGCTATTTTCGATAATAGCACGAAATGTTCAAGGCATCAAGAAGCATCGAAGACGTGCCGAATTCAAATTCTCAGCGAATTATGCATGCAATTGTAACATTACTTGGTAGCAAAAATAAAGCCATTTCGATGGGGGCCACGCATCAAATGACATCATCCTTCAGGTTTGGGCAAGGAAAAAGCAAAACTGAAGAAATATGAATGACAACTATCACTGTGACCAATTCAGTGACTGGGAAATATATCTGGCACCTTCCTTACCCCCCCGCCCTATAAATAGGACAATCCTCAAGAGACTCAAAGGAGGAAAAACTAAAGCAAAGAATATTCACTACTTCCCAACTCTTTTACTTCTGCCTCCCCCCCCCCCCTTCCTTTTCTTCCCTTGTTATTAGAAATGGAGGGACAGCAGGGATGTCTGGGGAGTTTCTTGCAGAAGTCCAGGCCTTACGTAGCCATGATATCCCTCCAGTTCGGCTACGCCGGGATGAACATCATCACCAAGGTCTCCCTCAACCACGGCATGAGCCATTACGTCCTCGTCGTCTACAGGCACGCCTTCGCCACCCTCGCCATCGCCCCCTTTGCCCTTGTCCTCGAGAGGAAAGTGAGGCCGAAGATGACCTTCGCTATTTTCATGCAAATCTTCGTCCTCGGCCTTCTTGGGTATGTTCCATTTGCATCGTCTGTTTACGAGATCTGCATCGCGATGTGCTTTCCCTCATGATTTCTTTGTTTATTATTTTCACGCAGGCCGGTGATCGATCAAAACCTTTACTATGCCGGCCTAAAGCTTACCTCACCGACCTTCTCCTGTGCGATGAGCAATATGCTCCCTGCCATGACGTTCGTTATGGCGGTTCTCTGCAGGTGAAGTAATCTGCTCATGCTTGTCGTATAACGATATTCTGATCATCATTAATTTCTTAGTCTTACAAAAGGTTTACTCTTTTGTAATGGTAAAGGATGGAGAAGTTGGACATGAAGAAAGTGAGGTGCATCGCAAAGGTGGCCGGAACAGTCGTCACGGTCCTAGGGGCGATGCTCATGACACTTTACAAGGGAAACATAGTGACCTTCCCGTGGTCCGGTCGCATTCATCCTCATGCTGCTGCAAACAATGGTATTCCGGCCTCGAGCGATCCAAGTGAGAGAGAATGGATCGAGGGCTCTATCCTCCTCATCATCGCCACCCTCGCTTGGGCTGCCTTCTTCATCCTTCAGGTATGTTTGAACTTGAACTTTCCTTTTGCTGCCCCAGATCGATTGTTTTCTTAACAAGATCGTTTCTACATGCAGGCAATGACCCTGAAGAGGTACTCAGCACATCTTTCGCTGACCACACTAGTGGTGTTCATCGGCACGCTCCAGTCCATCGCCGTGACATTGGTCATGGAGCACAAAGCCTCTGTCTGGTCCATCGGATTTGACGTGAACCTTCTCGCAGCCGCTTACGCTGTATGTCGGCATAACTTCACCCCAAATTTGACTCTCTTTAATTCCCATTTCTTTCCACAATGAACCTGCCCTGACATGACATTGGAATGTGACAGGGCATCGTGTCATCGAGCATTGCATACTACGTCCAAGGTCTGGTGATGAAGAAACGAGGTCCAGTATTCGTGACTGCCTTCAGCCCGCTGATGATGATCATAGTTGCCGTCATGGGTTCCTTCATCTTGGCGGAAAAAATCTACCTCGGAGGGTAACTCAGTCCCCAAAATACTAATTACCCTTCCTGTTTGCAACACTAATCACATCCTCACCATAAACTAAATAATTGGTGCAGAGTTCTCGGGGCCGTGCTTATAGTGGCAGGGCTGTACGCCGTCCTCTGGGGGAAGCACAGGGAAAACAAGGAAAAGGAAGCCGAGGTAGAAATCTACGAACCGGTCAAGGACGGCGATCATAACGGCAACCCGACGTCAGTCCTAAACCACGAAGACATTGAAGCGGCGAACAACGCCAACGGGGTCGTCCCGTCGGAGGTTGCCGTCACCATCTCCGGGCCAACCCAACAACTTCCCATGGTGGCCATCAAGGCACCCAAGGCCTAACTTTAAAAAAGTCACCCACTAAACAGAAACATCAAAGAGGAAGCATATTAAGCATTAGTTTTCAAGTTGAGACTACTTTCTTTTTTCTTTTTAGAGAAAACTTTAATCACCCCTGTTGTATTTTCTATTTTGCGCCCATCTGAAGAGCCAAGATGCTCTCGCTAATTGTATCGGTAATCGGATTTTAATTCGAGGAGAGAACCGAGTGTTCAATAATGAAAGAGAATAATGGTTCTTTGCCATTGGATGCAACGTCATCACGAGTGTCCCATGCAAATGGGAATGACACGTGTGTTCGGAATTAGTGTTCGGGTGGTGACGTATTAATTCCATTCGGTCCCTCTTTTGGGACCATCTCTTTCATTTGCATGTTCTTAACCCTTAAATGAAATAACATCGTTTTCGACCTATTTGGTGGCGCCAGTCGATGAAGCCATGTACAGATCAATCCCGCATCCAACGCTCGCGAACATCTCAAGACACGCTTCTATCTACCCTGCGTAATAGCCAGCCGTGTACGCTGATTCCCATAGACAAAGGACTTATCATATAAACCATCATATTCCATAAGCCTGATGAAAGAATTATGACGGACAAGCCATTTCATCGTCCATGCATCTTCCCCCCGACCATCAACGATCGCTTGTAATAATCCCCGACATTTACAAATGTTGTATCTCCCACGTTATTACGTGATACAATCTCAGGGTTTCGCTCCTTACTTTTGCGTCGGGATCCGCTAGTCATTTTCGTCCTGACTCAAGATCGGTCTTTTGGCTCGTGTCCTGTAACATGATTTATGCACGCCAAACTCGTTGCCGAAATACGAGTAGCGCTCACCACACTTGCTTGTTAATGACCCAATCGAGTAGTATTTCACATGTTATGATGTTGTGGCTCGAAGTACGAAATATTGCGATTTAGAAGGTAAGATATACAAAAGGTGGGAGAATATATTTTTAGGGGAAATATATTTAGTGATATTAGATTTTATCACAATATATTTACCTCCCGTTAAAGAAGGTTATGTCTCTTAGATTCCGACTTCTTAGGTGTGCTATAAATAGGTGCCACCATACGAAGTACAAGACAAGGGAGGGCAAATCCTGAGAGCATAAAGTAGGAATACACGAGTGCAAAGAAATGGTACATGTTGGGGAAACACGAAAAACATTTCGGGGTTATTTCTTTCCGGGAAAGCGGGATCTTGTACTCCATTGATATAGTGAAATCTTCTTCTCCGCCCGTGGGCATACCGAACCACGTAAATTCTTTGTCTCCTTATTCTTCGTTAACTTTCGATCGAGAACCAGATCCGGTTCGACACCTTCCAAGGGCTTTCGTGTGCGCCAACAAATTGGTATCAGAGCTTGATTGTGTATAATCGATATCTTTGGCCGGTGGAAAGTTCGAGATCAAAAAGTTGGATGGAAGCTCGAATTTCGGCTTGTGGCAAGTCAAGATGAGGGGCGCTACTGGTACAGAGTGGATCGGAGAAGGCTCTTAGATCAGTTGAAGAGCGATTCGAAGTTGACTTCTCACTAGTAGGAGGAGATGGATGCTAGATCTTTATCGACCATTTAGCAGTGTCTATCCAATGAGGTTTTGACGAACATGCTCAAGGAGACAACAACGGCCGAGCTTTGGAGTAGGTTGGAAAGTCTGTACATGATGAGGACTCTGAGCAACAAACTACTTCTCAGAGAAATGTTCTTCATGCTCAGAATGATGGAAGGCATGTTTGTTAAATCCTACCTAGATAATTGGTTGTCTGCATCTTTGGATTTGAAGAGGATCGGCAACAAGATCGATGAGGAGATCCAAGCGATGATGCCGTTATGTTCACTGTCCGCTTCACACTAGAGATCTGAAATACGTTCTTGTATGGGAGAAGTGTTCTCACTGTTGATAAGGTACGATATGCTCTTTTATCAAAGGATTTGATTGACAAAGAGTTGACAAGTGAAACAGCGCGACCCATGGTGGAGGCATTAACAGTAAGCACGATCAGATCCAAAGCGACGATGTAAGGTGCTGCGATAAGAAAGGACACGTAAAAAAAAAACTGTAGGAAGCTGACAGGAAAGGATGGAGAATTGCAAGAGTCAGTGACGGTTGCTGTGTGCACCAGCGATAGTGATGCTAGAGACAGAGATGTACTCATGGCTAGCGAGGTGTAGATTGTCGAAACCGAGTTGGAGAGACCATCAGACGAGGATTGGATGCTCGACTCAGGGAGTACTTTCCACATGAGTCCTCATAGGGCGATGTTCACCGTATACTATTCCACTGCAGGTGGAGAGATATGCTTGGGCAACGGTCACAAGTGTAAGGTTACAGGTATGAGAACGGTTCGACTTAGAATGAAGGATAGATCTATGAGAGAGTTGGCCGGTGTCCGACATGTACTTCACGTCACGAGAAATATTATTTTCGTGAGTATTTCAGAAGCCAAAGGTACAAATTTTCTACTTCAAGTGGAGCCCACAATGTTCGCCAAAGAAGGCAGGTTATGGATGACTAGGAGTCGATTGAAGGATTCGTATGTTATGAGAGGTGACGTTGCTGTTACCACTATTGGGTCTTTTGAAAGACGTCATGAACCTTTCAAGAGGAGTATAAGTCATCGGAGAAGCTTGATAATAGGTCACGAACGCGGAGAAGCAAGAAGGTGTGGGTAGTCAAGTCCGTCGTGGATGGGTTTTGATGTTCCACTGACTAGACTCGTTGGAGCCTAGATGAGAAGAAGGGAGATATTCACAGTTAGACTCGGGAAAAGACTAGTATGAAGTGACAATTGCTCAGACGTTAGATTCTTAGGATTTTGTGGCTCGAAGTTTGAAATACTGCGATTTGGAAAGTATTTGATTCGTTCACAGTGGGAGAATATATTTTTAAGGGAAATATATTGAGTGTATTAGATTTCATCACAATATATTTACATGTCATAGAAGATTATATTTCTTAGATTCCGACTTCTTAGGTATGTTATAAATAGGTTCCATCATACAAAGCGAAGTACAAGACAAGAGAGAGCAAATCCCAAGGTCATAGAGAATGAATACACGAGTGAAAAGAGTGTGACGGTAAAGAAACGGTGTATGTTGGAGAATCACGAGAAAAACTTCGGGGGTTATTTCATACCGGGAAAGCGGAATCTTGTATTCGGGTAAGTCGAGGGGGTTAGAGAGGGTCTCAACCTAAGTTTACTCTGTTGATATAGTGAAATCATCTTCTCCGCCCGTGGACGTAGATCAATTGACCGAATCACGTAAATTCTTTGTCTCCTTATTTTTCGTTAACTTTCGATCGAGAACCGAATCCGGTTCAACACGCTTCTATGGAGTTCCGCGTGTGCCAAAATCACATGCTAATTGCAAACGTTATAGGTACGACTCATGAACAAAAACGTTTTACGAACGGATGGAAGTCATTTCGTTCCGTACGCCAGTACGACTAACTACACCAATACCGAACTCACGTTAGCACAATCTTGAAACAAAAGGGTTCAAAAGCCTCCGTCGTCATATCACCTGGGATGTTAGGACAACGGAGTCCATGAAGTAGGCGTCCATATACTCCGAAGTACCTGTCTAACCGTAGCAACGACGTAGGACGCTCGTAAAGGTGACCACACGTCATGTCACACATTGCTTAGATTACGTCCAGGAAGCCTCTGAATTGATTATGGCCTGGAGAAACGAGGAATTAGTTCACGTCCCGGCTTCATCCAAGGAGAAATGGCAGGTCGTGAAATTAGGAAATCGACCCCAATGAAATGGAAATGATTTGAGTCCACTTCTAGGGTGGGGCGATTGAGCATCTTTGGCTGGCCACTGATACATCTGCAAATGAAATCCGTCTAGTATAACCAAACCCAATTCCCCCTTATGTCCCCATAAATCCCGCCTGAATGGTCACGATAATTAGCAGTCGTCGGTGGTCGGAAAGCGTCCCACACCCCGTGCAAGCTAGATAAAAATGAATAATACAACCTCGAGCTACCGCGCACCTCGCGGATTAGTGAAATCTGACGACAGAACATCATGGTGCTGCCGATTCTCCACATAAGTTAGTTCCTTTTCATTGGCGTCGAGAGACTTCTTCCATGTTCATAATCATAACTTTAATATTTTCATAACCAAATCGATCCGATTTGTGTGAGGCGGGGCCATCTTTCATTTATTGTTCCTACTTCTTTCTTAAGAAAAAATAATGCCCTTGAAATGCACCACTTTGAACCCATATACATATAACAATACATATATGGTGTGATGCGACTTTACTTGCTTTCTTTGTTGCCCCCCAACAAAGCACAATGATAATGCGTCTCTCGTCAGCCGCCGACAGCTCCTTCATTTTTAATATTAAAAAGGAGAAGCAGCGGTTGAAGAATGATCACGTAAAATCCCACGTTGTATAAAGACGGATCGTGTTTTCATGGCATGAGTCGGAGGTTGAGTGGTGAACAGCCAGCCAGCCGATCGACATTTTTTGTCCGAAATATCAAAAGTACACGTGTTCATTTTGATTTACAAGTAGTTAGTTCACTGTGGTGTGGTGAGGTGGGATCCGTCGCCCGACATCAATCGAGTACATATTTGCCCGAGAATCTGATCCGCCAATCAGATTACCAATGTTCGGCAGTGTTTGGATCTCTCAAGGTGTTTTATGTTAGACTAATACCTTTTTTGTGCATCGTAGGGGGCCCCCAAAACTATGGATCGTTTATATTCCTTAAAGAACCCAAGGGCCTGTTTGGTTCTCTCTTGAATTCGTCCTCCTTTCATCTATTTGACAAACAAAACGTTTAATGGGTCAGTTTTTTTCCGGGCGGGTATTTGAAAGGGGTTTACCTTAGTAACAGGTGGAGTACAAGAAAAAAAAAAGAGAAAAAACATTTTCATTATTTTTTATTCTCATTTTCTTTTTGTAGCTTTTTCTGAAACCAAACCATTAGAGGAACAAAGTTAAAGCTTTCCTTCTTTTCGTATAAAATGCAAACCGAAAAAAAAAACAATTTGAATAACCAAACAGGCCCTGAATTCGTGAGTTGTTTGGACTGGCAGGATTACAAATCAGCCCAAGAATTTGATCCTCTCTGGGCCGTCGGCCGGCCTTTCGATGAAAAAACACAGATATAAAGAAAGAAGGCAAAATATATTTTTATATCCTCAACTTTGAGCCAACTTTTTATTTTGTTATTATTTTAGTTTGTTAACAATTCTGTCACCTAACTTTCGCTTTCATAATGATTTTGGCCAATCTTGAATTTTTTTAGCAAAAGCCAAACAAGTTCTTAATATAGTCCGATCCGTGTCTTATAATAGTGGAGTTCCAACATCTCATTCATTTGCCTCATAATCCACTTTACCCGTAACAATGGCCTCATAATAGAGCCACCATCTAGCCTTCATCAATTTTACGTATTTTTTATACCATCAACAACTATCGTCCAACTTCGACTCCCGACTCACTTAATCTATTCATCGAAATTTTAAAATAAAATAACATATGAGATGTTTCAATATTATTTTCTATTTTTCTAATTTTTTTTCTTTTTTAGTCAATAAATGAAAACAAATTATGGTGTTTTACTACTATTAATACCCGGGTGTTAATTTGGTACATCATGAATTAAACCAAACTAAACAAATGTTTTTTTCCGATTAGATTAAGGCTATAATGCTCTTTGTCATGATATTCCTATGCTTTTTTATTAATTTAGTTTGAAAATCAAATTCATTGGCATCGGAAAAGCAACGCGTTGAAAATATTCGGCATGGATTTTACAATGGTTCGAATGTGGTCGCCGTAATGAAAGGTAGATGAAAATAAAAGCAAATGAATTACAACTAAGTTCAAAAGCTTACAACCATGAAAATAAAAGCAAATAAATGAGGTGAAAACTGGAAAAGGGTATATGGTGTAGACTTGTTACAGGCGCCGTAGACTTGCAAGCAAGTGCGGTGGAATCTGGTCTTTGATGTAATGGCAGATATGGATGTGGATGTGGATGTGGTGTGGATGCCGGTGGTGATGGTACGACAAAAGAAAGGGTTTGGAAACAGGTCTGGAAACTGGAAGTCGAAAGCGGAAGGCTGAAGACTAAAAATTGAGAGCTTGTAGACAAACAATGTACTTTGACCTTAGACGAATGTATGTGTCTGTTTAAACTATCATTGTCTTTTATGTTAATCGGATGTTCAAAGACGTGGGTCACTCCTTCCCAGATCTGAAGATCATCTGAAATCATAGGGATATTACCTCCCTAACCAATTTCCTAGATCTCGAAGTCAAAATCTTTCTTGGCCTTCGTAGACTTTGTCTCAGGTAACTTTACTTTGTAGTCTTGACTCGTTCCTACCTTTGTAGACTTGGTTCGGGCTTTTGCCCCTGTACACACTTAGTATGAGCTCGTAGACTTATCCTAAGCTTCATTTATATTCTTAGTAGACTTGTTTAGTAGCGAGACTTAGCAAACTTGTTGTGAATAAGTGAAATAGTATTATAAGCTTCTAGTAAATAGGACTAGGTTCGGGTACTTAGGCACAATATTTTCTCTTACAGAAACAAATGCATTATAAGTAATTGGCAAAATATCGATTTTTGGCCCCAAGTATTGGCAAACTTTTCGATTTTGTAAATCGTTTAAAAATTTTTCAATTTGGCCTTAAATCGATAACACTTTTGTATGAGGCCTTATTTGTGACGGACGTTAGATTATTGACGGAAATGTTGGTGAATTATTTACGTGGCATTGACATTAATATTTTTTGTCTTACGTGGAGTTACCTGGTGGGAGGAATTACAGGTTAAAATCAAATCGCAGAAAGAGGGGTTAGGGTTAGGGTTCTTCAGGAAGGAGATTTGGGTTTTCTCTCCCGTGGCTTTCGTTGGCGATCCTTGAGGCGTTGTTGCACGATTCCTTGGTTTTTCTCCTCCAGGTAAGTGTATTGCGTCATTGTTTTCTGTTGTTGGTGTATTTCTGCGTGGGTTTGGTGGAAGGGTGAGATGCGGTTTTTTTGGAAATGCATGTGGGTAGACAGGTGAGAATGAAGCGTATTAACGTGGATATGCATGTTGGTGGCAAGATTTGTAAGTATGGGAATGTGGACTGTGACCTCATGGGATACTTCACGTTAGTGGCTTTTGGGCAAGATTCTGGATGCAATGTTAGGTCAATGTGGTGGCAGCTTCCCGATGGTAGTCGTAGGCAGATAATTAACGATAAGGATGTAATGGAGATGTGTGATGCATGCAACGATAGGGCCACTGTGGATGTATATTGCGAAGGGCCATTGATTGAGGTACTATCTGATGATGAAGCTGTGAAGGAGGTTAGTAGCAGCAGTATTGATATCAGCCTTAGTTTGACAAGTAATGATGATTCAGAGAACGATGAAGTAGGTGTGGTATCCTCGGAGGCAGGACCGAGTGTAGTTATGGAAAATGTTGTTGTCGAAGACAGGGTTGATGGTAATTGTCCCGAAGCTGAAGAAGTAGCTGGTTCTGTCACTGTGGAAGTTTGTAGTGTGGCTGGTTCTGAGTGTGACCAAGTTGAACATTCTGAGTATGAAAGTTCTGACGAGGATATGCTCCCGGATGATGGGTCATTCACAATATCATTCAGGAGGAAACATTTGAAGGCTGAACTGAGTACTTATAATCCAGGTTGTGATCACAAGTCATTAAAGTTCAAACCCGGCATGTGTTTCGAGACACCAAACCAGATGCATGGCGCTGTACAGAAGTATGCCATTGCTAATGGGCTAAATATACGTTGGAAACATAGTTCCCCAGCAAAGCAGGAGGCTACATGCGAGTCTGGTTGTCCCTGGAGGATTTATGGCTCATGGCTGAAGAAGGATGGTTCTTTCGCGATAAAGAATGTGATCGACACTCATACATGTGCAAGAAAATTCCAAATTAGGCAGGCCACAACGAAATGGCTAGTTGAGCAATTCATTGAAGGCCACTTAAGAAAAGGTGGTGTCACGGCCAAGGAAATTCAGGAAGAGGTCATGAAGAAGTATACAATTGAGGTTGGGTTGATGAAGATTTACCAGGCATGCTGGCTTGCAGATGGAATGATGCTTGGATCGGTTGATGATCATTTCAAGGATCTTAAACCGTATTTGGCAGCCTTGAGACTTAAATATCCGGGGAGTTGCTTTGAGTTGGTCTGTGATTTGACACAATCAACGGGGCTGCACACAACTTTTAGAAGGTTGTTCATTGGATTTGAAGCGTTGATTAAGGGATTCCTTCGCGGTTGCAGACAATTTGTTGGCTTTGATGGCACATTTATAAAGAACAAGGTTGGTGGGATCTTATTAACAGCCGTTGGCCGCGACGGGAATGATGGTATGTACCCCATTGCATGGGCAGTGGTGGAAGGGGAAAATCAACATTCCTGGCATTGGTTCCTGGAGATTCTTTTCAGAGAACTTGGGGTTGGTAGCGGCCATGGTTGGACGTTTATTAGCGACCAACAAAAGGTAGGTTGGGTTACTGTGATTTGCTGTAAGGCGTTGTGTTTTGCTGTTCCATACTAACTGTTTTAAGTTGTAGGGATTGTTGAATGCCATTTCATTGCTTGCACCCGAAGCCGAATCAAGGAACTGCTCCCGACACATCTACCAGAATTGGAAGGTCAAACATAGAGGTCTTTTCCTGAAGAGTTGCTTCTATAAGGCTGTTAGATGCACAAACGAGGTTGACTTCAACATAGCCATGAATGAGATGAGCCATGGACGAGATGAGCCATGGACGAGATGGTGTCCCGGGATCCCTCGAAGCGGCTGCAGATTTCCACAAACAGGGTCCCCAACATTTCTGTAAGGCCTTCTTCCACCCTTGTAGCCATTGCGGAACACATAGTAATAACATGTGCGAGACGTTCAATTCCTATATTGTTACCGCTAGAAGATTACCATTGATTGACATGTTAGAGCGAATTAGACGGCTTCTAATGGTGAGACAGTTAGAGAAGAATAGGGCTGCAGCTAGGAGGGTTGATTTACTCACAGAGAATGTCAGGAAAGCCATTGAGTCTATGAAAGAAGGTGCTGCTAGATGGGTTGTTAAACCGTCAATGATGGAGAAGTTCGAAGTTTCAATGCCTTTGGTTGAGTCGGACAGGTTCTTAGTAGATCTTAGGGCTTGTAGTTGCAGCTGTAGGGCCTGGGAGTTACATGGCATCCCCTGTTTACATGCCCTGTCCTGCATTATGTTCATGAAATGGGACGTGGAGGATTATGTTAGTTCGTATTTCACCATGGACACATATAGAAGGGCGTACATGTATGTCCTAGAGCCTCTGGAAGGTAGAAAGTTCTGGCCTAAGGTAGATGAAGAACCAGTAAGGTCACCTCCTTACAAAAAATTGCCAGGCAGACCAAGAAAGCAAAAGAGAAAGATAAGCAAAGAAGAGGACCCAAAGAGAAATGCGACAAAGATGAGTAGGACGGGACTTGGGATGGCATGTAAGCTATGTGGCAACTGCGGCCATAACAGGAGGGCATGCAAGCGGCAGCCATCTTCACAGCCATCTTCCCAGCCAAGCTCACAGCCAACTTCATCCGACCAAGTTGAAGAATCTTCATTCGAATTACCATTCGCATATCCTAAATACAGTATGCCATTGCCAACGTAATTCTGATGTGTTATTACCCATCTAATATGTGTTTCGATTTTTCAGGTTCCGGTCATCACTGGAAAGTGAAGTGCAAGCTGTGCGGCCAGAAGGGACATAACAAGAGGACATGCAGCAAGAGACAGGCTACAGCAAGCTCGAGTCAAGGACCACAAGCTGAGAGAGGACCAGCACCACAAGCTGAGAGAGGACCAGGACCAAGCATGACCAGCACCTGACCAAGCCAACCATGATGAGGACCTGATTGTTGTTCTGTCATCTGGTTGTTATGTTATCTGTGTTCGCTATGTAAGAATGAGCTTGTTATGGAACAGGATTGTAAGAAATTCATGTCCAGATCAGGTTGTTATGACAAAATGTGTTTCGTTATGAAATTGGTCCTTTTAAGTACATAATAAACATCATCTGGTGAGTCAACATAAGTCAACATAATCTCCATTTCAGTAAATAACATAACATATCCAATCACTAATCACATAACACCTACTTCAACGATTCATATACAACAACACTAATTACACCAACTATCAGTAACACTCTCATCCATGACCTAATAAACATACATCTATTTTTTTTCATCATCTTCTGCTTGATAATCTCAGCTTCTAAATGCTTGATCAACGATTCCATAGCGCCTTCTCTCTTTTGCAAAATCTCCATGTTATCTTCTAGCATCTTCTTCTGCTCAAGAAGCTGTAATATCACCTCTTTCTGTCGTGCAGGTACAACCTCATCAAACCACCTAAAATAGCCACAGTCATCATCCTATAACACACAACATCAGTCAGTAACAGTCAGCCATATGGTATACAATACGGTAACAACTACAATACCACCTTCCACATTCGACAGCGAAAGAATCGTCTCCCAGGATTAGTTCTACTCCATGAGGTATACAATACAGCTCGCACCCCATGTTTGCACCTCCTTTCACTACTATCACAGGATGAATTTACAGAACCAACACAAGTGTCAAAACTCCCGGAAGCACTCATCGTACCTGCGTATACGCATTTATGAAAAATAAGCGAAGCACACAGACTATAGAAAGCAGCAACAACATAACGCATTCCCCAACACAGCGCACTTACAGAAAACCAACCAAACCACCACAACACGAAAAACATCTCAACCACACAAACACAGCGCGCAACCCCAACCCCACAAACACAGCGCGCAACCCCAACCCCACTAACACAGCGCGCAACCCCAACCCCACTAACACAGCGCAACCCCACAAACAGAACGCGCAACCCCAACCTCACATTGTTTAACGATTGAATCGAGCGAGGGAAGACAAAATCAAACCTAACCCCGATTTCTAACCCAAACCCTATCCCCAATTTCTTCCCCTTTCTTTTTCCTAATTTTTTATTTCCCAGCGCTTGCCACGTAGGCCAACAAATTAAGTAATTCACACGTCGGACGCCATGTAGGCTAAGGTAACGGAGGCTAATTGACACGTCGCGAAAATCTAACGTCCGTCACAAATAAGGCCTCATACAAAAGTGTCATCGATTTAAGGCCAAATTGAAAAATTTTTAAACGATTTGCAAAATCGAAAAGTTTGCCAATACTTGGGGCCAAAAATCGATATTTTGCCTAAGTAATTTGGTTTTCGATTTGGGAGTATACCAATTTCAAACCAACAAAATATATTTGTTGGAGAAAACCGAATAGAAAATTGTCTCATCATATCGTGTGATGAAACAGAAAGAAAATGGAAATTTAACTGAAGAAAGAAGCTGTGTCTTATTCGTGAAAATGCATATCGTAACTATCCAATGTGCCTAGAGTCAATCTCACCAACCTCAACTTCACCAACTCCCGGCGGTGGGTGGCCGGCCACCCCACCGGGTCCCACTTTCATTTCCGCTGTGGCCACCAACCCCCGGGCAACTCCCATCCTCTATTTCTTGTTACATTATTTCCATTGCCAGCGAGGCGTCATATTCACGAGAGCATCAAACTAACCAAGCGTCACGATTGCCTAACACACAAATGCACAAAAACCCACTCATCACAATGCCACCCGACACAACAGCACAAACAAAAGGAGAGTGCCCATGAAGAATTATAGACCTACCTCTTTGCCCCGAAAACCTACCAAGCAACAGAACTTCGTTAGTTCATGACTCGATTAAACGACCGAACGCGACCCCCCACCATGGACCGACCATATCGAAATCGGACCGAAGGTAACGTAAGAGTAAGACCCACGGGAACTGGAACGTTGTTTCTGATAATCAGGTTTGGTGAGGGAGTCCAGGTCCACCCTTTTTTATATATTTTTTTAAATATAAATTTGGGTTCGGTGGTCGGAACCTGCTACGTACAAAAACATGGGGCTGACTCGGTCATTTGTTGTGTAATGAAAAACATTCTTCGGAACCGAAACTGCAGCCCCCAAGCATGTTCTCTTTCTCTCCCTTCAACCTTCTGCTATAAGTCAAATCTAACCACGTTGGCTTCCCAGCATTCACTCTTGAGGCTGATTCAATATAAAAGATCAAATGACGGGTCTATTGGGGGACCAATGAAGAACAAGCTCTAAAATTTAACAACTCCTAATCAAATTCAAACCTGAATTAGATAAAGTATTACCTTATCCATAATCTTAAAAAAAAATTGGAAAAGAAAAAAGAACAATCCCCTAAAATAGACAGAGGCTGTTAATACCAGTTTCGAGATCTTTCAACAGAAATGATTAGATATAATAAATTTTGAAAATCTCCTTAACCAAATCCATACCACTTAAATCAATCTCATATTACTATACTATAAAATTTTTACTCGACTCACTTTTTATTGAACGTTATTTTGTCACGGTGACTTCCAAAGGGAGGGGGAGGGAGTTGTCCCAATTCCCTCCAACCCTCGCGGCTAAACTTACTTCATTTTACTAAATTTTGCTTTTAGTAAAAATATATTAAAAAAATACTTTTTAATAAAATTTTCCTAAAAATCGGAGCCGCGTCCCCCTATCTCATCATCTCCCACCAACCACAAACCCATCACCACCACTTCTCCCTCCAAACCAATCCACCCACGCCTAATAAATTAAAACCCTCCTCCCCTCCTGCCATCATCATCGAATCCGCCAACTGTCATGGAAATTTTGATCATTCGACATGAACAATCGCCCCCCTTGGGGGAGGGGGCTTCCCGTCACCAACCCTCTCGGGTGGACCCCACCTTCTTAAACCAAAAACTGAAAACGACTGCTTTTTTGCCTGTTTCTTAGTATTTTCAATTCGTATGGGTGTCTTTGCAAGTGGGTGTCTTAATTTTATGCATCCATTTTCATCAATAAGGACAGTTGTGGCTTATCTTAACCCCTCCCCCCTCCACCTTCTTTCAATTTTCCTACCACATGGAAAAACAAACATGTTAGAGGGTAGGACAAGTAATTTGTAAAAGAGGTTTTTTTATTGAACGATAATTTGTTTTGATACAATTGTTTGCTAATATAGAGATTACACTCAGCTATATTTGGTAATATATTGATTGTCTGTAAATACGATAATTCTATTACCTATAATTATTCCTAATTGTTTTCTAATTTTTCTCTATTGCCTTATCTCTAATTGTTTCCTGATTTTTCACACAAAACCACCTCCATGTATTCTTTCATCAAACGTTCGATTATAAGATAAAGCATTTTGCAAAAAGGAACGATCAGTCTTGACTCGTCCTTACAAATTTTCATGGTTTAGCATAACAAAAGTATGAGGAGGTGGTGGTGTATGTTCGAACCCTCACGTATTTGCTTGTGACAAGAAGGAAAATTGAACTTTCTTTTGATAAAGAGAGAAAATTTATGGGGCCATCCGAAGGCAGGCTCACCTACTCCACCCCCCCCCCCCCCCCCCCCAATCAAAAGCTCATTGTATATATCCAACTCCCTCCTACCTTCATCATCAACCTTTGATAAATTCACATTTAATCAATAGCCCCACCCCGCTCCCTCCCTCCCCCACCCCAAAACCATGGCTATCCCGGTTCTTTTACCGGTCTTGGTCGCGGTCCTCGTGGTCGTCGCGACGTTCCTGTATCAGAAGCTCCGGTTCAAGCTCCCTCCCGGCCCCCGTCCCTGGCCTGTTGTTGGTAACCTCTACGACATAAAGCCAGTCAGGTTCCGGTGCTTCGCTGAGTGGGCCCAGACCTACGGGCCGATCATTTCGGTGTGGTTCGGCTCCACCCTTAACGTGATCGTGTCGAGCACCGAGCTTGCGAAAGAGGTGCTGAAGGATAACGACCAGCAGCTGGCGGACCGGCACAGGAGCAGGTCGGCGGCCAAGTTCAGCAGGGACGGGAAGGACCTCATATGGGCGGATTACGGGCCGCACTACGTGAAGGTTAGGAAGGTGTGCACGCTGGAGCTCTTCTCCCCGAAGAGGCTCGAGGCCCTCCGCCCCATCAGGGAGGATGAGGTCACCGCTATGGTCGAGTCCATCTTTAAGGATACCACCAACCCCGGTACACAACTCCCCCCCCTCCTCCTCCTCCCATCCCAATACTTGAACGTCAAACAATTTCTGGTGGGGCTCGATCGATTAGGGCCGGGAAACGATTGATATTGACCCGATCCGATGTAGAAAAGTCGCACCCTCCCTAAAACTGGAAGATTGACATGGGCTAACTATCTGAGATTTATTACTGCACGACCTGTTGTTAGCTTAGTTGGGTTCGGCATGGAAACCTCGGTCCCATCGAATCGTGCATAGCGTGTTAGGATACAATTTTATTACAGTAAGAAGAAGATGAAGCCAGCCCTCCTTTGGGGGGATAATTTTAGCAGAACATGCTACTATTGATATGGATGTGGCGGTGGGTAAGAAGAAGATGGATAGGTTATGACGGAGCAAAAGGTTCCATATTTGGATCGTGGAAATAGTCTCCATATTGGGTGGATGGATGATACATGGGGCCACTAGAGTTTGGCTTGGCTTGGCTCCTCTATTATGATTAAATGAACTTAATCATAGAATGTGCATTTTGGGGGGTGGGAGAAAAGGAAATTGTGGTTGGTGGCGACCAATTTTGTTTTTTGTTTTTAAATAAATATTTAAATATGATCTGTTCTAATGGCAGTTGTTATGGGTTGTGAATGTGAGTGAATACATGACATAACCAGATCTGGCCTAACACCCTCTGACTTGTAACGTGGCCTTACGCATCACGATGCCCCCATGAGTCTCTCGTTCTTGCATTTCCTGGCTTATACCAATTCAATGGTTGGCAAAAGTTGGTATACACCCACCGACCCATCATTCATATTGATTCCTCTGCATTTTTAATGTAATAATGTCACCGGTTGTTATGTGGTCATAAGATGAGTAACATGAGGTTGTACTTGCTTTTGGGATTTTTGAAAATGGCGTTCCAGAGATGTCTGGGAAGAGCTTGCTGGTGAAGAAGTACTTGGGGACAGTGGCCTTCAACAACATCACAAGGTTGGCGTTCGGGAAGAGGTTCGTAAATGACGACGGGGTCGTGGATGAGCAAGGGATTGAGTTCAAGGCCATCGTGTCGAATGGGCTTAAACTCGGGGCATCTCTGGCCATGGCCGAGCACATCCCCTGGCTCCGCTGGATGTTCCCGTTGGACGAGGATGCGTTCGCCAAGCACGGGGCTCGCCGTGACCGGCTCACCCGGGCCATCATGGAGGAGCACACACTTGCCCGTCAGAAGAACGGTGGCGAGAAGCAGCATTTCTTCGACGCGTTGCTTGTCCTCAAGGACAAGTACGACCTCAGCGAAGACACTCTCATCGGGCTCTTGTGGGTGAGTTTCAGGGTCCTCTGTTTACGTAGCTGAGGAAAAGTCAGAGCTCTTGTGCGGAGATGTGGAATGAACGATCTATGCTATGTATGCAGGACATGATTACGGCAGGGATGGACACGACAGCGATCTCGGTGGAGTGGGCGATGGCCGAGCTGATCAAGAATCCCAGGGTACAACAGAAGGCGCAGGATGAGATCGACCGAGTTGTGGGTGTTGAGCGCGTGATGGCTGAAACCGACTTCTCGAACCTCCCTTACCTACAGAGCGTAGCCAAGGAAGCACTCAGGCTACACCCTCCTACCCCTCTCATGCTCCCTCATCGATCCAACGCCCATGTCAAGATCGGAGGCTATGACATCCCAAAGGGATCGAACGTGCACGTCAATGTTTGGGCAATAGCCCGTGACCCAGCGGTGTGGAAGAACCCGCTTGAGTTCAGGCCCGAAAGATTCCTCGAGGAGGACGTGGACATGAAGGGCCACGACTTTAGGCTGCTCCCTTTCGGTGCAGGCAGGAGGGTGTGCCCCGGAGCGCAGCTAGGAATCAACTTAGTCACATCCATGCTGGGCCACCTGCTGCACCACTTCGTCTGGACACCTCCCCCGGGGGTGAAGCCGGAGGATATCGACATGTCGGAGAACCCGGGCCTTGTCACATATATGAGGAGTCCACTGCAGGCTGTCGCCACGCCTCGGTTACCGTCTGAACTGTACAAACGCATCGCGGTGGACCTGTAAAATCTCCCTGGCGTACTTGGCTACGTTATTCCGTTCCCGATTACTTTTTAGATGAAGTTTGATTTCCGGTAATTTTGATATGAACATGTGTCGTGCGACTTATTAAGACATTCCCGTTGTTTTTTGAAAGGATTGTCTAGTACATTTCGTAGCAGTGCATTCCATGACAATCGCGTAAGTCAGACTAGTTAAATTAGGATACGATATATATTTTAAAAAAAAATGGTTGAGATTCGAACGTACGATTAGGTTACAACCACGGCATCATTAGCACGCGGATAGACTCTAAGAGTTTATAATATAAGAAGGTTTTGCGGGCACACACGATCGCATAATTATGTTCCGGGGTCAAAATCGGGGGGGACGATTACATTCTTATATATGTAATAAAGATAAAATTATGAAAACATTTTGGCGACCACGTCACGCTCGAAAACGAACGAATACTTTTTATTTTATTCAATTTTAAGACGGTAAAAAATTCCGAACTAGTTGTGTGAGGCGTTAACCGAAGAGAGACAGTTGAAAGGAGAAAAACGTAGTCAAACTCCTTTTGTACTCATCCGTAGCCACACCTTTTGACTATCTTCCTAACTGAAGGTTTCTCTGTTTTTGTTCAATGTAAAATGTTGTAAAACGATCAATCATCGTCCTCCTCCGATACAAATATTAAAAAAGAAAAAAACACCGGTTGACTAATGAAATAACACTTGGTTGTTATAATTTATATTTTTTTGATTATGAAATTTGGAGTACACGTGTTAACATGAATTTGCATTAGAGGACAACTATCAACATAAATAATAAAGGTGAGAAGCACTAATGTCAGCATTACTTAATGGCCGTCCCCAATTGCTAGAAAGTCTTCGGCAGTCAACGAAAAACTTCCTCTCTAGAAATGGCGGAACAGAGCAACCCCTCCTCCTCCTCTTCTTCTTCTTCATCAACTGCAGCTGCTGGCGAGGAGGATGAGGACAAGGACGCGAGGCCCCTCGTTTCGTACCCAAAGGTTCTTCCGGATTCATGCCTCGTCCGAAACCCACGGGTCGTCCCTCCCACGAAGAAGCTCCCTGTTCCTTCTCAGGAGGAGGTGGAGGAAGGAGGAGGAAGAGGAGAAGCCGAAGCTCCTCAACCGAGGGGGACAAAGAGGCTGAGAAAGAACCGCCCGAAGGCCCTAGACAAGATCCACCCGTCCGACGACGACGGCGAGGAGGAGGAGGAGGATGAGAACTTGCCGTTGTTCAGCTTCGGCACCCGGGCTTACTCCCCCCAGTTAACTCCAAAGTTCGGGTCGTTCGCAGGGGAGGGAGGAGAGGAGAGGAGAGAGTAGGCAGCAGCAGAAGGGAAAATGAAATCTGTGGTTTAGTTGTAGCAGCGGCGGTGGTGGTTGTAGAATTGGGTCATGAGGGAGATCAATTATGATCCCTCTCAACGGCAAGCGAATTGATTCTGGGGATTGTAAGATAAAAAGGAAGGGGTTGGGGGTGGGGGGATGATTGCTTTTGGATGGATGGATGGATGGATGGATCTGCAAGATGTATGAATATGATCATTAATTATGTTGCTGTTGTTAGTTTGCTGGGAATGACGATCCAGAGATTGGGGGCGATTAAAGAGGAGAACCCACCCCACCCCATTTCCTTAACTTAGGATTCGGATTTCGGACCATCGGGGGGGTGATGATGATGATGATGATGTTGGAAATGAGTGGGGGGTGCACGTGCGCACCCTCCCTTTTCGCATCCTTTGTCTTTTCTTTTCCAAATTCATGTTCTCAACTGAACAGAAAAAGAAAGTGAAGCAGAAGAACAGATGAAGATGGTGATGAAATTTTTTGTCGATGGTGGGCGCATTTCTTTTTGACGATCGCACGATTTGTTAAATGATGTATTAATTAAATCTATATAGAACATCATAATATAAGACGGTGGACTCTGCATTTATCACTGATGACGGGACAAAGGTGGATGGGTGGATAGACCGACCACATAGCCCAGTAACTACGAGTGAAAGCATGTCGGATTTTCTCACTTTTAAATTATTAAACTTTAAATTACCTACGAAAAACTACATCGATTAAAATTATATTTAGGAAATTTGTAGTCTATTTGTTTTTATTTAAAAAAGGCATAATTAGCAAATAGGATATAGCCTATACTTTGAAACGCATCTAAATAGGATACAAACTACCGCCGTTATATCATCTGTAGACTCTGTCAACCTGTCCACTAACAGCGACTGACGTGGATCCCACATGGGTAAAACACTGTCATTAAACTCCCACTTTCCCCTTTCAGACCGAATTTCCTCCCCAAGTTCACCCCAATCGCCCCAATTTGCCGTGTCCTAGCTTTTTATATGTTGTTGGGAAAGACGAAGCCTGCATCACCTCCCTTCATCTGCTTCCTTCCTTTCGCAAGCATCACCTCCCTTCATCCGATCATTCCCCATAACCTTCTTCCTTCCTTCTGCCCTCCTGGTAAGTTTTTCTATTTTGGTTTGTAATTTGGGTTGCCGATTCTGTATGTGGGTACTATCTGAGTGCTAATGCAAAGACGGGGCCGATTCTCTTTTGTAATTTGTGTTGCCGCCCCTGTAATTTGCATTCAAGTAAGTATACCCTTCTGCCCTGCTGGTAAGTCTACCCTTCTGCCCGCCACCATCCAACCCTTGCTTCTCTTATACCAACCGAAATTTAAGAGCCAGTTGTTATTCCGTCCATTGTTTGTCATTTTTCTTAAATTTTGTCTCGTTTTGAAGATAGTTGTGTAGCTGTAATTTGTGACAATGATATTTTGTTGATATATTGGGTAAGTTTTTCTGTCTGTCTTATTTTACTAGCTCTTGAAGTTCGTTCGGTGATGGGATTCAACAAAAGTTGTTCATCCAGAAGCTCTTCCAGCAATGTCATGGGTGGTCATGTTTTCTGTCATTGTGGAATGGAGTGCAATGCTAAAACTGCTTCAACTACGAAAAATTTCGGTCGAAGATATTATGGATGTCCTCGTTACAAAGAATCAGATGGTGGATGTGGATTTTTTCAATGGATTGACTTTGTTAGTGGTGGTATTGTTTCGGAGAGTGAGAAGGTAGTCAATGTTGCTGCTTTTGAGGCTAAATTGCGGAAGACGGAGGTGGAATTGATCAAAGCGAAAGCGAAAATCGAGATGTTGAAGGCTGATGCGAATAGATATATGTTGATGTGTTGTGTTTTACTTTCGGTAGTTTGTATTTTAGCCTATGTAGTTGCTGTTAGTAAGTAAATGGTAATTTATGTACCCCATGACAATGAACAATTATATGTAATCACCTTTGTCTGTTAAAGAGCAGAAACTACAGAAATTGCAGTCCAGAAACTGCGGATTGAATATTGTGGCAGCACATGTTATGCTACATGTAAGTTCAGAAACTTGTTTTGGATTGCAGTTCATGCATCGGAACTGCAGGCATGTAAGTTCAGAAGATGGATTGCAGTTCATGCATCGGAACTGCAGGCATGTAAGTTCAGAAGATGGATTGCAGTTCATGCATCGGAATCGGAATCCGATGCATGAGCTGCGGATTGAAGTTCAGAAACTTGTTTTGGATTGCAGTTCATGTTATGTTATATGTAAGTTCATGTAGCTACATGAGCTGCCACTACAGAAAAACAAGATTACATGCTGCAGTTTAGTGAGGTTTGCAGTCCAGAAACTCCAGAAATTTAGTCTTTCTGTTAAAGAACAATCATCTTCATCTTTGTCTGCATAAATTTAGTACAGAAACTGCACAAATTGCAGTTCAATCATCATCACCTTTGTCTGTTAAAGAGCAAAAAGAAAGACTAACGAGATTAAAGAGAAGCCCGCCAGATCCACTTCAATTCCCATCATTTCCAACATTATCATAGTTATCGAAGTTTATACCAGCAACACACGACTCTTGTGTGTCGCCGATGCCTACGTTCTAACTGTTTTATGGATGCTCTTGTCTTCCTTCACTACTTGAAGCTTGAAACCATGGTCTCTCAATCCTTGGCCTACCTCTGACAGTGGCTCTTCCTCTGCCAGACAATCTCATTATGGCTCTGCCTCTGCCTCTCCCTCTGGATGTGGCTCTGCCCCTTTGAACTTCTGTTCCATGCCCAACAGATGGATGTGTATCATATACATGAAGAATGGAATATAAAAAACATACAAATACCATATTCCAAGATGTAAAATTACAAAGCCATGTAAATACAACATGTGTACTTACATTATAGATTCCAGGATGAACAATTACAACATTTTCATGTTGTACCGAGCCACTAGGTTCAGTTGGAGAAGTAGGCACATGTTCGCTCTTACAGCTTCTTTTGTTATGCCCATATTGCTTGCACTTGCTGCATCTCTTCTCCAATCCTCTTCGTGGTAATTTGCTCAGATTTTTTGGCTCCTCATCTGCACTCTTCTTCCTATTCTTCTTAGGCCTACCTGGTCTTGTCTTAAATGGTGGAGGCTAGATGGGTTCACCTTCAGCCTCGGGCCAGGCCATCTCCCCTTCTAATGGTGTTAACGGGAACTTGTATGCCTTAATGTATGTTTCCTTCTTGTAAAAATGACTTACATAGGCCTCAAGTCGTATTTCATGAAATTTATTGAGGCTACCGCATGACAACAAGGAATTCCAGTCAAGTCCCATTCCCTACATGTACATGTTCCCTTATTCAAATTTACTACGAACTTCTCATTTCTACGCACAACCTCAAATAACTCTCCTAAACACGGTTTAAGTACCCATTTCCCAGCATCTACCTTTAGTTTCTCAATTTTTCCTCTAATATCAGGACAAATGTTGTCATCCCTCCCATCAAACAATCTATTCTTATGATACATCCTTTGCATCAAAGTAGATCTAATGTCGTCCAATATTTCCACTATTGGCCTAGTCCTTGGCAAAGCAATATAACTGTTAAAGGTCTCACAAATATTATTGTCTGTCGCATCACATTTAACATTTGTGTTAAAGAAGACCTGCAAGGCATTTAACACATAAAACTTACTGATTTGGGTTGTTCATCCTACACGATAGAGTAAGAGAATAAAGCAATACCTTACAAAAGTGTTCTGGACCTTGTTTCAAGAAGTCCTCTGCAGCATCATTAGAAAGCAACCTCATGTTGTTCAGTGCTTACTTGTATGCCGGTTCATGAGTGCTCTTTACAGCAGTCCAAAAGCACTTCTTTAGCAACTGACCCCGATGAGAGCTTTTCCAGTTAGCATAAACATGTCTTGTACATTTTTGTGCTCTACTAGAGGTGCCAATTCAGCAACAGCGTGTATTAGTCCCTGCATAAGTCAAATTACAACATCCTTTCTTTAACTACATGTTGAAAAGAAAAGGCCTAATTATCAAATCTACCATGAACTTTGGCCCGTTTTTCCGATCTAACCAGAACTTTCAATAATATCATCAGCTAGCCCAACGTTTCTCCGTTATCTCAAATATAACCTCCGTCCATCCGACCATCGGACGGAAACTGACGTGGCTCCGACGTGTCCTTGACGCCGTTAAATCACCGTTTTCTTCTGAAGCCAAATTATCAAATATACCCTGAACTTTGACCCGTTTTTCCAATTTACCCAGAACTTTCAATAATATCATCAGCTAGCCTCACGTTTCTCCGTTATCTCAAATATGACATCCGTCCATCCGACCCTCGGACGGAAACTGACGTGGCTCCGACGTGTTTCTTGACGCCGTTAAACCACCATTTTCTTCCGACATTAGCTGACATGGCATACCCTACTTTCGATTTCCCCAATTTCGATTTTCCTAAATTTCAATTTCCCCAATTTCGAATCCATAAATTCTGATTTCCCCAATTTCGGCCCCAAATCAAACTACACCCAAACCCTAATCGAAATCAGGATTCCACCGACCCTCCTCCCGCTTCCTGTCCGCAACTCCCTCCCTATACCCTCCCTCCCATTTGCAGTTTCCTCTTCAATCCTTCCCCCACCGCAGCCCCTCTCGTTTGCAGGTTATTTGACAGATGTATCAAAAAAAATCTACAAACGGGAAGGGGCTGCGGCGGGGGAGTAGGCTCATGCGGGGAAATGATTGAAGAGAACCGCGAACGGGAGGGAGGCTGTAGGGAGGGAATTGCGAACGGGAGGCGGGAGGAGGGTTGGTGGAATACTGATTTCGATTAGGGTTTGGGTGTAGTTTAGTTTGGGGCCGAAATTGGGGAAATCGAAATTTAGGGAATTCGAAATTGAGGAAATCGAAATTTAGGGAAATCGAGATTGGGAAAATTGAAAGTAGGGTATGCCAAGTCAGCTAATGTCGGAAGAAAATGGTGGTTTAACGGCGTCAAAAAACATGCCGGAGCCACGTCAGTTTCCGTTCGAGGGTCGGGTGGACGGATGTCATATTTAAGATAACGGAGAAACGTGAGGCTAGCTGATGATATTATTGAAAGTTCTGGATAAATCGGAAAAACGGGTCAAAGTTCAGGGTATATTTGATAATTTGGCTTCGGAAGAAAACGACGATTTAACGGCGTCAAGGACACGTCGGAGCCACGTCAGTTTCCGTCCAAGGGTCGGGTGGACGGAGGTTATATTTGAGATAACGGAGAAACGTTGGGCTAGCTGATGATATTATTAAAAGTTCTGGTTAAATCGGAAAAACGGGTCAAAGTTCAGGGTAAATTTGATAATTTGGCCAAAAGAAAAAGTAAGCTGAATTAAGATTATACAAACCTTTTGTTTGTCACTTATGAAGGTCCAACCTTGGCCATCGTTCACACCCAAATCTTCAAACAGACTACTGAGGAACCACATCCATGATATTGTGTTTTCTCCTTCAACTACTGCCCAAGCAATTGGAAACATGTGATTGTTTCCATCCCGACCAACAGCACTTAAGAGAATTCCTCCAGCAGCATGTTTCAAAAATGTCCCATCAAAGCCAACCACATTTCTACATCCATGTCTGAAGCTCCTTCTCAATTCGTGAAATCCCACATAAAACCTTTTGAATGTGTTAAATAGCCCTATACTCGGTGTAAACTCAACCTCTAGTTTGAATGTGCTCTCGGGACACCTCTTACTTAAGAAAGCAATGTAGGACCTAATCTTCTTATAATGCTCTTCAACCGTGCCGTTTACAATCTTCTGAGCATGCCACTTTGCACGATACACCTGCAGTTTCTTCACCTCAAGCAAATACTTCTCCATCAAATCCACCATTACATCCTTTGCTGTCATTGTATCTAATGGCCTATTCATCTTCATAAACTCTCTGGCCAGCCATTCAACAGTTGCTTGTCTATTTTTTAGCGACCTGGTGCATTTATGTTCTAAGTTGCAAACCTTGACAACTATTGTACTCTCCCTCTGTAACCACGAAGCATAAACACGCCATGGACAACCATCGACTCATGCTGCTTCCATCCTCTTACTAGTAGCCCTAACCCAGTGAAGATCAACACCATTTAGGATGGCATAGTCTTCTACAGCTTGCTTAAACTGATCCAATGAATCAAAACTCAGGCCAACATCAAATACTAAACTCCTATTATCACACTTGGGATCATACATCCTAGATTTAACACCACTTACAACAAGTTGTCCATCTTCTTCATGTTCATTTTCATCCCTAACATCTACCTCAGAATCAACATAGTCAGAAGCAACCTCTGCATCTAGATCAAACTCACCATCAACTCCAACATCTTTATGCCCGTCTCCTACCTCAATTGATTCATCATCTGCCTCACCCTCCCGCTCTTCAACCTCAGTTTGTAAGATATCCCTCTCATCTCCCTCGATGTATAAGTCAAGACAATTGGATTCCAACAATAAAGACACCATCTGACCTACTTGGCTGTTTGTAATGATTTATGTAAGCCTTTTGCCAAACTAGTATGAGGCTTAGCAAACCACATCCTATTTGGCTCGTATCCGATACTCCTAAACACGACCAGTCAAAGAAAGTCTACCCCCAACATGGAAAACCAAATCACCACAGTACACATTCATCTAAATCAGTAACAACACACTCAGATACTACCCACATACATAATCGGCAACCCAAATTACAAACCAAAACCGAAAAACTTACCAGCAAGGCAGATGAAGGGAGGTGATGCTTGCGAAAGGAAGGAAGAAGGTTGTGGGAAATGATCGGATGAAGGGAGGTGATGCTTGCGAAAGGAAGGAAGAAGGTTGTGGGAAATGATCGGATGAAGGGAAGTGATGCTTGCGAAAGGAAGGAAGAAGGTTGTGGGAAATGATCGGATGAAGGGAGGTGATGCTTGCGAAAGGGCAGGCTTCGTCTTTGGGGAATGATCGTTGGGGTGATTATTGTAACCTAATCAAAGCTAGGGCACGGCAAATTGGGGCGATTGGGGTGAACTTGGGGAGGAAATTCGGTCTGAGAGGGGATAGACGGAGTTTAATGACGGTGTTTTAGCCATGTGGGATCCACGTCAGTCGCCGTTAGTGGACGGGTGGACAGAGGCTACAGATGATATAATGGCGGTAGTTTGTGTCCTATTTAGATGCGTTTCAAAGTATGGGCTATATCGAAAAAAACGGCAAAAGTACAGGATATATTTGTTAATTAGGCCTTAAAAAAAATAACATCACTTTTTATCTTAAACAAAATTCAAACAAAATGACATTATTTTTATAAGCGGAAATGTATTTAAGGGTGAGCAACGGATTCAGGTAAAACGTGGAACCAGTCAGAATAGATACTATAGGGTCAGTATCAATAAAAGTTCTCCACGTAGGTCTTAGGTTCTAAATTTGATACGGTTTTAATTTCTCTCCTTGCAACCAAGCTAAAGAATTTGAAACAAAATTAGAAATTAGAAATTATATTTATAAATTAATTCTAATATTATCATTAATAATAAATTAATATATATTATCATTAAATTAATGTTAAATTATATTTAATAATAATAAATGTTAAATTTGTTGAAAGTAATTTATGATCAAAGCTAATGGGGTATTAAAGTTAGTAACGGAAATGTCATTTAAGTGGGTCATTTAAGTAGGCTATTAAATCTGTCATTTAATATGTCGATTTCTATTGTCATTTGAGTTTCCTACTCATCTCTATATAGAAAGGGATGTGTAGACATTTCATGTAAGAGAGTCAGAGAAAGTATAAGAAAGAGAAATAGCAGCCAAAACACTCCTTGTAGGTGCAGTAGCTCTATAGAAGGTTTCCTCTATTCTACAGAAGGTCGTCAGCAGTACAGAACCTACGTTTTGATAGCACATTCTCCCTTCCTATCCAATCCTACACACATAACCCCCCCAACAAATTTGGTATCAGAGCGCAGAAGGTCATGTTTGCATCCGCTGGCAATATGTTCTTCACTTTTTCTCCCAACCAAATCCCCATCTTCGACGGTGAGTACTTCGACTATTGGAGTTCTCAAATGGAGACCATTTTCCTTTCGCAAGATCTATGGAAACTTGTGAAGGAAGGCTACGAAATAGTTCCAGAAGGAATCTCTCCCAGAATGTGACAACACTTCAGCAGAAGGTGTCATCAATCCCATAGAAGATGAGCAGAAGGCGTACAAGGAGAACGTCATGAAGAATGCCAGGGCTTTACGGATTCTGCAACAATCCGTGAGCAAAACCATCTATCCAAGGATATTCGGCCTGAAGAAGGTGAATGAAGCATAGGAGGTCCTAAAGAAGAAGTTCAAAGGGTCACAGAAGGTGATCTCTATAAAGCTGCAAAACCTTTGGAGAGACTTTGACAATCTATCCATGAAAGACGCAGAAAACGTCAAAGACTACTTCTCAAGGATCGTGGAGATCTTCAATCAATTAAAGAGTTGTGGAGAAGTTGTTCCGGATCGAAAAGCCATGGAGAAAATCCTCAGAAGCTTGCCACAGAAGTTTGAGCATGTGGTAATAGTGATTGAAGAGATGAAGGATCTCGCAGAAGTTTCCATCTATGAATTGATGGGTTCCCTAGAAGCCCATGAGAAACAGGTCAGCAAGTACGCAACCCCGGTGGAGCAAGCATTTCATGCGAAGTTGAATGTTTCTGAGCCGAAGCAAGAACGTTATGGAAACAACAGAAGGTCCTACGGCAGAGGACGCGGAGGCAAGTCTCGTGGCAGAGGCAGAGGCTATGCAGAAGGACGACTAGAAGGTCAGCACAGAAGCGGTCATGGAGAAGCAGAAGCAGGATGCCGCATCTGCAGAAAGAATAATCATGAAACAAAATATTGTCGTTTTTGATGTAGGAGATGCAAATTCCCAACTCATTCAGATCGTGATTACTGGTACAAAGATAAAGAGCATAAGCGAAGCACAGAAGCATGAGGACAAAAGCTCGGTAAATTTCTCTAAGGAAGATGAACCTTCTAAACTTTTCTATTCTTCCTCTAATACCGTGCAAGATATAAATGAGATATGGTTCCTCGATAGTGGTTGTAGTAACCATGTCACAGCGATCAAGAAGAACTTTGTGGAGCTTGATGAGAAATACAACTCTCTCTTGGAACTTGGAGATAGCAAGAAGTTCAAGATAGAATGTAAAGGTATTGTTTCAGTTTCTAGTGTAGAAGGTCAATAGAAGAGGATGCACGACATCTTCTACACTCCAGAAATCGCATAGAACCTACTAAGTGTGGGACATACGATGAAAAATGGCTATAAGTTGTTTTTTACGGAAGGTCAATGTGAGATAACGGATAGAAACGGACAGAAGGTCGCAGTCGTGAAGATGACGTCCAACAATTTGTTCCCATTAAAGATGACTCACTACAGCAATCTGATTCTCAAAACTGAGGTTGTAGATGATTCTCATCTTTGGCATATTAGGTATAGACATTTGAACAGGAAAGGTCTAGCTCTATTGAAGCAGAAGGATATGGTGGTAGGATTATCTTCTATTAAAGATGTAGAAGGTGACGTCTGTGAAGGATGTGTCTTCGGAAAGCATCATCGTCTTCCATTTCCAAACACATCAAGGAGTGCTCAAGCCCCTCTCGAGCTGGTTCATGCGGATATTTGTGGACCGACTCAGACTCCGTCTCTCGGTAATAGAAGATACTTTCTGTTGTTCGTAGATGACTATACTATAATGATTTGGCTTTATTTTCTTGAGAGGAAGTCAGATACTTTCACCACCTTTATGAAGTTCAAAGCACTTGCATAGAATCAAAGTGGATATAGGATTAAGACCTTGAGGACAAATCGTGGAGGAGAGTTTTTGTCGAGACCATTCTTGGACTATTGCCAATAGAAGGGGATACAGAGGCAGTTGACTGTGCAGTATTCTCCATAGCAGAATTGAGTCGCAGAAAGAAAGAACAGAACCATTCTGAAGATGGCCAGAGGCATGCTGAAGGGCAAAGGTCTACCCAATAAGTTTTGGGCAGAAGCTATTAACACATCTAAACAGATCCCTTACAAAAGCAGTTAGGGACAAGACACCATATGAAGCGTGGCATAGAAAGAAGCCCGTGATGAATCATTGGAAAGTATTTGGGTGTATTGGATATGCACTCACACCCTTCTCAAGGAAGAGAAACGTTTGATGAGAAAGGTGAGAAGTTGATTTTCATCGGATATAGTGATCAATCGAAGGGATATCGTCTGTATAATCCGAATACTGACAAGTTAATTCTGTCGAGAGATATTATCTTTGATGAACATGCAGTTTGGAAGTGGCAGGAAGAGTCTTCTCTGACTCAGATGTTCCAGTGTACAGAAGCAGCAGCAGAAGTTACAGTACAGAATCCCATCGGAACAACAGAAGCTAGTTCCTCTAGAACCATTCCAAAAGCAATGGTTCCTATTGGAGATACACCAAGGAGGTATCGATCATTCATTGAAATTTATGAGCAAGCTAACTTTTCTCTTGCTACATTTGAGCCACATAACTTTGAGGAGGCAGCCAGAGAAGAAAGATGGAGAAATGCCATGAAGAAGGAGATTCTTTTAGAATTCATCAGCACCCATAATCAACCCGAAGATGTTCTTACAAATGCGGCGTCTTCTGAGAAGTTCGAGACATTCAAAGACTTCTTGAAGATCATAAATTAAGAGGAGGTGTTGAAAGTAATTTATGATCAAAGTTAATGGGGCGTATTGAAGTTAGTTACGGAAATGTCATTTAAGTGGGTAATTTAAGTAAGATATTAAATATGTCATTTAATATATCGGTTTCTATTGTCATTTGAGTTTCCTACTCCTCCCTATATATAAAGGGACGTGTAGACATTTCATGTAAGAGAGTAAGAGAAAGTTTAAGAAAGAGAAATAGCAGCCAAAACACTCCTCGTAGGTGCAGCAGCTCTACAGAAGGTTTCCTCTATTCTACATAAGGTCGTCAACAGTATGGAACTTACGTTCTGCTAGCACATTCTCCTTTCCTATCCAATCCTACACATAATCCCCAACAAAATTCGCCCTAATTTTTCTAAAATCTCACACTAATTTTCCTCCCAAAATACCAAAAACTTCTTGTCAATAGGTAGACTTGGTATGTCCAGTCTAATGCACTTCTTTTTCTTTGGCACAAAAGTTTCCAACTCTCCCCACTAAACTATTTAAAGCGGATTGAGTCAACAACCTTGAACCCAGCTAATCTCGTCATCTTATGCTCGAACTACTCGTTTTAGAAGGATTATCATATAAAAAAATGTTACAAATTCGTATTAAACTAAACTACAAATTAAACAATTTTGCTATACAATTGGACACCGAAATCAAAATTGTCAGGAATTGGAAGGTACCATAACCAATAGGATAGGAGGTTCTTCGATGGCTATTTGATTCACATGGTGGGTTCAAAGTTCTAAAAATAAGAAACCATACATTCTAGGGTAAGTTTCAAGTTGGAAATTGTCCATTTTACGGCTAGGATGTTCTTATTTTCAATATACAATTGTAATTTTTTGTATTTCATCTTATTTTAATTATGATAAGGGCAAAATTGGTTTTATTTTTTAATTTTATAAAACATAATAAATTATAAACACTAAATGATAAAATCTAAAACATTAAACCCCCGAAATGTTAAGCCCTAAATATTTAAAAGTTAAACCATAAATTATAAATCCAAAAATATTAAACCCAAAATGTTAAACCCTAAATATTAAGAGTTAAACTATAAACTTAAATTCTAAACCTTAAAAGTTAAATAATAAATTGAATACTAGATCTTAGTAAATCCTAAATGTTAAACTAAAGCATTCAATCATAAATCTTAAATTATAAATATTAAATCATAAAAATTAAAAGAAAATATTAAAAATAAATTGTATATTGTAGTAATTTATTTATATTTTAATATATTAAAATAAATAATTTATTGACTTCTTAATATATCAATGTTAATAAAGTAATTTTATAATGCTAAAAATAACGATAATCATGGGATTAATAAAATATTTAGTCATGGAATGAAATAAAAAAAAGATCATAATCACTCCTACTTAACCAGTTTCCCAAACCCTGCATTATTATTATTAATATCACTTGACATTAGAGGAGGACAGAACAGCCTTGGTCTTTAATTGAATTGGGTTAGCGAAGTTGGTGTTGGTGACGGAGTGGGGCTCAAACTCGGACAAACAATTGTCACACAACACACACCTCTACGGATTTGCCGTTTGGGAATAAGTTTTTGACTTCAACTTACTATCGTCGTTAAGCAGTTGTTTGAAATAATAATTTTAATTTTACGTATAAGGCGTTGTTTCAAATCGCGATAATGAAAAAAGTTAAAGTTGTGGTTCGAAATAGTTGTTTTATATATGTAAAACAAAATACGTTCAATCAAATAACAATTCAACGAATAATATTCGGGTAATTTCTGTAAATGAAACAATAGTAACAAATTTCTTTCACTACTAATAAAAATCCATAAAATTTGGTGGAAGATAAAGACAACATACTCATTACATAAGGCATGACCTTCATTTAAGGGGAGCAGATGGAGATTCTTCTCATATTCTTGTTCTTTAAATCTCCTAGGCCTCCCAGATTGTATGGCCATACTATTGGTATAGGAATGCACTAAGAAGGGGGGGTTGAATTAGTGCCTTAAGAGTTTTGACACTTTTTCGACCACAGAAGCGTGATTCTGTCAGATTTCAGAGACTGGATCTGCTGGACAGATTCCCAGTTCTGATATTGGTTATCTTATGTGTGTGACACAAAGATTTATAGTGGTTCGGCAAACAATGCCTACGTCCACTCTCCCAGCGCTCACCCCAATTAGGACGTATTCACTATGTTTAGAACAATGGACTTTACAGATGCACACTTCTATCAGAAATATGACTAACAAGTTGCACGTACACACGTAACTAACTCAACCCGCACGCAACGTGTCTGACTCCGGCTCCTCACTGAGCCCGTGGCTTGACAGTTACCACCTGCCCTCGTGGCTTAACGGCTACCACCTGCCCCTGCACACACCCTGTGTGACTAACAACCTGCACATAACATAATTAACAACTATAACACCAATAGTCTGCAGCTACAGAAGACGCTCTCTCTCATAGGCGATCGGCTCAGTAAATGAACGACGGACGCTCTCAGCTTTTGCAACGGTGAAGGCTCAAAGATTTCTGGTAAGCTTTTTGGTAGAACGACAAGTTGAAACTGTGGCTTCACTCTTGCATTTAAGCTTGTACGTAGAAAGGAGTTTCCCAATCAATCACCAACGGCTAGTTAATCCACTTTTCATTTTCTCCATGATACGATCCTATGGGAAAACTTCCAAGAACACAAAACATTTTCCTTAGTAATACAGAAAATGATAAACCAGATTAATCACCCAATAAGAAATAATGTCTTATGCTCATAAGCTGTTTTCTGCGACAGCAGAATCAATACTTTTTCTTATACGAATTTGGCATTGGGATTTATTTGTTTCCATAATATGAAAACATTCCCGTTGTAAAATATTCTCACCATATAGGGAGATCTTAACCTGATAAGGTCATTGCCAAATTCCATAATTATAGGATCACGTTAATTAAGGAAAAAAATCATCCAAAACAACTCAAGGTTCAATGATGAACCTGGACGTGATGCCAATAAGGACGTAACGTGCTCTCATATTGAACAATCTCCAATAAGGAAATCGTCACTCACAGAAATACCATCTTGTAAACTGTAGTAAGTACTCCAGCAAGGAGAGTTATAGCAACTGTGACATATATGCTCATATCTGTAACAGAGATAGTGGAATCGATAGTAAATCGTCCTCAGAACACCATTTCTGATGGCTAGATCATTTCCTCCGTTGAAGTACTCCACATAAGTCTTTTACGTATTGAACAGATAACAAAGAGCAGCTTCCACACTCAAGACATGTTCTTCTATACACTTAAATAACACATTAACAATACATAATCTTTGCCATCATCAAAACCAGATTATATCAACACATACCCGTATGATTAGTCTGAGTCGCCGGGATTTTCGCCAGTGTTGGTGATAAGGATCGGAGAGCTGGGTCTCTTTGTCATGTGAAGCGATAATACGGGTTTGAAATAAAGCAGAGCAAGAATCATCCCATTATCAGTGTTGGGTGTTTTAAAGCAGGAGCATATCTTTGTTCCACAGAAAGATCTGTGGATCATTCATCTGTGAATTCCTTGCCAGTTCTAGAAGGGAAGACCGACGACGAGGTCAAGCTCGGACCGGCCTTTGAGTAGCTGTACATCATTTAACACAAATACTTGAATACACCCCCTTATTATGGACAAGTGCAGAGATCTTGCTTAAATCCTTTTATTATTAGAAGCAACGAATGTGATGAGTAGAGCGTTTCGTGTTTCATCTCATCTGTCTTTTCAAGTATAGCAAACACATCCTCGCCATTCACCACCACCATCTGCGAAAGCAAACTATGTCTGAATCCCCCCTTGACCAAAAGTCCAACCGTGTCCAGTTCCTCAACTTCGAATCATCTCCGCCTCCCCTGCGGCTAAACAATTATCAGTTCCTCGCGCCCCAGCCTCGTTTCCTCAGCGACCCCCTCCAAGCCGTCCAGGCGGCACCAAGAGAAGGCGATGGCGGCCATCCTCCCCTGGCTGCTGAAGGCGTCCTTTCTACGAGGAAGAAGGCATCGAAGCGGAAGAAGCCGCCCCCATCAAAGTGGTCTCGAACAACCTTCATCACTGCCGATGTGGCCAACTTCCGCCAGATGGTGCAGCACGTGACTGGACCAAAGTTCGGTGACTCCGTGGTCACGAACCCATCCCCGCTGGGACCTGAGCCCTGTAGAGCACCTTTCAGCGGCAGCTCTAGCGACGCCATCATGACAAGCCACAAGAATGAGATAGGTAACTTAATGGCGGGTGGTTTTGTGCGCGCCGACACACGGATGTTCGAGGGGGAGCACCAAGCGGCGGTAGGATGGTTAAGACAGCCGGCAGCGGTGGTTGACAATGGAGGCGCAGGTGACGTAGCAACGTCCTTCGAGGGGGTTGGACGTTTCACACGTTGGAGTCGTGAAGAGAACTCCAACTCTGACCGACTTTGACGTATTCTGGTTGTATTAACACACAGCAACTAGTCTTTCTGCTATATCCTTTTATTTTTATTTTTTATATGAACTATTAAATTCGCCTTCTTTGTCTAACGAACACAAATTCCTTCATTTTGCCTTAAAATCTCCCAATTCTCATTTTACCAAACATCCGTTAGGGAGTTGAAAAGATAAATATAATTCCATTTGCATATTATATTAACTAATAAAAAACTACGTTAAAATAATCCTCACTAGTAGTAAACTCATTTTTTCTCAATATTACTTCACTTAAAAACATTTTTTTTTCAAATTAAAAATTTTTAATATATATATTAATGGGGGGTAGTGATAACGACAAGATATTTCTTCGATTGGGCTAAGTTAGCTAGAACGTGGGCCCGTACAGATGGATCCATTCGGGCCCATCTAAAAAGCCCCTGGAGAGGATCAGGAAGCGACGACGTTTCGGGCGGTCTGGTCTGGGTGGAGGAGGGGGGGAAGTGGATAAAACCGGAGGAAACATCTGTGTGACCGGAAAAGCACTGCCTTTGGGGACAACCATGGCTGTTCAGTGCCATCACAACCTTCTTCCCCCTCTCCTTCCATCCACGATTCGTCCTTCTCCGTCCCGACCCACCATGGCCGTAGCAGTTGCCTCCTCTGCAGGTATCTGATCTCCAGGCATTTTGGTCGAACACCTTGAGAACTGCACGAGGTGTGGCCTGAACTTTAATTTTTCAGCCTTTTCTTTTCAGTTACCGGGTCGCTCTTCGGGACTCCCCATTTGCGTAGGATGGGGTTGGTTGTTGTCGACGGCCGCGGTGGTCGTGGTGGCGCTCTGACAACGGCCAGGGCTAGTGCGGAGGCAGAGGCGGATGCGGCAGGGTCGGGGGACGGTGGAACATCTGTCGGGGAGGTTGTTGAGGCTAGCGTGCCGGTCGAGAAGCTCCCGCTGGAGTCGAAAGTGAAGGAGATGACGGAGCAGAGGCTGAGGATGAGGATGGCGAAGAAGATCCGGCTTCGGAGGAAGAGGCTACTGCGTAAGCGGAAGTTGAGGAAGAAGGGGCGATGGCCGCCTTCGAAGATGAAGAAGCTGAAGAATGTGTGAGGGTATGAGGGTGGGGCCTGATTGATTCACCTTTCGGATTTGCTTCTTGTTGTTGCTACTGCTGACAGGTTTTACCTACCTCTAGTGCTCGGGATTCAATCACTTAATGCATATCCCTTAAGTTTCTTCCATTGGTTTGATCTCTTCATTTACTGGGTTTCTCAATCATGTCATGCCCTTTCCAGTTTTCCTGTTTGCATTCATTTGGATTAGGAACCAAGAGTAGCTTGAAAACTCTTGGCATAGTAAGAATTCCGATGTATAGAAAACTTCTATTTGCAAAAATTCTAGGCCTATCTTTCTTGCTTACAGAGATGGTCAGGATGTTCTGCTAACACGAGTATCAGTCAGAGACAATCTATCGGTTATTATGGATGCCCAAAACTGATTCTTCGGCGGCTCTGGTTTTGGGCGAAGCTTGCAGTTTTCGTCTTCAGTTTTACACGAGAGTATCTCCTCTAAGGATGCTGGATTTGCACAGTGGGCACGTTGCGTTGATAATGAGCCACCTTCCTATGCATTCAGAGTGGAAATGGTGATTGCAGGGTAGACAGGAAAGCACTGCTCCATCTACATAAGATTGCAAGCAAATGCAGCACTCCTGCACATCATTGAGTAGCTGAAAGAGTTATCTAGGAGAAACACTAATAATGTTCAAATGCGTTAGGAGTAAGGTGGAAGCTGCAATGATCAATTGAAAAGCTCAATACTCAGCTATCTTAGAAGCGGCTGAAAAGTGGTAGGAAGTCAAAGGGAGACAGTATAACCTTCATGTAATCCATCGTGAAAAGAAGGGGAAGTAGTTTGTGAGTTCTCACCGAATCTTCTGGAGGTAGAACGAGTATGCCCTGGTCTCTCGTCAGACCAAATACTGGCAACTTCATGTCAAAAGTTCCTCCAGAATCAAAGCTCTGGTATATGCACTTGGGAAGACTCTTGATCATCTCTTCTGGTGCCCCCTCCGCACATGCAATGGCCAGGAGGGGAATGCAGCAAAACAGAGCTAAAAAGACTAGACAAGCCAGCACAATGCAGAATATCACGAAGAACACATCAACGGCCAAAAAGATCACTGTCAACCTGCAACAACATCTAGGGAGTTATACAGAATCAAAATATAGGTTAACACTAAGAATTAAACTATAGAGGATGAAATGTCTTCAAGATCAAGCAGATGAATCACGTCATATAGACATATGGGTGAATGCATCACTGCTTCAAATGAAACTTCCTATGAAATCGATCTTCGATTTAAATACTTGCTAATCGGTTTTTTTCTTTTCAATTACATCGCCTGGAAACGTAACTATGAAGAATCAGCCAAAACTTCTCACCAGTAAAGTCGAGGTGAATCTTGGATCAGCAGCTGGCCGCCGATAACTGTCCAGTAGAAACCGATCGCCCACCATAAGGACGAAAACAGAGTATTCATGGAGTCCAATCTCTTAAACATTCTGCAATGAACACTCAGGATGAGCATAAACAACAAAAATATTATGGTTACAAATGCATGAAATAAAATTGCTTTCACAAAAACCATTAGCTGGGAGAATGCAGCCAGTAACAATGCCAAAAGAACAGACTACTCAGTGGTTTGGTGCAGTGGTATGTATTTTACGGTACGTTCGGCATACATCCCTCAGATGGAAAGCACGGTGGTAATGGAGGCCAAGGGTCTATACTACGCCGGCAATCTGGTGGGTCCTGGAAAATGTTCGACAATGCAAAGACCAGCTACAATCACCAACTTTGACTCTCTACTAATGTGAATAAGCATCCAGGAAGCAACTGCGAAAAATTCTATTCCTCAGATCTGATTAATGTTCCCAGCCGCAGAATCGGGTATTAGAATCCCTTCACAACCCCGTCCCAACAGTTATGCAACACTCTTTCCAAGTTTACCCTACAATGTTCTGACAAGCGTCACGGAAAAACCTAAATTCATCCTTTGTTTTTGCCAAGACGAAACCAATCGACAAGCCTCAAACTAAATAATCATTGACAAACAACCCCCACAAACGCAACGCCATGAGAAGAACAGCTTGCTTGAGGAACGAAATTCACCTGCTGTGATCTACACCAGACAAGAACCCGACATCATCGTCCACCCCGTGACTCCTCCTGTAGTCCACGTAGACATACACGACATGCACCATGCACTGCAACCCGTACCCGAACACCCACAGCCTCAGCGGAGTACAGGGCCTCTCCTCCAACGTAGACAACAGCACCACCGCCGAAACCACCACGAACGCCAGGTTCCACGCAAAGTCAAGCACCGCAACCGGCTTCGAGAAAGCCGTGGACTCCCCTTCGATCGCGCCCCCATCACCATCGGCCCGGTCCCCCAAACAATCGAACGGGAACCAGCCTCGGCCACGGAGACCCTGATTCCGGGTCTCCGCGGCTAAAGGAGAGGAGGACGAGGACGAAGACGAAGACTCCCAGTTCTCCATCACAGTCACCTTTTTCAGAAACTGGGTATTGTACAGGGCAGCCGAAGGGGCGTAAAGTTGGGGGCTTTGTTGGGTTTTCGGGGGTTGGGGCCACACAGAGCGGGAAGTTGAAATTTCGGGAGAAAAGCGGAGGAAAGGAGAAAACGGGAAAAGGGAAGAAGTGTGGTGGTCGGTCGGAGAAAGGGAAGGAGTGGGGGGGATAAGGAGTGAACCCTGGGAAGAAATGGGGGGAATGGAGGAGGGTGGGAGCTGGTGGAGGTAGGAGTTTTTCTTCTCGGTCGAAGAGGAAGAGGTGAGGAGGAGGAGATGGATCAGGGGAAGGTGGCATTCGATAAAATCACATTATTACATAATATTTACATGTTCAACTTGTTTTTGGTGGTTTTAGTAATAACAAATAAAATCAAGTTGGACTGGGATCAATCATACACTTGACCAGTTTACATTCAATCAATCTACTCTTAAAGTTTTCATGCTAAATTTTTTAAAATAACAGAGGAGGAGGTTGCTTGAGGCTAAAACTTTGAAATTGACCTGAAATTCTTTAATGAATTGACGAAATCTCCTCTGAATTACTTCTTTGTTCTTTAATGCCCTCCCACCACACTGATTAAATCCATGAAAATCATTTATTTAAGTGCTTGAATACGTGGGCGTCGTCAAATTATTATTACATTGTATTGTTTTTCCCCACACCTAACCAATATGACGATGATGATGATGTTCAATTACATACTTAAAAAAGGTCAAAGCATCCATCACTGATGGGGTAGGCGAGGCAACATCGTATTGATTAACTCCAGTCTGTCCATTCGGCAGTTGTTGTTGTTGGGTTTTTCCTTAGATTATCATCAGGTCATCACATCACCACAACCAACACTTTTAAATTTATGCTGTTGAATGGAGTTGTTATTAATGTCGGGCCCTTGCTGTAAAACCCACCTCCTCCATTTGACCGATTTCTCATGGACCAGAGGGGTATTGATACATTTGAGTTTTTTGTATCAAATAATTTAGTGTACACAAACATCTCCCTTCACGATTTGGATGTTTTGATGTGTGTTTGATGTTTTCCCTTAAGCCCCCTCCAACAGATACGCCGACGACTTCACCGCGTTTTCGACGTCGACCCGGGGAACCGAGGAGCGGTCGCTCCTTCGAGCGATCATGCTGCTCTGCTCCTTGAGCAAATCAAAGCTGTTGAAGGAATGGGGAGGAAGCGTGACTTCCATATCCTTGCCAGCGGACTCGAGCAGCGTCTTGATCGGCACGACCTGCGTTTTTAAGTGGATTATGGTGCTTCTTTAAACAGGTGCATGGAGGGAATGAGTGTTTTAGAGGATTTTAGGTTGCCATATCATACCTTATTCGGGTTGGAGAATGAGTTCTCGTCCATCACGTTGGTGGAGGTCAGTGCCGTCCTGAACGAGCCAGATGATTGTATCGAGTTCTGGTCCAGTCCGCTGATGGATATGGTTAGATTGATCGTTTCACTTCCAAAGTTTACTACCTGCAATACCCTCCAGGATCTTAGTACGCGCCTTTATGTGAATAGGGGCGCATACGAGGAGTAACGTCCGAAGAGGGAATCGAGGAAGGGAGCCCGGTTCCTACACCTTTATCTTTATGTAGCTTTTCTTATCCTCTTGGCTCACATAGGAAATTGCCGAGGCGACAATCGAAGAGGAGCTCGACGTGAGGTTTGAGTCGAGAAGCGTCCCCCCGCTTGAATCGACGAAGAAATGCTGCATCCAGTAGCTCGGAGTCCCGTAAACCCGCGAAGAATCGAAGACAATGGCGTCGGGCTTCCAACTGAATAATTGCCCAAAACAAGGAACAAATGGCAGAGGTCATCTCCAGTAAACTTTTACGAAAATGAAATGTCACAGTATCACGTAAACGATATCTATACTTCCAATCGTTCTTGTTTGCGAAAAGTGGCGCATAGCTCGCCATCAGAACCGTATCACTGCATTGGCATGGAAAAAAAAGAGAAGGTGATTCTGGCGTATGTTCTCTGACATCAAATAACCAGAGAAGAAATCAAGAGAACAGAAAGAATTAGTACGCACCTGTTTTTCTCGATTCCGAGGAGGAACGCGGCTTCAGCCAGGGAAGCTAATAGGCTGCCCAAACCAGCATCTTCCTTCCACACGGCGTATTCACTCACGAAGGCCTAAAACGATCGGCCAACTTAATATGCTCAATGTTTATGGATGATGAAAAACCAATAACTGACAGTAGGCATCGGTCCGCACCTTGGGACCACTGCGAGATGTCTGATCAAAATGATGACGGTCCGAGAACACGCCATTGGCGGAGCTGTATATCTTACGAAATGCACAGAACCAAGCATCATCAAATACAGAACAACATATTCCTCAACAGAAAATGATGATCGAATTCCAAGACTCACATGATAGTCATACAGATCAGCAGGGTGATCCAACTTTGTCGACGACCCATCACAATTGGAGATTATCTGCATATCTGGATATGCATTTTTTATTGCTTGATAGAACTTCATGTACTTCCCTGGTCAATGGAGCATTATAAGATAGAGATTTAAATGAGTTGGATTCAAGATCTGAAATCTGGATGGAGACCTCGATAATCCGGTTTCCAACAGTCCTCGTTCCCGACGGCAACGTATCTCAGGTCAAAAGGCTCGGGGTGTCCCATTTTAGCCCGAAGAGAACCCCATTGAGAACTTGCGCTGCCTCTAGCAAACTCGATGCCGTCAAGTGCTTCCTGAATCAACATAAAGGCAAACAGCATCTGTCATGGTCATAACTTGAAAGTATCAATTGGCCATTCTACAACAAAGACTTACTTGTACAAAAGGTGCAATGAGCGGGGTTTCTACAGTTTCGTCATGGGCAATTCCTGCCAAACATATCCAGAAAGAAAACAATATCAAAATAGAAGCCGGGCATCAATGAGAATATCTGGTAATCAAACGTTGGGAAGATTCTTGAGTACCGTTGTTAAACACCCACACAGGGATCGCACCAAGGTCCTCCGCCAACTGGGTAAGTAAATAAATGAGCAGTTAGATCGACTGGAAAATGCCCGTCGAAGTTTGGTTAGAGGTCTGAGATAATAACTTGGAAAAACTCGTAATGACCGAGGGCATCATCAGTCCAGTAGTTCCAAACATCACCAAAGTGGCCTGGCCTCTCTTCCCACGGTCCGACGGTTTCTTTCCACCGGAATGCATTTCTCAGCTTCGCACCCTCAACAAAACAGCCGCCTGGTCCAAATTATTTGACTTGAGAAGAAGAAGAAGAAAACTGTAACGGCGATCCAAATGTTACTGTGGAATGCAGATAATATTAGATCAAGACAATTACCAGGGAACCTCAGGAATCGAGGTTTCAAACCCAAAAGCATTTCCATGAGATCAGTCCTAAAACCGTGTCCCTGTATTGGAAAATTCTACTCATATTTTGCCACTCTACACCATCCCTACGTTGAAAGCTCGTGTATATCGATCGGGGCTCAAGACAGACCTTATACGTGTCCGATGGCATAACTGACACCTGATCAAGCCAGATTACTCCTTTACTGGAAGTGGTCAACTGAAGCCTGGAATTGGTATCTGTGTCCTTAGCCTGCAACTGGAAGTTCACCTTTGACCACTTTGAGCCATCGGAATCAGAAACTCTACAATTTGGCAAACAGAAATTAATCGTAGGTATCAAGTCACAGATATGTTGCAATGCAGGTTTATGTATTGCTTACAGAACAATTGTAGATGCAAGTGATGACCCACTCGATCCAGTCAAGGATACGGTCAAGTTAATGGCTCCGGATGATCGAACATAAAAGACCACGTCGTAGGTCTTCCCTTGTTGTATGTTCTAAAACCGCAACAAAACAAAAGCAGAAGTATCATTAATTCTGAAAATGGAAGTCCCCATTGCAGATCGATGAGAAAAACTTAAGAATTGCGAGATGACCTACCATGCCCCAGAATCCTGGGTTGTAAACTCCGACACCACCAGCCGGGCAAATGTTATCACCCGTGCTATCACAGAGCACTTCCATCCTGAGCGCAACCTTGTTACGTTCGAACAAAGACGAATGGTCGGTTCCAACATCCAAGTACGTTCTGTTCCCGATGATCGACCAAGGTTCAATGTAGGAGGGAGCGGTTGGACCGCCAGCTTCGAACCCTGGAAGCACATTGTCTCGTGTCCTCAGAATGAAAAACACGCAATTTGAGTATAGAGAACTTCTGTAAACTTGAATAGATCACCTCGGTTGCGAACGAGTTCCGCCCACAGCCCGCCGGTCCCAGCGTGGTTGATTTCCTGCAGAAAAAGCGATGCTCTGATTACGACACATTTAAATCACAACCCGGAATGACATTCTACATCAATTCAACAAGTAAATACCGTCGCAGCATTTCCTAGCAAAACGAGATATCTCCAAAAGCGAATTGACCAAGCAAGCACACTAACCTCAAAGAACATCCCAAACAGGGTGGAGGGTATCGGCCTGCCTGTCGGCTCGGAAGAACTGACGAGCAACTCCGCCTCCTGATTCGAGCTCGCGGAACACCGGTCCAGCGAGCAACAAATCCCGATCAAGACAAACAGCAGAAGACCTCTGGGAAACCCCATAACTTTTTCAAGCACATTCATTCCACCTGACTAACTACACATCCAAAGTCAATCTATCAAAACAGACATCCCCAAAAGAGGATAATTATCGGATAGAGCCACTGAAACGACTCGAACTCACACAAATCCAAAGGTTAAGGTTGGGGTTGAGGTTGGAGAGCGACCCTCTTCTTTAAGGAAGCCTCCCCACCACAATGAATTAAATTGGGTAGGGACTGTATTTATGCAGCCAGATAACAGAAGAGCCGCTCAATCAATCAAAGAAAGTAAAACACAAACAATCATTCATTTCACAGCCTTCCCCTTTCTTTCACGTCACCCGGGCGAAGGCAATAAAGGATGAGTTTGATACTGGCGGTTGATTACCCTCTCGGACAGGGGCTGGTTATTCCAATCCCAGGCAAAAATAATTTGGATTGGATGGAAGTATTGGGTTGTGGGGTCGTGTGGGTTTATAAAGAAAATAAATAAGACGAAAGAAGAAGAAAACGATTTTGTCTTTGTGGGTTTTTATCGTCTGGATAAGGTGTGGAGGTAAGCAAAGCGGAAGGTTGGGGTTGGTGAGTTTTGTTCCTTAATTTGACAAAAAATTTTAATGGTCATTCAGAGAGTGGCCTTTACTTCCTCGATTAGGATTTTTTTCTTTTTTTAAATTTAATGGCAAAAAAAAAAAATTTAATACAAAGACAGACTTACCTCACTTGCCAATTTTTTTTTAATTCGAAAGCAAAAAAAAAAAATAATACGATATCGAATAGGATGAATAGATCAGACCGACTTCCATTCGCCAAGACCGAAGTCGGCCTTACAAAAGCCCACTTCCTAGGCATTCCTGACTTCGTTTGTCAAAAATTTTTTCTAAGTGTGGGGAAGTCGGTCTTTGTAAGGCCGACTTCCGTTTTAGAAAATCGAAAGGCCGACTTCCTTGAGCACCAAAGTTGACTTTTGTAAGACCGATTTTGGTGAATTAGTTGGCGAATTATATATTTCGCCAAATGACGTATTAAATAACAAAACTCGAGGGTTGATGGGGGGATGAGGTCGGAGTAGTTGCTGGGGTCATGGGCACTCGCGACAAGTACGAGGTTTGGGTGTATGTGTTCAAACTCCCAAAGTGGTTCTTGATACATACAATTCACCTTCACTTACTTCCTCGTATTTGATCAAGTGCGTATAATAAGAAGAAGATGAAATTTTACAGCTGAGCCCTGGACTTTTCCCCGGTACCCGGTGGTGATTTTGGGTAGTGGGTGGGTCAGTCACCACTCCTCGTGATATTTTTATTTTTTTGGAAAACGAAACACGATAGGGGGATGACTATGACGATGAGGATTTGGGGGTTGGCGTTGAGTTTTCTTATTGAAATGCGAAACGTCATCTTTGAAAAGATATGCCCACCGTCATATTTATTAAATTATTATCCCTCGGAATCATTTGCCTCACCAAACGATGTAATTGGCCTTTGTCCTCTTCCTTTGGGGAACCACAATGCAGTAATGCCAACTACTAAAACTAAAAGTAGAACAATGAAACGATCATCCAGCTCGTATTAACAGATTGCTTTTTTCCCTAGTTCGAATCACAGTAGGAAACGATGACATCGGGGGATGATTAAATAAGGAGTTGCGCTAGTCTGATCTGTCACATGGGTACTCTCTCTATCAAGTAAAACCATCATGTGGGCGTCGTGTCTCGCCTACGAGCACGACCAGTCTATGCACAACGGAAGCCAACAAGTGTTTTAGGTGAAGGACACCCTTTATATTTCACTCAGAATCCCAGAATACAAGTTACATACCAACGCCCCTTTACAAGCCTTCTTATAGGGGGTCGTGGCTTTTCATCAAATGTTACAACACTACACGAAGGGGTATATGACTTCAGGGGGTGCCAACGCAACTGCCCCCTTAGTCCCCCGAAGGGGGCCCCCTTTCCACTAGACATGATCCTTCAGAACAGTCGTGCCCCCTCATGGACACACCCTATCGCGACTAGTCATGATTGTTCGTGCCTCCCTCACGAACGGTTGCTCATGGAGCCTTCCACGAAACGTCCTTCACCGACCCATGCCTTCAAGCATGTAACATGATCCTCGCCATTTCCCCTCTCCTTCGCTTGAAAAGAGATGGCAGTAGTAGTAGTAGGTTTCCAAGAATGATAATGGCATTTGCCTCTTTGAGGACGAACAGCTTACTGTTCTGGTATGTCCTTTGGCGGTAGTAGTAGCAGACGTGGACGGGAAAAAGGAGTCACTAAGCGGAATGCTGAGTGGGGGGTCTGAGGGCAGCGTTCCCCCAACCAACGATGCATCGCGGCCATGCCACGAGAAGATTCGACTCATAAAGACCGTGACAGTATTGTCACCGCCTATCGGAGAGGATTGGTTACCGGCGAGACATCTTCGTGTTAGTGTATGCACTTATGCACCAATACACTTTATTGTATTTGTGGATAAATAATTAATAAAGACGAGTATTTGTCATTGACTATTTTACTTTTCTGCACGTAAAATTATTAATGATAAACTCCCGCAGATTATTGAGTATATTAATATGAAATAGTCCGTGATCGGAATGATATTTAGAGGGGACATGGACATCTAGATCATTGCTAAGTATAACTGAGGTCAAGATAGACCTAAGAGGAGTATCCTAAGATTATGGTTATTGGACACGACCCGTTTAAGAGGATAACGTATATTAAACATCATTGGTCAATTCTTTTTATCGACGAGTGTAACTGATCTTTTGACTTGAGACCTTCATTTATTATATGCGTGGAGTTTGTGCATTTTGACATCGTTAAAAGTCGTCTTTAACCGGATTGTGAATAATACGATTTATGGGTGTGTGACAAATAGTAGAGAGAATAGTATTGAATCAATATAGGATTCATCGCTCTCTTGGATTAGAGAGTTAACAGACCACTTGATAGAGATATTAGTGACTCTAAAATCCATGGCAATGGGAGGAATGTTTTAAAGTCTATTATATCTTGATAATCAAGTAAAACAATTAATTTGGTGATGATGTATTTTACGTCGAATTAATTGGGATATCAGTTAGGTGAAGAGATTGAATTACACAGTAATCGGTTCATAGTGGTTTATGATTCATGACCATTATTCTATCACGTTGGATGACTGAAAATTGTTGCTAGACGGTTACCTTAGTTTGTATATGGACTTGCACTACCTCCGTGTATAGAATTTAGAGGGTCGCACGCAATAGCACGTTATCACGAACAATATATTAAGTTTTAATTGATACTGTCCAGCGTCATAATTAATTTGATTATTAATTTATTCTGGATAAATGGAAGCTACTGGGGTCGAGTGGACTTATTAGACGGGCCGATGTTTATTTTGTTTCAATATGGGCTAAGGCCCAAGTGCCAAAGTTTGGTCTATAGAAATAAAATAAATAAATAAATAATAAATTGTTTTTTATTTTAATTATTCAAGATTAACAGACGTGTCTCGAGGGCACCAATGGGACAAATTGTTCGTGTCCGTGTACGTGGATACCACTAGAAAAGTCGCGCTTGAGGTTCTTGAAGACGATCGTAATTTAGAGGTGATTTCTCCCTTCTGCTACATGTATTCAGACTAAAGGCAAGGTATGCCCAATAAACATTTTCTTGATCAGATTTATACATAACACAATTTCCTGGGTGATTTTTTTATGTAATTTTGTTAAAATTTGCTTCCGCCGCCGTGTGCGTAGAAACCCATCACTTTAGGCACCTTATGGAGAGCCCCGATTACGAATTCTGGTCAGTAGAAAAAGGATTATTCAGCACTGTTCTGTACAACAGACACTCCCAGTTTCCCGTGCATTAGACATAAGTTTTGTGCGCCAGAAGCCACTTCATTGCCATAACTGGCCGACAAAGATTGTGATGATCATAATATTCTCAAGACCTCGAGATATTCCCGGGATCAAGAGATCGGAATGATGAGAAAACATGAATGAAGCAAAAAGAGAATATGCCGAAGCTGGCTCTATGCTCTGGCAAAATCGCTCGAAATTGAAGCCAGTCTTCACGGCACACGTCCACTAGAGTTCAAGAAAGGAGAGCATCTTTTTACCCGGATGACAAGATTGATTCTCCTCCAAATTGCTTGTTCTGATTCCTTGAGGGAAGAAAGAATACGGGAACGACCAACTTGTTGTCATATGCCCACAACCATCATTATGCCCTCCCTGTATGCTTTACGAAATCTTCAGCATAAATTCTTTGCCGCAGCGGCCAACTGCATGGGACGGAATATATCCACGCTTCATTGGCATATAAAATGGGGAATTGGACTTCATAGCAAGGATTAAAGAGGCGAAGATGGAAACGTACAAGTTGCACATGGCAGTGGCCGCCCTAGCCGGAGCATCCCTGGTCGCTGTTTCAACCTACTACATCCATCAGAGGACAGTGAGCGATTTCTTTGAGTTTGTCAAGATAGGTACGATAAATGACAGTGGGCGAAGGCTGTCTGGGAAGCGTGCCCGGCGCAAGGCAAATGGTTCCCCAAGGAAGATGGGGGAAAAAACCGCGAAGAAAGCACAGCAAAAGAGTCTGCCAATCAAGATGTTGAAGCCAATGCTGGTGTCCGAAAGCATCCCCATGCCAGAATTCTCTCCCGGTAACACATGAAGAAGAGGCTCTCAGTACTATCGATGCACGAGAATACAGCGTCATATTACAACAGCGTTGTGAGTATATTGTCCGAAGTTGGGCACCCAAAGAAACTATTTCCGTCGTGCCATGACCAATCATGAACATATAAAGTACCATCATGGTCGTGATATGAAATTTCAAAACGAATAACATGCCCAGCAGAGATCGGGGGAAACATCTGAAAACAACACAACACCTCTCCGTCATCTAGCAGAGTCCCAAACAAATCATTCAAACACAAGATTAGTTCTGCTTACTCGGGTCAAAAAAACAATACGACATGCGAGAAACCATTTAAGGCAAGCCAAATAGGACGGAAGTATCCCATAAAACACGGGTTTCATCACAATGACAGATAATATATGATAAAAAGAAAAAACTCTAGAGGGGAACAAGGACTTGAGATGATATATAGTAAGGGGGTGTTTCCTCCCTGTATTCTTCCCTTGGACAATGTTCTTTTAGGATAGCTTTCACAGGCAATCAGTCACTTGGCCATCATCACCTTGACGAACTCCTCGTAGTTTATTTGTCCGTCACCATCAACATCGGCCTCCCGGATCATCTCGTCGACCTCTTCGTCAGTCAGCTTCTCCCCAAGGTTGGTCATGACATGGCGCAGCTCGGCGGCGGAGATGAAACCATTCTGGTCCTTGTCGAAGACCCTGAACGCCTCCTTCAGCTCCTCCTCGGAGTCGGTATCCTTCATCTTCCGGGCCATGAGGTTGAGGAACTCAGGGAAGTCGATGGTTCCGTTGCCATCAGCATCGACTTCATTGATCATATCCTGAAGCTCTGCCTCCGTCGGGTTCTGCCCGAGTGACCTCATCACGGTTCCAAGTTCCTTGGTAGTGATGCAACCTGGGAATCCCAACAGTAATATCAGCATATTGGTCATCAATTTATGGAACAATAAGAAGCTGACAGTATCCCGAGAAGGCACCCTGACTGTTTACCAAAACGAACAAAAAAGGACCTTAAATCTTTATGCAAGCGACAACTCATCTTGAACCTAAACTACTTTAGTGACCATACTACTTTATTGCTTGTTGTTATATTGATTTCAAACAACAAGCATACCACCACCGACCAAAAACGAAACAAAGAAACAAAATGGCAGAGTAGTGAGTCAGTTGGGTGCAACATCATTCAAAGACAAGTACAGAATATAACATCATCCTCCATAAACAATGTCCAGGGCGTTTTATCAGGAACTCAACACTTCCGTATATTCCATAAACAATGTCCAGGGCGTTTTATCAAGAACTCAACACTTCCGTATATTCCATAAACAATGTCCAGGGCGTTTTATCAAGAACTCAACACTTCCGTATATTCCATAAACAATGTCCAGGGCGTTTTATCAAGAACTCAACACTTCCGTATATAAAATCAAGTGATATGTGTGTCTCAAATTACAACTGTTATATGACTGCAAACGTCTTTTCTCTTCTAATCCTATTCTACGCCATTCCGAACAGAATCCAATCCTAAAAACATCTCCCTCTAAGTCCACATATTTAATTGAACTGACTCAAAATTACGTCAATAATAACACCGGCCCTGCTAATCCCAGATCAAAAGCTGAAACGGTAAAATGAAGGAGCTGGTGCAAATCTAATCATAAAAATGACAGAAGATGATAATGGGATTCCTCGTCAAACAGAAGGTATATCATCAAGAAGCATATACCAAACCTTGAATTCAACCTTTTGTTAGGTCAAATCCTGACAACCACAATCTCCGGCCCACAGAGGAACATTAACAACAATTTATGTAGATAAGTTTCTCATCCTGCTCCAACCAATACCAACATTCAAACCGGAAAGGAACAAAAAAATAAACACCAAATAGGGGAAAAACAAACAAAAAGGAGAACCTGCAAATCGACAATGCATAATCAACGCAACATACGCCGTTCACCAGGCGTCCAGAGAATTTCGGCAGTAAAAAGGCACGACAACAACCGACGTACCACTACATCAACAATCGAGTCCTCCTCCACCACCTCTCCAGGCGAAGAAAAAGAACAGACACTAAGAAAGGAAAGCAGCCGAAATCACAACAGTAACACCCTCTCGATCTGCGTCCGCCATCGCATTGAAAAACCAAGGGTACCGACTCGGAATCGGAAACAAAGGGACGGAGCGAGGAAAGTGGAGATGGGAGAAGAAGGAAGGAAGGAAGACGAACCATCGCCGTCCTTGTCGAACAGGCTGAAGGCCTCCTTGAACTCGGAGATCTGATCGTCGGTGAGCTGGTCGGCCATGTTAACCCCTGAATCTCCTGCGATCGCACCACCGAGAATGAAAACAAAAGGAGAGCGGATCTTTGGAGGATTTAGGGGGACAGCGAACGATGCGGTAATGTTGTGGTGTGGTGTTGTGGGGTGGGGAACCAAACCAACCGGTGGCCAAAAATCGAGATAGAACCGTTGTCTCTGTCTATATATGTATTTATATATAAAGTGCTTACTGGGGCGGGGGATGTGGGTGAGTTGAGAAAACGACCGCGTTTCGAGGAGGATGGTGAAGAAGAGCGACTTTCACGCAAATTCTCTTCTATTCTTAAATTCCGCCCCACCTTCCATTTTTAGCAGGATATGTACTTTTACGCTTTTGCCCCCCCGCGTATTCTTGGTTCGGAGTAAAAAAACATGAATATCTTGCAATAACAAAATCGAACTCGTCTTTAGACTATTTTGTCCGTAATGTTTGTTCCATGGCATCTATTTCGAGTAAGTATCGAAAGAGAGGACTATTTCGTCCGTAATGTTTGTTCCATGGCAAAAATGAGCCCCCAACCCTGGCTTACCAATTTTGCATACCATCTTCGGGAACATTTGAATCAGCCAAGAACAAACATTTTGTGACTTCCTTCAACCCCTTATCGCTTTCTTTCCGCTCGCCACTTGTACACAGGCCGAGGGGTCGGGGAGCCTATCTCTTCTTCGCGGAGTTTGCGCTTCCTACCCTTCTTCTGCATTTGTCACGGTTTGTCGGAATGGTTTCCTTCACAAAGATTGGGCAGAGACTGAACGCAAAAGAACAAGGGGCAGAGCTCGGCTTACTTGTAACTCTTTCTGCAAAGCCATTTCCATGTATATTTTCTCCAAGTCTTTTACTCTACTTTTTCTTGCCTCTAGTTCTCTGTAAGACTCCGACATTTTCCTGCGGGATCCATGGGGAAGATTGGCTTTTTAACAAAGGCACTGTCACAGTTCACCTTATCAAACAGACAACATATGTATCCAACCACACAGAAGTGCCCCTTAGACTACGAAATCACAACAGCAGGACAAAAAGCGAGACTCAGACGACTCCTTATAAATCTATCCACAAAGTCAACGCTTCAAACTTTACATGAAAATGCCCCAATAGAACATTCCATGAAGAAAAAGTCCGCAAGTACATTGAACAACTCTTCTTTCTTTCTTTTTCCAGTTCATTTTTCTATAAGCTCATACAGCTCCAGATTATCTAATTCACAAAGCAAAGCTCCCCTAACTTCACTAAAGGTGAATCATAACTGTACCTTTGAATACGTTTTGGAATAGGCTTAGAATCCAAAGCCAAACTGTTTCGGGAATAATTTGATTGAATCTCTCTTGCCTCGTCTCTGCACAAAAATATAATACCGAGTAAAAGGCTAGAATAACTCATGGCCTACTGAAATGAGGCACATCCAACAAAGCTTAGCAATCTCCACTAGATCCATATCCTTCTATTCATGCAACTGCTTATATAAGCAGCAATATGCTTACATGCTACATTCACGCCTGAACACAACTTTCATGAAAAGTAAAATTTGCCGTGTTTGTAACCATCAATACAAAGAATAGACTGAAATAGAAAACTAATTATCTGGCTAAGCGAAATAAAACATCCTTTTCAGAATAGAATGACAACAGAGCAACACAAAATAATAAACACAATTATTTTCATTATCTGTTCGCCTAACCTGTCTTCTGCATAGTAAACATGGCTGCTCGAACCACGGTCATCAAGGGAGTGCAACGTCGCAGTGAACCTTTCGATTTTCTGCATCGAGCAGTGACGATTTGAAAAGGGGATTACACTATGCGAAGAATCCAATCTAGATACTCCGTGAAAAATTGGCCATCCCAGTAACCTTTTTCTCACTCTGCATTTTCTGGAGAATATACCCCATGTCCTGTGTCCTCATCAACATGAGCTCTTCCTGGGTGTACCTCTTGCCCTGACTCCTACACTCAAGTTCAACATCCCATAAGAAAATCATCATCATCCCCAAATATGAATCCACTAGAAACAAGCGAATCCAGAGGGATGCTCCTACTCGGGCCGGTGTACTCCATCGACAGTCTTGGTCTTGATCATCTTGAAGTAAAATTCGTCGGGGTTCCTAAAAGCAGCCTTCTCCTTGAGCTTCTGGAGGGTCTCCTCCTTCTTGTGGAAGGCCTTGGCACGGACGACATAGTCCTTATGCTTCTCAAGAAGCCCAAACGTCCTCCTCGATTGCCTACGTCCAGGCACAGCATCATTATACCAATCGCCGGCACACTAGTTCAAACCAAGACGAGAAGTAGAGAGAGAGAGAGGAGGGGGTTAGGGCAGTACGGCTGCGATCGCTCCTTGTGAGCCCTCCGATTGATTGCATTCCTCAACGAAGACATGTTGCCGCCGAGGAGGGAGTTGCGGTTTGGGCTCTCAACTTCCTTTCTCCTGCACGGATGGGAGATGAGATGAGATGAGGGCGTGGGCGTAGGGTTTTTCCGCTAGAGGAAAGGAAAATCCAATTACTTTGTGGAACAAAATCAATTACAAAATATATTTTACTGACTATCTTTGCTGCATCTCCTCAATATATTTGGTATATGGATTCTCTCTTCATTAAAAAAAAAATCTAATTAGTTAAATTTTAATTTGTATTTTTTTAAATTTAAAAAATATTTTATAATTGAAGTCCTTAATATATTTCACAGGATTAAGAATCCTTTCATTTTTTTTAAACTTTTGAACTCTAAACAAAAATAATAATTAATAAAAACATATTTAATTTCAGAATTTGTCTTATCAAATTAAAAATAATTCATTCATTCATATAAAACTATTAAATAATTCTTTAATTATTTGAACCCTCTCGCATGGCTAAAAAAATTTAAGTTTATATGATCAATAGTCACTCCTAAAATATTAATTAGCTGACAATAATTAAGTGTTTTGTTAATGCATTAGGGCATTCGTTAAGATATAAATAGTAAAAATATAATTATTAATCTCATTAAATATAGTTTTTTTATAATTATAAAATATTTATAAAAAAAAAACAACTTACGAAACATAATAAACTACGAAATATACGAAATATATTAAATCAATAAATTTGTTAACAATATCAATAGATTAAATATAAATTAATTTAATGTTTTCTAGAGCTTTATTAATTATGAATTGCAAAGTATTGTAATATCAGATAAAGAATTTGAAATGTTTGTTGAAAAGGGAAGTTTTAGTTTTCCGTTGCAAAAAAAGGAAATTGACATAAAAAAAAAACTCCTCGGATTTGGAGTCATGACACTAAAAAGTTTGAACAAGAGTTGATCGATAACCACAAAGGGACTCTCTCGAGCAAGTAGGGTCCATTCGAAAATGATTCGGCACTCGCAAGGCGAGGAGGCCTCTCCCAGGAACTCCCCCCATCCGTCACGAGGCCCCAGTCGAATGAAAAGCTGGAGTTATATGTGGGGGAGACACACAAACGGGTGCTGAACTTGTCCTTCTAAGCTTCGCGGCCTTCGGCTCGGCTGGCGGTTCGCTCGGAAACATTTGCTCCACCTCCTGCAGCAAATAAAAGATATTGCGGGTTGCTGCGGGTAGTACACATCCATTCATCAGCTAATGAATCCATGATTAAACTCATCAGATGGTAGAAAGGATTGGAAAGATCATCATTTAAAGATCTCGCTTTGGTTCCCGGGAATGATGATTTCATGAATAATGAAAGGAATGGAATCACCTTTTTTTTTTTTGTTTAATGTGCTTTCTTTTGTTTTTGTTAGAAAAATAGTTAAACAAAGGAATGCTTTGTACATGACAAAAGTACCCTCAACCTTTAATTGAATAATTTAATTTGGAATAAATATACTAGCTAAATATAAAAAGAAAAATGAAATAAAATTAGGAGTATTTTTAGGATAAAATAAACATTTAAGGCATATGTAATGCCATTATGCCCATTCCGATGAACAAGTTAACAGAAAATAAGGATGAACATCCAACCAACCAAACATGATGTTCTTCTGCCTACTCTCAATGTATGTAATGCCAGTCCAGTCATGGAACTGGAACATGGCAAACCTCGGCCTACGATTGCCGGAAAACTTAACAATAAGACAGCCGACATCTGGAATTGGGATAAAAAGGACTTACTATCTGTCTCCGGAGCCTGGCGTTCTCTTCCTCCAGCCGCAACACCTTGTGCTCCAGCTCATGTGTATACGCCTGCAAGCAAACGATGAACAAATTAAAAAAAAAAAAATCCAATACCTAAGCTCACATATTCAATGCACGATTTCCAGTTAAACAACCTGTTTCCTCGCTCGTGATCGAGCGGCAGACTCCCTATTCTTGATCATCCTCTTCTGCCTCCTCTGGACTGTCCTATCCCGTCCCATGACCATGTTTTGACAGTGAACTCGCGTGTCTGCGAGCATCGAGGCCGGAGCTATACCGTCCTTCGGCAGAGGAAGCGGGAAAACCGTCACGACATTCTGTTGATTCATATCCTGATGGGGATATTGCATCCACTGAACACAGTGAGGGAGATTCGTCCCGGAACTGGGCAGACCTGAACCGACACCGACTTCGGATACCCCGCCAACTTTATCTCCCTGAAGAGATTCGATCTCTGCAACGACCCCAGCCTTCACCAGGAAGTCCTCTAGCGTAACCTCCCCAAACGTCGGCTTCCTTTCCCCGACAGATGCACCCCCTTCGGTTCCATCACCTTCATCTCCTTTATGTCCGTCTCCAACCCCGCTCCCACACTTCTCCGACTGGATCTCCCTCCACACCTCGTCAACGGTCTTCTTCCTAAGCTCCCCCGACAAAGGGCGGGTGGCCGAGTCCGCTTCGCCCACGCTCCTCAATAGCTCATCAAGGTTCATGCTGCCAAGCGGCTTCCCCAAGTTCCCCAACTGGGTTTGGACCTCATCCAAGGTTAGGCCGAACATGGAACCTCCAGCACTGTTGCCGCCGCCACCTCCTCCTCCTCCTTGGCCGCCCTGAGATCCCATCATCACATTCCAAGGGCAAAACACAAACAATTACTGACATTTACACCAGAAGAGCAACAGAAGCCATGAATCCTCTGCAGAACAGGGGAGATGAAAACGGTGACAAAGTGCATGCACAACCGATCATCATCAAACATGCATGCAAGATATCCTAGGATTTTATCCCTTTGTTTTGTTTTTTTATTCTCCTTCTGGCCAAAATTGTAATGATGAAACAATGTGAAGTCCGAAGCAAGGGACTCGAATTTTTCTTTTTCTTTTTAACAGGAGATTTGGGAAAGGAATGAAGATGAGTGTGTATATATATATAGAAAATGACAAAGTGGATGCCAGCAGGATCTTGATGGGTGTGCGTTTGTGTCTGTGGGGGAGTGAAATCGAAAGACCTTCCCATTTCAGTCGCATAATATTTATGCTTTACTTTGGTGGACATGCTGCTGCTGTTGTACTTTTGAAACATACTTTTATTCTTACAATGATTTTTAAAAGATTTTGTTTTAATGTTTTACAATTTTATTTATTCCTGGGACCCAACACATCTCTATCTGGAACGCTTTACAATACAAGCTGAGAATGAAAAAAAGAAATTTCGAACCAGAGATGAATAAAAAAAATTGCAGTCGAAGCAAAATACTAACACACACAGGTATTGAAGAAATTGTTATAATAATAAGCACAATATTTTTGCAGACAAGACTGAGCGTAACACTGTGCATGCATCCCCCACGTTGGCCCCATTTCATTGGGCAGAGTAGGTTAACTTTTTTCTTTCTTAAAAGAATTCCCCTCCCCAAATCCTCCTGTTCCCTAGGTTTACATGGGATTTTCCTCTCAAATGATGTAGAACTGGAACCAATATTATAGGTGCTAGTTTTTAGACATGTTCTCGAATAAATAGGTAAATTTTATGTTCTTAATTTTTTAAAATCTGTTCGAAATCAATCCCCTAAAATAATATAATTAATTTATAAGAGTAAGAAATTAAAAATTAAAATTACATTTATAAATTAATTCTAAAGTTGTCCTAATTTTTCTAGAACCTAACATTGTTTTCCTTCCTAAAAGACTAAAAACACTATTGTCAAGACTCAATATGTCCATTTTGATGCGCTTCTTTTTCTTTTGCATAAAAGTTTCCAACTCTCCCACTTAAACTACTTCGATCTTGAGTCAACAATTCTGAACTCAGTTAACCTCTTCATCTTGTGCTCAAGCTACTCAGGTTAACTAGTGATTTAAATGTGGCTCTGACAGAATTATCATGTAAAAAATCCTGCAAGTTCGTGTTAAACAAATTACACATTAAATAATTATGTTGCATGATTGGACGAGAGAATTGGAACTAGTTCGATAACTGAAACCGGTACTAAAACCGACGGAGTAGACTTTTGAGTGATTATTTCATTCGCAGGGTAGTTTCTAAGTTCTAAAAGTAAGTTACGGTAGTTTCCGAGTACCACGTCCAGAACCTACCATCCGGAACCTAATATTGATAATAAAGTTTCATCAATCCAGAAATATTTGAGCATAATTTGGTTAGTATTCTTCTCAAGAAAAGAGTCTTAAAATGTTTTAAATCTATTAGAGCCCCATTGAAGTATTGAATCAAAGCTACATTCTTAAAATTTTGAAATCAATGTGAAAAAAAAAAACATTTTGAAACTTTTCTTTTTTAAAAGAAGAATATAAGAATACTAGTTTAATACTTTTGATAGGTAAAAGAAATTGAAATCATAATTTTAAATACTAAAAAAATTTAGGCTAAACAAATGTCACATCAAAGTTTGAGGGTAGATGATCATCAAATATGTGAAGTATATCTTTCTTTTCTGTTAAAAGAAATGTCTGCAAGTGTGCAACAACATAATGAGAAAGTAAAGGAAGAAAGATTCGCGCAAGTATTTGGGCCTTATAGTGGCACACAAGGCATTATTTAAGGTGGTCTCACCTTTTATGATTCCCTCTTGGTGTATTTCCTTATTATACCCACGAAACTGTTAAATGTAGTATTAATTTGTAATCTCATTAAGTGTGGTAGTGGGATGGTGTCAATTGCCTTGGTGTTAATGGTCTTGGTGTTAATGACCTTGGTAGTGGGGTGAAGTTAATGACCGATGAATTAAGGTACATTAAATGCTTTCTCTATATCTTTCCTAGGACACTATAAAAGGATAAGCAATCTCCAAATGTTGTAAGGCGTGTAAGAAAAAGACCAAGAAGTTATTCTGGTCGTAAGAAAAGAAAAAGGCTCTGCAGTTAGCCAAAATATCCTCTACAAATTTCATTGTTCCTTATTTCCAGAAACACTTCGCCGTGTCGTAGTAGTTCTGCAAAACCCTTCCTGTGATACAACAAAGCGCCACTTTCCAAACAATCCCAACAAATTTTGGTATTCGAACGCAGCAGATCATGGCTACGTCTTTCAGTAGTTCTTTTCGTACTCACCCAAGCAAATTCAGGTCTTTGATGGAGAGCACTATGATTATTGGAGTTCACAAATGGAGACTATCTTTCTCTCACAAGAATTGTGGAGAATCGTTGATGAAGGCTTTGAAGAAGACGACAAATTGTCAAGTAAGGAAGAAGGTACTGGAAAACAAGAAAAGAAGGCAAAAGAAAACGTGATGAAGAATGCGATGGCGTTGCCGATCTTGCAACAATCCGTAAGCAAGATGATTTATTCGAAGCTTTATGGTCTCAAGAAGGCGAAAGAAGTATGAAGTGTGCTAAAGAAAGAGTTTCAAAGCTCGGAGAAAATGATTTCCATCAAGCTTCAATGCTTGTGGAGGGATTTTAATAACTTGGCCATGAAGGAGTCTGAAACGGTGAAAGATTTCTTCTCGAGAGTTGTAGAAATCATGAATCAAATCAAGTGTTGCGATGATGAAGTTCTCGATAAGAAGGTCGTGGAGAAAGTGTTGAGAAGTCTGCCTTAGAAGTATGAGCACGTTGTTGTTGTGATTGAAGAAATGAAGAATCTGGGAGAAATTTTTGTATATGAGCTAATGGGTTCTCTAGAAGCACACGGAAGAAGAGTAAGCAAGTACTCAACTCCCATTGAACAAACTTTTCAAATGAAGTTAAATGTTTCAGAAAAGAAGTCGGAACAGAAGGAGCGTACTGTGAACAACAGCAGACAGTTTTATGGTCGTGGACGTGGAGGCCGTTCTCGAGGAAGAGGCAGAGGACGTATAACAAGCCAGTTCCACAGTAGAGAAGACAATTCCTTGAGTAGATCTGGAAATTCAGAAGGTAGTTGGTATATTTGTAGAAAAGGTGGACATGAATCAAATGATTGCTATTTCAGGTGCAAGAGATGCCGATTTTCAAATCATTCAGAACGATATTGTTATTTTAAAGACAAGCAGCAGCAGCTGCAGCCGCAGCAACATGTTTCTCACAATTCGGTAAATTTTTCAAAAGAAGAAGAATCAAAGCAAGAATTCCATTCTTGTTTCAATGCAATGCAAGATATGAATGAAGTGTGGTTTTTGGATAGTGGCTGTAGCAATTATGTGACAGGAAATAAGAAAAACTTTGTGGAGATCGACAACAACTACAAAGATAAAGATTGAAGGAAAGTGAACCGTTGCTGTGAGAGCAGCAAATGGTAAAGAAAAGCGGATTAATGATGTGTTTTATTCTCCAGGCATTGCTTAGAATCTTTTGAGCGTGGGACAAATGATGAAGAGAGGTTATAAGGTTACCTTTGCTGTTGGTCAATGTGAGATCGATGATAAAAATGAGAAGAGGATCACTGTAGTGAAGATGACGACGAACAACTTATTTTCGCTGAAGATGAATTCGTTCTTGAATGTTGCATTGAAGAGTGAAGTTGTTGATGAAGCTCAGTTATGGCATCTGCGATATGAACATTTGAATCACAAAGGCCTAACGTTGTTGAGAGAGAGGAATATGATCATACGTCTGTGAAGGATGTGTGTATGGGAAGCAACATTATTTTCCTTTTCTAAATACCTTTTGGAAAGCTAAAGCCCCTCTTGAGTTGGTGCATGCTGACATTTGTGGTCCAATCCAAACTCTAACGATCGGTATAAGGAGATACTTTCTCTTATTTGTTGATGATTACACTCGTACGATGGGTATACTTTCTTGAAAAGAAATCAGAGGCTTTCACTACTTTTTTGAGTTTCAAAGCTAATACAAAGAAGCAAAGTGGATATCAAATAAAGACTTTGAGGACAGATCGTGGAGGAGAATTCATTTACAAGCCGTTTCTAGATTATTGCAAGCAGCAAGGCATACAACGACAGCTTACTGTGAAGTATTCACCTCAGCAGAATGGCGTTGCTGAGAGGAAGAACATGATTATTGTTGAAATGGCTCGAAGTATGCTCAAAGGTAAGGGTCTTCCGAATTCATTATGGGCCAAGCTGTGAATACAACAGCTTACATTCTCAATCGATCACCGACGAAAGCTGTTCAGAACAAGACGCCTTACGAAGCATGGCATAAGAGGAAACCCGTGGTTGATCACTTAAAGGTATTTGGATGTGTAGCATATGCTTTTTTGACGAAGAAGAAGGAGAAGTTTGATGAGAAGAGTGAGAAGCTAATCTTTATTGGTTACAGTGAAGAATTTAAAGGTTATCGTTTGTTTGACCCAAAGACTAACTATCTAATGATTTCAAGAGATGTTATTTTCGATGAGAATGCAGCATGGACGTGGGAGAACGAGTCTTCTCAGACTCAGCCAACATTTTCTTATCCAAAAGTACTAGCAATAGTGCCTTCCTCAAATCTCACTGATACAGCAGCAGCTAGTTCATCGAGAGTAAATTTAGAGAATGAAGATTATGACGATGATATGCAACCAAGGAGGTACCGCTCATTAACTGAAGTTTACGAGCAAGATAACTTTGCACTTGTTATGTTTGAGCCGCAGAATTTCGAAGAGACCGCAAAAGAAGAAAAATAGAGAAATGTAATGAAAGAAGAGATGTTTAGTATCGAGAAAAATGATATTTGGTCCCTAGTAGACCTTCCCAAAGGAAAAGAAGTAATTGGCTTGAAATGGGTATTCAAAACAAAGTTCAATAAGGATGGAAGTGTATAGAAGCACAAAGCTCGTCTCGTAGCAAATGGTTACTCACAACAGCCCGGATTTGATTTTATTGAGAAGTTCACTCATGTAGCAAGAGTTAATGAAGCAAAATTAATGCGTAAGGATTGCCCAATCGCTAAACCTCGCTCAAGTATGTGAAGTACTAGAATGGCAGGAAGTGTTGATGATCGAAGAAGCACGTCAGGATATCTTTTCTGTCTTGGAACAAAACTCATCTCCTGGAGTTTGAAGATGCAAGCCACTGTGGCGTTATCATCAGCTAAAGCAGAATACATTGCAGCAAATGAAGCAATTCGTGAAGCAATATGGTTAAGAAGGTTATTGCTAGAGTTACAGTAGAAGGTTGCTCATTCAACAACAGTTTTCTGTGATAATCAGTCAGCCATTGCTATGATGAAGAACCCCGTGTTTCATGCAAGGTCAAAGCACATTAAATTATACCATCACTTTATCAGAGAAATGGTGATGAAGAAGGAGATAGTTATTGAGTTTATTTATACCCAGGACCAGCCCGTTGATGTTCTAACAAAGGTCGTGAATTTCGAGAAGCTCGAGTCGTTCAAGAAGTTTCTAAAGATTACAAATTAAGAGATGGTGTTAAATGTCGTATTAATTTGCAGTCTCATTAAGTGTGGTAGTGGGATGATGTTAATGGCCTTGGTGTTAATGACCTTGAAAGTTGGGTGAAGTTAATAACCTATGAATTAAGGTACATTAAATGCTTTCTCTAGATCTTTCCTAGGACACTATAAAAGGAGAAGCAATCTCCAAATATTGTAAGACGTGTAAGAAAAAGGCCAAGAAGTTATTCTAGTCGTAAGAAAAGAAAAAGGCTCCGCAGTTAGCCAAAATATCCTCTCCAAATTTCCTTGTTCCTTATTTCCAGAAACATTTCACTGTATTGTAGCAGTTCCGCAAAACCCTTCCTGTGATACTGCAAAGCACCGCTTTCCAAACAACCACAACAGAAACAAATACCCCAAAGATATGTCCAACATTGCATATATTGAAAATGTCAACTGCATGGATAAAAGCATATGTTTAATGTATATATTAGTTGTCATACCATAAATAAAACGCCGAAAGAAACGATCCCACTTGTGAATAGAGGTACATAATTGGGTCGAAATTTATGTATCTTTTGGATGGTTAGTTGTGATGTATATGCGTGTTTCGGTTGTGTGTGTATGTTTGATTGTCGGATTGAGATTGGTTAGTTAATCATTTAAATGGAGGCTAAGCCCTTCATAAGGCTTGGAAAGCTAGCTTCTTGTTATGCGGTGCAAGTCTTACAGATATGGTTTGTGTTATTAGGGGGACTTATAAAAAAAAGTCAGTATGAAATTATTGGGACATAGCTTCGAAATTTTAAAAACCACTCAAATCACTTATATCTCATATACGTAAATTTTGTAAAAAAAAAAAAGTTGATGTCTACGTTCTCAAAAGTGACGAGAAAATAATAGAAGTGCCTGGGGAGGCACAAACGCTCACCTACTCACCGTTTGTAGTAAATGCAACATCCCAACATCATCTGGGTGAAGGAGAGTCCCCGCTGCAATGAAAATCGACCGTGATTTAGTCTTGGTTGTCTGAAGATGTAAGTAGATGGGGGTGATGTCCGTGAAAAACTTGAACTGAAATGGGACTTGTATTTTTTTTATATTAAGGGATGCAGATTGGAGGACACCTCAATTTGGATGTCTTTAGCTTAAAGGATGAGGCTCAGAATCGAAGGGTTCCTTAGAGACACACCAGCGAACCACACTTCGGATGAATGAGGGTAGTTAGTGATTTTGTTAGTTTAGGTTTACGATATTCGAAATTGGAAAATGAGAGTATCATTGAGTTCCACTATGAAACATGGACTCGTCATTAATTTCAGGTGAAATGGAGGTCGCGAAGGCACCTGATTGAAATCGTTACACACCTCTGGTCGTCTTTAGAAGCAAACAATTTTGGATAACTTGGGATGCGTACAAGTTCAAGTTAGGAGTGTATTATAGTTGGATACTTCCTACCCCTATTGTACTAGGACTGTAAGAATTTTAATCCAAACAAACTTCGGAAAATAATATCATAGGTTGGTATACTGAAAAGGGCATTGACCTCGATTGAAACGGAGATATGCTAAGGGTTACGAGAAATGATCCACGATAGACGATCGCTATGAAGACCCGACTGAAGCGGAGACTTTCTGGGACATTGACCTTCATTATGGCTAGTAAAATATGATTAAGAAGAGAACTTTGACTAAGCATGAGGAAATTCAAGCACGACGTTGTCGACAAGGCACGAAATCATCCATAACATCATTCTTGTAATTGTAGTATTTTATTAGATTGAAATGCTTCCTTAAAAAGTGTAATACCCCAAATTTTAAATAATAATAATAATATAAAATCTAAAAACAAGAAATTCTTCATTCAATTCGAGATTTTAGGGGGAGATTTTTTTTTTCAAATAATTCCTCAATTTCACACGTTATAATCACTCCCCCAAAAATATTACATTCCCTATTAAAAAATATATTACATTTCTTGTCTCATTAGAGGAAAAACCTAGACACAATTCCTCTAACCCTTTTTACATTCCTATCACCTTTATCCCCACAAAAAAATCAGACAATCAGACAAAAAACACACGTAAAAAAATATCCTGAGGATCTGGGGAATTGTTGACCTGGTTTTGATGATGAACTTAAGCAACACGTTACTGGTGGTCAGTAGTAATGTTTCACAAGTTATGTGTTCATTCTTAGTGATGAGCTTGACCAATGCGTTGCTGAATTATAGTTATATATTACTGCGTTGCAGTATGCTGTTACTACGATATTACGCATAAATGTTGAAAATATGGAAACATATTTTTAATAATCATGATTTATTCTAAGATTTATTTTATTCTATTTCAGATAATTATTCTGAACGTCTAGGTTCGTTTAACGTAGCCTAATGATCTTATTATAAACTATTAGGCAACAAAATACATTGAGATTACCTTTCCAATTGTTATTATTGGAAACAAAATATTTCTCTGATCTTCTGCAGCAACGTCTCGCTGTAATGGGAGAAAATATCAAATTAAATATATTGATTATCAAAATCGATTAGATAAGATAATGATTAGATAATATATAGATTGGAAATAAATTATCTAATTGATACAAATGGAGGAAGTTACCGTTGGATCTTTCCTTCTATGGGACAGCAAATGTCGAGCAGACTGTTGCTGAATCCTGGCTGCCATTTTTGGCAACAAATCTCGAAGATTGCCTGGACGTCCCTTATGGTTCTTTCTCCGTTATAATCAGACCAAGGACGACATTTTCTCTCTGCCTTTATGCATCTGAGTGGTCTGAGTGGTCTAAGTGGTCTAAGTGAGCTTTGTGCATCGACGTAGAGCGGAAGGTGCTAAGTGTCTCCTGGTTCTTTCTCTTGCAAGCTGCGTGTGAGAGTGTCAAGGGGCTGAGGTCAGATCCTTTGATCGTCTGAGAGGGACTAGGTGTCCTCGGTGCATTCAACGAGCAGCCGGCGAATCGTCTGAGGGAAGCTAAGTGAATACCTGCTCTGAATTCAGTAACCGGTTGTTGACCCATCGGCAAGAAGCCGTTCTTGTCGTGTCTTTTCGCAGGGAAGTCTCGAGCCTACGGAGTTTGAGCAGTTAGACACGCACTTGCAGGTGCGCGCCAGAAGTCTCGTGCCTGCAGGGTAGAGCAGGAGTTGGGAACGCCGCCGGAGTGGAAAGAGGTCCTCCCGAGCGCAGGGGTGCTGTGCAGAAGTCTTGAACGCCTGATACAGAGGGTTAGTAAAGCAGATTGCGTGGAAGCCAACGGATCGGAAAATTCCACCCTAGGCACTAGGTGTGCAGTGCAGTGAGTCACGGCTGTGGTAACCGTGCACGTCCGAACTGAGTGTAGGACGGATACCTTCTAAGTGGCTTTGTGGTTTTCTTTGTGGTTTCTATCTTCGTGATCTTTGTAATTCAACTTTGTGGTTGTCTCTTAAGCAAGTGCAGGCTTATCTTAAGGAGAGACAAGATCTGTGTGGAAATCCTCTGCTGAACGACTAAGTGCTGAAGCAATCCTTCACTGTGAAACAGAAACGAGCTACTCTCTGAGAAGCTATTCTTCATTGTAAGGAATTATCTGTGAGGATTTATACTCTAACATAACGTTGTCTGTGTTCTTTGATAAGTCAGGATTATATTAAGCGACAACGAGCTGTGTGGAATCCATTGAGCTACCAACTGCTGAGGATAAGCATCATTCTGCTGGAAACGAGAAGACGTCCACTGTGTGAGGAGCTGACCGTTGCCAAGAGTGATCATCTATTGTACGGGATTCTAAATCTCACTTTGTGAGAGGAACATACGCCTAGTGCAAGGGCTTTTTGCACCCATTATTTTATATAGTGGAATCACCTTGTTGGTGGAAAGTGGACGTAGGTCAATTAAGGCCGAACCACTATAAATCACTGTGTCCATTACGATCGCGCAACACTCGTACGAAAACCTACTCGACAAAATCGTAACAGTTACAGTAAAGTATTTCTCATTCTGAGAAACGCTCTGCTGTGATATAGTACGCTTCCCATTACACCAAGAAAGGGCGAAAAAGTGAAGAACACTAATTCACCCCCCTCTTAGTGTTCCCGAACGATCCAACAATTGGTATCAGAGCGGGGTTGCTGGAAAGCCTTCTGTGTGATTGCTAGTACAGAACTCTTTTGCTGAACCAAAACAGCTTATTGCTGAATCAAAACAGCTTGTTGCTGAAAGTCTTACATTAAGCACAGAAAGGTACTGCTCAGTACTGAACATAATGTCAATGCTCTTGACTGATGGTCATTCGACCGAACGTCCTCCGCTCTTTGCAAGACAACACTTCTCATATTGGAAAATGAGAATGGAGTTGTTCATAGGAGCAAAAGAAGCCGATTGCTGGCAGATTATAATGGAAGGAGATCTTGTAATTCCTCCATCTAATCCCAGCGACTCTCGGCATGAATTTGAAAGGAAGAGAATCATCTCGCTGAACACTAAAGCAAGGCACTACTTAGTGTGCGCTCTTGCTGGAAATGAGTTCAATCGCGTCTCTACTTGTAAGACGGCGAAAGAAATGTGGGATAGACTTGGTTTGATCTATGACGGAACAGAACAAGTCAAAGAATCCAAAATAAATGCTTTTGTAACTCAATACGAAGCATTCAAGATGAAAAAGGATGAGTCAATAAATCAAATGTTTGATAGACTCACCGAAATCACTAATGCCATGGAATCACTTGGCAAAACAATTTCTAATTCTGAGTTGGTCAGAAAGATACTTCGCTCTTTGCCTAAAACTTGGGAAGCCAAGAAAACGGCAATCGAAGAAGCAAAGGACTTAACGAGCTTAAGTCTTCAACAGCTACTTGGTTCTCTTGTCGCTTATGAGAATGAGAACAAATTTGCTGAAGAAAAGAAATCCAATGTTGTTGCATTTAAAGGAAGTATTGAAATGTCCGATGAATCTGAGGACGAATCTTCATCTGATTCTGAGGATGAAGTCTCCTTGATGGCAAGGAAATTCAAAAGGTATCTTCGCAAAAATCGCTTTAAGGGAAAGCGAGATATTAAAAAGAAGAATACTAAACCACACCAAAGTAAAGGTGGTGTATGCTATGAGTGCAACAAACCTGGTCATATGCGACCAGATTGCCCACTTTTGAATGAGAAGGGCAAATCTTCAAAATACAAGAAAAATGCCATGATGGCATCTTGGAGTGATAGTGATGAGGAATCAGATCAGGATGACGAAACAGCAAACATTTGCTACATGGCGCAAACTGATGCTGAAACTGAGAAGGTAAATGCTTTCTCACCTTCTGATCTATCTGCTGAAGATATTGAGAACCTTTTCTCAGAACTCTATGATAAAATTGAGTTTTTGTCCGCAAACAATAAAGCTCTTAAGAAGGAAAATAAATTCTTAAGTGCTGAGAACGCTTCTCTTAGGGAAGATTTATCAACAAAGGCTAAGAAAGCGGAAAAGCAACTTTCTCGATCCAAATCAAAGATTGAGGAGCTGCAGCAGCAACTTGATGCTGTAAACAACAAAACTGATTTATGTATGCATGAGATGCATGATTCTGGAAATGAGCAACATTCACGACATGGGAAATATGTTCCCCCTCATGTTAGGAATGGCGAGTCTCATTTTATTATTCATAGGTTACCTAGGCTTTGTTACTATTGTAGAAAGCCCATTTCATTAAAAATTGCCATGTGCGGCGAAATGACATGCTTGGCATTACTTCTAAAGTTGATGGTTCTATTGTTAAATGGAAGCAACGACTTACTTAATTTCTTTCTCTATTTCAGGGATGCTTCAAGTCCATTGCTAAGGACCATGTATGGTACTTAGATAGTGGCTGTTCGAGGCACATGTCAGGAGATGTCTCCTTATTCTCCACACTGGTTTTCCAGGATGGTGGTGCTGTCACTTTTGGTGATAATGGAAAAGGGATGGTTAAAGGAACAGGAACCATTTGCTGTTCTAACTCCCTAACCATTGAAGGAGTTCTTTATGTTAAAGGCCTCCAACACAATTTGATTAGTATCAGTCAATTGTGCGATAAAGGTTACAATGTTTCTTTCAATGAGAGAACATGTAACGTTTCACGGGATGGTGTCACTTGCTTCGTTGGTGAACGCAAGAAAAACATCTATATCCTGTCCTTTAAGAACATCTCCGCTGGAGAAAATTGTCTCTTGTCCGTTAAGGACGAAGCTACTCTGTGGCATAGAAAGTTGGGACATGCTAACTACGTTTTGCTGTCCAAACTTGTCAAAAAGGACATCATTAAGGGATTGCCTAAAATCAAGTTTGACAATGATCAGGTTTACAAAGCTTGTTCTATTGGCAAACAAACAAAGGTATCCTTTAAAAGTAAAAATATGATTTCAAGCAAAGCTCCGCTTGAATTACTTCATATGGACTTATTTGGTCCAACAAGAACTCAAAGTCTTGGAGGTAAACGTTATGGATTAGTTGTGGTAGATGACTTCTCCAGATTCACTTGGGTTAAATTCTTAGCTCACAAAAGTGATGCGTTTGCAACCTTTGAAACGTTAGTCAAACAACTTCAAAATGAGAAAGGTGTTTCTCTAAGAAGCATAAGAACGGATCATGGTACCGAATTTGAAAACCATGACTTTACTTCTTTTTGTGAAGAATATGGTATTAACCATAATTTCTCTGCTCCATACACTCCACAGCAAAATGGAGTCGTAGAGCGAAAGAATCGAACCTTACAAGACATGGCGAGAACCATGTTACTGGAAAGTGAGGTTGCTAAAAATCTTTGGGCTGAAGCTGTAAGCACAGCATGCTACATCTCAAATCGTATTCATTTGAGACACTCATTAGGTAAACTCTTTATGAGTTATATAAAGGCAGAAAGCCTAATATCTCATACTTTCATCCATTTGGAAGTAAGTGCTATATCTTGAGACCCATCAAAGATGGTGTCGGAAAGTTTGATGCTCGATCTGATGAGGGCATATTCTTAGGATACTCCCTTACGAGCAAAGCATATAGGGTTTTTAATAAAAGAACTCTAACTATTGAAGAGTCCATTAATGTTAAGGTTGATGATTCTCCGACACAGGAGGAAGTTGCTGTGGAAGCAGCAGCACAATCCTCAACAACAGTATTAAATGAAACATCACAGCAAATGATTGCTGACAATAATCCAAACGAAAACACTGTAGCAGATGTACAGCAAGTGCCTGCTGCACACACTGAAAATGCTTCTGGTGATTTCCAGGATATTCAAATTGAGAATCGTGTTCCTTCGTTATATAAGAAAAGACATCCTATTGATCAAGTAATAGGTTCTTTGCACACAGGAGTGCGAACCCGCAATACAGCAAGTTTGTATTGTGAATACTCTGCTTTTATCTATCAAGATGAACCTCAAGGCATTGATGATGTTCTTGATGACCCTAATTGGGTTCTTGCTATGCAAGAGGAATTGAACCAATTTGAGAGAAACGAAGTTTGGAGTTTAGTACCTAGACCCAATGATCGTTCCATTATTGGAACAAAATGGGTTTATCGAAATAAACTTGATGAGTCTGGAAATGTTATAAGGAATGAAGCCAGACTTGTAGCTAAAGGTTACTCACAAGAAGAAGGCATCGATTATGATGAAACGTTCGCCCCAGTGGCACGTCTAGAAGCAATACGTTTACTTCTAGCATATGCTTGCTATAATAACTTCAAGTTATTTCAAATGGATGTGAAAAGTGCTTTCCTAAATGGTGATCTAAAAGAGGAAGTCTATGTTGAACAACCTCCTGGATTCACCGATCCAAAGTATCGTAATCATGTTTATAAGCTCTCTAAAGCTTTGTATGGGCTTAAGCAAGCTCCGCGAGCATGGTACGAAAAGCTTAGTTCCTTTCTTATAGCAAAGGGATATAGGCGTGGAAAGATCGATACAACCCTGTTTCTGAAGCAACATGATGCTGATCTTTTAGTCGCTCAAATATATGTGGACGACATCATATTTGGTTCAACTAATGAACAACTTTGTACTGAATTCTCTAACTTTATGAGAGGAGAATTTGAAATGAGTCTCATGGGAGAACTTACTTTCTTCCTTGGACTTCAAATTAAACAAACAGCAGATGGAATTTTTATCCATCAAGAAAAATACAGCAAACAGTTGCTCAAGAAATTTGAGCTTCAGCATGCTAAACCTTTGTCAACTCCTATTGGTAGCAATACCAAAATTGAAAAGGATGAAGGAGGAAAGGAAGTTGATTCCAAACTTTACAGAAGCATGATAGGGTCATTACTCTATCTTACTGCTTCGAGACCTGATATCATGTTTAGCGTATGCTTATGCGCTAGATATCAGTCTGCTCCAAAAGAGTCACACCTTGCTGCAGTTAAAAGGATATTTAGATACCTCGCAGGAACTGTCAGCTCAGGCATATGGTACCCTAGAGGATCATTGCTGAATCCTATAGGATACTCTGATGCTGACTATGCTGGATGTCGTATTGATAGAAAAAGCACGTCTGGCACTTGTCAACTACTTGGAAATATGCTTATTTCCTGGTTCTCTAAGAAGCAGACGACTGTCGCTTTATCCACAGCAGAGGCTGAATATGTCTCAGCAGCTAGGTGCTGTGCGTAGTTACTATGGATGCGGCAACAACTTGAAGATTATGATCTTCATTTTGATTCTATTCCAATAATGTGCGATAACACAAGTGCAATTAATTTATCACGAAATCCTGTCTATCACTCAAGATCTAAGCATATTGAGTTAAGACATCACTTTCTACGTGATAATGTACAAAGCGGTAAAATTGATATTCAGTATGTAAATACTGAGCAACAGCTTGCTGATATTCTTACTAAACCGCTTGACAAGGAAATGTTTGAATATTTACGAAGTGAGTTAGGGATATGTAATCCTAATATCTGAGATGATAACATTTTCATCTAATTATGTTGAGAAATTTTCGATAAGAGTCTAAGATTCCTAAAAATAATGCCGAGATATTCATGGGGCACCAACCAAATTTCTATATCTTTTATTTCCTTCTTTTCTCTTTTCAATATTCTATAAAAACTAAAACTACCTACGGTTTCTTTTCAAATCCCTAACTTCCCTCGTTTCTTCTTCAACCTCGGCCCTCTTCCTTCTTCTCCAATTCTCCTCCGAAAATGGCACCCAAATCCGCGAAATCTGGAAAGGGCAAGGGAACTCCCAAGAAACGGTCACAGGCTGTGGCTGCTTCTGCCCAGCAACTACCTGCTGTGGAGCCTCCGTCAGTTACTGAGGGGGAGCTCTTGATGATGCAAACCCCTGCTCCGGTGGTCACTGAGACCAATGAGACACCTGTTGCGGTTCCTGCTGAGGACAATGTGGCCCCGACTGTTGATGCCACCACTTTTGGCGAACCTGAGGGTGCTAAGGAGAAGACCCTCGTTGTTGAGGAGGAAACCGCTCCACCTGAGGCGGTTACCAAGTCTACTTCTGCGTCACCCAAAGCAGCAAACTCCCCTGCTACTGACGCGGAGACTTAAGCCGAAAAAGGCAAGAAAAGCGCTGAGGATCCTGAGGATTTCCAGAGCGCCGATAAACAGGACTCTTTGGCTGAAGAGACTCCTGACGAGGATGAGAATGTGGAGGTGATCGGCTCTGTTCAGAATCCTCCGATTCGCTCTTATCTGGGTATTGCCTCTCGTACCAGGATGAAACGACCTTATGCTTGTATAAGGGATGGTATGCATTCTGGCTCTCCTATTCAAAAGAAATTGAGAAATGCAGATTCCTCTGTTTTTATTCCTAAGGTTGATCAGTATGTTTCTCTGGCTGAGTTAAATCGGATTCTTGCTGATGATACTATGCCAAATAGAAACATGACCAAGCGCAATATTCCTGCATGCAAGCGTGTAGACTTTGATTGGTTTACTCAACATGAGCTCTGCTTTGCTGAGATGTTTGAAAGGTTGACCTGGCGATCCTTTTGTGAATATGATGGCATCGGATCCATCTCAAAGGTCAAGGAATTCTATGCAAATATTACCTTTCATAAGGAAGATTCTCTCATTAAATTCATCAAGGTGTTGGTAGATGAGAAAACCTTTGTTTTCTCTGTGTTTGATGTTTGCCACCTCTTTGAATCTGATCTTGTTAACAACTTGAGGGTGATCAATGAGGGAAAGCTGGAAGCTTATTAGACCATCAACGATGGTGAGGTGGTTGCTGTCAGTGGATATCTGCAGAACACCGGGCTGAGTTTCAGCAACCGGATGTTTCACAAGGCAGTAATGTCCTGCTTGGCCCCTCGAATTGGCAGCATTGACACGGTCATGCCAAGAGATTGGAATCTGATGCTTCACCTTAAGAGAGGTATTCCTGTGAATTTGGGAAGTGTTATATTTGGCCACATGGCTTCTTGTGTTCAGGATGAGACCAGGGCACTTCCATTCGCACATATTGTTACTGCACTGCTGCAGTTATATGGTGAGCAGGTAGTTCCTGAGAACCAAATGGACACATGGACTACTCAGCTTATTGGAGCTAATTCTGTTGCCAGTATGGGATATGTTCATGTGGATGGTGTCTTCATTAAAAAGCCAACCAAGCGAGAGATTGCTGCTTCTGTTCGTGGTAAGTCCACAGCAGAACCGGGCAAACAGCGCTATGCTAAGCGTGAGAGAGCAGCTGCTTCATCCAAGGATGAGTCCCCTTCTTCTTCTAAGCTGCAAAAGGTCCTCTGTGAGGAATTAAGCAACACCAGGCGCTCCATTCTTGAGAGGCTGGATGGATTTGCTGAGAGGCTGACCCGCCTGGAAAAGATGGTCCAGACCTTGCTTGACAATGCCGAGGATTGAGCCATGCTCTCCGTTTAGGATTGAGCTACTCTCCTCTATTTTTAGGTGTCTACTCTGTTGTTCTGGAATGAGCTATGCTCTTCTGCTTCTGAACTTGTTTAGAAACTGTTTCTTTTAGATACATTGCAGCAACTGTTGGCTGCTGTTGACTTTGTCTTTTGAGTGCTAGCATATTCTTGCTGCACTAGTAATAAAACTATCCTTTGTTATCCTTTTTCTCTTTCTTTTTGATATGACAAAAAGGGGGAGAAGAATAAGTTCAGGGGGAGTTGAGACAGGGGGAGTTGAGACACAAGCTCGATCCCTAAGTCCATATTTTGTCATCATCAAAAAGGGGGAGAATGTTGACCTGGTTTTGATGATGAACTTAAGCAACACGTTACTGGTGGTCAGTAGTAATGTTTCACAAGTTATGTGTTCATTCTTAGTGATGAGCTTGAGCAATGCGTTGCTGAATCATAGTTATATATTACTGCGTTGCAGTATGCTGTTACTGCGATATTACGCATAGATGTTGAAAATATGGAAACATATTTTTAATAATCATGATTTATTCTAAGATTTATTTTAATCTATTTCAGATAATTATTCTGAACGTCTAGGTTCATTTAACGTAGCCTAATGATCTTATTATAAACTATTAGGCAACAAAATACATTGAGATTACCTTTCCAATTGTTATTATTGGAAACAAAATATTTCTCTGATCTTCTGCAGCAACGTCTCGCTGTAATGGGAGAAAATATCAAATTAAATATATTTGATTATCAAAATCGATTAGATAAGATAATGATTAGATAATATATAGATTGGAAATAAATTATCTAATTGATACAAATGGAGGAAGTTACCGTTGGATCTTTCCTTCTATGGGACAGCAAATGTCGAGCAGACTGTTGCTGAATCCTGGCTGCCATTTTTGGCAACAAGTCTCGAAGATTGCCTGGACGTCCCTTATGCTTCTTTCTCCGTTATAATCAGACCAAGGACGACATTTTCTCTCTGCCTTTATGCATCTGAGTGGTCTGAGTGGTCTAAGTGGTCTAAGTGAGCTTTGTGCATCGACGGAGAGCGGAAGGTGCTAAGTGTCTCCTGGTTCTTTCTCTTGCAAGCTGCGTGTGAGAGTGTCAAGGGGCTGAGGTCAGATCCTTTGATCGTCTGAGAGGGACTAGGTGTCCTCGGTGCGTTCAACGAGAAGCCGGCGAATCGTCTGAGGGAAGCTAAGTGAATACCTGCTCTGAATTCAGTAACCGGTTGCTGACCCATCGGCAAGAAGCCGTTCTTGTCGTGTCTTTTCGCAGGGAAGTCTCGAGCCTACGGAGTTTGAGCAGTTAGACACGCACTTACGGGTGCGCGCCAAAAGTCTCGTGCCTGCAGGGTAGAGCAGGAGTTGGGAATGCCGCCGGAGTGGAAAGAGGTCCTCTCGAGCACAGGGGTGTTGTGCAGAAGTCTTGAACGCCTGATACAGAGGGTTAGTAAAGCAGGTTGCGTGGAAGCCAACGGATCGGAAAATTCCACCCTAGGCACTGGGTGTGCAGTGTAGTGAGTCACGGCTGTGGTAACCGTGCACGTCCGAACTGAGTGTAGGACAGATACCTTCTAAGTGGCTTTGTAGTTTTCTTTGTGATGTTTGTGGTTTCTATCTTCGTGATCTTTGTAATTCAACTTTGTGGTTGTCTTTTAAGCAAGTGCAGGCTTATCTTAAGGAGAGACAAGATCTGTGTGGAAATCCTCTGCTGAACGACTAAGTGCGCTGAAGGAATCATTCGCTGTGAAACAGAAACGAGCTACTATCTGAAAAGCTATTCTTCATTGTAAGGAATTATCTGTGAGGATTTATACTCTAACATAACGTTGTTTGTGTTCTTTGATAAGTCAGGATTATATTAAGCGACAACGAGCTGTGTGGAATCCATTGAGCTACAACTGCTGAGGATAAGCATCATTCTGCTGGAAACGAGAAGACGTCCACTGTGTGAGGAGCTGACCGTTGCCAGGAGTGATCATCTATTGTACAGGATTCTAAATCTCACTTTGTGAGAGGAACATACGCCTAGTGCAAGGCCTTTTTGCACCCATTATTTTATATAGTGGAATCACCTTGTTGGTGGAAAGTGGACGTAGGTCAATTAAGGCCGAACCACTATAAATCACTGTGTCCATTACGATCGCGCAACACTCGTACGAAAACCTACTCGACAAAATCGTAACAGTTACAGTAAAGTATTTTTCATTCTGAGAAACGCTCTGCTGTGATATAGTACGCTTCCGCTTACACCAAGAAAAGGCGAAAAAGTGAAGAACACTAATTCACCCCCCTCTTAGTGTTCCTGAACGATCCAACAGGAATCCTCTGATTCCTCAGAGAAAAAATCTTCCCTTCCCCTATCAGACAATAAGAAACAATCAGAAAAGATCAGACAATCTCCAATCAAACCTTCAGATAATCAGAGATCCTCCAAGATACGTTCCTCTACCCTCTAAAAAAAATTGGAGACCAACAGCCTCCAGAGGGACACAGAGACGTCTGAGCTCCACCCCTCTCGGAATCGGAGGCCAACTCCTCCTCCCTCTACATACAACCGGAGGCCAACTCCTCCTCCCTCCACATACAACCGGAGGCCAACTCCTCCTGACGTACACACAGAAACCGGAGCCAATGACTCCCCCCTCTCCAGTGCTAATGAGCCAAAGCCTCCCGACCAGCCGACACCCTTCTCTCCGACGACACCGCTTCCTGCCACAGCCATAACCGAAGCATGGTGCTCTAAGGTAGCCTTCTAACGGACTCTCCGACGTCCCTCTTCTTCCTTGGGCCTCCCCGAGGCGAGGCCAACTCCTCGGTGAGTTCTTTCCCTTTCTTCCGAAGCTACTAGCCATCTCTCATATCTTAAACATGGCTAACGTCGTTCCCTTTCTTCTTTGGACTACCACACACACCATGGGGTGAGGAACGAGCCTTCGGACAAGATCATGACAGCCGAAGTTACAAACAAGGGACAGCCGGCGCGCCACCTTCCTTCGGTATTAGATCACGGCGAAAAAGGTTGTAATCATTTAAACTCCTCTCTAAACGTATTTTCATATGTCTCTTAGACCTCAAAGCTTTCACAGTAGCTTTGGGGGTCGATTTTACGTTCATTTGTGGTACGGAAGTGTCGGGACATCTCTCGGCCTGCTATTTCAATTGTTTTCTACGGGAACGCATCCAAAAACTGTTTTTGTCGAAGAGGATTACAGACGTTTTCGAACCTCGAACCCAAAAGGTCAAATGATTTACAATGAGTAATGATCTTGAAAATATTTTTTTTTTAATTTTTTGTTGATCGAGGATCGGGTTATTCCCCCCCGAAACGGCCGCCACTTTCGATGGCCGCAGCAGGATAGCCTGTTGCATTGTCGTTTCCGGGGAAGTTCCGATAGATCTAACCGTTGGATCTTACTCAAATTTTTCGGAGATAAACCAGAATTCAAGAAGGCTCTATAAATATATATATGAACCGTTGAAGTTCTTAACATAACACGAAACAATCTCGCGAACAGACTGTATACTGAGCAAAGTCTGCTGAATGTTGCAATCCTTTTCTTTATGTAATAACGGCAGATCCCACCATTAGATCATCGCCAAATTTTGTAGATGTATTCTTCATTTCATCCAGTGATGTTGACATATTATTCACATTTTTGTGTTTTGAGGATGTAAAGTTTTGTATTTTTCTTCTCCGAACTTTACCCGGCCGAAGTCAGACCGAGTCTACAAAATGGTCTGACATTTTATACTAGTATATCTTACGATCCAACCGTTGGATCCATGTGAATTTTTTCACACACATTCTTCATAGTTTTATCTTTCTGTGAAGTTCTTTTTTACTCTGATCGGACATTTGAGGACCAAGATATGATAGGAATAATACCGTCTGTGCAAACTGTTCTGCTTTTCCGAATAGCCACATTAGTTCCTTGATCTTGAGATATTACACCGTTAAATTTTCATAAAATTTTACATGCATACTCATCATTAAGTTTTGGATCTTTTGGTTTAAATTTTGATTAAATCGGACAGTCCTAGCGAAATTTATAATCCTTTTTCTGAACAGTGCGCAATCTGTGTTCGTTGTGATTCGTGATTACGTAGCTCTTTGTAATATGATTACATGTGAAGTCTTGCGTTCTACTATCTCGCATAACTTACACTCTTTTTTTTTTGTCTATGCATGTACAATGAACGCGCAAATTTCGAAGGCCTAGCCGGAACCTCTCTCGAAGGTGCGTGTATGAGACGTGTGAATCTTTCCGCGTTTAAAACCGCAATGTCAAGACCATCAAGCGGCTCTCACCACATGAGGTAAAAAGGGGAGGTGCGGGCCTCCCCGAAAAGATACAAAATCCACTTGTAACTGACTGTGGGCCCAAGTGTATAGGCTCGCAGTCACCATCCTTCCCCGCGCCCTTTGATCTCAATAATTGTCTGTGCTTGGCTGCATGCCTTAGGCTCATAGGCTTATCGTCGTATGTTGTTTGCCAAACACACATGAGTTTGGGCCCAAAAAGCCCGAATCTGGTCCAACGCCCGTAAAACATTAACATGAGTCCAGAGTCATGCCCGGATCGGGTCCAACCCGTTAACAAAGAACAAACTTTTGGAGCAAACGCCTCCTTTTTCGTACGTTTAAATGTAAGAGTTAGTAATTAGGAATCCCCGAAGTTAGTAATTAGGAATCCCCGAATCTACTCTGGTTTTTCCGACTTAAACCAAGCTTTTAAAATTAAGTCGGTGGCGACTCCGTATAGTTTACCTAGGTTAAACAACAACAACAACAACAACCTTTTTATGGAGCCATTTTGGATGAGGAACGGACGACACGAGCTGCTCCCGATTTCTCCAGAAAGTTCCTTCTTCGGATCATGCTCCGCCTTTCGCCCGCCGCCTATTAGGAAAACAGAAACGGTCGGCGAGGGCCCGAGCAGGCCCAGTTAGGAACCCAGGGAGGGATCACCCAATTCCCTTCCGCAGCATCCGACGCTCGAATCGTGACGTCGACCGGTTGGGCCTTGGGGAGCGGGCCCGGATCCTCGGGTCGTTCGAACCGCCACGCGCGTGCTAGGCCGGAAGGCGCGCGTACAAGAAGCCTCATTTTTCAAATTACTATGGCACAAATTCGTAACATGTAATAAACATAAGTATAATGAAGGAAACAAGATAATTTTTGAAATGAAATAATAAAATTTCCCTGAAATTTCTTCGTAGCATTTATTTACAAGTTTTCATAAATCTTACAAAAGGAAAATGATCTCCATTTGAAAACTCTAATACTGGAAGTGCTCATCGAATATGGGGATTTGGTGGGGAGAAAAAAAAGTAAAGAACATGTTGCCAGCTGATGCATACATGATATTTTGAGTTCTGCCAAACTTATTAAGGTTTATGTGTGAATGATTCAACAGGAAAGGGGGGAAGGTGGGAACAGAACGTATATTCTGAAAACCTCTTGTAGAATAATTTTAACGTTCTGTAGAGCTGATACACCTAAGAAGGTTGGATATATGAGTTTAGTTTAAGTGTTTGGGCTATAAAATGCCTTTCTCTAACTTAATCTCATTTAATCTAAAATAATTGCACATTTCTCTATTTATAGGGACAAGTAAAAAAATCTAGACTCGAATACAGAAAGTGTCGTCCTAATACACTTAACATATCATATAGAAAATAGGACCTTATTAAATACATTTATCTCTAGACTGTCAATCTTCTATAATACTCTTGGCATCACGAATTACACTTCAACAGCGACACTATGCTTCATACAATTGGAAAGTGGAGGTTTAAAACCCCATCTATATCAATTAAAATTTTCAGAAAAGCTTTGTTGATAAGGAGAACTTATACCGTCTTCGTGGCATTACTTTTTTCTTTGTAACTCGCACTCGACATCTACGTTGAACTCGAAGAACGATCAAAGGCCACATGATTTATACCAGATGTTTAGTAAAAAGTAAAGCCCTAATTATTACGTATTTCGGAGCATTTTAGATTTTGATAGGGGTGGTTTCAATCCCTAACATCCTTCTTAGTTCAAACTCTTGGGCATTAACTAACGGCACTTCCCGCTTAAATGTTTTAACGAATGGGTTTTGAGAAGCAACTGGGGTTATCCGTACAAACCTTTTCTTGTTTGTCCTAATTCTTTGCAATCAGGCGAGAACACATGCCAGTGAAATATTCAGTGACATGTGTGTGTGTGTGTATATATATTGTTGTATTATTAGGCGGAATCTAATTATTAGCACTATTTATTATAAAAACGGGACATTGCAAACACATGACAATGAACAACCCTCACACCAACACCGATCACTCCTGACAATCCAAGACGACCGTGACATCGATCGAGACCTTTGGGCCGCAACGACGTGCCGAGGAACCGGGTTCCTCGAACTAAGCCGCGTGTTG